>JAJNNQ010000019.1:1200000-1800000 GCA_027886175.1 Phylloscopus collybita | reverse complement strand
GATTTTTGGAAGCTGTTACATCAAAGCAAAAGCTATTGCATTTTAAAAATCACCATTTGTGTAGGTATACTTAGCACTTGAATCTTCACTTTTTCCATGTTTTGGGGTTTGTGCAGTTAAATTCTAACCCAGACACAAGCACAGATAATTCAGGTTATTATCAGCTGTCAGGCATTACAAGGCAGTGATTCTGTGCTCAAGTCCCAACAGAAGTCAGGTTCCCAGTCCCAGTAACAGTCGTGGCTGCAAGGGATGTCCAGCTTCAGAACCTTGGTGTCACAGAATGGGGCAAGTATTTGTTCAGGTGCTTGCAAATAATAATGAAATGTATTCTGAGTAACTGAATGTCCAATATGTAATCACCTTGATGGCAGTGCTCTAGGAAGGATATATGTTGGGAATATTTCATGTGACATTTGATGATTTTTTTTCCTGTTCAGAACACATGCAACAAAACCAAGAAATCTAAGCCAACTTCTTTGTCATGCCCAATACGTTGTAGCATCTCTCCATTAACTTCTCTTCTAGCCTGAAAAAAAAAAGCTCGTTCCTCTTTCAGTTTGGAGGTGCCATTAACAAGTTTAGGTCAAAGGATTGCTGCCTCTTTTCATTTCCTGTACATGAAGCAGAAGGAATCAAGGTGCATCTGATCCAGTCCTGCATCACTTAGGGCTGTGTGTAATGCAGCTGTAGGTTCACAGCAGCCATTAGCTTGTTCTTCCCCAGCCAGGAAACTGTGTCCCAGGGGAGGTCAGGCTGTGCTAGGAGGGTGCAGAAGTCAAGTTAATGGTTTAATACTGACCTCTCTCCCTTTTCTGTCTTGAACCATCCCCATCATGATATGTGGTATCATAAAAGTGCTCTGTTGTGGCTCTTTTTTTTTTTTTTATGTTTCTGCTGAACTGGACCAAAAGACTGGAATTACACAGCTGCTTTTCCCCAACATTTCTTATGCAGGAACTGTGTTTTCCTTGTGTTTACAATTTCCTGATGCACAGGGCAAGGGCTGTTTCAGTCCTGATGAACGTGATGTAGCTGTTTCTGCACCATGCTGCCTTTGAAATGGATGCATAACGTGCTGCTGGTTTGGAATTCAGCCTAAATGTGACCTTTGAGTAAATGGGTAATCCCAGTAAAAATTAATCTCGTGGATATTTTTCATACCAGGGTTTCTTTTCATTCTAAAGCAGGAGGGAAGGTTTACACAGTGCCTGGTAACTTCCCTCCCCCACTTGAGAGGAATTGCAGGTTAAATGGGAAGGGAGCCAACTCTCATGTCCTGGCAATTTCAGCTGGACTGGTCCTGTCAGGCTATAGCAGATCTTGTCATACGTAAATGGATTCAAATCAAATAGAAATTACTTTAGATATTTTGGGGTTTTTTTATGAGTGTAATTCACAAAGCTGAGTCCCTATAAAATCCTATTAAATTCTGAAGTCTTTTTTTTACGTGTAGAGATACATAGAGCATTGCAAGTCTTCTTTTTTTTTTTTTAATAATGGCAAAATGTTTGGGGAGATAAAACCATAAGCTGTAACTCATCAAACGCTTGCAGACCAGGATTTTGTTTCCTAGTTGATTCACCTCCCTGTCCTTTTTTTAAGCTTGAGAAATCACTTAGAGGTGGCTTGAGAGTTGAATATGGCTCATTGATAAGGAGGATTTCATGGAATTTATGGTGGGAAACTCAAAATGTGCTTCAACAAGTGAGGAAAAACAAGGGAGAGGAGACTGAGGTGTGGGAGCAGATGTGTTTTTACTTGGGTCCATCCAACCGTTAATAAGCTGAGATTTGAGTCCTACTGGACTTTAATTAATAGCTCTCTGCTGGGAAACACAGACTCGCTAAACCAGTGGTGAGGAATTCCAAAGAAAAAGAGCTAATCTGACAAGTATTATCTCTACAGGCATAGAGAGAAATAAATGCTTTGTTGTAAGAAACACACCGTAACTGATCTGTGACCTTCTGGCTAAAGCAACAGCCTAGGGAGGTTGGTTTTGACTCTCAAAATGAGTGCTGTACTATCATTGCTGCTTACTGTGCTGCAGCTCACGAGGCTTGGTTCCTAATGTCATTCTACCTACAGAAGAAAGGGATTAAGCTATTCTTGAATTCATAGAATGAAACAGATACCATGATCTGGAATTTCATGGTGTCACCAGGGTTTGCCTATACTGGGAAAAAAAATCAGAATACTTGGAAATTTCTTCTTGATGAAATCTCTACCACTGAGGCTTGACTAGTAAACACATAATACTTTTTTTTTTTTTTTTTTTTTTTTTTTGTAACTGAAGCTGGTGTTCTGGTTGCCTGGCTTTACAGCTAAAGGAAGGCAGGACTCTGGGTAGGCTGTATTGACTATAACTGTATCATGCAAATGAGCTGAAGGAAATTTGCCCCTATATGCTTATTCTTTTACAATACCTTTAAAATTCTTTTAAGAGGAGCAAAGATTGAATTTATTCCATTAAGAAATTGCGTGGTGTATTTTCTCTTTGTGCTTTCTTTTTGCAGAGTATTTTCCCTGTGCTTTTTCGTATTTAGAACCTGTCTGAGTTGGAAATGGAAGCCTAAAGGTTTTTCTGACAAATTGCTGAGGTCTATTAATTTGTATGGTTCGTTTGTGCTCTCCATAGTCAAACTGAATTTTCTGGTGCATACTTTGGTTGTGTAGGAAATGCAGTTCTATTTTAAAGTGATATCTAGTCACTGTAATATTTTTTTCTATCAGTGTCAATGTATTTGGAAGACTGAGTCCCTGTAAGGTTGAAAAGAGTCACTTCAGGAAATAAAACTAAATTGCATGTGAGGAGTTTGTGAAGAGAAGCTTCAGTGGCTGGTGAAGGCTCTTACAGGAGTACTGAGGGGAGGAGAGGAGCTGTTTAATGCCAACTCTTCCTGTAGCCTGTCAATTTATTCATGCAGTGGACCTTGCAAGCCCAATCCACAGATGCTATTTTCTGCTCCTTACTGAATAAAACTCAGTGCTGGGTCCTGAGTGTAAAGATTAATTAGTCAGTGAGTGTTAAAGGTCTGTTAAAGCCATTATGGCGTGTGTCCACAGAGACAAATAGGGGCTATAAAACACTGTGTTCGAAACCTAATTTTACATGTGTATTTTTCATTAATAATAATGATGGTAGTAATAATTATGGTCTTTTCATTCTGAAAGCTCTCCAAGGACTAAATGCATAGTGCAGTGCATACTGTGTAGGAAGGATCATGCTTTCCATCACTGAAATGCAGGCTGTCAGAAGGCAGCCTGCCTTCCACTGATGGGGAGCTCAGGTTGTTGTTGGCCATTGCTCAGACAGCTGTGCAGTGCAGTTCCTCCAAGGAAGCTTCTTCTGCCCACAACTAATTGTTTCCTGAGCTGAGGGTACTAGAAAATGTGTGTCACCGTTGCAAATGGCAATCAGAGAAATACATATAGTTAGTTATGGTTTACTTTTTTTTTTTTTAAAGTTTGACTTCAAAAACGTATCCTTCCTTTTGGCTGCCAGCTTTCCAATAAGCTTGGATTTACAGCATTGTTGAATGTTTGACCTTTTATCAGAAATTTTTAGCTAAGTTAATAATTTTTAGCAATTGGCATAAATGGGAAGAGTTTGTTTGTAAATATAAGCATATGCATGGGTTGCAAATGCTTTTGCTCGTTTCTTAGGACTGAGCTGCAACTGTTCTGTGTGCACTGAAAATGAATGTCAGCATTACCAGCACCTTCAAAAGTGAAATACTCCCCTTTGCATATTTTGCAGAGTTCTGTGGGATTTAGTGGCATTTTTGTGTATATTTTTGGGGTTTGGAGCAAAAGCTGAGAGGCACTGAGATGAGTGCACCAGCAGATAGGGCCTATCCCTCACACTTACAACATTCCAGCATGCAAAGCTAGAATGGATCATAATACTTGTAAAGGTATTCCTTCTTTTCTTAGAATGAGACTTAAGCAAGGAAGGAAGCCTTTATAGATGTTCCCAAAATTTGAGTTCCTTTACCCCATTATGTCCAGCTATGGGGTCCTTGTTTGATTAACATAACCCTAATTTACAACACTGACTAAATATATTTTCTATTTGGTTACAAATGAGGAAAACTGTCAGCATGATTGGAAGGGAACTTCTGGCTCTAGTTTGTACACTCGCTTTGTGCCGTGTTCTCATCACAGTGCCATACTTGGATCAGGAGATGCCAAGATGTAACAGATCAGAAATATGGAAGGAAAAAAGATGGCATTTTTCCTGTAAAAGCAATGGACTGTCAGGTCAGAGCCCCGTTGTTTTTCTCTGAATGCTTTCCAGAATTCTTGTTACACACTGACACCTTAGACAGTTTAAAAAATCTGTTGGTTCTGTCCAACCAGGGAGGGCAGAATTCAGCGGTGTGTGCAAAAGTGTTCTGGGGTTTCTCCCTCCCTTGGAGGTTGTCTGACTCCTGCAGTGTTTAAGGGAAGCCTTGTTCCTTTAGGGGAACAGTGAGCTGTTCTTTCAGCTCTTGTGTTGATGTCAAACCTGGGAAGCACAGAAGAGAAATGGAAAGATTGATTTGTTGAGCAGGCTTCCAGCACAAAGATGAGTGAATAAAAATGGATAGAGATGATGATTTGTTTAGTGTCTATGTTACATGAAACTGTGGTGCAGCAAGGAAAGGTGATTCTTGGGGAGAAGTTGAAGAGGGAGAACGAAAAAGAAACAACAACTCAGTGGCTCCTGCCAGGTTTCTAACTACAAATGATGTATATACAAACCAAACCAGTTATGTCTTGGATCCTCCATGGACAGTCATTCTAGAGGCTTCAAGAATTCAGCACTCTTGCAAAAAAAAAAATGGAATTAATCCCTCACTTCAGCAATATATTTATATTAGCCAGTGAATGAATGAAGTCAAAGGGCTAATAGATGCAGTGAGCAAAGCCCTTGCTTTTCAGCTGCAATTGCAGCTCTCTGAGGAGCTCCTTTCTGAGGTTTCAGTGTGCTGAGGTGACTGACAGAGCCCAGGGTGTGAGTGGCAGCTGTGCTCGTTCACCTCACTGCAATACCTCGTGCTGCCTGAAGCCCTCTGCAAACACTGCACATCTTGTAATGAAAGCTCAGTAACTCTGGTGGCATTCACTTCAAGTATAGAAACATGCTTTACTCTAAGAGAGCTGTCATCAAAAAAAAAAAAATTATTTTAGGCTCTAGTTCATATTTGAAGTAATTCTATGGTATGTGTAGTATTGATTGTGT
This sequence comes from Phylloscopus collybita, assembly GCA_027886175.1. NCBI lineage: Eukaryota > Metazoa > Chordata > Aves > Passeriformes > Phylloscopidae > Phylloscopus > Phylloscopus collybita. The sequence goes on along the minus strand of JAJNNQ010000019.1, from coordinate 1,794,773 downwards.
AGGAATTGTGAGGGCTGCAGAAGGTCTTGTGAAGAGTGAGTAATTCAGTATATTTTAGATGCCTTATTTGCCTTTCATTTGGCAATCCATCAACACTACACTGGAATAATACATGTGTTAAAATTAATACTTGGGTGTGACAGTTTTTTCAGATATGTGTCAATGGACATGGCCATAATTCCCTACTTCTGTGTATGGTAATGTTTCTTCACAAATACTCAAAATAGTTGCAAACAGTTGCAATTTGAGCAAAAAAAAATTACGTAGGGAAATCCATAATCAAAAATTACAAAATGGAGAATGCCTTTTTATAGTCCTACACTTTGATTTAGTTCTGGGCTTTTTCAAGCACTTACCCATTTTGCTTGGTATTTGTTGCAATTCATGTTGTTGCATTTTGATGTAAATCTTTATGTCTTACCCGTGATTAGAGAAGCCAGTGCAGGCCATTAAAATGTCTGAGAAGGGAGAGTGCTTGCAATGCAGCAGGGTCAAAACGTGTTTGCAATTTGCAAACAAGAAGAAACAACAGCAAAACTTTTAAACAAGCAACATTTCAGAGGGAAAAACAATGTCTGAGTAATCTCAGTGACCGAGGACTGAAAAGGGGCAATGATGTTCTTTGTAGATGGAGGGCAATACCACATTGTGGTTTTTTCATCATCTTAAGCTTCTAAATCTCCCTTTCAGCCTTCTGCTGCAAAATTAGACTTTAATGTTTCATTATTTACATGTAATATGAATTCAGTCCTCTTAATAGTTAGTCTTCTCTCCATTTCATTGTTTTACTGTGTGCTTTTTGTAGATATTAGCCTTTCATTTTTATTGGCAAAATAATAAAAAAAATTGAGTGCATTTTGAGCACCACAAATTAAGCTAATTTTTTACTGTTGCCTTTTAAGTCTTAATGATGTATGTGTTATTGTATAAATCATGTGAATGGCTCATGTATAACACTAATAATAGCACTACCACTAACAAAAGAAAGCCAAGTTGTGAGTGGTGGATCTTGTATACTTTCTGTATGATTATTTCATGGGTAGTAGAGACTAACAAAAGCCAGTAACGATGGATAATTTAATGCATACAGCATGGCTAGGAAATCAAGTGCCAGAAGCTGCATCTTAATTTAGGCAGATATTTTCTGACTTCCTTCTAAAAACCTCCACGAATACTACAAATGCAGGTTGTGAATATAGCATCGTAGGGTAGCAATTTATTGCACTATAATTTTGTTTATGGCACTACTGATCAGCAGTTTCACTCTGGAAGCTTGACTTTTATTGGAGTAGACATTTTGTGGCATAGCAATGACCAACAATTGCATAGTTTTTGTCATTTTCATATGGGTATCATTTATTAACAGCAATACCCAAATTAGCATTTCACAGGTTGTTCAGGCTAGATGGTTTTAACTGCTCCTTCTCACATGAAAGTCTTAATTTCCTTCACAGCACGGACCTGTGAGCTGTAGGAAATGACTGTGGGGGTCTGTACCTGATAAATCCACCTTCTAATGAGGGTCAGGGCAGCCTGGGGCTGCTCAGGGGGAGCATCCCTGGCAGTGGGCAGAGCTGGGCAGCAGGGGCTGTGCCAGCAGTGCAGGAGGTGCAGTGTAGTCACTGTTTCTCATGCTTGCATTTTTCTTAAACTCTTTCCCAGGGATCGAGGCAGTAAACAAGGTCACTCTATGTAAACTCTCTTGTTTTTCACTTTTCCCTCTTCTGAGGAGGGACTTTGCTTGTTGACCCCTGGTGTGGCCAGTGGGTCCAGGGATCCCACCTCTTAGGTGGGCACATTGTAAAAAGGTATAAAAATAGGTTCTGAGAATAAACCAGCCCCTTTTTCGGAGCTTCAGCCTTCTGAACCTGAGTCTGGGTCTCATTGATCGTGTCCCACAGTGACAGTGCAGCTCTGCTGGGCCAACACCCCAGGGGAGGGAAGGTGCCCAAGGGCTCACCTGCTCCTCCTGAAGCTCCTGCAGGAACCAGCTGGGCCTGCCTGGCTGGGATGGAGCTGCTGCTGCCCAGAGGATGAGCAGAGGACAGAGCCCTGCTCAGCAGGAGCCCTGGTGGCTCTGGGACTGGCCCTTGTGGCCCTGTGTCACTGTGTCCGTGATAATGAGATAGCACGGACATCTCGGGTTTGGCCTGCTCCAACAGGGTTAGGTGCTGGGGCTTTGGAGTCAGTCTTTGACACGTGTCACGGTTGTTAAGGTATGTATTAATACAAAATAATGCATCTGTGTGGCGTTCAGCTTTCCTGGAGCTGTCTGTCAGAAAGTTCTGAAGTGGATTTCTTTAAAGACTCCTTGTCTCCTGAGGAAAAGGGGATAAGGCAGTGTGTCCCTGGACAGGATCTATGACTCATTATGTCAATCAAATTCCACTTCAGAGGGGAATAAAGAGATTTGTATCTCAAAGCTGTGCATAACGACTTCTTGGCTTTTCATTTCATATTTATGAGCGGTTTACTTTGAAGTGTTTATCAGGCAATACGCAGAAACATGAGAGAGCATTGCCTGAAACCATGTTCAAGTGTCTAATCTGTTAAATGCTTGCTGAGCAGGCTAGTTCATCAGTGCATGCAATGCAAAAAAAAAAGAGAGGAAAAAAAAAATAAACTTTCTGGGGTTTTGAAGCAGAATCTTTATATTAACAATATAAAAAGGATTAATAATGCCAAGCATTTTGAAATAAATGTAATATATGAAACTTACAAAAGTTGGTTATGTTCTGTGTTAAGTAGATAAATAGTTCTTTGCTTGAAAGGAACCTTGACAGTACTTAATACCAAAACTATACAGTGCCACATCTGCTCTTAAGATGGGAATATACACTATCCACAGGATTCTCACTGCTAATTTTGTAGGCTTGAGGCATTCAGAAGTGCAGGCTGGTGTAGGTTTCTTTTTCCCCTCTAAAAAGGGCATTTCCTGATAAGAGGAATGTTAAAAGCTGATTTAAAAAAAAAAAAAAGAAAGCAGTGACATTAGTCTGCAATGGAAACAAATTTTGAGCAATATTTCCCATTTGCTGTGTGGCTGTGCCTGCAGTGGGACTCTGAAGAGGCAAGTGTTGTTAAATAGGTCAAAAATGAAACCCCATACTTTTAGGCAAAATGGAAACCAAATGGCAATGGTTTTTCTCATTTTCCTGTAGCTCCAGTGGGTTCGTTAGAAGAGCCCATGTGCCTCGTGGTGCTTGTTCCAGTTTCCTGTTCACAAATTTTCTGCTACCAGTGCTCTCAAGTCAGGCTTTACTAATTCTGGCTGGATGTGACTGGTCCAGGGAGCTGTGTGAGGTGGAGGCACAGCCACTGCAGCCCCAGCCTGCAAACCCCCCTGGCAGTTCTGAGGTGCTCACCTGGCTCAGCTGTGCTCTGTGCTTTCTCTGCATTGAATTTCAGCTTGGAAGTGAAGTTTTTTTTCCATTTTCAAACATCTTCTTACATATTAGTAATATTAAGAAGGATCAACAGGAATATCACTAGTGCAGTGCTTGATTTTTACCAAAAATTCTTTAAGCAAAAGCAGTATCTTTTCCCCCTACAGAGAACATATTTGAATTTGAATGACTTGATTTGTGGGTTCCTACTTTGGACTTCTTAAAGTTATCCCTAAAATAATTTAGATGACCACAGCTAATCTCAACTGCACACTTCTAATTATTTTACCTATAGATTTCTGCTGTGACTTTCCAGGTGAGAAACCCTTGGAAACTTTTGGATTGTTCACTTTTTTTGGATGGAGGGTTCTCTCCTCAGGCTTTCCTGTTCAGTGATGAAATGGTTCTCTCCTTGTTTCTATATCCATGCACATTGTTCGCAAAATTCCTAGTTTAAAATGAACAAACAAACCAAAAAAAAGCTGTGCAAAAAAAGACCCCAAAGCCCTATAAAACTTACTCTGTGTTCAGTTCTCATAACAGAAGTAAGTTGTAGAAGAAGTTAAATCCAAGGGTAGTTTTGTGACATGTATGCCTGTTCTCTGTTCTGAAGTCTTTAAAGAGACAACAAAAAAAAAAAAAAAAAAATAGAACAAGCAAATGCCTTTGAGAACCTCAAATCTGCAATTTAAATAGAGGTGCTGGCAAGCTTTAATATGCTCAGCAGAGTCAGAGTTCATCAGTGTGAAAGTGATGGATAAATCTGAGCATCCAGAGCCTGTCACGGTGGCTTAAGCCACCTGAAGCCACCGGCCAGCTCAGCTCGTGTGCCCTATCACACCAGTAATTAACAACACGACTTTTTCCAATCAGACAGTGACTACAAGGCCACAGGCAAGGCATGTCCAACAGCACCAGGCAGTGCTGCTGTCAGTATTCACATCATGGGTGAGGAGTCTGGGAGCAGAATGGACAAGCTCTCATTCTGTCAGCAGCAGAGAGGAGAGGGGGTTTTTCCATCCCTATCTCCACTGCTGTCCTTACATACTCCATACTCCCTCTCAAAGATTTTAGGATCAGAGCTGCTTGTGACTCCCATATAACCAAAAGGGAGTTATGTGAACTAGCCTGAAATGCTTCTTTGCAAAATGTTGGTGGGCTGAAAAGTGTGAACTAGTGGGAGGATTAATAAATAATCCGATCTAATCTCCCTCTCGCTAAATCCAAAGAGTTCTATAATTGGCGTCTGCAAACTCAAAAATAATAATGATGATGATGATAAATAAAAATAATAATGTAATCGTATGCTGCCTAGGCATACTTGACCTTTATCAGTGAGATGTGAATTTATCATTTCACCTGATCTGCAAGGCACTTATGGAGCAAGTAAAGGCACTTAGCAATTGAGATGACGTGTGTGTTAAAAATAGTCAGATAACACAGCCTGCACAGTAACTCTCTTTCAAACCAACTGAATTTTGGTCTGATTTTGTAGTATTTTCTGTATTATCTCTTAAAGGTAATACCTCTCAAGAACTTCGGGGTTAGGCTGAAAAATTTTTAATGCAAAACTAAGTGACAGACAAGTGCAGTATATTTTTTATTACAACAGGTTCTTGTGTAGAATATTTGATCTAGTGGGGGAAAACCATTCTTTTTAAAGTCAGTTTGTGAAAATTGGGGTCAACATTTCCCCATGCATAAAAGATTATTTGATAAAATTGTTGTTCTAATTGAGATATCTTGATAATTCATCTTCAGGGGATTGCACACTGCCACTTGTTAAACGTAATGCAAAGTGATGGTAGGAGCTTGACTCACTCTTTGGCACACTTGCATGTCCCTCTATTATTAACCAATAAAGTCAGTGCTGGCAGTCCTTCAAACCTGAGACAAAAGTGAGAGGGAAGGGACAACAGAAGTGCAACAACTGGCCCTGTTGTTCCAGTGGAGTTTTATAGAACAAAGCCATAGTTTCAAACAGCAGAAAGTTTGAATAAACAGAATCTATAACCTGTTTATTGGCACAAAACACAAATCTTCTCTTCATTTAAGCAGGGAAAAGTAGTCTATATATAAACACTCAAATTCAAAACCACTGGAAGAGAGAAAACTGTAGATGAAATGGGGAAGCAGTGCACATTAACCAAGGGGAGTTGTGGTGCTGAAGTGGGAAGAGAACCTTGGAGCAGCTGTGCCTGCCAGCAGCACTGCTGAGTGCAACAGGCTGCAATCTTGGTGTTCAACGTGGGTACACAGGGGCCAGGAGAACAAAATCAGACAGCAGCTGTTGTGGGGAACACCACAAGGTAGGGAAAGAAAAGAGGTGCATGGGAAAAGATCAGATTTCCTCCTGCTCAGCTCCTCAGATGCCCAGTGAGCTCCAGCAAGGGAGCTGCTGCCTCTGCAGAGCTGTAGCTGTGGCCCTGCAAGGTGGGGATGTGCCAGCAAGGCAGGTCACTGTGTGTGTGCAAGCAACAGCCATTGTGGAATGAAGGAAATCCTGCAGTAAGGGTGTGTATCTCATCTGTGGAAAGTGCAGGACCAGTAGTCACCTGCATTGGTGCCAGCTGATCCATTCAGAATGCCACAACTGGCTGGCCAATGCAAAGTGCTGTTTAGTTAGGATAAAAAGTGGAAAGCTGAAAGCATTCAGTCAAATAAATGCAGATGTTTCGTGATCTTCTCATATAATGGAGGCAGTTGGTGAATAAAAGAAAATGTGGTTGTTGTAGGTAAACTTCCTCATCTGTTTCCCTTGATACCTGATTGCAAGGTATTTATATTTTACTCCAAAATTATAGTGTTCAAATTATTTTAATTTCATTATTCTCCAAGTTTGGCATTGAAGTTTATGTGGGGTTTTTTATGTGACTTTTTGAATTGATGCAGTTCTCAGTTTCAAATGGTTTTTTGGGGGGGGAACCTCTTCATTTTAGGTGAATTATTTTCTCAGTCTGTTAAACTCATTCATACTGCTCTACTGATGACACTCCTAGTAGGATTAGAAATGCAGAGTTAAAAGCTGGCATCTCTGTCACTTCTAAAACCTGTTAGGAGCAACATCATTCAGAATATAAACACAACTTCTCAGCCGAATAATGCTTTAAACTTTTTATTCTACTGTACAGGTTACAATTTACCATTATTTCTAAGTGACATGGTATTTACAGTGAAGAAGCACCTTGTGACTAAAGAGCTGACAGCTGCAAGTGCTCAGAAATCTTTATATGTGCCTGGGGACCTTCATAAAATATAGAGTATGCGTGTTCCTAGCTTGTGAAGCAAGGTATAGAGAAACAATTAAGGTTTTGTCTCTGTTGACAGCTGATTCAGGTTTTTTGAGAGTTCCCAATTAAACAGTTATGGAAGTATGAAAGCTTATTACTTCTGCTGTGTCTTGAGAGCACAGTTTATTTATCAAGTCCTGAACAGCAGGGTTGGGGTTTTTGGTTTTTTTTGTCACTTTTTAAATCTTGATTTAAGAGTATAAAATAAGAAAAAGGCTTTTCATTAATTCAGCAAAGTATCAACAGCTCGTTTATCCACTGGTTGTTTAGTACAGATTTTTGGAGATTTTTTTCTAATAATTGAACTCAGTTTAGTGTATAAGTGAAGATAAACAGCCATTCAGTGATTTTATCAAAAAAGTACCTTGTAGGTATATACAGAGAGTCAACTGGAAACCAAGGAGAACTCACTGTCCTTTTCTGACATAATTGAAAATACTTTAACAACAGGAGACCTAAATCTTCTGAGCTAGACTAGAATGAAAATGACTTTTTTTTTTTTTTTTTACTGGTGAAAACTGACTTTAAATTCTGTGGGACCATGGTGTAATTATTGTACTACTTTGTGCCAAATGAGTCTAAGTGTGCATTGCAAACACACATTGTCAATAAGACACTAAATGCTGGTTCTCCTCTATTGGGATTGCACTTCATTCTTCCCTTATATTGTCTTTAAAACTGACTACTCTTCCAAGTTTGCATTTTCCATGGAGCTGTAGTTATTATTCCTTCATAGGAAAATACTATGCTTGTGTGACGGGAGATAGTATCAGGTGTTGAGCAGGTTGGTTAACATAAAAAAGCAAATTGAAAAGAATTCTTTGTGTTCTTTATGACAGATATCACTTTAAGTACACAGAAATTCCTAATATTTTCCTGTGTTTCTGTGATGGGTTTTATTTAGAAATTCACTATCTCTTAAAAGGAAACAGGCATTTAACAATATTATTCCACAATTTGATCCATTTTGTGGCTGGGAATAGAAAAGATCCACTCTAACCCTTTTTCATAAAATTCTATTTCAAAAACCCAAACAAACAAACAAAAGCCCAAACACCACCTCCAAAACCCACTATCACTTTGATGGTATTGGGACCAGAGCTGGGGAGTTTACAAGAACTTTGTGATTTGCCATGAGACTTCACATTCTGTTCTTTTTCTGCTGCTTGTAAAGGAAAAAAGTAACAGGAACTGAACTTTAGTCTCTGCATACAGGGAGTATGTGACTGGTTCTAAGGGGGATGGATGTTGGAGACAATCCCTCCTGTTGCCTTCAGTGAGTGTTGTGTTGGTTAAACCAAGGTAACTCCATGCTTTGAATGGGAGATTCCAAGTCTGGGGATCTTTCCCCTCTCTCTGCCTGTGCATCTCTGTTGAAATAAAACAGATTTACTGAGGCTGAGTGCAGAAGTGCTGGAAGCTCTCAGGTGTGCCCAGGAGCTGCTGCTGGCCTGTGAGGTCAGCTCTGAGCAGGGCTTTCCCAGCCTTCTGCTGCCAGACAGAGAATAATAGGGGAGGCTCAGCCTGGAATTTCCTTTCTGCTGGCACTTAATCAGCAAGGAGGAGGAGAAGTGCTCCCAAGGAGAGCACAGAAGGGTGAAGCACAGAGGAGAGCAGAGCAATTGCTTATAGAATTCCATACATCTGTCTCTTTCAGGTTTGAGAATGGACAGTTGGTAGAATAGCTCATCCCTTTATCATAACTGAAGCTGTGCTCCTTTTACAGTTTCTCAGAGATTGGAAATGTTGGAAGGATTGGCTAGGGAATAAAGTGTTAGCCTGAAGAGCTGCATTTCAATGTGGGCTGTGTGGGGTAGATAATAAATAGTCATCTTTGCTAGCTAGCTCCATCCTCATGTCTTCTCAAATCTGATTTTGTCTTTAATCAACATCAGCACTTGAGGAGAAAGCCTCGTGTACACTTTTCCCTAAGCCAGCATATCATCAAAATCAGGTTTCATCACCATAAGGTGATGCCAGAAATGTGGCTGCTGGGATAGAGTGGGAAAGTGACTCTGTCTAAGAACTGCCCAGCAATAGCTGAACCCTCACAGCCCCAGTGAAGAAAATCAACTCTATCCCAGCCAAAAGGAGCCCAGCATGGGCATCTCAGAGTCAGAAAGGAGCAAGGCAGATTGTAAAAGACTGTTAAAGAATTCTCCTGTCATTGAGGGGAGAAGCTAGGAAATGAACTTTACATTCAAACCATGCCTTGCAATGTACACAAACATTTCTGGTTGCTGTTTCTAGTCAGTTCACTGCAGAAGGGACCAAAGCAGACTGAATTTATAAAGAATTGAGCAAAATTAAGTGTGCATCAGAGATTTTTAAAAAGAGAGACCTCTTCCAGTGATTGGACATAAATTGTGGTACTCCTGCCAGCAAAAATCATTATAGCTCTGAATATCAAAAAAAAAAAAAAAAAAAAAAAAAATAGAGAAAGGATGGAATGTCTTCAATAGATATAGTTTTGTTATTCTTACTTTCTGTAATTGATTGTAGTAGCAAAGACTGTGAGTGATATTTATCCTTTTGATTTTAGACTTAGCCCAGTCTTGAACTTGATGTCGTGTTGAAGGCACATTTATCTTATCTGTGCATTACTGGTTGCAGAGATCTTCCTCTGAGGCATCTTGTAGCGATCACAGCTGGATTAGATTAATCTTCAGAAGGGCAATTCATGCAGTTTGTGATCACCTAAATGAGACCTCTGCCTAGGGGTTAGGTGAGTGTTACCTTTGCTTAAATGCTGATGCTTTCTAGGCTTAGCAGGGATAATGAGTATGGCAGTACATCACTGAATTCAACACACTGTTAGGAAGTGTTTATATCCTAAATAACTGAAACAGTAAATTTCTGTAATAGGAAGTGCACTAAAGAGATAATAGAAGTAATGTCCTCATTTAAGGGGAAACATCTATTCTGTTGAGAGACTGTTCACAGCGTGGCGATTATGGGCAATGATGATCAAGTACATCACATTATATTACCCTGCTAAACTAGAGTACTGCTGGTCTGGTTTGTATGCGAGATTGTGTACACTGTCAGGGAGCAGCTGGGTTTAACTGCCTTCCTCTGCTGGAAATCATCTAGTGGCTTCTGCAGGAGGGGGTGAAGGGACTGAGGATGGAGACCACTAAGCTCTGTTTCCTGTGAAAAAGCCAAAAACCTTGTGACTTTCTATCTTTGGCGCTGTGCTCTTCAAGGGAAAGAAGTTTCCTTCTTTTTCACCAATACAGATCTGATGTCATTTATCTCTTTTCTCTTGGTGTCACCAGCAAGGTAGTAAATGCTACAAGAACCTGCAAAAAGCTTTCAGTGTGCAAGAAGGGATTCTGCCTGTGTATGTCAGTCCTGCTTTGCCAGTGACATTCCAGGGAAGGGCAGTTCAGTGCAAGCCCCAGGTGCAAGGGGTGCTGTCTCACACTCTAAGAAGTCCCCCCTTGCCTGCCTGCTGGTGCTGGCAGTGCAGTTTGGCTCGTGGGCACACAGCAGAGCAGTCTGACTGGCCAGGGCACTGCAAGCAGTGGCACTGCTGCCTTAGCTTGTCCCCTACGAGCTCTTGCTGGGCCTGAGCTCCCAACATCACTTAGAGCTGTAAGGATGATACTCCTGGAAGGAGACACTAAACCTTGACCCCAGGCCAGGCTGTGCCTGCCTTTCCTCTCTCCAATCCATAAGTGCTGTAGTTTGTGCTGGCACTGGGGCAAGGAGGGCTGAGCTGTTCTTGCTGAACTTTGTCATCAGGATTCCACGTGGAGTATCCTGGCTGGCTGAGTGGATGTGAAATGACTTAGGTATTTGTTCATCTTTTGTGAGACTATAATTACCTGCAAGGTAATAGTAGGGTGCCCAAAGGAGGGCAGCCAGGTTGGGGAAGGGCTTTGAGGGGAAGCTGTGTGAGGAGCTGCTGAGGGCACTTGGTCTGTACAACTGGGGAAGAGGAGAATGAGGAGAGACCTCATACAGCAGGGTACAGAGGGTCCCCTTTCTTGGGAGGGGAACAGGAGGGGCAGGCACTGATCTCTTCTCCCTGGTAACCAGTGACAGGACCCAAGGGAATGGCCTGAAGCTGTGTCAGGGGAGGTTTGGGTTGGATGTTGGAAAAAGATTCTTCACACAGAGGATGGCTGGACACGGGAGCAGGGTCACAGCAGGAGCCTGACAGAGTTCAAGAGGTGTTTGGACAGTGCTCCCAGGCACAGGGTGTGATGGTTGGGCTGTCCTGTGCAGGAGTCAGACTCCCTCAATGATCCCCTTCCAACTCAGCTTGTTCTGTGAAATCCTGGGCAAATTATTTCTGTGCATTCCAGATTTCATTTCTCCTCTACGTGAATATACAAGGGTGTTCTAGTGGTGGCATTAGTGCCTTAATGGGCAATAATGGCTGAATAAATGAGAGAAGAATATGTTAGTGCAAGCAGTTCATATGTCATTCAGAACATGTGGGCAGCTTCCTTTTAGGAAAACAAGGCATGTAGGAGAACATGGTCCAGAATAAGAAAAGGTCTAGGGAATGTAACTGTAGTATTTCCATCTTCCTTTCCTCAGATTTTACAGTAAATTAAGGGCTATGAAGGTATCAGGAATTATAAAGATAATTTTCTGTATTTCTGGATGTAAAATACATATCTGAAAACCTCTTTTTATATATGTGTGTGTGTAGATGTGAAAAACAATGATTAGCCAAGGACAAGTTATTCTGTCATTATATGCTGCCTTACAGAAAAGTCTCAAATAATATTTTGCAGAAGCAAATACCAGAAGTTAGTATGGAAAACTAATTTAAAATCTACCAGCAAAGAACACATCTTTACTAGGCAGGGAAATTTCTAGAATATTTCATGTCTACCATTAGGTCATAAGATTGTAAAGGGATTTCTGAGAAGCAGCATAGAAAATCCTTTCCCAGAGGTTCAGGGGCTGATTTCCATGCTCTTGATATGATCCACTTCTCAATTTTTTAAAATTTGATCAGTTCCTGGAAAATGCCAGGTTCCCAGATACTCAAATGGGTGAATGAGTTTTTGTGAATAGTGTATTTCAGTGCCTATACCATTTTCCTCAGACAAAGTAAGAACAGGATGCTAATCAAAGTGAAATCATCTGGGCTTGTAAGGGCTGTTAAAATCCACAGAATATCATCAAAATGTTTCACTGTGTATGTACAACAGCTTAATTAAGCTAATATAGTCATAATTTATGTGTATTTGTAGACATGCCATCAGCAAACAAGAAAATTTGAAAAACTTCATTTCTGTGATGAGTTTAGTAATTTTAACGTGTATCTGATGTCAATATGTACTCTGCCTGGGGTGGGCTACTATAATTCAGTTCAGTCCATCTTTTATATTCATTTCTGTTTGATTTTGATCTTTTTATTAATAATTCTAAGGCTAGTTTGCTAATATGGCTGAAGCAAAGTTTTTGTTAAATGTCTTCTACTGAAATTGCACACGATTAAAGTTTACATTTTCCTTAAAAGTACCTTTATCTGTCATACTAGAACTCTTCAGTTATTAAAAAAAAAAAAAGGGCTCTTGAGAAACTCATTTTTAGGATTGTTGAGTTCCCTGCTTTTGACTAAACCACTAAATTTCTGATTACTACATTAAATATTAGAAGGCTGGTAAAACATGCTCCTAACTAGAGGGGTTTGGGTTAATTTGGTGTTGATGAAAGCTTTTTTATGTCAGCCCTTTTATATTCTTTTTTACACATTGCCACTAAATGCTCCATTTCTTGAGAAGCATTGTCTGCTGAGAATTGTTCACCTGGTGCTGTTTGGGCCCAGGGTGACAGAGCCTCACACCAGCTGGGCACTGTGTGCTGAGGAGAGGGGTCAGGCCTCCAGAAGAAATCCATCCCCTTCCTTTAACTGATGAGCTTCAGGAATAAATTGAATACATTTTACATGTGTGTGTACAGCCCTTATCCAAGATGTGCTTTGGCAGTGAGATAGGAGATTGGAGAGAGCTGATACAGGAAGGGGAACCAGATAGATGTAAAACTCCACGAGCTTTCCTGGCTAATCTGAGAAAGAAGTTCTAATACTTTAAAAAAAAAATAATCTAGTTACCTTTTTTATTAATAGAAGACACTTATTTGTGTGTTTTGTTTAGTGTATGAACTTCCATTGTTTAGCTTCATTCTGACAAATATATGGTGGAAGAGGAGAAAATATAAATCAGTAATATTTGGATGAAATAAAACTACTGTTTTAGAAACACAGACCACAGAGCTGGTTTCCTTGTGAATTAAGAAATTAGTTAGATAATTGGCAGTTATATTGCCAGGAACTTCAGTCTGGTTGTTGTTTTTAGCCCAATAAAATGAAGCTCAAATTACTTTGCTTCTCAAAATCTTTGAAAGCCTTAGAGACCAGTGAATATTTGCCTTTATTTTTTACTTCCCTGTTCATTATTGTAGGAAACAAGTACATAAGCAGAAATCAGGCAGCAACTCTGGACTTTCTCAGAACCCTGGGGGACTCTGTGTGCTTTAAAAATATATAAGATTTTGTCCACTGAGTCGTTATTAACTGCTAAAGGTCACGTGTTCTGACATTGTCTCAGAAAGTTTTGCCTTTAAACCAAATGACCTCCTGATTCTGGTATTGATGCATTCTTTCTTCTGGAATTTTGGGAGAAAAATAAAATAGTTACAATGTAAGGTCTGTCTTGGTTTCTTTAACAGATATTAGATTACCAGTTGCACCAAATGTAAATACAAAGTTGGTGACAAAGTTCCATGTTACCTCACTGGTGGATTTCCATTCTTTCGCTATCTCTGTGAAAGACTTGTGTATGTGAAAACGAGCTTCATTAAAAAAAAAAATCTCTTTTTGAGTAATCAGATGCATGACTTCAAAGCTCATGCTCTGTCCCACTAATATGCGGTTACATACACACTAAAGCAGGTCGTGCCATTAGCACTTGTCATGAGGTTTATGTTAGTCACACACCTAAGTTATTCATTATTTGGAGCCTAAAATTTAGAGACCTTTCCTACCTTTCTTCTGTATATTTCATCCATTCAGTATTTCATCCATTTCATCCATTTCATACATTCAGTATTTTATACATTTCATCCATTTCATACATTCAGTATTTTATACATTTCATCCATTTCATCCATTCAGTATTTCATCCATTTCATCCATTTCATCCATTTCATCCATTCAGTATTTCATCCATTTCATCCATTTCATACATTCAGTGTTTTCAAGGTGAAGTCTTGCTAGACCAGTACACCAGAGATTTCTGTAAATAATTCATTGGTATACAGCAGCACTGAGCAAAATTAAAAAAAGACCTGAAAATAAATCCCTTCGCTTTTTGAATGACTTCACTTTGTATTTTTTCACTTCATTTTTTTTTTTCTCTTGTCCTTCTAGGGACGAACTTCACCCTTGCAGAGCTGGGGATCTGCGAGCCCTCCCCGCACCGCAGCGGGTACTGCTCGGACATCGGCATCCTGCACCAGGGCTACTCCCTGAGCACGGGCTCGGACGCCGACTCGGACACGGAGGGAGGCATGTCCCCCGAGCACGCCATCAGGCTCTGGGGCAGGGGCATCAAATCCAGGAGAAGCTCCGGCCTGTCCAGCCGGGAGAACTCGGCTCTCACGCTCACCGACTCCGACAACGAGAACAAGTCAGACGAGGAGAACGGTAGGAATTTTCCTTCAGTGTCTTGCTGACCTGTGAGGGTGTGAGCGCTGTTAAAACTACACCAGGCTGCTGCCAAAGGTGTAGCCATGGTTTGGGCTGTGATGTTTGGGTTCTCTGAAACTCTTTCCCAGGCACTGTTCTGTCAACAAGAGACACGTTTGTGACTGTAACCCGTGTTTGCATTCCTTTCCCTAGGAGGGACTTCTTCTTGATGTCCCTCTGACTTGACCAATGCAGTTGAAGAAGTTTGTCTTTCTTCCACCCCTTTGGGTGGTGGGTTCTTTGTAAAACAGCATAAAGGGAAGAAATTCCCTGGTAATAGAGATTGGAGTCATTTCAGCCTTCTGACCTCGGAGTCCGTGTGGTTGTAATCTTGAACAGCGTCACAAAAGTGAAGTTTGCACTTCCTCAGTTTGACTAAAGCTGGTTTTTAATGTGTTTTGGGATTTCTTAGTGTTGCTCTCAGGAAGCTGTTATAGGTGTGTTTTATGATAGATGTTATGTTTGATCTTAGAATTTACTTTTCATGCCGTAATCTGTTACAGAAGTTTGTGCTCCGAGTAGCTTAAATTAAACTTAATGATGAGAAGCAGAAAGAAATTTCCAAAGAGAAATAGTTTTTATATGTGATTTTTCCACACAGCTTGAAGTAATATTAATAATCCACAATGTGCTGGTAGCTGTAACAATGATGCTAATTCGTAACAATCGGATTTAATGTTATGTATTTTTTCCATGGTTTTGAAGTTGTAAAAACAATTCTTTTGCTCTTTTATTAATGGTATTGGGTGGGCTTTTGGAAAGCAGATCTATGCATCAGGCTGAGGCAGAACACTTGTGTTTAAACACTTGTTGTGTTTAAATTAGTGTAGTTTAAAGTCACAGAAATGAGACTTTGGGTGCAGCAGCCATCATTTGTGACCAAACAGCCTGGCAGTGGTGGAGTCTGAGTGTCCTGTGTGCAGCACTGTCCTCTCAGGTGCACATATCCAAATCAGGTTCTTCATATGGATCAACCTAAAGTTCTTAACTGGGGAATTTCCTGGGCTCACACAGATTTAAACAGAACTCAAGAGAGAAAACAGTAAAAAAGGATTTGCAGGAATTTGTCCCCCATCCTATAGGGTAATGAAAGTGCAAACTCAGCTTAGTTAAAATAGGAACAAAGAGGTTTGGATCTTGTCATTCTGAGGAGGTGAAGAGGAACCTCCCTAACATCAGCCCTCAGAGCAACTGTTCCAGCAGCTGATACCAGCTCGCTGCTAAGCATATTGGGTGGGATCCAATTCTGTTTGATACCTGTTGGGTGCCTCTCAGAAGAGGATTTTTGTGGGTGCTTATTTTGGGCTCCTCCCTGTACTCACTGCCAGTTGTCTTGGTTTCAGCCAAGCGAGTATGCCAGGCTCTGGAAACACAAGCAACTGCTTGTCAAAGCAAACAGGGCAAAATTACAGTTTATATGTTGATAGAAAGAAGTTCAGCAAAGTGCAATTGATTTTGTTTGTAACAGCAGTTCTTTTTTTGGTGATTTAAATTGAATCTTCAAGTAATATATCCTCTCCATAGGCATAGCAGGATACATTTCTTCATCAAAACTAAGGAGGGAATGTGCATTTACTAATAATGGTTTGTACAAGGAAGCCCATGTTTTAAAAAGAATCAGTTACTGGTTAATTGATTTTTCCTTTTAATGATACCGTTCACAGAAAATATGACAAGTTCCATTGATTTTAGCACAGTTTTGTTAAGGCTTCTGAGTGTAATTTCAAATAAAAACCTGACTAATAGAATTCTGGCATTATGGAATGATTGGGCTTCAGTGCTGTAGCAGGAATTCACTTCTGTGCAGGTGCTTGTCTCCGTGTCTGTGGCAGCAGTGTGTCACAGCTTTTGTCTAAGAAAACATAATCTCAGAACCCAGTTTTGCACACACAGTCACAGGCTGATAAAATAATGAGTCTGTTCACTTGTTTTTCATTTTCCTCCCCATAATAAGTGAATTATTATGTAATTGGAAATACAGTGCCGTGAATCCATTTTTCATGTTTCTAACAATGATATGAATAGGAGAAAGAGCAACATGATCAAACAGCAAGCAAGTAATAAACCAGTCTGTGGAATTCATTTGGGGTTTCTGTGAGAAGGGCTTCTGTGTGCTTGGTTGTTTTAAAAAAACATCACGCAAGTATGGAGCAACTGTTGTGTACACAGAGGTGGTAACTTCAGTAAACTTTTTAGCCTTACTTGCTCACAAATCCTGGTTAGCTCAAAAATCAATGCTTCTTCACATCACTGATTTTATGAAGTTTTGGGATACATTATCATATAGATTGACAGTTGCCCCACTGGTTCAGCACCACAGTGTGGACACTTACAAAACCATCATTAATTTCTCACACTTGTGCCCAGCAGTGGTTTCCTACATAATAAACACCGTGTCCTTCAGAAGCAGATCAATAACCTGCTAGGTGTTCATCTTGAGAGGAAGTAACAAGAATCCATATTTCAAGAGAAATTTGTAATCTGATATGGTTTCATATTTGCAGGATACCAGCAAAAAAGCAAGGCATTACTTGGTATGAGACTTTACCCATTTATGCCTGGCAATATTAGAGGGAACTCATGATGCTTACACCTCTGAGTTTATTGAAAGTACTGTTAAAGCTTTTTCCCTGATACAGTTATGAAAGAGTAGTTCAACTCTAAAAGGTGGATTTTTTTTTTTTTTAGTATTGAGATGCTATCACAATTTCAACTTAACAAAAACCAAACAAACCGTACCTCTCACAATTTTTTTCTATCAATAAATCTATTTTGTCATTTTGTCATCTCCAAGTAGCACAGAGGAAGCTTAATTTCTAAAAATTGCTCCCATTCAAATCCATTCACAAAGCTTGTGCCCATTTTCTGTGCTTGTAGATTTGGTATGATTTAATTTTATCATAAACCAGAATGCTGTGAACCTTGAAATATTAGCAGGCTTGGAATGCTTACAGATAAATTGAAATAACAGAAACTCATGAAGGTCCATGTTTTACTTGGTATACGGAAATTCTTCCTAAGAAAACACCTTACTGATATTTTAAAAACACTTCTATTTTCAGAAGTCTGATTAGGCTCTAAATTCTTACTGTATCTTGTAGTTTTTGCTGCTGCCTAGATGTGGCCATCTCTTCTTTAGACTGATCAATTCTGAATTTGTACCACAAATCTGTCATCACATTCTTACTCAACGTGATGTACTGGGTTGTGAGATTTAAGTAAATGAATTTTTTTTTGTGATGCATTCAAATGTAAAAAGCCAGTTAGAAATACAGATCACCTCTGAAGTCATGTGCCAGCTTTGGAGAGAGAATCACCTGTGGGGACACAGGGTGTGTGTGAGCTACAAGGGATACAGCGCTGCTCCTGAATGCTTATTTTTCCTTTGATTAAATCTATTTATTCTGAAACATCATGGCAAACTTCTCAAAAGGATTTTTTTTTCATCAGTTGCCGTGTTCTTTTCTAAGCCTACAGTATTTCTATTTCTAGAGTAAAGCCTAAGGGTTGGTCATGTTTAGGTAGTGATCTTGAAGCAACTACTCTTTCAGGATTGGTTTCTTCTTCTTTCTTTTTTTTTTCTTTTTTTTCTTTTTTTTTTTTTTTTAGGTTGAACTGACAATTATGTTCTTCCTGAAAAATATAAAACATTGTAAAATAAGGTAAAAAATTCATGAAAACTGAATGATCATAATTAAGGAACATTTATGTACAGAATCTTTTTGCAACATATCTGCAATTCTCTTTTTTCCTGGCTTCACTGTTTTTGAATGACCAGTTAGAGGCTGTTAGGAAAGCAGTGAAATTCAAGTGACATAAGGCAGATGGGAGTGAAAACATGAACAGACCAATAACAGAGAAGAGAAAAGATAATCTGAGGTAGAGGAAAGGAGAATGGAAAAGTGGGATGAAAACTCAGGGCAGATCTTGGTTTGAGTGCTGAAATGGACTCGTTGGCTCCAAGTGAACCCAGAATTTTCAGTTTGATGTGAATTTAGATCCTGGTAATTCTCCTGTTGTGAAAGAGAAAATCTAGAAATGGTGTTGGTGACTTTTTTTTTTTTTTTTGGTACAAGGTTATTCCCTTGACACTTTTTCTGCTAGTACCATTATTGTATATAATGGATAGATAATGTCACTGGTAGAATGGGACATAACACAAAATGTTTATCATGAGATTTCTATTCTGATATTATAATAGCACACACTTGAGTTGTTTCTGTTTTACTTTTGTGTGTCAGAAAAGGAAAAAAAAAGAGTGTCTTGAGGGAGGAAGAGAATTTCCAGGACTGAAGCCATGTTATTAAAATAATGTCAGATCATAAAAAATATTAGCAAGGCATGCTTTTATCTTAGTAGCTGCAATTCTGAACTGAAAAGCAAGAGAAGAATGAATGGGGAGAAATAAAGCAATCCCAAACTGCAGCAGAACAAAGGAGAGTTCAAGGCTGTGCTGTGGTAATCTGGGCATGTTTTAAAGAAATGCACCACAAAACCCTGTGGTTGTGGCAGCTCTTTGTAGATAGATAGGCAAAGAGATTTTTGCTTCTCTTTGCCTATGAGAAGCAAAAACAAATTTTCTCATAAGAACCATTTCTGTGTTGGTAGCCCAGCTTGGGAGGTGTGGGAAAGTGGTGCTTTATTGGAATGAACCTGGCAGGGAATCCTGTAGGGTCTGTTCCTTTCCTCACTTCACCTTTTCTTCCTGGAGAAAATCTGTCCTTCACTGGCTCCAGCCTCAGGTGTGACAACTCAAGTCAGGTGGAAGGGTGCTGTAGGAAGCTGCACTGATACTCTCAGGTTCAATATCCATCAGCATTTGCTGCTTTAGACACACTGGTGACAATGACTTCTATTATTCTTTCCATGTTGTTTTGGTGGTGCTTTTATGGAAGTAATTAAAAGTTGAATATCAGACAATGCCTTGGGTGCATATTACTTACTAAATGAAAGAGTGCTATGAATAAAGAAAATAAAGTTGGGAAAATTTAAGGTAAAATATGAAAAACTGTATTTGTGTTGTACTTCTGGTTGAATCTTAAGAAAAAATTAAGTAAATTAAGTAGAATTCAGTAAATTATATTTTTCTTTCTTTCCCTGCTATGAAGTTTTCAATGGCTATTTCCTATAGTAACTTCCCAAGTGCACATGTAAATCTTAAAATCAAAACATAACCCCACCTCATATTCAAACTGACCTCACAATTTTTCATTGTTTCAGAATTTTATGAGCAGTATAATCTGAGCTTTTCCTGGGATGCAGTTAAATAGCAAACTTAGAATTACAATAGAAAAGAAAAGATGTTATTGCATCAGAGGAGTTGAAAAAAGGCACCAGACAGATGACAGCCAAGGAGTTTTTCTTACTTTTTACTGTTGTAATTTTGACATGTTGTTATCAATATTTCATTTTTTAATTTTTTTTTCAGCTTTCTATTTCACACTTCATAATTTGCAGGAAAGATTATAGCAACACTGTGGTTCTACTCAGGAGACTATTTTGGGTTTGTCGTACGCATGCTAATGCCTCAGAGTTGTAAGGGAGTAAAAAGTAGAAGCTTTTTATGTTGCTGATCCCAGAATTCTGTTTGGGTTAAACAAATGGGAGATTAAGCTCACTTCCTAAAATTCCCCACCAAGAAATGTTCACTTTCACCAACAGGAAATACAGGAAATACTCCCCTTGTTGAAAGGGGATGTTTAAACAGTGGTGATGCAGTTGGAGCAGATCTGCGTCGTCTTCCACTGCGTGTGTGTGGGAAATATAACATGGCCTCATAATTTTGGGATGGAAACTCGATATTTTGGGTACAAGGAGCAGCAGGGAGGATGCAGACCTGCTCTGTATGTCATAGTGGAGTGCTGGTTTCTGCAGGGAGAAGTGTCTGGGAAGGTTGTGCCTGTTTCTCTCCCAGAGCGCCCCAGGTAGCTTGGAAACAACAGGAGGAGCCGATCTGAAAGAGGAGGGAGGAGGAGCTGTCACAGTTGTGCCATCTCTGCAGAGCTGAGAAAGTGGCCAGATGGTCCCAAGGAAATGATGGGATTTAAATGAAATGTCATACTCTCAGAAAATGGCATCGCACACGTCATACATCTCGGAGGCTCCTGAAGGAGCTGAGCTGGGGAGGTTAGCTCCTGCATGGGCAGACTTCAGCTCTTCTTGAGGAAGGCTTGTAAAGTACTTTGTAAATGACAAATTTAGAAAGTCATTAAGCGCAGTATCAAAGCTCCGTTTCTTAAGTGGATCCAATTTTGATGTGCTCTCAAAACCTGAGGGCACTTCTGATAGGAAGTGGTTTCCTAATGAGGGAATTGACTAGCAGGGATGACTTTTAAAGACTTAACTACACATAAACTCAATTTGGTCCAGGTAAATGGCTTATGTATTCAGTGCAGAGGGAGTCTAGATGATGGGGTTAAGGACAAGAAATGGATATGTAGTACTGGTAAACTTTAAAGCCTTGTGTAAGACAGGAATATGAAATGACAGTATTAAAAAGCTTAAACATTTGTTGCAATTTTAATATAACCCAGCAGGACTGTAGTGTAGGTTGGCAGGATGATGTGATGAATTACTGCTACTCTTTCTGGTATATATTGAAAGAGCTCAATAAATACTATCTGGAATAGGGTGCTTGATGATATTCTAGAGATTAAGGATGGAGATGTGGCAAGAGAGCTCTGCTTTGGTGGCCTAAAAGGGTAAACCCAAATGCCATCTTGACATTCAGTTGCTCATAGCTGACATTCAGCCCTTGGGCAGCTGTTGGATTTTCCATTCAGATCAGTGTTGTCCTGAGAGATGTGCATCAGGACCTTGGGTTTCATCCTCTCAGGGGCACAGGTGTTTCTAGCACTCATGATTAAAGGAGGAATGGATGGAATGCTAAAACACACAAGCAGAAAACCCAACACAAGCCCACAAAAACCCCAAACCAAACCAAAAAATCTTCTTGTATGTGGTGGGGTGAGGTCTTGCACCCTGGATGTCCATACTGCTCTCCCTCATTCATGACAGGCAGGGCTTCAGCACCTGTAAAATTTTCCATTGCCTCTAAAGTGACCCCAGTCCCACATTGTGTGCCCTGCTCTGGCACAGCATCATTGGGCTTTTTGTCCATATCCAGTAGGAGAGCCTGTTGAAGCTGTTTGCAGTCTTTCTCTTCATGATGGGGTTTTTTTGGATAATATGAATGCCCCCCTCATAATGGAATGAACTAAGGCAATCAGGAACTGAGACCGAGGAATTGAAGCCCAATGTTTAGCCAGGAAACTGAGGAAAATAGAAATATGGGCTATCAGGAAAATACTGCAGCAGCTGGGTTCATAAACTGCTGAGGCTAGCTGGGATCTTCCTTTTTCCTGAATTCTAAGGAAAGAGCTTTTGCCTGCAGCTGTATCTACATCACTGTGTGAAGGTCACAACATGGAGAGCTTTTAAAAAAAACCTCTCAAAATAACCACAAGATTTTTCAATTATTATTTAATCACGAGCCTTTCCATCTAGTAGAGAGAAATGATGAAACTATGTTTAACAAGAACTCCATTACAGCACATTATTCAGTTTGTCAATTATTAGTTCCATAAAAGAAAACTTAGATGATATAGGTCACCCAGGTAAGCAAGCAGCAGCGCCTTTGTTCAAACCATAACTGAGTTAGAATAATGCCTTTTTATTCTTTTCTATAAAAGAGATGTGTGTCTGATAAAGTCAATCCAGCTTGGTGCTAAATGCATTGTGTGTGGCTGATGAATGATAAAACCTTTGCAGGAAGGTTTGCAGGTTTGTCTGTATTTGGTGTTTAACTAAATTTATTAAGGTGAAACAAAAAGCACAGATCACAGGAACCCATACTCTGAATTTATTTTGTCTTGCCTTTCAAAATGAGAAATTTTGCCCAAAGCTTCCTTTGAATTCGTCACACCAGAGACTGGTACCTTTCCTCATGTATGTCATCCCACTATTAATAATCTCCCTAATTACAAAGACTTCCATACTTCACTGATTAGTGCATAATTACGCCAAGCTACACACTGCTTTTTCTAGTCAATATTTCATTTATAAAGCTCAGCCTGAGTCTGGCCTATCAGCTCAGGTGTGCCTGCTGCCACACATGTAAAGTGATGTGTCTGTTGAAGTGTCATTGCATTTTCTAAATATTTTGTGGGCTGTGCTCTGTGTTTATGCTCTGCACACTGTTCTTTTCAAGGAATCTGGCAGCTTGGGGAAGGATTTGAATTGATTGTTGATGTGATGCTGAAGTGTAACCTTCTACTCATGAGGGGTAGCAATTCCTCTTCAGATGGAAAATGGATAGGAAATGGTGTCTAACCTCTGTTAGTGCCAAAGGCTTCATATGTGTATATATTAGAATAAATAGAGCTTTTGGAAAGCTAAATTATCCCATAGCGTATGAGTTTCAAAAGAGATTATTCATCTTTTACTGTCTTTTATTATAAAACTTTTTTAATTCTTTAGTAGTAAATTATAAAAGATGCTTCCTAAGTTCTGTTCCTTAGGTTAAAGGAGAGAAAATCTAATTAATAAGCTGATTTTGTTGTTATTTTTGTTTTTGTTTGGGTGGTTTTTATCCATAAAGTTGGGATATTTTTGTGACTTTTTGCAGAAGCTCCTGTCAGAATTGAATGGCTTTTGTCAGATACTATACAACCTGAAAATTATCTTTTTTCTTTGCTTTTAATTCCCTTATATTTCACACAGGTTAAAGACAACTTTCTGCTTAATTTAAGCTTTTACAAGCTCTTTGACACTCTCCTTCCTTGGCAGTGATAAGGGAAGTACTTTCATCTGTTTGTTCAGCCTCTCTGTAGCATTTGAAATCACTGACTCTCTTCTCTGCACTCTTCCTGTAAGAAGCTCAAGGGATGATTGGCCATGATTCAGGAAGGCTGAAGCTCTGCCTCTCAAATCAAGTGAGAGCTTTCTTATGAGCAGCTGTTTGTCCACTTGCCTGTTTAGTCTTTGGCTCGCAGACCTCTTATCAAAGTTCTTCAACGCCTCAAAAGCTGTTGGTAGCACCACAGAGACCGTGCTGAAATCTTAACCATCTGTGAACGAGACACACTATCTCTGGTAAAAGCAGAGGACCATTTTTTCAATTTATATTTTGTCTAGCTCATGGTTAAAGAACATCAGATTAGGCTAAACCCATAAAAGAAAGATGTGATGATGCTGTGGAGATGGAAGTACCTCGAAGAATTCATCTTTTCCTAAAGTTACCTGCTCTCAAAGGCTTGTTACCATTGTTCTTAAAGCTAACTGCATACATTCTTCACCTTGCAGTAGGAGTCCTGTCCATGTAACAGTTTTTTGTGAAGAAGTAGCTTTAAATGTTTTTCCCAGCCCAAATAACTGACTCCATTATGTGCTTCTGTTTGTTACCAGAGGGTGACATTGCTGTGATCTTCCACGTTCTTGTGCTAAACCCACTAACTTTTGGAAGTGGCACTGTTTCTGTGTGGTGCCACTCCTTTTAGTTGTGCAAAGAAATGGCAAGGAAAGTGGCCTTATGGAGAAAACTGGCAAAAGAGCTGCGTGTACATTGAAATAGTAGTTGGAACAACCCAGTGCTAAAACAGGGCTGTTTTCCTGGTGTCCTTTTGGGTTTCTTACATTTCATCAGCACACTTCTTCTGTAGTGGTGTACAAGCTCATTTCTTACCATGAAAATAACCCCAGGTTTCTGGATGTTTAGTACTGTGCAGCAGAACAGCACAGGTGGCAGAGGAAGAGGCAGTTTCATTTGTGAATAAAGTCCCAGAAGGAGGTGTAGCTACAAAATAAGTTGCTAGTGTATTCTGTGCTGGCTCCTGGAGGCTCCTGCCCTAATATTGAACATGTGTGAGCTCCTGAGGCTTGCATGTACTGTTGGTTCATTAGTCTGTGCTTGCACAGTGATTGTCCATCTGTGCTCAGGTCTGAAAGAGAGGTTTACACAAGCTGGACTCTAAGAAACATAGTTGATTCCTGGAATGTATCACAAGTACAGTTCATCCCCAGAGCATATCAGACTGTATTTAGATGCAATAAGAACTCATATTTATACCTTCTGTCCTTTGATATTTTCTTTGGGCTCCCAAAGACATAATGCAGCAATCTGGGTAAAGGAAATAAAAATATGAACTTCTCAAACTTGATTTCCTATAAGCTGAGATGGGAAAAGACACTTTGGTGGTTTTTTAGTTTTCATTTTATTAAGAAGCCTGCTAGTATTATTGAGGGCCTTCAAATAGCATCTCTCCGGGTCAGGTCTTGCAGCTGAGCAGCTATTCAGTGGGAAGGATGACTTTTGTGGTTTCTGAAGTTGTTATAAATATCTCAGGAATTGCTGACTGTTCAAGTCATTCAGGCTTTTCAGTAGCACGTTGCTGATAGGGAGAAGATCATCACTGAGGGTGAAATTGTGTTTGCCTGAAAGTCCAAGGAGCTGAAAGTGAAACTTCCTTACCATGTTTGCCCTATTGAAACGGAGATACCATCTTGTAAAAAGGCAGAATATCATTCCACTACAGCAACATGCCTGTAGGCAAGGCACAATATGTGAGCATCATTTGTTTGCTCAGAGCCATGACTGTCATTCAGAAATATTGAAAGGTAGCAGTTGGGTTTTTTCACACAAATGGTTAAGGGACTTTTCTCAACATCAAATTAGTGTTCAAGAGTGAAAATATAGCTTCTGTTTCCTCAGATGCTGAGTTGTAAGAATGAGTAATCGTGATTCCTGGGGGAATTTATTTTGGTTTTTTTTTTTTTTTTTTAACTTGAGTGGCACTAGATAAATAGGTTTATCAGTTTTCCACAGAACACTTATATTTAGTAAACTTGAAATGAGATGAATTACAGTGAAGTTGCTCCTCTTTCCAGTTTTCTTTAGGAGGGGAATTATTTTAAGGAGGCGTATGCTATTTATATCTCCCACATAAAGCTATACCCTCAAGCTACATTACACAGTGTGGATATGGACAAAACAAGGGAATGGCTCTAATTGCTTAACTGACTGGAGTTTGTCTTTTGTAGTTCTTTTTTTTTTTTTTTTTTCCTATTTAAACTTCTTTTGCTCAGTGAAACAGGACATCACTGACTCCCGTGTTAAAAAGTTCTTTCTGATCAGTTTTGTTCAGTGCACAGAAGGCGTGGGGCAGGCAGGATCAGGTCAAGGTTAGGGCTCTGGCCAGAGAGACAAAGGAAAGAGGAATCCAAGGAGGTTCCAGGATTGGGGCAGCCAATGGGACTCCACATCTGAGAGGGAAGTGGGAATCTGCCATCCAAACCAACTCTGCTCACCACGTGTGCTGGGTGTGCTGCTCTTCCAAAGCAACCCAGAGCAAGTCAGAGAATAAGTCCTGAAAGTTAACCTGGATATAAATGCTGGTGTTCACTTTCAAATCTCTTTTAGTACAGTAAACTTTCCATGCTGTATTTCTGAAGCTAATAATGTATGTAAATCAGTTCATTTTCTTCTTGCACAGAGTTCTCTGAATTTTCAGTATGAAATAGTGAAATAATAATCCTTATGTGCCCAGTCCTGTCAATATATCCCTGGGCAGCTTCTCAAAGACTCCTTGAGTCTCAATCATCTATATTCATTTGCCAGTTCTAATTTTCTGGATAATTACTGCATATTTCAAGACCACTTCTGTTGTGATACTTAGCCAGATTTAATTCTTTCAGATACTTTATTTCTTAACCTATAATTTGACTTCCCCGAGAGTATTTGAAGATGGGCATGCATATTCAGTTTAGTCCTAAATTTTGGGATTGAATCATGCTCCAAGAGTGTCCTCTGTGTCAATCAGGACTCCCTGTCCTGTCCCCTGAAGACTCTGTGGACTAAATGTCCTTTCACAGGAATAAGGACACTCTGTTCATAATGGAGCCCAGTATCAGCTCTTGTGGGTGATAGAGTGCCATCTAATATTTCCAAATGAAGGTTTCTAATAATTTAAAGCAGAATTTGTCATATGTTTTCACATTTTCTTGTGTGGCTTGAATGAATTAATTACATTTTAGTTTTCTAGGTAGCAGGACAGATGAAGACAGTCTAGTGTGATTACAATTATGTGGTTGTTTGGTGTTTTTTTAAGGAAAAAGGATAAAGAGAGCTGTGAAAAATATTAGGAGAGTGACCTATAACCACAGCAGGCAGACATTAATAATCAGTGTTTTCTGTGTTATCATCAGTCCAGCTGTTTTGCTAAAGTTCCTGAGAACACACTCTGAGTACAGCCAGTACTGCAGGGCTTCAGCTTGAAGACTGGAGCTGAGGGGGAGGATTTGGGCAGAATTCTGAGGACTCCACAGTCAGCATCATGAAGATAACCAATTCTACATGTTGAAGAGTAAAGGAGGTAGAGCAGGCATCACTATGCTTTTTCTGGCTTTGGTCAGTTCCCTGATATTTTATATTAAAGGGCTTTTTCTAGATTTTTTTTTTTTAACTGATACTTTTCACCATCTTTTCCCCCCCATCATTTTCAATCCTGGTAAAAATATTATGGCATTTGCCTGTCTTTGTCTGAAAGATAATTTATTCCACTTTCCTACATTTTTTTTCTAATGTAACATAGTGCCTTGAGCTGAAGACATTAATGTGGTTCCAGATAATCTCCTAGTCTGTTTGACACGTGATGGCTTAAAAGCACTCTTTATAAAGCAGAATATTACAGAATTAATGTGCAAAGTGAGGGTTATTCTCTTTCTCTACATCTGATGAATTCTTTGCATGGCTTAAAACAAATGGAGGAACAGATCATCTTACAGAAATAATGATAATCCTAGAAAAATGATCTGAAGAAATCAATATTTTTCTTTTCCTGACTTTTGTCCCTCCTAATTTGAGTCTAGTTCACGAAGTAATGGAATGTTAAAAATGCTTCAGATCACTGCTGTGTGGTAAATTTTGACACTCTTTCAAATATTGGTTTCATATATTTCCTTTTTGTTAGTCTTCTTGTGCCATATGTACTGCAATATACTCTCATTTTTTTCCTTAGCTTGAAAGAAATGTTGCTATTTTTTTCTACAAACAAAATCTTTTCAAACCATTTTAAACGTGATTTGAAGTATTCCTTGAGTTTCGCTGTTACATCTCAGAGGAGCAGAACACATGTGGCAAGTTCTCCAGGAAGAACCTCTCAAAAGAACATATTAAAGATGAAATATAAGGATTTTTAGATCAAAAGGATAATGATTTTTTTAAATCTTTACCATGTGATAAATTAGTCAGAAGGTATTATAGAGATGTACAAACTTGCACAAGGAGAGAGGAGAGAAGGAAGACGGTGGCTTTGAAATGAATGTTAAAATGATGCTTAAAGCTGAAAGTAATCAGCTGACATACACCAGTCTGAACCAAAGTTGTGTATTTCTGACAGCAATTCTAACAGACTTGACTCTATAACTGTGAAAAAAAAAAAAATGCTATTTAATAAAAGCCCAACAGATTTTCAGAGCAACTAGACATATGTATCTAAAAGAAATGCTGGACCAAAACACCTCACTCTATGATAATTTCTGGTTCAGATTTCATGTCTGAGCGTGTCATATGACTCATTCATGCTTTAAATGCAGTTGTGAGTTCATTTATCATTTGGTTAGTTAATAGTTTTTTGCATTAGAATACAAACATAGTGAAACCTGTTCTAACAGATCAGCTGCAAGAGAAGTGTATTGGAGATTCTGACATCACATTCATAGATGAGCCAAGCCTATACCCCCAAAACAAAGATACACTGCAATTAAATTTATAGTCTTTATTACAGTCTATCTAATTTTTAAAGATCTGTTTTACTTATTTATGAGAGGCTGAATTCCATAGCTCTGTGAGGTGTTATGATGCTTGTGTTGTAAGCACAATAGGTGGTAATCAAGTTCAGTAAACCTCAACATTCAGAGTAATTCTTCAAGAATTAGAGACTAAAATCTTGGTTCTGCAAGTCCATGTAAGCTTCAATGAAACAATATTAATGGTATTTCAAAAAGGATTTTGAGAAATAATCAGAGAGTAACTTCATTCTTATGATTGATCTATAATAATGAAGGAAAGTTCTGGTTTGCCTGCATAGAAACTGTGACTTTATGGCAGTACAAAAATCTGCTGATTGTAGGTCTGGAGCCTGGAATAAGCCTGCACAGCTCTAGCAGTGTTCAGTGTACCAGAGTGAAGTCCATACTCCATTTATTTGGGCCCAATAAGCATTCACCAGTCTGGGAAATGGCTGCAAACCTGATGTAGTTCATTCTGTATCCTGATGGTCTGAAAATACTGACTCACCTTTTCAAGAGTTTCAGAGGCATTAAAATGTCAGAGGCAATATTTTTTATAACCTCTTTCTTATCTAATTGAAACATAAAGTCCAGTAAGTGAATTGTGATAGTTTTGTACAGGAGCTTCTATGAAAGCTCCATCCCATTAGGTAAATGTGTTTTAGCTGCTGTTACTGAGGTGCTAATACAGAGTCCTTGCCAAGCAGCTCTTTTTAGCAATAGCTAAATTTACATGAATTTAAACAGCTAAACTCATGTATGTTGAACACTTTCTTGATTTCTGATTCATAATCTGAATAAATCATTTGGAAGAAAAATGATCTCATGGTAATTTTGTTGCCTGAAGGTTCCTGGTCACCCAGGTGTACTCCCACATGGGACTGGAACAGCAGCACCTGAGCTGCCCTCACCACAGGTGCCTGAATCACACCTGAGGTGGTGCCTGAGCATTCCTGCTGTCAGTGGGGAGCTGGAAGCAGTGAGGGGCTGTGCCTTCTCTGTTTGTTGGATGAAGAGCCTTCCCCACTCTTCCTCAGTGTTTTCCTTGTTCTTGTCCTCCTCCCCCAAAAGCAAGAGTCTCATCTCCTCCTAGCATAACACATCTTCCTTTTGACCATGTTCCTCTGGACGTCTTTGCTACTTGTTTTGCAACTCTTATCTCTCAGATTTTGGTTCTCACACAGTTTCCTGTGTCCTGTTTGTCCAACTCTATCACAACTCTGCTTTGGCCCCTGTGGGGGTCATTATATTATTAATGTCTTAATTCAACTGCATTGCAAAATGCTTCAGCCTCATTGCTGTTTGTGCTTCTTGGAAAGTCAAATGTGAAAAAGTGTTCCTGTGCTGTTGGCACATTTGTGCCCAGGACAAAAGTAAAAAAAAAAAAAAAAAATAGCTTAAATGGCAGTTTCAAAAACTATTTATCTTAAACCTTTACAACCTGTCTGTGGTATCCAGAAAAGGGAGTGTCACAGAGATGGTGGCCAGAGGCACAGGGGACAACGTCACAAGGGGCTTTCACTGTTTGAGGGGCACAGGCTGGGTTAGGAGGCAGGGCTGGGTTTGGAAGGATTGGGTTAGAAAGGATTGGGTTAGGAGTGAACACTGGGTTAGGAGGCAGGGCTGGGTTTGGAGCCAGGGCTGGGTTTGGAAGGATTGAGTTAGAAAGGACTGGGTTAGGAGTGAACACTGGGTTAGGAGGCAGGGCTGGGTTTGGAGCCAGGGCTGGGTTTGGAAGGATTGGGTTAGAAAGGATTGGGTTAGGAGTGAACACTGGGTTTGGAGCCAGGGCTGGGTTTGGAAGGATTGGGTTAGAAAGGATTGGGTTAGGAGTGAACACTGGATTAGGAGGCAGGGTTGGGTTGGGAGTCCAGCTCTCGTTAAAAAGTGCTTTGATTAACACTATGATTGATACAGCAGGCAAGTGTTGTAGCAATAAATCATAGTACTGTATATGTATATACATATATACATAAAACCTGGGTGCTGAAACCTGGTTTGGTGTTTTGGGGGGTTTTTTTGGGTTTTGTTTTCTTTTGTTTTTTTGTGCTTTTACCACTTGTGGATTTGTGCCATGCCCATCACTGGATACCTGGTTTATTTTGGGTCAGCTCTGTTGCAAAGTGCTGAGCACAACGTGCCCCAGAGTCCCAGTTGAGGCTGCCTGTGGTTTCAGGGCAGTGGGGCTCTCCTGTGGGCCAGAGCTGGCCCGTGCAGTGTTCAGAGTGCTGAGCTATCCCCTGTGCCCGTGGCTGAGCAGGGGCCATTAGTGCATTGATTGCTGCTCTGCACACCGGCTTTGGGACAGACACTCAGTGACTTAGGCAGTGGATGCACAAGCTGGACATTTCTCAGTGGGAATGAAAGGCTTTGGGACAGACACTCAGTGACTTAGGCAGTGGATGCACAAGCTGGACATTTCTCAGTGGGAATGAAAGGCTTTGGGACAGACACTCAGTGACTTAGGCAGTGGATGCACAAGCTGGACATTTCTCAGTGGGATGAAAGGCTTTGGGACAGACACTCAGTGACTTAGGCAGTGGATGCACAAGCTGGACATTTCTCAGTGGGATGAAAGGCTTTGGGACAGACACTCAGTGACTTAGGCAGTGGATGCACAAGCTGGACATTTCTCAGTGGGAATGAAAGGCTTTGGGACAGACACTCAGTGACTTAGGCAGTGGATGCACAAGCTGGACATTTCTCAGTGGGAATGAAAGGATCGTTTTTGTTCAGACACAGGTGAGTTGCTGCTTGTGTGGGCTTGAAGGCTACTGGCGGAAGAGATTTCCCTAGAAAATAACCAGACAGGAAAAATGAGCTGGGCTTCTGAGGATCTGAAGGATAAAATATGCAAATTGCAAGAATTTGGCATACTGTCAGACTTAGACTTTTTCCCTTGATATGCAGAATTTGTGTGACCTGCTCAGTCAAGCATCCTATTTGCAAGAGATTTTCACAATGAAATCTGCGAGTGGCTTCCTTTTTTTATTTTCTCTTCTTTTAGTGTGAGCGTTTCCTCACAGAAATTCCAGGTCCAGTTTGGAGCCCTGTGTTATGCTTTAGACATCTGTGTCCTTAAAACTTGAGGGAAAATACAAGATGCCTATTTGAGTAACACGGTGTCACCAACAGAGCTTGAAAGTGATGGGAGAGGTGATGGTGCTTCCTTATGCTTCTCTCATCACACATCATGCAGTACATTTGGGCACGTATGTGGGTAGTTCTTTGAAAAAGAATAATAAACAGGTCCAAGATGTGATGTCAGATCTAGTTAATCAGTGTAATAGAAATACATTACCCTAAATCTTGGTTAGGAAAATAGTAATCAAAGTCTTGAGTTGCTTTTCATTTGGAGAGACAGATGGCATATCTGCTCAACGGCAAATATCCAAAAGAAATTTTTTTTTTTTAAATCCTATCTTTCAAAACATGGCAATCAGAATCATCTTGGAGAGGAACTATTAAATTTAATAAGCCATATGTTCAGTGAATTTACTTATTTTGTTCAAAGATGTAGACATAGAATTCACCTCTGTGTCCTTTTGTGTAAATTAACTGCCTTATTCTGTGCTGCACAATTAAGGTATTTAACAAAGTTCCAAATGTGCAACGTATTATTAGCCAAACACAGCTACTAGTTTTCATGTTGCTGAAATAAATGCATTTAGGTGAACAGTCTGCAGTTTACTAGAATTCCCTCT
This sequence comes from Phylloscopus collybita, assembly GCA_027886175.1. Classification (NCBI taxonomy): domain Eukaryota; kingdom Metazoa; phylum Chordata; class Aves; order Passeriformes; family Phylloscopidae; genus Phylloscopus; species Phylloscopus collybita. The sequence continues at coordinate 1,762,894 of JAJNNQ010000019.1, read as the reverse complement.
GTGGAGTTCAGCGTGTTTGAAGATCAGATTGACTGGCAGCTTCCTTGGTATACATAAAACAGATCTAAAATTATTTCAAATAGAAATTCTCTGAGGATTCTATCATCTTTGCCGTTCTGTTGTAGTGAAGATGCAGATGTGCCAGACTGTTCTGCAGGATTATAAATGCATTCTTGAAGCCCTAATACACTCTCTAACAAATATATGCAGTGCAAGAGGTTTTCTTAGCCATCTTGTACCCACTCATTTTATTTATTTCATGTAATTGGCATGTTGTTCTGCTTTTATAGCTTGTTAAAATGAGATGTGAAAATGGCTGTAGCTAATGGCTGCTGGAAATCTTTTCCCATGGTAGGAAGGAGAAAAAAAAAAAAAAAAAGGCATTGCAGATTTTAAAGCACAGAGCTCTCCCAGTGAGAAGCAAAGATTAAAAAAGATGGGTATAGTGCACTGCTGTGTGTGGTAGAAGTGAGTTTTAATGACCTTGGATACATAAATGAAGGTTGCAGACCAATGTCCAAGCCCTGAGGTGGCATCCTGTGGTAGGGGCAGGGGCACTGCCTGGGGCAGGGCTGTGGTGCTGACACTGAGCCAGCTGTGCTGGCAATGTCAAGAGGTTTTGCTTTCCTTCTGCACAGAAAGTGATAAGAGAATACGTGGGATGAGGTGTTCTGGATGTCTTCCTTTGCAAAGGGCAGGACTTGGCTCCAAGGTAAACTGAGGGCAGACGTCAGCTCCTCCTTCCCTGGAGTCAGGGCCCTCCAGCCCAGTGGGTGGACATAAATTAACATGATTTATTCTGATTTAGCAATGAACTATTGAGTCTGACCAGACAGAAATCCATGTGAATATCCAGTGTATACATCACTAGTTTTAAAGGAAAGTTTTCTTGGTTTTCTCCTGGACTACACTGTGGTGTGGTCACATTATTTTATGTTATTTGAATTGCTGTCAGGAGAAGCACACAGTTCATCCTGTGATTCTTAAACATTTCGTTTTTAAACTTCAGTGGCTTTAGAAAAAAATTAAAATTACAGTGTTGCACACCGTGATTTTAAGTGGTTGTTCCAGTCTTTAGCAGCTCTTGGAACTTGAAAGGATTTTGGTTTCAGGATTGGGCCTGAGAAAGTGGAAGATAACAGAGGTGCATCAATAATCTTCTCTATCACTACAGGCATTGCACTGTCACACTATATTTAATTAAATGAGCAAACTATATTTCCATCTGATCTAGGAACATGTAGTTTGTTCCGTGGCAAGACATTAAATTGCAAATAGAAATAAAAAAAGATTTCCTCTTAAAAAAAGCATGTCTTGCAGAGCACTTGTTTTCTGGCATCTTATACTTCTTATACAAGAAAAAATTTATTTGAATACTTAAAACCCAACAAATTAGGACCTTCTTTTTCCATTATTAAAACATTTTTATGTTTTAATATCATTAAAACATTATTATTAATGCTGGGAAAGGGCTCGAGTTTTGTTCTGTATATCCACTTTTTTTTTTTTTTTTTTTTAATCATTTCAGTGTAGCATTAGATTTCTATACAATAGCATAGCACCTGCTAGATGTGCTCCAGAGAATGATCAACTGTTGTGTGCCCGTTCCCGTGTGAAATATTGGTAAGATGAAGTATATCAAACACATTTATCTGCTGCAAATCAGTTTGCCTCAGAAAGGACTCAGTTAAATTATATGGAGCCTAATTTTTCTACTGATACACCTTCTGAATTTTATCTGATATACTGTATTTTTCTTCCCCAATAGGTCAAATGAATCATCCTTCACTTTCTCTTTTAGAACGGCCAGTAAAAGTAAATTCAGCCCGTTCCATTTGTGTATAACCGGCTGTGATTTACTGCACGGCTGAATATAAAATCATAAAACTTACAGGACATGGTTAATACATAACCATCAAAATAACAGAGTGCAATTCTAAATTTATGAGGCTGAACTTAACACTGAATATCAAATAAGAACCACATTGATTTCTGTAGCGCATGGCTTAAAAACACATTAGGTGGCATAACTGCAAGACAGTACATTGATTTAAGCATAAAATGCATAGCACTCAATACTTCACCACCTAACGTTTCCCAGTAATGAACAAAGCTGTTGTATATTGATGAAAGGAAAATTATTTGTTTTTGTTAGCTTGTGGTGCTCGAGCAGATGCCTTGCTTTTAGGGTTGGTGCAATTGGAATCACTCCGAGTAACAAATGACGTCGGACACCTGAACGAGAGGGTACACGGTGAACTCTGCATCATGTGCTCTAAGAAATATGTATTTAGTCTGGACTTAATGTAAGTCTGAATTCAGGCACCCTCATTTCAGGGAGGTACAGAAGATTAATTGCGTTTTGGAGGCCTCTAATTGCCTTTAAAATGTTAAACGTTTGCCTTCCTGAATCACGGCCAGAGAGTAAGTCTATAAATCTGTATCACCCTTCCTCAATCAGTTTTGCCAAAATTAATTCTATTTACATCAGGAAACGCACTTTTTGCCATACTTTAGGCCCCTATACACACACTGCCTCAGCAAGTGAAGAGTTTCATTGACTTTAGTCTAAGGACTCCAAAACAAAAATTGAATTGACATTGGCGTTTCCTCTGGAGTTAGTCTTAAGTAAAAAATTCTGTGTGGGGGCTGAAACTGGATCTTTTGAACATGATTTCCTCACAATGCACAATATCCAGAATGGCATCCTTGTCCTTTTTTAGTGCTCCAATAGTGCAAAGGGGACTTGAAGCAGCTCAGCCAGAAGCTTCAGCTGAGTGTGGTCCCTGGGCTGTGCTGGGAGGGGGAGCAGCCAGGAGCTGTGCAGTGAGTCCTGCCCTTGGGGCCTCGTGTGAGAGAGTGCTGCTCATCAGCCTGTGAGAACAGGACAGCAAAAACACCTTGCTCTTGAAGGATTTCAACTCTTTAGAACATCCATAGGTCTGTCTGTTAGCTGCAGTTGCACACACACACACACACACACACTCACACACACACACACATTTGTGTGTTTTGGATTCCTGTCACAAAGTGTGGCTGCTCCCCTGTTCAGTCTGTGAACATCCAGCCTCTGGCAGGATGTGCCCTTTGGGGTGGTGTGAGCATTTCACAGCTGAACTGAGCAGATAGCAGCTCCAAATCTGCGTTGCACGTTCAGAACATTCACGTGGTGCTACGTTGATTGTGAACGTTTTAGAAGACAAATTGGATGCGGTTGCGTTCCAGTCTTGCTTACATTTTGGGTTACTTTTTTTTTTTATCCTGCAAAGTTTAAGTATTAGTCTTCGTGACATGCAAAACGGTCTGAGGTGTTGGAGAATAATGTTTTAATCATCATTGACATTTTCAGAGAAGATTAAAATTTAATAAAATTAATTGTCCATTTTTGAATGGCTCACTTTGCAGTTAATCACACACCTTTAGCTTCCACTGCAGATGGGTATTTCTTTCCTGCCATGTTTTTTTACCTTGAAACTCACCTGTAATTACGATAATTGATTAAGTTGTTGGTTATACTTTTTTCTTCAAATTAATGGAATGTAATTTTAAGTTATGCTTAGCGTGAAATAAACTGCATTTTAATCTTGTTGAAAGAACCTTTTCTAAATCTGTACAAATATTTTTTTCTTTCCTTTTTAAAGGAAAATCTCCAACATACAGAAAGAGTATAACTTACTGGGGTTATATTTAATGGCAAGTATAGAATACATTGTTTTCACTGCTGTGCATCTCTAGTAATATAATTTGAAGTGCTAGGGCCCTTTGCATCCATTTCTGAATCTATTATTAGTTGATTAAATTAACTGGCTGGATCAGTACAGTGAGAAGAGACACAGTAATGATATTACAGAATTAGTATGCTATGATGAATTGTCAGGAAAAGTAACTGTGACAGCCCTGTGGCCATATGCACTTAGCCATGCAATTTATAGTCATTTGAAAAGCCAAGGACTTTTCAGTTTTGGTTAGGAAATTTGTTCTTGCTTTTGACAGAAGTTGAGGGATATGTGTGTCTCCAACAAGAGGGGGTTTGCAGTGCCAGCATGAAAAGAAACCAAAGGCTCTCCTCGACTGCTAGCATTTGGGTAATTTACAAAGAACAAGCTTCAAAAAAGGATGATTTTTATTGTAGCGGTGCCAGTTCTTTTAAATAGATTATAATATGATAGTGCATAGTATATAATAGTGTGGTTCCTTTGCAGTTGTAGAAAATAGTATTGCTTAGGGTAAGGTAAAAGTGATTGCAATCTTGTATCACAATTTCAGTAGTTATGGAGCACCACAAATTTTAGTACAGCAGCAATAGGGCCTTTTTAGGAGGACAGTAAATACAGCTGGGTTTTATTCTTGCAACTGATTTGAGGCAATTTAAAATGCCTTATTTTGCCTTTATGCAAGTATTTGTAAGTGAAATAAAGATTGCCAAACACCATCAAAATTACTGGTAGTTACAGTAGGTAATCACCATATAAGAGTTGACTCATGGCCAATGCTCTAGCAATTCCCACTCTTTTCAGCTTGCCCTGCTTAGTTGCTGGACACTTGGAATTGAAATTTAAAATCTTGCCATCTTCACATTTACCATATTGTGGGTTGGCTCTCTCTGTAATATTCTTAACTATTAAAGCAAATTACACAAATATATTTTCAAAGTAGTAACAGGCAGAGCCTGAATATAAAAGCAAGTAGATTAAGACAAAAGACAGCTGATTGTGTAGTTAACTCATTCTTTTTGTGAGCCTAATAAATGGTGTATCAGCAATACTATGGATCTGTAATCTTTGCTGAACATCAGACTAAAATTCCTGTTGAACTTTATGAAGTGGAGTGTTAAGTCATTTTTCTTAATATTGATTATGCCAGTTCAAACTTTTGTAAAGAAAAGGAAAATATGAAATAGGTTTTTAGTAGTTAAATGACAAGGATGTAAGAGGAATTCTTCATCTCACAGGAAACCACTACCCAAGTGTTGATCCCTGCTGGGACCTCTGCCTGGTACCTAGGTGCTGGAGATGATCCCTCAGGCTGCTCTCTTTGCTCCCTGGTGCCCTGAGAGCAGAATTCTCTCCTTGTGTCTGCTCCAGCAGATTTCCCTTAGCACACATTGCTTTCAGCTTTGGGAGGAAATGCCATTTTTCGTTTTCATAAAATAATTTCACTTTCTAATTTTAATTAGAGGAACATTTTCCTAGCTGCAGTCTGAGGCTGACCCCTAAAGGTTACTTGGTCCGTGGGTATGACAGATCAGTTTACACACATGATCCAGTCAGTTCACTCCTCTCTTCCTCTGCTTTGCTTTCTTTGTCACTAGAAAGGTTCTCTTATTGAGTCTTTTCTACCACATTTGAAGTCCGCTCTTTATTGTTTGTTTTTTAATGAAGAATGGATTTTTGCTTCTGTTTAAAACCTTCTCTCTCAATTTAATTATTAGATTAATTTGTAATCTTGTGTTTGACTTATATTAATTCTTCAGAGTTAATACACTAAGCAAAACTTGTATTATTAATATATTCAGAAAAATAATGGCCTCACCACTGTTTTTGATAACAAGAACCTGCAGCAGTTTTGTTATTTTACTGATAGAAGTCTTACTATTAATAAAGAGTTAAATACTGCTGTTAATGCTGGTGTTAAGTAAGAAAACCATTTCTACAGTTCCTCAGTTTAAGCAAAGAGTCCCTTGACTTCAAAGTAAAATATCTCAAATACTCAAAAAATTAAATGTTAGTAGCTTAAATCCTTAATATTGTAGGCGTAGATAAAGGTATTTTTCAAGTAACAAAATGTGTTGTTAGGTCTCTGTATTTGTATGGACTGACCTGAACAGGATCTCCCTTGAAGTTGTAACCTAATACTGATACTGGTGGTTGCTCTGGTTTTGTTTTGTGTTTTGCCTTTATCATAGATCTGTTTGAACCCATCGTCTGGTAAGGTAATATTTCCATAATTACTGCACTGAACTCTTCAGATACTGATCAGCCCATGTTTCACTGAGATTTTGGCTCAGTCTCATGCTTTATTTTTTGTATTTTGTGAGTATTTTGTACTGTTACCTGCATGCAGCCTCTGTAATAAACACTGCAGTCACATAGTGTAATCTTCCTGATCTATGTATTCATAACAATTAGTACTAAGTTACTCTCATGCTAATTTGCAACAGGAAGCTCTCAGTGTTGGAAAAAGCCCCCAACCAGCCAACAAAAAACCAAACCAAAACAAAACCCTCCTGCCACACCACACCACAGTGTAACAGACAAGGTAGTATTTCTTCTGAGTTGTTCTTTTTGCCACATTTACAGCATCATTATTTTAAAATACTTTCCTTGGTGTTACTATAGAAGCAGCTTCTGAGAATAGATGATCAAAAGTTGCCCTTGCAGGGTGCTGTTGGTTTCAGTGGGTGTTAGTGAGTGTAAGGCTGGAGCCAAAATTTAATCTAAGTAAAACTGAAGAGAGGCCCAGGATGGAAAAAATTTAAATTTTTATTTGCCCTGCTTTTTATGGCAGGGAGTTTTTACAGTTAAGATGTTTGATTTGGGGTCATACTACACTTGGGTGAGCTGAAGGGATCAAACTTTGGTTCTCATCTCTGATTCCCCCAATAAAGAAGCAGATAAGCTTTTAAGATCTTGTTTCTGAGTGTGCACACTGAAGTACTTTTGCAGCGTGCAGTCGGACTTCGGATTATTTGTGTTCGACAGCAACTTTTCCTAGACAGAGATCACCATCTAGGAAAGAACAACACATTATTTTGTTTAAAAAGAAAAGAAAAAAGAGCTTTGTTCATCCAAGATGTTTGGAATACAGACAGTGCAAATCAGGGAGCTGTGGTCCTGTGACAGGCATCTGCTCCCACCCATGGACATCAGGTGCCACGACCCAGCCAAGAGCCCCTCAGCTCTCCAGTGCCTGGACCACTGCTCAGAAATAACACAGAGCTCAGGATACTCCGAAAAAAAAAAAAAAATATTGCCCAGGATATTTTGTCACCATGTGCTGTATTTGGAATCTAAAGAGCACTTAAAGCTGAGCGTGCTGCTGATAGTTGCTCTGAAGAGTCCACTCTTGGTGCCCGTGGAAATGAATGCCTTTGATGTCCCTGCGCTGCAGAGAGCAGCTAAATGCCTTAATGCATCCTGCCACCCAGCCATCTAAGAGCTTCCATGTGCATCGTGGAGCCCGTGCAGGAAGGGTTTTCACTGTCAGCAAAGCAAAATGAATGCCTTTAGCTTTAAAGTTTAAATGCCTCGCTCAGCAGGGAGCCCAGAGAGATTTGTTCAACTGAAATGAGCTTATAATAAGGCTTTCATCCTAAGATAAGTAAGGACAACATTCAGTAGCTCTGTACTCCCTCACCAGAAAATACAAATAGCTCTCTCTCTCTGTGCGTTATGATGCTGTTATTGTCTTTCATGTGATAAGTTGCAATTCATGCTAATAGACGTTTTCCATCGGTAACACCATGTTGTAACTACGTTACATTTAACTATGTTACATTTAGAAGTTCAAAAAAAAATAAAGGTTGCAGCTTACATATTAATTGTTTTTTTTTTATTTTACACCCCCTAAAAATGAGGGCTAGGATAATATCTACAGAAGGTTTTGCAGTAGCAAGGTATTTTAAACTATTTAATTGTGCTCAGACTTTACAGAGGTTCAAAATGCATTTAGAGAGATTCATAGCAAAAGGAAATCCATCACTGGCTATTAGACATGAAACACCACTGCTGGCTTAGGCGGCCCCAGAGCTGCAGATTGCTTGAGGCTGAGAGAGTGGGAGCTATCCCCGTGCTTGCTGCTGCTGGAGATAAGGAACTGGGCAGGGTGGGCCATGTGTCTGACCTGCTGTGGCTGGTTGTGTATTCTCACTCCTGTATCTGCTGATTTCCTAGCCCCGCCCCAGTCATAATTATTCCTTCTGCAATCAAGAGGCACTGTCTGATCTGCAGGTTTCAGCTGGGATCATTAAAATAGCACTTATGGCTGGAGCCTCTGTCCACTCTCGTTTTTCGTGTGGTGTTTGTTACAGGGTTTCTGAGTCCCTAATAAGCTGTTAACAAGCTGTCAATTATAGTGCTCATGCAAATTAGTGCAATAGACAGTGAGGGGCTGATGTGTACAGTATGCTATCTCAGAGGAGGTAAAGTGAACCCTTCTCATTTTCATCACTGTCCTTGCAAAGCCGTCTTCATAACAGCTATAAAACATTCATCTTGTCTTTTCCTTTTGATCGTGTTTACAAATTGAATGTAGTAGTTAAATATCAATTATTACAGGTCATATTTTGTGTTAAATACCAGGCATCTAAAAATAGAACAATGACATTTAGATCCCAAGGACTTCAATGAATCTGTCTTCATGCTGGTTTAAATGTCTTATTTACAATTTGCTGGGTTTCTGGGTTCACCAGAATCATCCTGCTTTCATTTCCACCACTGCCTTTGTATTTCCTATTCACTTGTTTTCAATATATCACATTTTTGCTTGAAAATCCATTATTCCTCGGACTCTTTTTAACTCTTCCCCAAGGACTGCAAGCCAGGTATAAGTCTCTGTATACCAGTCATCAAAACTTCTCTGGCTGCTTATTATTTTTTTTTTCCTCAGTTATTCTCAGAAATGAAGTCTCATAGCTCATGCTCCTTATCTTGGTCAGGGCTCCCTCAGGAGCATACCATAAACCTAATCTCTTTCAAATTCTCCATCAAAATATCAACATAAATTTATTTGTGTCCCCCTTGGTGTCCATTAACTCTTGGAATACTCACCCAATGTCATTTCCTACCTTGTGTTACTCCACTTGGCTGTGTAAGCACAGATCATTTTGACCTTACTAGTTCCAGTTAAAATTCAAATGCTTCTGGTTTGTGCTTACTACTGCAGAATTATTTTCTTTTTCATCTGTTTTGAGGAAGTGGAACAAAGCAGCAATTGGTTGACTTTGCTGTTTGACCGGTGAAAGTGAAATTACTGATGGAGTACAAGTATTCAACATCTGACTGTGATGTTTAGCAAGATTTCTATTTAATAAAAATGACTGGAAGATTTTAAAGGGAGTCACACAGAAAAAAAACGCTGCTTCTCTGGTGAATTTTAAAGCTAAAATGATCATCAAAAAAGTCTTAATTTGTGAGTTTCTCTTAAGTACATGTGTAATCATAACAGGAGGGGAAAAGGTGGATAACCTGGGATATAGTTGTGAGTGGAATTAAGTCCATGCCTGATTGTTCTCATCTCAAGTGGAAGTGTAAAAATTTTAGGCTTTTGGCACTTCACAGACAATTATGTTTTATGGGGGACTGCGTAAATAAATCAGATTTCAAAAGGCACAGTTCTCTTCTGGGTTTGAAGGGTCCTTTTGAGCAGGCAGTTCTGTTTGTGGGCTCCTACTGGAGCTACATAGATCCTTTTATTTAGTTCTGCTTTTAGAAGTCAATTGATATCCTGAGCTTAAGTCTGTGTTAGGGAACCACAGAGCATTTTTAGTTGGGAGGAAGGGCTGGAGATCATCTGGAGGTCACTGTCTTCTTCAGAAAGTCCTTTTTTTCCTCCTGCCACTGGGCAGAGTCTGAGCCCCCAGCATGGTGACAGCAGTGCAGGGGCTCAGCACCTCAGTGACAGGATGATCTGGTCACCTTGACTCCAACCTGTCAACAGCTGTAGGACAGCTGGATCAGAATGGAGTCATCTTCCAGCATGTAATATTTGGCTCTTGAATTTCAAATATTTGAACCCAATCTTAGGAGTGCATAGGCATTAATTTAACTAGAGTTAAATACTCTTAACTGAGTATTCTGCAGAAATTGAGTGGGTTATGTGCCTGCCGACTTGATTCTGCTGCATTAATATCAAGGACTGTTTTTTCTTCTGTGAGCTGAATGGAATCAGGATCAAGAGCTAAGTAAAGTTAAACAGGCATTCATATTCATTCAGGAGCTGTACAAAGTGTGCATTCAAGTTGGTGCCATAATTTTCGTGTGATATCTGGTAAGCTTATTACTTAGCAAGTGCTATTAGATGAAGTTAGGCTCACAATTACAAGGAGACCCAATCAGGCTTTTGCTTCACAGAGCATGGATGACTGTAGGAAGCTGATTAGGATATTTGTAGGATATTAGTGGGAGGCTGAGGAGTTGTCATTCCCTTCTCTGAAAAGATGGATTTATTCAAAAAGCTATCTAATTGGATAGATAATTGATTAACTGGGAAATCATGTTTTCAACAAAAAGCTGTCACCAGTCTGATAAAAAGCTTGTCCTTTACAGATTTTTGGAATATAGGGACAGATGTCTTCCAGTTATCATTTCCCAGCTGGAAGTCTAAGAAACAAAAGAGTTGTAAGAGCATCATACTGTCAGGATGTGTTCAAAATGACTTTTTTTTTTTTTTTTTTTTAATAGTCAACAACAACTGGCTGCAGCATCTGGCATTACTGTAGAGTTTTAGAATTGTTAATTCTACCAACTTTAGGTTGGAATAGCATTACAGACTGAAGACAACACAGTTTTTCATTGCTTTTCTTTTTCCTTGAAAACCTGTTTTATTGCTTCCAAATGTGCATTTTGCAGTTAGAACAGGAGCTTTAGAGTTACTGATTAAATGTTTGGGGGCAACTGAGGGAGCCAGATATGGTGCCCTTCTCTGACAGAGCTGCAGGGCTCCTGCTCACAGCAGGAACCCCTTCAGCTCCAACTGCTTCATCTTCTCTGAGCACCTTGAAAGGCTTTCTTCAGTTCTCATCCCCATGAGGTTTGGGGTGGGCTGTGTGTTTGGGTTTTAGGGTGCTGATTTCGAGGGTTCCTGACCCTGCCAGTGAGTGAGATCTGTCCATAATGCACGACAGACTGCAATTCAGTCCATGACTAGATAGGCCTTCACAAAAAAAAATACCCAAAAACTAAATAATCTTTTCTTGGGATATTCCACGTCTCTTTTGAGTTATCTAGTCTCCAATCCTGTTTATGATGGGTCTCTGGGGTCTAGTGCTTCATATTCTTATGTTCTGTGTTACTGTGGTACCTGGCTGCTTTTCATGCATATGCTAATTCCCATTTCACACCCAGCCATCAAATGTGTGAGTAGTTCAAGGCACAAATTGAAAGGCCAAATTTGAAAGTTTGGTTGGTTTTTGTGATTTTTTTTTTTTTCCTCCTGTTAAACCATCAGAGTTAATTGAAAATTTCACACGCAGAGTCTGAATGCCTTGCTGTAAATCAAAAATAGCTGCGTTCAAATGAGCAAAGTTGTGAGTGGAGATTAAGATAAGTAACAGAAAACATAAAGAGTGATCTGAAAAAAAAATGAATGTTATAGATCTCTAACTTTGTGCAGAAAACTGCTTGGCTTTTAAGACATTAACAGCAAAAAAAAATTACAAAGGTAACTTGACAACATTGGGGGTTTTACATGTTTTACACTTCTTGAAAATGGACTCAATCAGCTGTGGTAAACATACTTATTGGTATTCAATTTATTTCCCAGTGTCTTGAAGGAACCATGCTAATGTTTGGACTTCTTCGTTTGTTTTGATTTCATAGCAGGGAATTGTATCCACGTAAGTGAGCATGCACTGAACAGCAATAAATCATTATTTCTCATATGACCAATATCAGCAGGAATCTCATACACTTCCCTGCTGGAGTTGATTTCTAAATTCATTGAATAATTATTGGTGCTGCTTTTCATATGTGACAAACATTCTTCTCGCTGCTTCTGTTAAGTCTTACAGTGATGTTCACACACAACCCAACATGCAGGGGATTCTTATTTTTGGGATGTGGTAAAAGGAAGAATAAGGAACCTACATAGGTTTTAAAATAGCATCTTATGATATACTGGGAACTTTGTACTATGTAATTTAAGGAAAAAAAAAAGAAATCTGACTCAGGTTATTTTAATAACTTTTTAAACGTGGTTTATCAAAATGCAGATATCTTATTGAAACGTTAATATTCATGTAATATCATGAACTGTTTCTGTCATGAAAAATAATGTCAACTTTAAATTATCATAACGAAAATGCAGCGGTACAGGGCAAAGTGTCTCTACTGAATGCCAAATTCGGTGAAGCTGTCAAGGTTTTAGCAACAATTATGCAGATGGGAGTGATCAATGGCTGCGTGAAACTTTATCTTTTGCTGTAGCTCTAACACCAGTTGTACCAGTGTCCTTTGGAGAAGTGCAATTGTTTTTATAATCCAGAGCAGAAAAGCAATCTGAAATCCAGCTGGGCTGTGTGTCTGTGGGATTTTATTCACAGAGCAGGGATGGGCAACTGGGGGGGCTGAGGAGCCTGAACTTACCCAGAGCTCAGGGATGTTCATTCACCCCATCAGCACCCCTGACCTGCCACCAGCTGAACTGGGCAAAAGTGATTGGTTCTCAAAATAAAATTAAAATAGTGGCTCTTCACAATTTAAAAATAGATCTATTATAAATGTTGGTCAAGGCCGTAACATCTTTGCCTGTCAGAACAGTACAACAAATTACTGTTTCATTAATCAAAGGGTTAATTGAATTTTTAAATAAAACGCTGCAGACGTTCTCTATAGAAGTGAGACATCAATTCACTAGAGGGGAGAAATCCTTTAATAGCCTGTAATTTAAATAGTTTTCCACTGAAATGAATTTATTGGGTATTGATTGGCTCCCAACTCAGTTTTAATACTGATTAAATTGATTAAATATTACAACTTCATTTCAACATGTCTGCTAGTTCTTTTTTTTCCCCCTTCCCTTTCCTCTTTTTTTTTTTTTTTTTTTTTTTCCTCATATGAAAACCTGGGTAATTGGGTTCAATTAATTTTTGAAGTCATGTTCAGGATAAGATGGGTTCAGTGAGAAAAGCCAGTCTATTCAGTCTATTTGCAATGACTTTCCTCTCTTCCTTGTGAAATACTGTTCTTTTCTTAGCCCATGGCTTATGCCTTCCAACCAGAGAGAACAATTCTTCAAAGATTCCCTCTTCAGGAAGCTGCTTCACCTAAAACAATCACATATTTTCACATGTATTTACCCTGTTGTCTTTTGCTGCTCTCAAAGACAAATCCTATGAAATCAAAGCAGGGTTTAATTTTCTCAGGGCTCTTCACAGTTGTACATTTCAGGATTTTAAACTGGCTTCCATAAACTGAAATGTTGTGGAGTTGATTTATCATCAGTTAATGTGTTGCCCTCCTGGGTGACAGAGGTGGAATGTTTCAGGCAGTGCTGCTCCCTCTGTATGGCCTCTGTGGCTGGCATCACCTGCCTGTCTGCAACTAATTCATCAAAAATAGCAGAAAGAAATTTTCTTTTATTTCTCAGATTACTTAGTGAATTTGCAGATGACTTTTCAGTCACTCTTTGGGAACGGAGAGAGAAAAGAAAAGAAAAGGTATATGCATATACATGTTATACATCCCCACAGGTGCACACCTGTCAGCCTCAGGCAAGTTGTATCAATTAGAAAACTTGAAACTTGACTTGGCCCTGGTGTCTCCTGAAGCAGTAATGCCTGCAGTGCCCAAAAGAGGGGATTTGGTCCCCTCTCTGCAGAGCCAGGCAGCCCAGGCTGTACTGCAGGAGCTCCTGGTGAGGTCCAGGCAAGGAAAGCAGTGATGGGGCTTAGTCAGATGAATGAGAAGCAGGATGGAGGTGGAGTTCTGAGGGCTTTGGTCAGGCTGAGGAACCATCCTGGTACACAGAGTATGTGTCTGCTTCCTCAAGCTTTCTTTGTGCAAACAGCCTCATTTGAAGCACTGCTTTGGCTATATTATGATGGAACTGCATTTCTTTCTCTCTTTTTTTGTAATCATCTGTAGAAGGCATGGAAGTATTTATTAAGAAAAGCTGTAATTATTAAAACATTAATTAAATCACAGTTTAGAGTATTTGCATTTGATGGTCTGTTAGGTTAACAATGGCTCAGAATGGATGTTGTTTGTTCCTTAAGCATTCAGCATTAATGGGATATTTTTTCTTTAGGTGTTCAGACTCCAAGATACACTTTTCATATTGGTGGGTGGTTAAGGCTTGTGGTGCAGGTAAAATAGCTCCCAAATGGACACTGAGATAAGTTTTGTTCCTGTTGCCCACAAATGATTGACCCTCTCAGCCTGGCTCAGTGTTCATTCCCCTGAAATGCTGAAGGTGCATGGACAGGTGGTCAGTGGTACCCAGAGCCCCTGGAAGGTGGATGAGGCAGCTAACAAAGCCCAGAGCTAAAGTCATGACTGGAAGGCTCAGGTTCAGGGCTGGGCTGTGGTGAGCAGCAGTGTTTGATACCTTTAAGCACTGTGTGACTGTCTATTCAATAAAATCCTCTTGGATCTGGATAGTACGTGAAAGTTAAGGTAGCCCTTCTGGTTGTGCTCAAAGTGAGGTTTTTAAACATCCACTTTTTTGGTACAGTTATACAGGAAGGTTTTAAAAACCTTCAGATATGTGAAACGTGCATCTGCTTCTGCCCACAGTGCGTTGGTGACCCCATGCTGTGAGAAACTCCTAGCTGTATCATTTTAATAGACATAATTAACGTTTCAGCAATTCAAATAACATTAGTTTATACAACTTATACCTATGCATTTTTTGTTGCTTTTTTGCCTACATTTATGTCAGTCTTCATTTCTGTTTTCCATATAATATCTTACACCTAAATGATGGGGTGGAAAGAGCTCTGAAATAAAAGGTTACCATAACTTCCAGCACCCTACAAGTTTCCCAAAAGAGAACCACCCTTCCCAATCAAGGTCTGCTGCTCCTTATCCCTTTGGCCTCACAGCCATTGATGAAAAGTTGCAGGGTTTTGTTTTTGTGAGGGGATGAATATTTACATTTTCCTTTCTTTCGTGCAGGCAGCTAAACACGCAGAATGGCATTTCTTATCTCCTTTACAGAGCGCCGTATTGCAGACACTCAGTGTTCCTGGGATGTTCAGGTTTGTGATACTTTTGGAAATAAATTTGGCAGCATTTCTTCGTACATCTTTCCCAGTAACAGCTGCAGCTTCTTTGCCTGTTGTGTTTTCCTTCTGTGATGGGTTGCAGTCAAGTGTAGTTATGGGAGATGGCTGCTTCCGCTCCTGAGTGTCGAAGCCAAGCAAGTTTTGGCTAAGTTTTTGCTCTTCTTTCTTCTTTCTCTTTTCTTGTCATTCTCTCCTCTCTTGTATTTTGGCAGTGTGCTGTGGGAGCAATAGCTTCAGCAAATTTGCTACAGGGGGAAAGGCAGAAGCTGCCATTACTGGGTATTACACAGTTCACGCTGATGGACTTTTTCTGACAGTAAAGAGCGTTTCAGATGTTAAATCCCCTCTGCAGTTTTCGAAATATTTGTGGTTTGCATGGATGCTGAGGGTCTTTTTCATCCCCTATCTCCTGAGGGTAGGACTAGGGGCCATATGGTGGATGCAGAACGATGGGACCTGTCAGCTGAGCGCGCTTGGCAGGTTCCTCTCCTCACAGGGTGCCACATTCCCTGGAAGGAGAGGGACTCAGGAGCCAGCCTGGCTGTGCTGCAGGGCTGCAGGTGGAGCCCAGCTCCCCTCAGGGGGCTGCTGAGGAGAGGGGCTGCTGAGCCAAGTGCCTGAGCTCAGCACAGACCCTGTGGAAGCAGTGACCTTCAGGAGGGGACAGGGTTTGATGGCTGGGCGGTGGTGCCTGGCCTTTGGGGCAGTGTCAAGGTTGAAGGCAGGCGGTGCTGCAGTGATTGCAGTCCCTGCTCGAAAGGATGCTGAGCTCAAAATGTAATATGTGATGCTTTTAGCTCTGGGTGTCTGTTAATCAGCCATGTGTGTAAACCAGGATGATGACCTTCACAAAACCCTCAGCCATTAGTTAATTCAAATATAAAATGTTTGACCCCTCACAAATACCACAGAGGTTGAATGGGTGAAAAGGAAGGAGATTGGAAGCTTCGTGTGTATATAGAAATCAGCAAGTTTAGAATTGTAATGGTATTCAAATGATTAGTTTACCTCCAGATGGAAAGAGAGTTCTTTTTTATGCAGAAAGTTACTGTGACATAGCAATGTATGCCCAAAGGCACAGGTGTCACAGGTAGCACCAGGTTCATGGGGTTTGTAATTGCTGTAATGGGGTCTGTTGGTTTTGGTTTTGTATTTTCTCACTTAAAATACACATCAAAATAATAATAATAATAATAATAATAATAATAATAATAATAATAATAATAATAATAATGTCTTTATCAGTTACTAGGGTGTCTTCATCATGCTACATTTTTTTCATCCAAGAGTTAAGAAATCCAGGCAAGCTCTTTCTGTTGCTTATCTTGTACACTTACTATGTATATATATATATATTTAAATGTACTGTACCAGCAGATAAGAAATCAAGCTCACCTTCTGGTTCAGATTTAATGGTTTACGTCAAGGTAAAATTTTCACAGTACTTAAGTGAGATTTTTTACATGCCATCAGATGCAGACAGGAATTTCAGACTCCCACTAAAATTGATCTGTTTCCAGAATGAGCATTGCCAAATCATGTAGGTGCTTCAGAGCATTTTACCCTGTTCCTTCCCATCCTTCATTGTTTGTGTGCAGTGACTTGCTTGCATAAATCTGTTTCTGTGGATTCTTTTTTTCCAGAAAGATCTCTGTCAGAGGTCTCTCTCTTGTCCTATACAATCATTCCAGATCATCTTCCCTCCTCCCTGCATAACCTAAATGGGGAGTACCCTCCCAAAACCATAAACCAAAGCAGTTTAGATCTATCCAAGCAGCTCTGCTCCCCTGTATAAGCTCTCCCTTTTTTAACCCATCTCTCCAACGGGGCAAAGGCAGCAGTCCCCCTTTTTTCTCCTCTGTACCCAGGGACTCAGCTCCCTGCCTTGGCCCAGGGCAGGCTGACCTGGACCCCTGGTTCTGGTCCCTCCCTGCAGGCAGCCCCTGAAGCATCCCAGGGAGGGATCTGCCCTGCCCTGGTGGCTCAGACAGGCTGGGTTTGTCCCAGGAGGGAAGAGCAGGAGATTCTGCCTGCCAGCCCTAATGGCAAAGCTCGTGGGAGGGGGAGGCAGAGCCTGGGAGGAATTACTCTTCACTCACAGGTTTTTTAAGCTGTGCAGATGTTACACTGCCCAGTGGCTGGGAGAAGGCTGCACACTGCAATTGAGAGTGATGAAGGCAACCTAAATTTAAAACAGCAGCTTCCATTTACCTGCATTATATGTGAAGATTTTGGCAGTGTAGATTATGTGATTAGGTAATGGCTTGTAGTATTTTTTTTTTTCCCTAGGGTAGTGTTAAAAATTTGTCCCTGATGTCCACTTACTTCTACCATTTTTATTCCAGTAATTCAATTAATTAAATAAATTGTACTTCTTAAAATAGAATTTTACAGATTAACAGTTCTCTGCAACTAAACTTTAACAAACATTAAATATCTTCTGACTTCACAAAACTAGAAGCCTACTGATAAGCAAGCATCTTGAAAAGCCTCACAGTGTTTGGGAGTCCTTACATTTTTAGCAAGCTCTTTTCACTGTAATCGGTAAGCTGCAGTCTGCCTTTGATTTACTCTCTCTAACTACATTGATTTCCGTAGCCTAATATATATTTAATTGGTAAGGATGTGATTGCAACTAATATTACAAAGCTTTTAAAGGACAATAAATTCCAGACTATGTATTATAGATTTTTCTATTATTTTTTTCTACTCCAAATATTTTAACCACTGAGGAAGGTATAATCTATCTCATTGTTAGATTCCCATGCATTTTTTATTTATTGCAACTTAAGTTGCATTGAGATGGAGTGGTGTGCTCACATTTTCCATTCTGCTTTCCAACGTAGTTCTCTAGTTGTAAACTGTTACCTGATTTATAAACTAATTTTTAAGGGAAATGCAGGCAGATACACAGTTCCTGAAGTTCCTTACTGCTCAGTTGACTCCCAGACATTTGGGGTGTACAGCTGATGTGGCCCTTCCTTGCAGGGAAGGAGAGGAAAACTGCATAATACCTGAAAAAAAAAAAAGATTTTTCCTTTAGGTTGTCTGGGATGTAAACCTTTTGGTTTATTCCCAAATCTAAAGATGAGCAGAGAAAAGTGGAGGCAAGTGTTGGAACTACACTGTTCAGGAGAACTGTAACTGGTGTGGGTACCCAAAGTCCTTCCAGCGTTCTGTACATGTTGATTGCTTTTGCACCCACCTATCTGTTTTCCTTAGGGTCAAAATGAAGTTTCACTTACCTCACTTCTGCCTCATAATGCTCAATTTCAGTTTTTCAGGACAATTTTATAGAATTGTACTGAAATTTCCATTTTTGTAATTCAGATACCTTGGCCATAAGATGGCATATGCCTTAGATTGTAGATTCCCACTGCATGGGAATTTGTATAGCTGTGTTGATTAATAGTATTGACATAGGCTGTGCCTTTCCATCAGAAAAGATAACCAAAAGAAAGTTAAATCTGGCAGCAAGAGAGAGCTCCCAACTGGAGGAGTGAGAAGGAAGCTTGGAAGGAGGAGGTTTGTGATTTAGCACCACTAACGATTATTTGGGTTTAGGAAAAGAGATGAGGAAGTTACTCTAAGCAGAGGGGGTTCACGTGGCAAATATACTTCATCAGTTAATGCCAAGTATGGGAGAGAAAGTGAAGAAAAAAAAAGAAAAAAAAAGTGGCTTAGAAATTTCTTTTCCAGCCTCTGCTTATCAACATGAAACATCTGCTTCAGCAGCAGCAGCTCCCACTGACACCGAGCACCGGCACGGGGAAGCTGCTGCTCACACCAACACAGCCCCCTGAGCTGCTCTGCAGTGATTTATGGTGTGTCTGAGGGATGGGATGCTGCAGGTTCAACTGCAAATGCTTCCACTGAACTTGGATGAGCTTCACATATGGAAATTAGCGTTGGCACTATTAATTTTTGTTTGTTATAGTCTTAATGTTGCTAAGCTACCGAAGGAAATGGATCACGCTGAGGAAGTCTACAAGTTGCTGACTGTTTGCACAGAATCTCTTAAATATTGCACTAATCCTGTGCTGTAGCTTAGCTTTTATTTAGTGTAAATAAAGTGGGTACTTTATGAAAAGCCACCATCTTAGTTTTAAAATATTCCTGTCTTTACTTGTTATGAGAATGCTTGTACCTATAAATAGCAAAACAGCTTTGCTTAGATCAGCTGCTTCATCAGGGGAGTTCTTGGTCAGACATGTACAGGCCTGAATATGATCAACTCCTCTAGAGTGCCAAAGAACAATACATTGTTATTTAAGACTTGCACAAGCTTTCATTTATAGCTAAAGAAAGGAATTTCACAGACAACACAGCCCAGGTTCAAACCCACAAATAAATACAAGTGAACTATGTCGTGTTAATAATATTGCATCTTCCTAAGATGAAGTGCTTAACTTAACTCCCCCCATGAATTCCCAGGGCAGACATGGGTTATTAGAGCTTGAAATGCAGAAGGTGAGTGCTTATGGTTTCATAGGCTGATGGAACAGCCAAAAGAAGAAAGGGAAAAATCTTGACCTCAGGATGGAATAGAAACAATCTATGAATGCTTCTTTTCCTCTGCATCTCTCTCCCCCTCTTCCACCTTAACATATCTTTTGATACTTTAGTAAAACTAAAAAGGGGAGCTTGATTTTTGGCTTTTTTTCCTTCTTGCATTGACCATGAATTTAGTTGATTTGTGTGATGACCCAAGCTCATTTGATGTTGAAGGTTGAAAACATTTTAGGGCGGGAGTAAAGACAGACCTTCCATGTTTCTGTTTTTTCCTTAATCCTCATGGTTTGAATTCTTTATGAAAGCATTACAGAGTCTTACTATAGAGAGCAGAATTCGTCATATGATAGTAAACAAGTTTCAGTGTTTTAGAGTGGCAGTAAATGCATCAAATGTGTGAAGTACTTTTGTTGTTTATACTTTTGAGAGAAAGTAACATTAGAGCCTGAATGTACAGCACTTGTTCTGAAAACCTCTTGCTGTTCTCCAGTCAAAATTTACAGCTCTCTTGCACTGCAGAGACCTGTGTCTTCTTATTTTTCTTTTCTTACTTTAGAGGACAAGGAGTATTTTGAACAGTCACAGAATTTTCACCTGTGTTCTCTGAATGGGTTTCCTCATTGTCTTAGAACCGTTACAAAGTCTAATGAAATAGATATGATTGTGTTAAACTCTATAAAAGTGTCATTATCAGGCTTTAATTTTATATGTTGCATCAAATATATGGGTTTCATTTCAGGGCACATTAGAGGAGATACTTAGATGGTATCTCCTCCAGAAGTAATTAAAATTATACTTAGTGTTAAAAAGGTATATTAATTATTTCTAGGCGAAGTACTTCCTTCTAAAATGCATTCATTCTTTTTAGCAGTGGAAAGCCAGTACTCAGCAAATGACTACTTGGAGTAAACTAAGTATTTATCATATAGCAAAGTATTACAAATCAATTATTTAAACCATTGTTATATTTTAATTCTATGAATATAATATCTTCCCAGGTGAATTACTTTGCAGATGCTTAGACATGCCATTCACTCTCCCATGGGAGCTGGACTCAGAAATCAATTTGTGGCTCTTAAATATTAGATAATTTTAATTTCCTAGAAGGAATAAGAACCCATATGTGCTAACAAATACATAGGTGAAGAGTCCTCGATGCTGAGGATGCAAAAAATCAGTCCATGGTTAGCACATGAGACAGTTCAGTCAGAGCCAGTAATGAACCCACTACACACATGGAGTGGTTTCAATTACAGCTTTATGTGAGTAGACGGCATGGTGCCAGAAACAAAAGATTGAAACAATTTAAATGCTTCTCTTCATGGTTCAGATACTTGAGCCTCCGGTTTCTGTTCCCTTATTAATGTTCACTTTTATCTGTGCAGAACTCAGGCTTGGAAAATAGGAATTCGCTGCTTGAATATGTAGAATGTCATCTTGTTAAAGGACGCTGTATTATGATCTGGTAATATATCACTTAGTTAATTATTTGCTGTGTGATAGTTGCCTTCAAGGTTTATGTGCTCAAGGTCAAGAACTATATCTAGAAATTGCTAATTTGTCCCAGTCAAAATTAGAGAAGTTCTTCTAATAGACAGTTAGCAAAATAAAGGTCGTTGTCCCCTCTTCATATAATTACTTAGCAGTTAAATCACTTACACCTCCAGCAGTGTCATCTCCTCACCACCTCCACAACCTGAGGGAGGGATGGAGGGAGGGAGGCAAGTTCTTGTGTCTGCAGGGAGCTGCAGTCCCTGTTCTTGTTGAAGGTGTCCCAGTGGCCAGTGCTTGAAATAACCCCAACCCTCCGCCCTCCTGGCCCCGACTGCTAGCTCAGATCCTGGAGGGCTTTGGGCTAAGATCACTTCAGGAAAGGGGAAGAGACCCAAAAGAGGCTCCTTACCTAGGATTGTTCCAAGGCTTTATTCTTGAAGGGTTTCCAGGGGCAAAGAGAACGAACAAGGAAGAACGTGGGTTTATGTAGACCCTCTGTCCGAGGACAGAGAGCTGGCACTGAGCCAGTTGGTCAGAGATAGCAGGGGAAGGAAGAGTCACACCACACAGTTACAGCTTTGGGGCTCCTTTTGGGGTCAACCATCCCCAGAAGGATACAACAAGTGCTCCCTGAGAGAGAGGAGCAGTCAGTGTTTGAGTGAGAGGTGCTGGGGCCAGGGCAGTGCTCTGGGGATGGCTGATGGCAGAGCTGGGCCTGGGGGCTCTTGGCAGGCTCCGTGCCATGAACCATCAGCTTTTGCAGGCTCGTGCCTCCCAGGGCTGTGATGGGACACTAAGGTGGCAGAGCAAGTGTTCTTTGGCAGTGCCAAGCACTTCATGGAGAGGGGACTGTGCAGGGCCCCCTGTCCTGGGGTGCCACGGGTGGCACTCGGGTGTGCAGCTCTGTCCTGTGGGCCTCTGCTCCCTTCTTCTCTGTTACAGAGCCAAGGGCTCAGCAATGGGAAGAGAATTAATCACTTTATTAAGTGCTCTGAGATGTTTTCTAAAGACTTTGAGCGCAGTTTTAATGGAAGCAAGGCTTTCTAATAGCCTCAATTTATTTATTTTTTTTTTTAAACAGGCTGTTTAGGCATAATAGATTTTCAGTTGTAAAGCTTATTAAAATGGAAGAATAATACAGTCAGGTTTCCAATTGCCACTATGCTGAGTTATTATTGTAACGATTAAGCAAAGTAGGAATTGTAGAGTATTTTGTGCCTTTCTTGCAACAAAATCATTTAATGTAGCTGAAGGTATGTAGCTGTGAGCAAAAGGTTTGCCTTGATGTATAAGTTGGTAGTTGGTAAAGCTTATTTGATTTGTACAGTTAAAGCAAATTAAGAGAAAAGATATTGGCAAGGTAATTATCTATTTGTATAATCTACCTGTATAAGCATTTTACAACAGGTGCTTTATAAAATAAGCTGTGTTGATGCTTAATAAACCCAGTGAGTGATGCATATTTGCTTTAAAAAGTTAGACTGTATTCCATCCCAATTATTTTGTCAGTCGCTCAGAGTTGTTTATGTTTAGCTGTCACCATTATAAGGGACTTGTTCAGGATTTTCTAGGAGTCACTCCTTTTTGCCATTCCAACATGCATTCTGTTATCACTGTTGCACTGGTGTTTCTTCTCGTCCAGGAAGATTTCCCTGCCATGTGTGACCTATCTCACATGACCATTTGACATTCTTGAGCCAGCCTTCTTGGCTAGGATGCATCTTAACTCCATATAAAATGGTCCTTGCTGCCAAGAAGTATTTGTTGGGTTTTTTTATTTTAAATACTTCCTCCCTCTCCCTCAAAACAGCAGTACAATCTCATAAATGCCTGGATAAATATGGGTTTGGGGATGCAGTCTATTGTAAATACTAATGCTGCCAAAAATAACATCATCTTTTTACTATCTGATTTCCATTTTATTAACCTTGCAACAGTATTCCTTGTCCTTAATATTGCTACTCTTTTCTTTCTTCTTTTTTTGTAAGACCATACCATAACCCAACATCTAAGTTTTTTTCAGTCTTGATTTCTTGTTCTCTAGTTAGGACAATGATTTATTCAAATCTTGGTAGGTAAGCTCAAGGTTGCTCCCTTGAGCTTATTGTCTCTGTTTTCTAAATTGACATCTTATCATTGTTAAGTACTGCAACTTCAATTTGATATGTATTTTCATGTCTTGAATTGGAGAATCAGTATGAGAACTCTGGTTCATCTTTGATAATTTAAACTAGATCCAACTACTTTTTTCTTGTTCTGGTATGTAAAATATAAAATATGTCATTTAAACACATGGTTCTTTTTTCCATAAAATAGTTTTGACTTCTGGAAAAGGTTGAGAGTGAAAATATATAAATGAACTGAATTCTGGAGGTCCTTGTGGAATGTGAAATATGTTTGGAATTAAGGCTTCCACCTTCATATCAAACTTATGTCTGAACTTTCTGCAGTAACCTTCCTTTCACAGTATTTATCTCAGGCAAAAAAAGTTCTGCATAAAACACATAATTCTCAGTTTAACTTTAGGGGAAAAAATTACTTTTACTTTATAAAGTAAAACATCAGTTTAATTTTTACTAGAAATATCAAATTAAGATAAACTGGATTCATCTGTACTTCCTAAAACAAGAGAGGGAAATAACAGAGAAACAAGTCTCTTTGTTCTGTGTGAAAGAGAATACTTAATCACACATCAGCACAGAATTAAAAAACATAGCAGTACATGAAAGTCGTCTTTTTTTCTTCACTGAACAAATTAATTGCCAGCAACGGAAAAGAACTACAAAGTGCTGTTTAAAAATAAAAAATACATATCTTAAATTGAATAAACAGGAGCTCACACAGTTAAAATGAAGCTCCAAAAATCAACTAGCAGCTGGCAATTGGTTTTGGGTCTCATCAGCCTGAAATACATATCAAACAGCTTCCTTATAAAAGAACATTTGAAGGAGCAATTCTACATGCACGATTTTCTGAGACAGACTCAGCACAAAAGCTGCTGTATAAATGTCAAACGGACACTCTTCCAGCTTAATTCATTTCATAGCTGAAATCTGGCCAAGCTGGAGGTCTTCAGCCAACTAATAATATTCCTGGTAATGTTCCTCACAACGTTGTGGTTGTGCTTTGGTAAAACAGGCAGGAATAGTCTTCAGCATTCACGAGGAAGTAGCATTTGTCTATTGCTAGATATGCTGACAAGTGTAGAAAGGGGATAAAGGGAAGGAATTATTACCAAGAGTGTGAGAAGGGTGCAGGATAATTACCTCCTTCTCCCCTTCTGCTGACCTAGAGGACAGCAGCACGTTACACAAATATAAGGGATATAAGCTTATCTTGCAACTGGAGGTCTCTAAGAAATTGCAACATTTATGCTGTGTTATCATATCCTTCTGTCTTTTTTTTTGGGGGGGGTAGAACAACCTTAAACATGATATTCAAGGAATAATCACTGAAGTTAATTCTGTCCTGCAGATACATTCATTCAAGTCTGCTTGTAAAAAAATAGTGCTTTTGTTTTTTTTAAGATTACCAATATAAAATATAAAATATTTTCACAAAATGCAGGAGTTTGGACAGGGCTGAAAAAGGTTCTTCAGGAAAAAAATAAATCCTTCAAAATTCTTGATGAATGTGTGGCTGGCACATGCTTTCCACCTCCAACTTCTCAATAATGAGAGGTATAGCTGGGGCAGGGCTGGACTTGGAAGAATCAAATGTAAAACAACCCAAGGGAGAGCAGGGAGTTGATCTGCATCTTATGGAGATGAAAATTAGAATTGAGTATTGATACATGTCAGTCATATTTGTCTTCTGGTTGTATTCAAATGCAGAGAACATCTTTCATTAACAATAATGTCTGAGATGCACATACAAAGAATTTGAGCTGCTGCAAATTTTTCCCCTAAACACATAAATAGAGAAATGTACATTTAATTAGCTTTCTCTCTCTCTTTTTTAGCATTTTTTGTGGCTCCAATGCTTATCTCTAGAGTGGTCCTGGTATTTTTAGCAGCATAGTAAGGGGGTTTTTACTCACTGTCACACAACACATGGTTCATCACACTGCAATAGATCAGAATAGATCGGATCTAGCTGCATGACTAAAATTTTGTGCCAGGTTAGCCTGTCTGAGATGGCAGTTTAATTGTCCTGAACCACCTTCATACTTGAAGATAGTAGTTTATTAAAGGGAAAAAAAAACATGGCAAAATGGAGCTTTGTGTGTTGTTCACAGGCTGGATGACTAATGGGGATTCATCTTTCTATTTTAATCTGTTTCTCTTCACTGAGCAACACCCATCAGCTCTCCAAAGTGTGTGGTTTTTTTGTGGTCTTCAGTCAATACTATTTATAACAAAGCAAAATTTTGCTGTTTGGTTTAGTTTCAAGTATTTGTTTTAAGCTAGCCAGTGGTTGGTTCTGCCTTCCACTAGTCAGGGCTGGTAGCAAATGATGAGAAACAGATTAGATTACTGCTTAATGATGACGTCTTCAAAAGCCCTGGAGTGACTGAGGAAGATAAGTCCCAGGGAAAATCAATGGACTCAGGCTCTGGAGACAGTTAGGTGAGAAGAAAATGTTTCTGTAATGACCTAAATGGTTGCTCTCTCTCATGGTCTCTCAGTTGTAATATACAAGAGAGAATGGCTTTGTGTAAAAATATCCAGCATCTCTGACCATTTTAAGGCTGTTAAAAGTCTGAGTGCTAGATGTTTATCTGATTGCTATCTCCTGCTCTTACCTAACTTCAGCAGCGATGGACTAAAGCATTTCTGAAGTAGAAACTACGGGGAAAAGAACAATCAAAAACCAGTCCAACCCCCATGACAAAACAAAAAAACATCCCTTCAATAGGAGTAGGGGCTGTGCAGGTGACAAAGAATAAAATATGTATTTAAAACCACACATGTTATTATCTAGTTCTTTGAGTTCTTGGTTTTTATCATCTTTAAAAGGTTGGGGTTTAGTACTGTGCTTATTTTAAACATGCATGTGGTCTACATGTGATGTTGACATCATTCCAAAAGGACATGATTGGCTTTTATAATTTGCCAGACATCACAAACTTCTCATTTCTAGGTGGTGATTTTCAGTTCACTCCCCTTAATCATTTATGTGGTTCTCAGGTTGGTTTTCTGTAAACCCTTTGAGGAATTCATTGTTCTCCTTCCTGGCCTATTAAGTATCAAAAATAAATGTTTACTGTCACTGTGCAGCATTCAGATAATGAAGAGGAGGGGGAGGAAGGGAATTCCAGTCCTGCTAATATTTTTCAAGAAAGAAATTAAAATTTTTCAAGAGATCAGTGATTGGTCACACGTACCATGCTGGACAGTGGCACCAATGTTACGTACCCTTGATGTTTATCTCTGCCTCATGGGGTTCCTTGAGTCACAGTCCTGTGTTACAGAAGTTGAGCAAATAATGGCTTAGAACCTTATTTTCTACCCTTATTTTCTGCCTGTGCCTATTTTCAGCACAGGAACTGTTTCTAATCTTTCATATTCCCTGAATTTATGCCTTTTTCTTGGTTTATATCTTGGTACCATGTTGAGTTCCTATTAGATATTCAAAGTTAGGCTTTTTAAGCCTGTATTTGAACTTATGCTGCGGGGTTTTCTTCCATTGCAATGACCCAGGAAAGCTCTGTGGGCAGATAAAATACAAATTCATCGGTTTCTCTGTAGCATTAGAAACAAGAAGGGCTCTGGCTGAGGAAGCAGCTCCACTGGAATACTGGGATTTGCACAAAAAGAAATGCCCATGCACTGGGTGGCAGCAGTCCCTGTGGTTCAATAGCATCCAAAGGCACGAATGAGTTTTCCTGCTGCAGTATCACTGCGGTCCTTTTCCATGTGTTACAGACTGGAGAGGGCGACAGAGATCTGGGAAGGGATTTGTCCAGGCTGGCCTGAGTTGGGAAAGGGAGCTGGGAGCTGGTCTGGGGTTCCAGCTGAGTGTGCTGCTGCTCAGAGCATCTCCTGTCTTTGCACCAGGCCAGGAGGAAAAACTTGTACTTTCTGATAGTGTTTGATGTGTTGTTGTGCTGCACACTTGGAACTGATGCTTCTAACAACAGCAGCCTCAGAGATCCAACGGAAGGGCTTGATGCACAAAAGTCAATCTTATCTTAATTGCAGCTTGCTTGTCAAGGATGGATGCTTGAAATAGAATGTTCAGTGGCTGTTCAGGTGTCTTCTTTTTTTTTTGTCTAGCTTGGTGCATTGCCCTCCTTTTTCCTTTTGTTAGGAATTCAAATTCTAGTGGGATAGGAATTGTGGAGAACATTGTGACTAATTTCATGATCCTGCCGGTGGAAATTATTCCATGTCATTACCAAGGGATGAGAGCATCATAATTTGTGATTTTAATCAATTTATCAACTCATCTGGCTACCTGAGAATTAGCTATGATAATGATAAACTTGCTATTATTGCACTGTTGTCTTTCTATAATATTTTAAATGCTGTTGTAATAAAGGTGAATGCAGTTACAAAAATGGGCACAAAAGTGAATTAAAATTTTGATGATTTTTTTTTTCAAAGAAATGCTTAAGACTTTTCTTTCTGTGTTTAAAATAACTTTTTTATTTTAAGTTTGAGGGACAAATTTGTTTTGGTATGACTGTAGTCTACTCTTTCAGAAAAATAATTACTCTGGAGAAACACTTCTGGTAAAAGTAGGGATTCTTCTTAGATGGGGAGTACAAAAGCTAATGTTTGTTGAAATGCAATGATTCATTTGAATGACCAATTTTCTTAAAGGTTTTTTGGTTTGTTGCCTTTTATTTTTTTTTCAAAGATCACAAAATGAATAATAGGTTGATCCAGGCTGCATTCATATTACAGTCTAATTCTGCGTTATATATTCTCCAGTGTCAAAGAGCTAAAAGTTCAAATTGGACTCATTTGTATTATCAAGTTAGGGGTGGGGAACTGTAAATTATTCACCTCCACTGAAGAGCCCAGATTCATAAATCTGTTCAAAGGGAAGTGAAGAAAGGTTTCTAACATGTCTGGAAGATACTAATTCAGATCCTAATTTCAGTATGTGGAGTTGGCAGCCAATGGCAGCTCTCAGGCTAAGGCTGGATATCCCTTCACCATTCCCATTCTATTCACTGCTATTAGCAAGAGGCTGATTTCTTTCAAAGCAAATTACCCTAAGATGTCTAATTGTATTTTGCTGGAAATCTGGACAAAGCAGTTAAATTTAATCAGAGAACCAGTATGGATACTGTGTGGGTGTGAGCATGTGCTGTAATCCAGAGTTCATCCTCTGGGATGTGTTCCATGTGGGTCTCATATGTCCTGGTGATCAGGGACCTTGCTGGCCTTTGTGGTAGATAGAAAAATACCTGTTGGGACAGTAATAAGAGGATGAGTCTTATTTTGACACTTGATGCATCCTTTTAAAAATACCTGATATGCGTGTGGAACTGGAGAAATTAATTCAAACCACAGTTTGTGTCTGTTTTCCTTCATTTCCCTTGAAACAATTTATCCTATTTTGTCATAATTTAAACATGAGTTAAATGCTCTGCATTCTTGAAAATCAAGCAAGCGAAGCATGCAGATTTGTTTCTCACCATGTACATTTGCTGACCAACTGTCATCCCCACATTTAAACTGTGCTTCATGTTGGATTGAATTAGAGATTATATTCATGCATGGCACTGAGATCACTTAGGCTGACCAGTTATTCTCAGCTCAAATTTCCTTGAAGTTTTGGATAATTCTGTTGATTAAATGCAGAAAACTCAAAGGAAAAAAAATGGTCAAGTTTATCTTAGACCACATGTGAATATTATAGAATTATCCAAAGCCATGTAGAGAAGACAATTAACAAAATAAGTTCTGAAATAAAAGCAAAGCAGAAAACACCTCTTTTTTTTTTTTTTTTTTGAAGGTTAAGTGAGCTATGAATTTATTCTTCCTTTATTTTAAATGCCTGCCTATTCAGCTTTCTGTGAGTCACTTAACTGTTCTGTTCCAGCTTTGAATATCAATAATGACAAGTTTCCTGACATCTGGGTTAAGGTGAAGCTATTGTATCTGTCAGTTAACCTCTTTTTTGTCAGCCTGCCATGCTGATAATTTTGTATATGTGGCATGGTCATTAAGGTATTCACTGTCCTCTGGCAGAATGAAAACTTCGGTTTCCCATTCAGTATGAAGACATTTTTTATTTTCTAAACAAAATCTGTATGCTAATCTAATTCTAATATATAAACTGTACCCTAAGCTGTCTCGTGGAGGCAGAGAAAACATTCTCCCTTCCTCATGAGTGATGTAAATTTTGCAAACTTTATTGGTATGTACAGCAATAACTAATTATTTAGCAGATATTATCATGCAAAGTTCATTTCAGTGACAATATTAATGGGAAAAAAGAAGCTATGAATGCCGTAAGTACATTGTGAGGTATTTCATAAATACATAAAATACTTGTGTCACTTTGTACTTGTTTTCAATATATTTCACTTCTTTACAGCTTGCATAATAAATTAGTGACTTTTAAATGTGTTCTCCCATTGCTGGTGGCATCATGTAGGTTATTTGGTTTAAAGTAATTATGCTTCATCACAGATTTATGTGCCAGTCAGAGATTCAAACACCGTTGAGCTCTACGGTGTATGAATGATTGCAGATTTTCAAAAGAGGAGCGTTTTTGAAGGTGTCTGTGTGTTAAGTTAAATTTTTTGAATTAATAGGAACATCAAAGCTCCAGCATCTGGGTCAGAGAAGGACCTCCACAGAACTGCTGTTTGAAGCCTTTCATTCTTGACCTCCAGGACTGTAATAAACTTTTAAATAATTTTCAAGGACACTTCAGATGCTCTGTCAATTAAACTGCCATGGAAGCCGTTTTCCTGTTGGCCTGTAGCCACCATTTAATACAGTCATTAAAATTTAGTTTTAGGAGATATGGTGTGACACATGAAGTGTTTTCATCAGATAGATTTCCTACCAAAAAAAAAAAAAAAAAGTCAGATAGAATAATGATTAAAAAAAGAACTAAAAAACCCAACCAAAATTACTGTGATCTTCTAAAGGAGCATTTTAAGAGAATATACTTCTTGGTGATACTGTGCTTTTGTAATCAGCTCATAGATGGAATATGAGGAAAGTAAACAATGAGCTTAGAAGGACATGTCATACTGAAAGACCCCAAACTAAAAATTAAAAAACTAGTAGTGAATTCTCTTGCCATTCTGGAAATCCTCATGTAGAGCATGCAGGACACACTGAAGACTCAGTTGTTTTGATATATATTTCCAATATTGCAAAGCAGAATATTGTGATGAAACCAGAATTCTTTCTTCTGGAAGAAACTTTTGGAGGTGCTGTGTGCAGCAGGATAGAAGGCAGTGTTGTCTCACTGCTGTTGCAAGAGATGATAATGACCAAAGAATAAGAAGAGGACTTGAGTGCCATTCCTTCCTTTGTGACTCTTGTGACTTTGGGGGTATTTTTTAGTCTTTTTATTTCTTTTTGCCCCTTGTCTGAGTTGTAGCGTGGCAGGACCAGCAGTGGTATCTGCTGTCCACAAGATTGTATTGGGCTGTAAGACATCAGTGTGTAAATTTGTTCAGGGCCCTTCAGTGGCCTATGCTGTGTACCTGTACTCTGCTGGTGCTGGCCGTGGTTAAGAATGGCTCCCTAGAACAGAGGCCAGAGAGAGTTAAAGGAATAAAATGTGGATTTATTAAAGGCCTGTAACAGATGCACCTTGGGCAGTCAGAAGCCTGGCAGAGGCTACACCCAAGATGGACCATGGTCACCTCAAGAGTTTCTCAGAGATAAGTTTGGTCTGTTTGCATTTCAGAGGTTAATTGTCCAATTACAGCTTCAGGGAGTGAAGTCACATTCCCCCAGTTTGCTTCCTCCCCACAAAATTTCCTTTTGTTTGTACTTCTCAGGGCCTGAGCTGTGATGGTCACCTTGGTTCTCAGGCCTGGAGGGATTGTTCTGTCTGACCAAACTGAAGAGAGCTTACTGACACTCATGTGGAGTTCAGAGTTATGCACAGGATCTGAAAAACATAAAAACTAAAACCTGAGACGTCGGTTAAAGGGTCTCAAACCTGTCTGCCAAGGGGGCTGAAGTGCTGGTTCCTCTCACAGGAGCTCTCTGTGAGGGTGAAACACCTCTTCAGCTCACCTCTAGCATGAGGAAAGAGTGCTTCACCTTCAGTTCAAACATTGGTGGCAGTGTCCACATAGAGATGGGGAGACATCTGAGAACGTGCCAGTGAAGTTACCTGTGCTCTGTTGTCAGCAGAAATTCAGCTTTACTGAGGCTCCATGTTGCTTGGGCAGATAGTTTGATTTAAAGAGAGATAGACATGATACTCTCAGGAAGAGACAAGTGGTAGGATGGCACACACAGATGAGAGAATCTTTCAGCAGCTCGGCCTCTTGAAGGGAAAAAACCCTAAAACAACAAAATGAACAAACCCCAGCAAACTAAACCAACCCTCCATAACATTGGCACTGTCTTGTTTTCAAAGTCTGGCCTTTGTTTCTGGCCACCACCGACAGCCTGTCTGAAGAGAATTCTTTGAAGCTTGCACTCTGCCTTGTGATCTTGACTTGGTTCTTCTGTTCAGCTGCACATGTGTGCTTATGAAGGCCACAGTTTCTAAACTTTAAAATTGAAATCAATAAAGCTATTTCCTTGGCTCTGAAATAACAGCGGCTGATATCCCGTTCATTTGGGAAGGGAAATCTTACTTCCCTTCTGGCTTTATGGGAGCTTTAGAGGACTCTTGAGTGGTGAATCCCATCATGCTGATCTCTTCAGATGACTCTCAGAGTTAAGGCCCCGTGTTTTATTCCCTGTACCTCACACTTGTGCAGGATAGCAGAGGTCATACAGTCAAGTTACCAGGAATTGTGTCAGGTTGTTGTGCATTGTCTCCTTCCCTCCCTCTCCTGCCCACTGAGGCTCAGATACCTGGATCCTGCCTTCTGGAGTAAGTGCAACCTTCTCTCATTTGCTACGCAGCAGAAAATCCGCTTTACTCTGGATACTACAGAATTCCTTTTATTTTATTTTTTGGTTTGCTGCTTGGTCATTGACTTTGTTGATTTTCAAAGTCAATATGGAGGAGCGTGGCTTTGTCCATATGTATGTATTTATTATTGCAGGCATTAATCTCTTGCTTTGTGTAGTTCAGTTCACAGCAGCCTGCCTCTCCCTGAAGTTATCTTTCCTTAAGCGATCAGGTTCTGCAATCTGCTGCTTATTGCATCCTCAAAAGCGTGATATAAATTCAAGTCAGGGACATTGTACTCTAGTTAAGGGACTGAGAGGATCGTAAAGAAAAATGAGAGGTATAGCAAATGTGTTTCCAATCTCTGTAGTATATATAATAGAAGGTTTTATTCTGCAATTGTCAGAGAGGATCTCATTAGAGCTCAGACTTTCCTGTTCCTGAAAAAGTTCTCATGTTGGGCACTTTAAAGGGAAGAGTTCACAGAGTTAAGATTTAAGGGCACAGGCTCCCTTCTAATACAGGGAACTGTGATCACAATGGACTGAAAAGTTCATAAGCTGTTTTGAAGGCAGTAGTAATATGTACAGTTTGCTTTATTCAGAAGCTCCTTCATGATGCAAGTGCACCTGCAGAGCTGCAGAAGGAAAGAAATTTTCCATTCCATTGTCACCAAAGGCAGCAGCCTAAAAATAATGGACTGGATCAGCTTTAACTTGATGGGGTTTTTGGTTTGGTTGTTTTTTTTCTTTCTTTCCCAAGGTGGCCTGAAAGGTTTAGGAACACAAACCCCTCGATTTGAGTAGCCCAGTGGAGGGGAGTTTCATCCTTTGAGGTGTCAGAGCTCCTCTGCAGCTGCAGACCTGTGCTCACCTCTGCTCCTGCAGCAGCAGCAGCAAGGCTTCCCCAGCCTGCCTGAGCTCTGCACCATCCTGTGTGCTGGAAGGATTAATAAGGTTGTTACACATTTTATCAAACAAGCCAAAAACTAATAGAGAAGCCTGAAAAACCCCATGTTTGGATCCATTGTTCTAAGCCTGACAATCAGAATAAATCAATTGTCCCCTAGAATCTGTCTCCCAGCAGTGCTTCAAAGAGAAACAGGTGTCCCCAAACAGTACAGGTTTGAGTTCTTAAAACACATACTGAAATGGAAGTAAATTGAATAATTAGAGATGTAAACCAAGAAAGGGAAATGATGGTTGGAGTTTCTGGCCCAAGTTCAAGAAGGCTTCTAACTTTGAAAATTGCATTTTTCAATTTTTATCATTTTAGTCGACTATTTTTTCTTGCTTTCCTTTTCTGTTCTTTATCTCTTCTATTGACCTGCTGAAATGGTTTAATCACAATATTTCCCCCATTTATTGAAAAGCCCAAATGAAAGGGTGTTCATTTTAAAAACCTTTCCAGTTTGTTTTTAATATTTAGAATTATTAAAGCCCCTTGTCCCAAAGCAAAATGTCCTTTCCCAGGTGGGTGCATGTGTGTTTAGAGGGAAGATACTTTATGCTGGTGCTGTTGGAATTGGTTCACATCATAACACAGTAAATTATTAGTGACTAAGCTGAGTAGCTGGGCCTTCTTCTTTAGTTTGGCTGTTCTTCCAAAAAACCATTAAAACATCGTTTTTCTCCTTGCAATAGGCAACCTATTATCAGTATGGTGCTGATTTTTCTGAACTAAAAATAAACAGAAAACCACACTTTTCTGATCTGTGTTTGAAATGTTCTTTCAGGTCTTACACGTATTTGTGTTGATGATCTTGCCATCTTTTCAACAAATCAACATTATTTAAAAAAAAAAAAAATTAGAACCCAAACCATGAGATTGGTCAGCTTTGGAGAGCCCCAGCTCATCTGACATAGTGAACACTTACCATATGTTTGATTTTAAGGAACATTTTGATAGTTTCCTATGATAATTTCCTAAATGTATTTATTTTAATTCACAGATGGGTATCATATTTAGCCAGTGTGAGAACAATCTTTGAAAAACCTGCTGCTTTTTAAAAGCAAATTTCTGAACTTGAAATATACTGACAATACATCCAACAGAATCCTGGAAGCTGATCCTGGTAGATTAGGTCACCCTGTTCTAATATGGAAAATAGTTTTAAAATTCCATATTCAGTGTATTTTGGGATAATGATTCAATGCTGCTTGGGCCTATAGTGATGCATCTAATTATTTACCTGGAGATCTCTTCCATGCTCCTCCTAACTGCAGGATGAAGCCATTATTGCAATCATTTCTGAAGTTCCAAAGGAAAATTTTCTCTTATTTTACTCATTTATTTTAATTCCCACTTCATGCTGTAATCCCCTCAGAACAAAAAAAAAAAAAAGGTTTGTGTTGGAGGAATGAGCTGATCTGAGTTGGTTTTTGGTCTGAGGTGAATTTCCTTGAAAACACAAAATAATGCGAAATAAGACAACCTTAGCTTGGGCTGGAAAGGAAATAATTGCTTCTGTCTTCTAATGGCATCAAAGCAGGAGACTTGAGCTGGAGCAGATCCTCTGCCCCTGTCCCACAAGTGTGGGACTGCAGGGAAATGTGCTGGTTCTGGCACAGGGGCTGCACTGACTGGGTGACGTTCCCCATGGAAAGGGTCTGCAGAGATATCATTCCCTGTGCAGGCAGATGACATCCAGATCTTTCTTGCTCCACAATACTGCATGTACTGAGTAACTTGAGTAACTACATCATTTCAGCTAAAGAAATGAAGGCTTTATTAAAAGGAGTAACCCTTGGGTTGGTCAGCAAGTGTCAGACTCATTGCTGTTGGAAAGTACTTCTGTGGGAAATGACTGAAGCCAGAGAGAAGAGCCTGGACAGGGACCAGGATTGACATTTGGGCTTGATGATATAATGAGACTTTAATAAGCCAGTAACAGGCAGTCTCACAAAATGAAATGAGCAAAGATTGCAAACACAGAGATCAGTTCCTTGGATCTTAAATACAGAAATTGTATTAATCTGTATTGATAAAAATTAATTGCTTATTTTATATGGTCCAGATGCAATTATAGATCAAGATAACATTTCTTAATAAGGCAACATAGCCTTTCAAATTTGAAACCTTGTGAACTGTTGCAGCCATGGCTTTGGGAGAGCTGGAGCACAAGTTCTATTCCTTCTTCATTCATTCTGGCTTTCCCCCTGCCCTCTCCCTCTCATGTGCTGCCTGTTTCTGCTTTGATTCCATTTGTTCTGAACTGCTATCCTGGCTCTGGGGTCACTGTATTTAGGCCTGAGTTTAAAGTCTCTCTCTTATAAAACATAAATGTTTTATGTTACAGCATTTTGATGACCATATCAGGCCTTCAGAAGCTTTTATTTTCAAATTTCAGTTCAGTAAGCTGACTTAACTACAAGACATGTGTAAGTATGCACGGGTTTCTGGTTGGAAATTTGCTCTGCAGAGCCAGGTTTATTCAGTCCCTTGAAAGGCAGAGGTACTGGAATCCTTCCCCAGAATAAATCAATGTCACATGGTCAATGTCTTCAATCAGCAGAAGTAAGGAAAACTGGGGGGTGAAACTTTTGAAATAATGTACCATTTCTTGCCTCTTGATTCCTGAAGATGTCATGTCAGGTCGTTGTAATGTTATTTTATCATAGCATTTTTACTGTAAAATGTATAGCAGTATGAGTTGTTAATTACTACTTTTTAATACTGCTTGATTTTTTTTTTTTTCTTCACCAAGTATCAAGCTCTCTAATTCAGGTCTTGTTTGCTCTGATTTTGGTTTATTTGGACAATAACTAATGAGATTGCAGGTAAACATAGTCCTGAAAAAAATGAACAGGTCTTTTTTAAAAACAAACAAAAAAACCCCAAAACAAAACAAAATGAAAACAAAAGAAAACAAAACAAAAAACCTGTGCAAAATTTAGGTGCTAATTTATAGCAAACAGGTCTGAGGGAAACAACAAACAGATGCCCTACACAGATCACTGAAGATCCTTTTTCCTCTCTGTTGCTCAGCTTCAATTTTCTGTGAAGTCACTGTTGCACTTCTTTTCTGATTGCCCTGGTATTTTAAGCTTTCTGCCAAAATAGGTGCTAAAGATCTTTTGTAGAACAGAATGTGAAAGAAAAATAACACTTCGAGCTACACTAAAGAAGAAAAAAAGATCATAGCCAACACTTTCTACTGGGCTTGAGAAAACTCTTTTTTGTGCCCATTAACCTCGGCACACCCCGTGTGTGCTGTGCAGGTGAGCTCTGTTGGGAGGCAGGGCTTGTTCAGAAGGCTCAGCCTGGGGTTTGGCAGTAAGAATTTTACATGCAACACCTCTGAGTTTGTGTTTCCTACATGTTTAAAAGCTATGTCTAAAAAAAAAAAAATCCCCCAAAGTTACTTTAATTTGGTTTACAGTTTTAGTCCAAAATTGAAGTAAAAAATGCATCTTCTTAGTCACACATTTATTTGACAGCTCTAAGACATCTTCTCCCTGAAATAGTACAGGTGTGTAAGGAAAAAATGGGGATTTTGAAAGATTTTTTTTTTAATTTGTAGAACTATTGTGTACTTTTTTTTTTTTTTTTAATCTTCTCAGACCTCTCTGACTTCATCAAATAAATTCAAGGGGGAAAATAGAAAAAAAGAAAAGCTTACGAAAAAAGAAGTGATGTGTCACATGAGTTTTATAGTGGGAGGAGAGCAGTTCTAGTCAGTGTTTCCACAGAGGCTTTTTGCTGTTTTTCACCCCCTTATATCACAGAATCACAGAATTTCCAGGTTGGAAGAGACCTTCAAGATCATTGAGTCCAACCATGCTCTAACACCTCAACTAGCCCATGGCACCCAGTGCCACATCCAGGCTGTTTTCAAACACACCCAGGGGTGGTGACTCCACCACCTCCCTGGGCAGGGCATTCCAGAGCTTTGTCACCCTTTCTGTAAAAATTTTTTTCCTGATATCCAACCCGTATTTCCCTGGGCACAGCTGAGGCTGTGTCCTCTGGTTCTGTCAGTGCTGCCTGGAGAAAGAGACCAACCCCAGCTGAGCACAGACACCTCTCAGGTACCTGTAGAGTGTGACAAGGTCACCTCTGAGTCTCCTTTCCTCCAGGCTGAACATCCCCAGCTCCCTCAGTTGTTCCTCTCAGGGTTTGTGCTCCAAGCCCCTCAGCAGCCCCACTGCCTCCAATGGACGTGATTGAGCATCTCAATGTCCTTCCTGAGCTGAGGGGCCAGAGCTGGACACAGCACTCAATGTCCATCCTGAGCTGAGGGGCCAGAGCTGGACACTGCACTCAATGTCCATCCTGACCTGAGGGGCCCAAAACTGGACACTGCACTCCAGGTGTGGCCTCACCAGTGCCCAGCCCAGGGGCAGAATGACCTCCCTGCTCCTGCTGGCCACAGCATTCCTGATCCAGGCCAGGAGCCATTGGCCTTCTTGGCCACCAGGGCACACTGCTGGCTCATGTCCAGCTGCTGTCCCCAGCCTGGAGCACTGCAGGAGGTTCTTGTGGCCGAAGTCAGGACTCACTTGGACTTATCAAACATCAGAGCTGTTCCTGGTCAGTGCTGTAACCAGCAGCCTCCAGCACCACAGAGCTGACCGGTGACTGGAGGCAGAAGCAATAATCAACTCATGGCAGGAGGGACATGTTTTAATGATGTTAAAAGTGAGGAATATATAAAACTGGGTATCTCAATGGCTGTGGCCACAAATGCATCTCGTGTTGCTGTTTTCCTTGCTTTGTTTTGTTTTTGTTGAAAACTCAGCATTGTTTCTTCTTGTTAACGTGAGATAACTGGAATA
The DNA here is from genome assembly GCA_027886175.1 of Phylloscopus collybita. Lineage (NCBI taxonomy): Eukaryota > Metazoa > Chordata > Aves > Passeriformes > Phylloscopidae > Phylloscopus > Phylloscopus collybita. Next base: position 1,725,166 of record JAJNNQ010000019.1, on the reverse strand, counting down.
AGTTTCATATCACCATTCACCACTTGACTTGACATTTTCATAGTTCAGATGAGGCTTTAATAACCTTCCTGAGCTCTGCTGGCTCTAATGATGTTCATTCTATAAATGAGATTTGAGCACAGCTGCCATGCTAAACAGTATATTTGTACATAATTGCAAAAAAAAAAAAAAAAAACAAACCAAAAAACCAACAACAAAAAATGCCCTGAGAATTAATATTTAGCATTCTAGTCAAAAATAGAATCAAAAATACATTTTTTAAAACAAGTACAGTTGCCTTGATTGATTTTTTTCCCCTTTGAAGCTTGATTATTTTACTGACATCGCTGTTTGTTCCTTTGTCTTAAGGTGATAGTGATTCAGAAAACTGCTAATGTGATAACTCAGTTTCCTGTTGACATTACAATTGTCTTTGACAGCATAAGCTGTAGACCTGCAGAAAGAAGGCCCTGAGCACTGCAGAGGTTAAGACCCATCTGGCCCTATAGAAAAAGAGACTAAAAACTAGCATAGACCAAATAGGCAAAATATATTAAAAAGATCAAAAAAAACCAGTAGTCCTGCACATTTATTTTTTAGTCACTTTTGCACTTTTGTTTCCATACTTTTTCATGCTCTACTAAATGATGTTTTCAGGAAAGACACCAAAAGATATTTTTACTGTACGACTAAATGTGGGAAGAATCGAAGTGGCAGAGAATGCTCCTGGAGAGAAAATGAGAGAATAGCTGCTCCATCTGTGAGGATTTTCTTGTTTGCCACAGCACTCTGTCAGGCCTTTTTTATTTCTGATATTCTGTGTTTGTAAACTGGTAACTTGCTGCAAATCATTCAAATGGAGCAAAGAACCCTTTAGCCAATATTTGTTTCCAAACAGCGAGAGGTGAACATGTCGGTGACCTTTGGTAGCTCCTGGAAATGCAGAAGCTGAGAGTGCAGTGAGTGGCAAAGGCACTTTGGGGTATGGTGGGAATGTGTGACAGCAACATTTCCCACATTTCCTACTCCCTGTGGTGGTGTTGCAGGGGGAGCTGAATGCAGAACTCATCCTGGGAGAGAACTCAGCTCAGCTCTCACTCAGGCTGGGCAGTGGGGTCCCCCTGTGCCAGACTGGTGGAAGATACTGCATGGGCAACTCTGTGGTGGTTCCTGTGTGGCAGTATCAGTCACCCTGAGAGGGTTGGGGTTTATTTTCAGTCAGTGAGACTCGGTGTGCATCTGAGTACGGGGACAATGACAGGAAAAAAAGAATATTTTTTCAAGTACTTTAGTGTACATACCATTGAAAATCACATTCCGAAGTGACAAGCAAGCAAGAGCTTTGAATTGCTCTCGTTCTTTGAGTGAACTTACTTTTTCTTTTATTTCACAATACGTATTGCCTATTTTGGAAAAAAATTCTGTGTGAGGAAACTGTTTTGATTGACCAACATGTGGTCAATCCAGCAGATGAATCACATTATTCTCTGGGATAGAAGTTTTCCTCTGGTGTGAGACAGTGTGTGTATACACACACACACACAAAATACATATATATATGTATGTATGTATGTATGTATGTAGTGGGACTACATGGACTGGCCCTGCAATCACAAATCCTGTAAAAACTGCTTTTCTTCAGAAAGAGAAAACAGAAAGTCCAAGTTGAGGAAAACACCCCACTAGAAATGCCATTCCCTTTCCAATGCCCAGCCATAGTAGTCAGTAACAGGTTGATGGTGGAAACACCTGGCTGGCTGTAGGTTTCCTCCATGGATTTGGCTGCACGTGGATCTTTTGCCTCAGAATGTCTGAGTTTACATCCTAGAAGAGGAATTGGATCATATGTGTAATCATAAGAGTAAACAAACTGGGTCTTGCTTCAGCAGACTCAATGCCAAAAATTGGCTGTTTTAAATTGGAACTCCCAGCCTGAGGAAGAGCACCCATGTGGGGAGGACCTGGCACGGAGGAATGCTGGAAATTCTACGTAAAATTCCCATTGACAGGGAAAGTTTGGCAGTCCTGGGGGTCGAGGGGTGGGGAAGAACCTTCAAACTGCAGAGCCCAGGTGAGGAAATAACTGGTGTGAGTGTTATGTGGGGTGAACCCAAACCTGAGACCCTTCTGTCTACATCAGCACTCTGAATTTTAGTGTAATTAATGACTTTGGGCTTGGATGGCTGTGGTTGGGTAGAAGTGGGATATCAGCTGGCACCTCACCATTTGAGTGGCTCTAAAGATATGGCAATGTTGAGACAGAGCTGAGCTTGAAATGGTAAGAAGTGTTTCTTTGTAAAGACAGTGATGGACTCAGAGGTAATTTATGTGTTTGTTTAATAGGAAAAAAAAAAACAAGGCATTTTTAACAGCTAGTGAATTACTGCCTTGTTTAGAAGCACAATTGTTTTTTACATCCTCTGCCTGGGCATGGCAGCAGCTTCTCTCGATGATATTTATATGTTAATAAAATAGTGAAAGAATAAAACAAAGACAAGGGTGCATTTTTAACTTATATTGCTTGTATTAGATCCTGTTTACAGACAGTTAATGGGTTTTCCCCTCTCTGGCTTCATACATTGAAAAATACTTTCAAGAATAATAAGAAAGCTTCCGAATTTTTTTTTTCAGTAAGTTATGTTCACCTTTTAAAAAAATACTCTGTAATTTGTTAATCTCCTTTCCCTGCCAAACTGCTTGTCTTATTCAACAATAAATTGAATACAAATCTTCCCCCAGGCAGAGAAAACAGAATACCAACCCCTGAAAGTCTGGCAGCTTAATTGACATTTGGTGGTAGCCTTAGGCACAAGTTAATTTCTACCCTGTTTATATACACACATATACTTTTCATAAAGCATGCAGGCAGCACTGCAGATAAATTAAGAGTAATTCATATTGTAGTTCCCAGGTACACACTTGTTGAACTGACATGAAGCCATTTCATTTTATGAGTGAAGGAGTTCCTCACAATTAACCAAATCTGTCAGCCTTGCAGGAACAGTGTGTTTCCAGGCAGCTGGGTGAGGTTTGCAGAGCACTATTTTTATTCAATTGCCATCAAGTGAATGCAGCAATCTTGAGAAATGAAGCTGAGGGTTTCAGACCTTATTCCCAGAAGATGTCCCACCTACCTGAATGCTGCTATTCACAACTAAGAAATACCAGACAGGCTCTTGGGGCAAGTGTAAACTTTATTCATAAAATAAGTTCTATTTATGCCTAACTCAAGTTAAGTGCTAGGAAAGCCTCCTTAAAAATGCATAATTCACAGTCAGGTAAGAATGGCAATACCAGAGCATTCAAAGGTAAGCGGAGCATTTATTTAAATGATTTAAACTACATTTTTAATTGTGATCTGTCTCCTTTGCCTATGTAAACTGAAGTCAGGGAAGGAAGTCTGGGGCCCAGTAGTAAAACCTGAGGCTTTGCAAAGCAATTGTTTTGCTGAGTTCCAGCTGTGGAGCTGGTCCATTTCAATTCTTGTACCAGTCCTTCATCCTACTGTGAGGAGAGTTCTGGTTTGTAAGGCTAATCCACTGGAGCTGTTTGATTATACCTGTCAGTGCTATAGGCAGAGAAAATGTTTATGGAACTCTTAATGTAAAGTGCAGTATTGAAATAGATGTGCACAACTACAAAAACAGTATCAGTCACCCTGAGAGGGTTGGGGTTTTTTCAGTCAGTGAGACTCTGTGTGCATCTGAGTACGGGGACAATGGCAAGAAAAAAAGAATATTTTTTCAAGTACTTTAGTGTACATACCATTGAAAATCACATTCCTAAGTGACAAGCAAGCAAGAGCTTTGAATTGCTCTCGTTCTTTGAGTGAACTTACTTTTTCTTTTATTTCACAATACGTATTGCCGTATTTTGGAAGAATTCTGTGTGAGGAAACTGTTTTGATGATACAAGTCATCAGTGAAAATTCTTTAGTCAAGAATTCATGGGGTTTGGGCATTTTTGAACTATTCAGGAATGACAAGAGGCAGGTAAGGCAGGAACCCTGGAGGAGCAGCACTTTTACTCAGACGCAGCCACAAAGCTGGAAATCTGCTTGATGATCAGAGCTGCAAAAGTAGCAAATAATTTCTGGAGACTTGCTGTAGGTAGAGTCACAGGAAATGGGGATGTGCTCAAAGCATGTTTGGCAGCAATTGGGATTTGAGAGCCTCCTGCTGAGGGCAGTGGGACCAGGTGTTGTTCCCACGCAGCATCAGGATCTCGGGGGTGAAGTGGCAACTGCATCATTCCAGCAACTCCCTGCAAGCTCTCCTTTAGTCCTCACACTCTGATTGTGAGAGTATTCATCAGCATACCTTTGACTAGCCCTGCTTAAAGATGCAAAGGAAGAGAGTTCTCTGAAGTGGCAGGTGATGAAAAGAGGAGTCGGGCAGTTCCCTGGCAGGGATGTGGCACCAGCTGTGTCCCCAGCTCTCAGGGTAGCCAGCCCTTTTCCTCCATTTGAATAGAAAGGGCAGGGTGGCACAGAGAGGTCACCCCTCTGAGCTGGAGGTGCTTCAGTGGGCCCCTGACTGATGCTGTCCCTAGGGGAGGTGCCAGCAGTGCCTGGGACAGTGCCTGGGACAGTGCCTGGGACAGCTGCCCACAGCAAGCCACCCACAGGTGATCCAAACAGCCCTCTCTGCTCTGCTGCTAAAATTAAGTTTGTGGGTAATTTATTACCTACTTGTCTCTTGAATAAATTACACATACAAATGAAGACGGAAAAACTATGACAAGTGTGTTTCTTTTGGCTCTGGCAAACAGGCATGTGTGAATCTCTTATCAAATATCTCACAGACTGTTCTATTTAGCAACTCCTGGTTGTGAACAAGTGATTCATTCTTGTAGCTCTTGTCTTTTTAGTGCAAACATTAAATATTCTTTCACTTCCGTGACAATTTAGAAATTATCTATTATGTTTGGCATGTCAAAGCCAACCCTGATTTATAAAAACATATGAGGATTTTCTTGCAGTGAAACTAGCTGTGGTTAAAAATTCACAGTTATTTTGCTTTCATTTAGTGTATTTTGCAACTTTCCCATGTATCTTTAACATAAAGATCTTACATTATGTTGTAAATATGCTACGTGTTGACTGAGGTGTTTTCTCCCAGTTTCTGCAGTTTCTTCTCAAAGAAGAATTTTGAGGGTGTCTTTTGTGGTGTTTGCCTGGTCTTACAAATAAATACTCCTGTGGGTTTCTTAAATGTAAAGAACAGCAAAGGAACCAAATGAAATGGACTTTGGAAATTTCCACAGTAATGAATGCCCCATTGGTTTTGTATTAAGCTACACATGTACATTTTACAATACTGCATTAATCAATAGATTTTTTTTTTTCTTACTTTAACTTTTCTAAAATCTTATTTCTCGTAGGCACTCATGTGCTGTCCTTGGGTTTGCTTTAAATCCTTAGTGCTGCACTACATCTGCCATCACAAGGATGAGAAACACAATGGGAATGCCCAAAATTCTAAAAGTATCTACTTTTAGATACAAGATTGGATCCTTTTCTGTGCTGGAAAATTGAGGTGCTTTTTTTTTTTTTTGGTTTTGTGAGGTTTTTTGGTGGGTGTTTTTGTTTGTTTGTTTGTTTGTTTGGGGGGGTTTTTTGTTGGTTTTTTGTTTGTTTGTTTGGGTTTTTTGTTGTTTTTTTTAAGATCTTTAAAATTCTTTAATTTTAAAGATTTTTTTTTCCCCTTGAATTGTGGTAGCCTTTGGCCAGTTCAGGTGTTTGGGCTGCTTTCCAGGTGGGCCAGGTTGCTGCTGTTCCCTGGGCACTGCAGAGCTCTCAACAAAGCTGCTGCAGCTGCTCCAGGTGCACATTAACCCTCCCACTCACTCATTTGGATGCCAAGATGATTTTTTGCCTTTTATATACGTTTTTATGTAACTTCTATGTATCCTCAGTATTCTTAGCATGCATACTTGTAATCCTTAAGTCTGGTAACATAACACTAATTTTTTTTTTTTTTAGGCTAAGAGACCAAACATCCTAAAGGCCTCATAGTAGGGGAGGCCAAAAAACCCTACACTGTCTTGGGAAACCAAAGATCTCTCTGGAACATATCCCATAAACTTGAGATTTAGCCCATCCAGGGGAGAATTCCTCCAATGGGAGAATAACCCACCATTTATCCAGGCCTCCCACTGGGGCACCTTTGTTAGATATGCTGATTTGTGAGGTTTATAAATTGTGTCTGTGATCTGTCCTGTGTGTCTTGTGGCTCATCCCACCTTGGCAAAGTGGTGCACCATAAAGATCCTTATTAAAATACCGAGGTAAAAACCCCTTATCCCTTGGCTGGATGTGGCTCTCAATTTTTTAAGACCAGGAAAAGGCATCAATTTCAGTCCAGAATGTCAAAAAAAAAAAAAAGAAAGGAAAGAAAAAAAAAAGCCCCTTAAAAATAATGGACTCAGATTCTTGCTGTGGCAAATACACGAAGTTAATGGTTGGTTTCCACCAGTAATTATACTGTTAATGGAGCAGAGCAAAATCCCCTCAGCTTAGACAAGTGGAGCAAATTACCTGAGTTTTAACAATGCTGATGCTCCTAAAGCACCTCCTGCCATTCTATTTTTTTTATTCTTTTTTCTTTTCTCTTTTTTTTTGGTGGGTGGAAGAGGAGTGCTTTTTGTTTTGAGTTTCTCATTTCAATATGCATTTTATAGTACAGCTTAATTCACAACTAGAGGAGGAGTAGATAGTACATGACAAATAATTGCAGTTATTCAAAGTAAATAGTTTGGGAAAAAAAAATTGTAATATCTATGGGAAATACGTTATGTTTCAATCTATGCAGAAAACCTGAAATTTAAACTTTTTTTATCAGAAATCATGCTTAAAAGGAATTTCATGCATTAATTATCTACAGTATCGTTTTGTTAGTACCACCTAGATTCAAAGGGAAATAATGTAATTACATGGCCAATTCATCATTCTTTTATAACATATTCTCAATTACAGTGGATTTATACCATTTCTTTTCAGACTTCCTAGCAGCTCGTAAAGATTCCCTAATTTGCTAGGTCGTAAATGTGCTCTATAACATCCTCTCTCTATTGGAATTTCATAGGAGGAAAAAAAACCAAAAGTGGAAAAAAAAAAAAAAAAAGAAAGGTTTTTATAATGAAGAGGTTTCTATGTGCTCTGCTAGTGGAGTGGGGGAGACTGGCAGTCTCAAAAAATCCAATTATGTGTAATTTGTGTTATTGCTAATATAACTGTTATGAGTAGGATTTGAAGCTGAGCCCATGCAGAATGCTACAGTAAAATACAGCTAATATATTTCTGTGAGAAAAGTATTCCAACAGTTTAAACTGTGCTGGCATTTATAATCATAAAGTTTCTAATAAAAGAGGGTTCAGTGGGATAAAATTTCCTGAGCAGGAGTTTGTATAATATTTAGAAGTAGGGATTTGTCTGCTGAGGAATTCGTGAAGCTTCTTCTGCAGTGTGGTTGTACTTCTCAAATTCATAGTAATCCACAAGTGTAGAACCAGCTAGGATTCTAATAAGACACATAATACCAGGATTAAACATGGCTAGATTCCTCAAGCAATGCATTTTCAAAAACAAATCAAAGGTAACCATCTGGTAAAATTTCTATTCAACGTAACAATGACTGGGATCTGAGAACCTGAATCTTGGTGTGTTCTTTTTCTTTTTTTCTTTTTCTTTTTCTTTTTCTTTTTCTTTTTCTTTTTCTTTTTCTTTTTCTTTTTCTTTTTCTTTTTCTTTTTCTTTTTCTCTTTTTTTTTCTTTTTCTTTTTCTTTTTCTTTTTCTTTTTCTCTTTTTTTTCTTTTTCTTTTTCTTTTTCTTTTTTTCATGTTGATTTGAAGATTATGTAGGTGTACGTTGCCAATGTTCTCATTTCTTGTAAGAAGGAAGGTTTCTTTTTTAACATGGAAGGAGTGGGGCATCAATCCTGTTCCTAAAAATTTCCTATCCCAAATCTTGATTGAGCTGTTCTCTGTCAGTAATGCTCTGTGTGCTTTGTCTTCCTTTGGGATACACAGCTTTACAAAATACCAGTGCAAAAGCTGCCATAAAATTTGTGCACTTTTAGGGCTGAGAAATCCAACAGCCCAGTGTTGGAGAGATCTAAGCTACCACATCCAGCCTTTCACAGAGGCACAGCATACCTTGTGTACCTATATGACGTGTTTCTCAAGTGTCAGCATTTAAAATACTTGAAATGTTTATTTTGCTCCCTTTCTTAATGTTACAGTAAGCATGAAAACTTTGTAATATTCATCTTAACTGCTGAGGCTGCTCAAAGGAGGCACAAGCAAGCCAAGTCCTTTGATTTCACTGTTATGTTTTTGATTTGGAACTGTATTTTATTTGGGCCAAGGGTTCTGCAGAGTTTTCATAGAAATATGCTAAGGCAGTTATCCTGAATCGTTTCAAGGAATGGTCTCAGTTTCATGCACGTAGCATTTCTGTCAGGCATGATAATGGCCAATGACAAAGTTTAGGCAAGGAAAAACTAGGAATTATGCGCCTCTAAAATTCTGCTTGCTCACTTTTTCCTCCTAAAGAAAGTAAAAACTCCCACTGAGAAATCCTGAGTGCAGAATGTTTCTCTCTCTCTCAGGGAGCTCTTCAGGCAGGAGGCAGAGGCTGCAAACATTGGCACGCTGTCTGTTGGTAGCTTTGTATAAACCAGCCTGAAAATGCACTTTGAAACCTCACAACTTCTGTTCAAGCTCTTCATAATCCATGAACATTAATACCATTTTCTCTTCAGATTTGTTTTGTTGAAAATGGTGCCCAAAGAAGGCTGGGGAAATCTCTGTCCCTGGAGGCACCTGGTGGAGCCCCGGGCAGGTCTGTGCTGACCCCAGCAGCAGCAGCAGCTCTTGGGAGGTTATCTCTGAAGGGCCTCTAACCTGAGTGCTCCTGCAGCTCTCTTATCTCAGCTCAGTCAGTGCAAAAGGAAGTAAAGGGAGGATTAAGTATTAACAATAAAATAAATCAGGACCCAAATCAACTGGAAGTATTTCCGTTCTTTTGCAGTATTCTTATGTTAATTAATTGTTGTGTACCAGATCTTCCCTGTTCTATCAACTTAAATTTGAAGTTGTTCCTTCTCTAGGTGCTTCTCTGTCACCTTGATGAACAAAATTTTTATGTGAAATCGGTGACCTCTGCTTTTCTACTAATCTGTATTTCCTTAGTTCAGATTTTTGTTGTACTTGCACATACTTTCCTTGGTCTGTACTTTTCTTTTTCTGCTATGCCATAGGGGTTTTTTGAATGAATAATATTAATTTTGAATTTTCATTCTCATTTTTGCAATTCCTAGTCAAGTGTCCTAATTTTACCTTTTACAAGTCTATTCCATCATACAAAACTAGCAACAGTGGGCATTTTGGTCATCTGTAAAGACTCTGCTGGGGAATCTGTTGACATCCTGAAGTGTCTTCTCCCTCTTCAGGCTCTACAAGGTTTCAGAGGCAAAGAAAATAGATTTGCACAGGACTTAACTCTGTACCTATTTGAGACAATTTCATTTCCTTTACTAAGAGAAATCAAAGACACAAATTTCACAACAGACTAAGATCCCCCTTCACAAACAGCTGGTGGGTTTTTTGGATTGTTGGGGTTTTCCTTAGTTTTGAGCACACTGATGCATTAGAGCTGTTGCAACCATCCCACAAGCTTTCCCCGTCCCTCTGGCCTGTCCAGGGCGGTGCTTTTGAAGATGGATTCTTTACTCCCTAGAGGGAATCAAGATTACCCATCTCACAGCCATGCCTTTGTAACTAAATGTCCTTGAACTTCTGCCACTCTGGCCCTTCGGGGAGGTGCCAGGGGTGGGCTGGCACTGAGGGGCTCTGGCAGCTCTCTGGGATCTCTTACCTGCATTTTACACAGTTACTGTTCACATTTAATCACAAACTCTGTGATGCTGACATGGTGTGCTGGATGGTGTTACTTACCACGTCTTGGTGTGAAATGAATCCATTACAAATCACTTAAGTGTATAGACCATGTAATTTGTTTTCTATTCTTGTTATCAGTTCAGGGGGGGAAAAAAAGGACTCAGGCAAAAATGTCACAGAAAATGTGTTGTTGTTAATGGCATTGCTGTCTAGATATAGGAACTGGGAAAATGACTGATATTGGGGAATTTACTGTAATGTCTTGTGTCCAAGGTCTGGGATGATGTGTGCATGACAGGTATGTCAGGAATGGAGCAGCAGGAATGGAGCTCTGGTTTCCAGCATTTGGTCATGAATTACCCTGTTCTTATGGGTTGTACCTAGGAAAAAAGCTGAAACGTGGACAAGCAGGAGTGGTAATGGGAGCAAGGAGAAAGTGAAGAACAGAAAGGCAGAGGATTTAGAAGATTGGCAGAGAAAATATCTGTCTGAACAGGCACAGAATAGAGTAGGAGATAAGGCAGAAAAGGAACGTGGTCGTGAGGCTGTTGAAGGAAGGATTTATCTCACCAAAAGGAATACAGTTTGTCAGTCTCTGCATTTGCTAAAGCTCATTCAGTATTCCTGATGATATATGGAAATAATAGTAGAGGGAAGAGGAACACTTAGAGTGTGAGACTTTTCCTTTCAGCTGTGTTTATTTAAATGAATGGGAAACCCTGCCATGTGGTAGACTTCTCAGATGAGCTCCTTACGAATTACTTAGTACTCCATAACTTAGTACTGATGCAGTAATTCTTTCTCTAAAAGCAATTATTTGTATGTATGAACGTGTCAGCAGCTTGTGATGTATTACAGGCTGGTGTGGTGTGCTGCTAATAGAAGGTAGTCTGCCAAATTAGCGAGGCAGAGCAGTATGAGCACTGGTGTGACCTATTTCTGCATTTCTTATGGGAATTCAGAGGAATAGTTGTAAGAGAATCTTAGACCCCAGCATTGCTTTCATAATCAACTCCCAAGCAGTGGGATATATAAGATACCAGCTCACATGGGAAGAGAACAATAAACAGGATTTGTGTGTGTCACTTGTAACTGTAGCTGTCGGGAATATTCTTTCTGATTTCATTTCTGCTTCTCATTTTCACGAGATTAAGTTGTTGTTAATATGTTGACAGCTACTGCTTTATTTATTTTACTCTAGTATTTATGCTACAAATTTCATCTCTCCTTCATTGTCTGCGTTGTCTCGAGTGAAACCAGTGTTTTGTGGGCACCTTTTTTGGTGTAATGCATTTCTGTATGGATTTCAGGGCACATGACTGAAAAAGTGTCTGCTTACATAGTTTAATGGAAACTTTCCTAGATGGGAACCAAGGTAATAATAAGGTAATAACTGAATATACTGCTACTGCTGTAGCTTTTTGAGGTGTTTTGAGGTTTACAGATTTTAAGAAGCAAAGCCAAGCCTATCATAAGGCCAGGTGGAATCGTGCAGCAGGATTGCCTCTTGCTTTTTTATTCTGCAATTTTTCAAGGACTTTTATATTTCCCCTTTTCCTGTTGCAGGCTTCAGAGTAGTGAATACTGTAGGTGGGGGTCTGGTGGCACATCTCTGACAACTTTTGTGTGTTTCTGATGCTTGACGGTGGTAGAGAAGTGATTCGGGATAGGGAAAACTCTTTGGGATGATTATGGGGTGAAAATACATTTGAAAAACATTTTAAGCATCTCATAATTAATTGGGAACTCAAAAATAGCTGGAGAAAATGCCTTCCAATCTCCACATGATTAAATAATCCTTAATGAGAATTAGGTCCTTCGTTAGACACTATGTCTGGCTAATTGAAGAAATCATTTCTGAATACACTCCAGAGCACAGGAATGAGCGAGCGTGGCCTATACATGAAGATGTTTGCCTTTTACTGGTATTTAAGAGTTGCTAAATGAATCCTATTTAACTGGCTGTGCACAGCCAAAATAGTGTTGTGGTAATTGTACTCTGTAACTTGAGGGGGTTATTCTGCCTCAATGTAAAATTTTAAAGTTCAATGTATTTTTTGACTTTTTTTCCCTGCAGATCATTGTTGCTGTGATAATTTCTTCATGGCTACTTGGATATGTAGAATCTAAATACTACACAACATTGATTTTCCTTTTTGTTATGTTTCCTGAGGATGAAGCTTGTCTTACAGCCATAGGATGAAAACTCACGTGCACTCTGAAGGATACAACATTTCTTTAGCCTGGCAGTGAGCAGCAGTGACTAAGGGCTCCAATATTGCACAGGATTGTAGAAATCCTGAAGTTAGACAAATCTGGAAAACGCCCACAAGTACAATCTCTGGTTGAAACTGAGATTTTATTTTTCTTCCATGCTTTTGATCAGAAGGAATTGCCTTTGGGTTTCCTTTCTCCCTTGGTTGTTTTGTTTAATTGAATTCCACTTCCTTATTTCTCCCCAGGACTGTGTGGATTGGAGCACACAGCGTGTACCCAAGTACAAGGCTGGGTGGGATTTGGGCATTTCTGTGCTCATGTCATTGGGGTTCCCCCAGTAAGCAAAACCCTGGAGCTGGCAGGGAGACAGTGGCTGGGCAGCAAATGCTAAGAAGTCACCAGCTGGAGAGAATGTTTTGAACATGAGTGTGTCTCTTTGCCTGTCATTTGACCAGTAGTTTCCACTGGGGAAAGTCCTTGATCTGGTACAAAAATGTGAGGTTGGAGAGGAGAAGCAGTCATTTTCCTCTGTGAGGGCTGGGATGATCACTGAGAGTTACAGAATCACCAAGACCATTGCAGGTACTGGATTCAGAACACTTGCATTAATAGTTAATAATAAATTAAGATGTATTGGAAAAACCATCACAGAGGTTAACAAAAATTCATAACTACCACAGGCTGTCTGGTATTTCCCTGCTGGAAAAGAATGCAGGGGTGAGGTTGAGAGTTTAATATTATACAAGCAGAGGTTAAACCAAGATGCTTATTAAAATAGAATATAATTAACCTGTTGCAGCAATGCTAGAATGTAGCCTTACGAAAAGCAAAATACTGTAGCACAAAACAAGGCAAGAGAGCAAAACAAAGCCTGGCATATCCAGGGGAAGGCGGTGCCCGTGTTTGTCAGGCAGGGAAATCGGGCAGCAGAGCTATTTTACTTTCCTTCATGAAAGTGGGGGTTGGTACCAGAGGTCACATTCCAGAGCTGCAAGTGCTGGGGGAGGAAAGGGCACTGGGCAGCGTCACCTTCCACCTTCGAGGTGCTGCCTTCCCCTGCTTGGAGGGGAATCAGCTCTTGCTGTTAATTACCTGTTCATGTGCAAAGATGCTTCCTAGAAGGAGGAATTGCCAGGCCAGTGTGGCTACTCTATGTAATAAATTACCATCAGTAATTGTTCACTAAACCATGCTACAGAGAAAACCTTGTTATCTCATCAAGACTATTCCTTCAGACAGCCGACAAAGTAAACAAAAGATAAGCAGAAGCTGACCCACCAGTTTTTGCAGGGATGGGACCTCATTCTCACAACCACTGGGAAGACCCCCCTGCAACACTTCACAAACACAAAAGAAACAGAAACGTGTCACAGGAAGCTGCAAAGTATAAAGAGCAGAGACTTTTGGTGGCATGGTGCGAGCTGTGGTGGGACAGGAGACCCCATGGCCGCCCAGCGCTGTTTTGCTTACTGTTGCTTGCTTAATAAATTCCAATATTATTTTAATTGGGCTTGTGTCCAGTCAATTATTGGGACACACTTATAACACTCTACTCGTACTTCCATTTCTCCTGCAGCAAGAGGAAGCCCAAAGAGGGAGTTTCCATCACTGAAGGGCTGCCTGAGACTCTGACTGAGCTTTCTCTGCCCTGCAGCCAATTGTCAGTGCTGGCTGCCTCCTTTCCTGCCCTCATCACCTTCTAGTCTGCCCTTGGCCGGTTAATGCCGCTGCTTTTCAGCCTTTCCTCCTTTGACTTTCATCCCTCTTGTGTGAACTTGTGCTCTTGCTCAGAGCAGCTCAGAGAGGAGCCTGGCCAGCGGTGCTGTGTCCTGCTGCTCCTCTGCTGTCCCATGGTGTTCCCCAGCAGCACCGTGCCTCCAGTGCTGTGTCCCATAGTTTTGGTTCGTGCTTAAGATGCTTGGGTTTGTTGAAACTCTTTTTTTAGAGAGTTCTGTCAACCAGAGAGATATTTTTTTTATGGTAACCTTTGTTTACATTTTTTTTTTAGGAGGGACTTCCTCTTGATGTCCATCTAATTTGACTAATGTAATTGAAAAAGTTTGTCTTTGTTTTACTAATTGAGTTGTTCTCTCTAAAATAGTATATTAAAAAAAAAAAATCCCAAAAGTAAACACAATCATTGTCAACCTTCTAAAGCCAGTCTGTGTGGCTGTAGTTTTTACCAACATCAGTGTCCTGTTGCTCCTCTCCTGTTCCCCAGCAGCATCGTGCCTCCAGTGCTGTGTCCTGCAATTTTGGTTCCTGTTTAAGATGTTTTGGTTTGTTGAAACTCTTTTTTCAGAGAGTTCTGTCAACAAGAGAGATATATTTTTAATGGTAACCTTTGTTTACTTTTTTTTTTTTTTTAGGAGGGACTTCTTCTTGATGTCCATCTAATTTGATTAATGTAATTGAAAACATTTGTCTTTGTTTCACTAATTGAGTTGTTCCCTCTAAAATAGTATATAGGGACTTTGTGTGGTGGTCTCTGCAGGAGTCCCACCTCTAAGGTGGGTGCTTTGTGAAAAGGTATAAAATAGGTTTGGAGAACAAACCACTGGCTCCCTCCTTGGGAGTCCAGCAGCCTTCTGAACAGACTCGCGTCTCCTCCTTTGTGTCCAACAGTGACAGTAACCTTTGTTTACCTTTTTTTTTTGGAGGGACTTCTTCTTGATGTCCCTCTAATTTGAACTAATGTAATTGAAAACGTTTGTCTTTGTTTTACTAATTGAGTTGTTCTCTCTAAAATAGTATATTAAAAAAAAATCCCAAAAATAAGCACCATCATTGTCAACCTTCTAAAGCCAGTCTGTATGGCTGTAGTCTTTACCAACATCAGTGTCCTGTTGCTCCTCTCCTGTTCCCCAGCAGCACAGTGCCTCCAGTGCTGTGTCCTGCAGTTTTGGTTCATGCTTAAGATGTTTGAGTTTGTTGAAACTCTTTTTTTAGAGAGTTCTGTCAACAAGAGAGATATTTTTTAATGGTAACCTGTAGCCACAGTTTGGTCCTGCCATGTTTTAGTTTCTAGAAATTCTGCTCCCAGGACAGAACTGCTAATCAAGGTCATGCTATTTTGTAAGCTAAGATGTTTTCCACACACTTTCCCATGGGAGGGACTTTGTGTGGTGGTCTCTGCAAGTGACCAATGGCTCCAGGAGTCCCATCTCTAAGGTGGGTGCTTTGTGAAAAGGTATAAAATAGGTTTGGAGAACAAACCACTGGCTCCCTTCTTGGGAGTCCAGCAGCCTTCTGAACAGACTCACGTCTCCTCTTTTGTGTCCAACAGTGACAGTAACCTTTGTTTACCTTTTTTTTTTTTAGGAGGGACTTCTTCTTGATGTCCCTCTAATTTGACCAATGTAATTGAAAACATTTGTCTTTGTTTTACTAATTGAGTTGTTCCCTCTAAAATAGTATATTAAAAAAAAAACCAAAAAAAAAACAACTCCCAAAAATAAGCACAATCATTGTCAACCTTCTAAAGCCAGGGTCTGTGTGGCTGTAGTCTTTACCAACATCAGTGTCCTGTTGCTCCTCTCCTGTTCCCAGCAGCACAGTGCCTCCAGTGCTGGTAGGGGCATGAGGAGCCCTGGCACAGGCAGGTTTGGGGTCAGTTGTTGTGGCTGTGCTGCTCTTTGATTTCACTGTCTGTACATACAAATGCTGGCTGTTTCTCTGCAGTGAGTATCCCCTAGCAAAGGGGCAGCAGGTGCCTCTGTGCCTCTCTCAAGGAAATCTCTCCTTTATACCATGGCTGGCTTCTAATGTTGCTTGGTGCAAAGAAAATACTCTGATGAACACGCATAGCAATCGAAGCAACCATTAATGTACTAATTATCTGGTGGTTTTTATTGACATGCAAAGCAGAACAGTGCCTGTAGTTCCTCTCACCTTCACACACCAACAGATTTCAGTTATCATTTTTCCAGTCCAGCTCTCATACACATGGAAGTGTGAAGTACAAGCAGTGCTTTGTGAGAGTGTTGAAAAGGTTTTCCTTCAGGGATCCCAGAATAATAGGGGCAGTCAGTGTTTCTCAGTCCTCATTTGAATGTAGTTTTTTGCAAGTGTTTAATTTTGAAAAGTTCTTACTGATCCATGGAAATAAATGTGGATATTCCATCCAGGTTCTTCTGGTTCTAGTTACTCAGATTATTTCCAAGTGTGTAAACCTGACATTTTGCATGAACTGGGATTGTAGGAAGTATGAACCAACCAGCTGTAATTTCATAATAAGGCTGCTTTCTATTCTGAAGTGTTTTGGCAAACACTAATTTAGTTTGAAAAATAAATAAATAAACAAAAAATAATCAAGCAACTGATTTCCTGATATCAAAATTGCTTCCTATAACAAGAGTCAAGGATTCTCTTGAATACAAGGGACTTTAACGATGTCTGGCTTGGTATTAAGATAAGTGTTTATATTCAAATGCAGAAAGAAGAGTTGCTCTTAAAGCTGCCGGTTTAATGGTTTTGTCTAATTGAATTCTTGTTTAATTCTTAGGATGAAGAAGTGATTGGCTTAGGTTAATTCAGAAATCGTGCAAAAGTTACTCTTTGAAACCATTTTAGGATTTTATTTGCTCTTCGCTAATTAGCATTTTGAACACTATACATGCTCTTGATTTAAATGAACTAAAAAAAATGAATGCCGAGTTAAATTTGCTTAAATTTGGGCCTGCACCTGTTTAATCATTCAGTCAGAAGATGTCTGGGTTTTACTGCATTTAAAATCACTACTTAATTATTAATACTATTAAAATGCTGTTAAAACATAGCGAGTTGCTAGAAGCCCTTTCAAAAGGTGTTACTGGATCTTAAAAAAAATGGAGTTAAGGAAAAGAAGTCAGGATTGCATTGTGCTCACTTCATTTCAGTGCAGTGAAGCCTGATACTGGTTTCAGGTGGAAACATTGCTGCCCATGTCTGAGGAAGTTTCTAACACTGTGAGAAGATCACTGGTGATAAAGTTTCCAGTACAGTACCAAGAGCAAGGAAAGGACAGTAAGATGGTGACTTTAATTACCTGTATAAATTAAACTCTTTGCTAGAGTCCTGTGATTGAAACTCATTACTCTGACTTTATTGTTTGTTGTGAGTGTAAACTACAACCCAATTAAATTGGAAAGGATAGTTTGATAGATGCTCGCAGCCTGTGGCTTTTGGAAGGGAAAAAAAACCCTGACAAACAGTTCAAGATGATCTTGTTGGCTGTGCTTTCTAAGCCAAAACAAGTTAATGGATTGAACACTGCAGCAGGAAAAAAAAGAATTCTGTGTTGCATGGGATGGGATGTGCTGAAGCCTTCAAGAAGTACTGTCTCATTTTTTCTGTCTGCGTGGAATTCTGCTCTGTGCTTTCTTAGGAGTGGGTATGACCTTCTCAAAGTGACACAGAAAATGAGTCACTTGGGATGTCACCAAACTTCACAATGGGCAGCATCAGGCCTTTCTGTTGCACAGGAGCATGAAGCTCTGATGTACCCCAGCATCTTCTACCTTGTTGGACCCTGGTTGAACTGGCCATGCCATTCTTAGGTGGTGGCTTTCTTGTGTTTGTTTGGGGTTTTTTTGTTTGGGTTTTTTTGTTTGTTTGGTTTTTTTTTTTGTTTTGTTTTGTTTTGTTTTGGGGTTTTGTTTGGTTTGGGTTTTTTTTGTTGTTTGTTTTTTGGGGTTTTTTTGTTGGTTTGTTTTTTTGGGGGTTTTTTTTTGGGTTTTTTTTGTTTTTTTGTGGTTTTTTGGTTTGGTTTGGTTTGGTTTTTTTTTTTTTGTATGTGGCTTTTTAATGTGACCTGCTGCAGGCTGTGATGCTGGCTTTGCTCTCAGCATGTTCATGACATCACTACTGAGCAGGTAATGTTCAGTGATGGTGGAATGGCACCTGGGTGGCTCCAGGGCCATTTTACACCTTGTGAGGTCCCTGTTGGTACCATGGATAGGTGGGCCCAGCTCTGCATGGGCTCTGTCAATACAACAGGGGGTTTCACACGAGTCATTCCTTTGCAAACATGCAAGATGTTGTCAAAGCCTTGTACCAGAAATATCATGGGACACTGACATGGGCAGAGAGAGCTCTTGCCTTCCTTTCTCTTTCTCAAAGCTGTGCTCGTGCTGACACTGACCTTGTGCCTCACCAGTCTCAGTCATTAAGGGTGGTGGGAAATCACTTGGAAAAGTTTCACTAAATCCATTTCTAGTCTCCTTCTGCTGGAGACTAATACCAATCCTTATGGTTTAAAAGGTGTGTGAAGTCCAGATTTCCTTCTTGTTAGAGAAAAGCATTTCAAGAAAGTGGCTGCACTCAGTGATCAGTTCATATGGGGTTAGTCTGCAAACAAGGTCCTCCTTAGAATATGATGGCCATATTTTGACCTTGAGCTTTGTGTGAACTCAAAATATTCATCAAAAAAAGTTGCCGAAAACTGTAGTTTCACCCTGCCAACAATAATTAAAAAATGTAATTTGTCACTCTCCTGAATAACTTTGATAACTTATAGAACACCAACCATGTGTTCCATACATGAGTTTTACTTGTAGTGGTTTGAATGTTGTGTTAATTTGCTTGTGAAAGAAATAGCTGAGAAATAATGAACTCCAAATACTCTGTAATTGCAAAGCACTGCTGTGGCACAGACTTGTCTATCATTGAGGTGCATCTTCTCCAGCGTGGCCTTATCCATGGGCCACAGTGCCCTCAGGGATGGAGCTGCTGCTGCTGCACAGACACACCACGGGCACGGAGCCTCTGAGCTGGACCTGCTCTGCTCTGGCCTTGGCTGTGGCCACGGGCACTTCAGGGTACCCCACTCCCAGCTGCTCCCAGCCCCTGGGACAGAGCTTCACAGAGGAGATCCAGCCTGGCCAGCACGGGCACAGCAGCAGTGCCCCAGCCACCTGCAGCCCAGGTGTGCGGCCACTGCTGTTATCAAAACCTTCCCAGGCACAGCAGTGAGGTGATAAGAGCAGGGCCCAGCAGTGAGAGCAAAGCACAGCTGATAACAAGCACTGGACTCTAAGAGCCAGGCAAGAGAGCCCCATGGCAAGCACAGGAGCCTGCTGATTAACAGCCAGGCTGCAATGACAGCTGTAAATTCCACCTCATCCCAGTCAAACCTGTCATTATCTCAAACCCTTCGAGCACCACATTGGGCACCAAAAACTCCTGTCCTAGTTTAATCCCAATTAAAAACTGAACCTCACACAGCTCTCTACCCACCAGTGGAATGGGGGGAGAGGATGGGCAGGGTAAAAGAGAGAAAACTGGTGGTTTGAGATAACAGTTGCATAGCAAAAGCAAAACCTGCATGACAGCAAAGCAAAACAAGGAATTCCTTCACCACTTCCTTTGGGCAGGCAAAGAATGAATTCATCACTGCCCCAGCAGAGGAACAGCAGAGCCCCACAACACATTGGTGCCTTGGGAAGACAAACACTATCCCTGTAAACATCCCCACTTCCTTCTTTGGGAAAGGTTTACACACCTGAGCATGACTTTCTCCAGTCTGGGGTGTCCCTGTGGTCACTCAGGGTCAGCTGTCCCAGCTGTGTCCCCTCCCAGCCCCATGGGCACCCCCAGGCTCCTCATTGCTGGGTGGGGTGAGGAGCAGGAGAGGCCTTGACTCTGTGTGAGCCCTGCTCAGCAAGAAGGAAAACATCCCTGTGTTAGCAAACCATTTCCAGCACAATCCAAAACACATGCCATACTTACAGAAAATGAGCTCTGCACCAGCCAAAACTAGCACAGTCATTTATGAAAAGTGTTGCATTTTATTGCTTCTTTCCAGTCTGTAAACTTTCAAACAACTTCATTTATTTTTCTTCTAATCATCAACATCTCAGCTTCCTCAATAGATTCATTCCTCAATCCCCTAATGTAAAGTATATCCATTTAAGTAGTCTTTTAAAACATGCATTTATCCCAAGCTTATGGATGGGTTTAAAATGATGATCTTCCTCATATTCCAGTCTCTGTAACCCACTGCATATTTTAAAGAATTAAATTCTCCTATATGGATTTGTTTATTTTAAGGTACATTTGGATACGTATTTAAAAGAAGTGGTTCCTAGAAATGGCAACAGAATTGATAGCATCTAGTAACCGTAAACAGCTCGATATTGCAATTGTACATCCAAGAAACCTGAGAAACAAACTAACATTTGAAGTGTTAGGCCTGTTTCTGGCGTTGCAGGAATGATGGCAATAATTGCAGCTAAATGCAATAATAAAGCCTGTCAGGGCTGTAAGGCAGCTGCAGTAGGAGTGATGGCCCTAAGTGCACGATGATCCTTTTGGAAACAAAGGCCCACGTTCCTGTTTGGGTGCTTAGCTTTCCTGACTGACACTAATGTGAGCAAGTGGAAAGGGAAGGACAGGGACAAACAACAGAGGCCCTTAACCCTGAGAGCATTTGCATTCCTCAGCCAGCCTGCTGAGCCCCACCCAGGGCAAGTCTTGTTTGCAGCAGGGTTGCCAAGATGCTTTCCTGGTCAGGCCCTGAGTCTGGCAGAGCCATTAGCCCTACACTTGATTCCAACACCTCCCCAGCCCCTTTGCAGTGGCCTGTGCAGGCTGAGCACACACTGTGCTGCTCAGGGAGCTCAGGGGGTCCCTCTCACTCTCTGTGGGTCCCCTGGTCCCAAAGGATTCTCCTGGCACACGTCCCTGGGAGTGCCCAGCCTGTCCTGTGGGGTCTGCACTGCCCAGTGCCAAGGCTGAGGAACACCAGCTTTCCTGGCATGGTTAATGGCCTCTGGGATAGAATTGCCTTGGCAGCTGCCTCCTTGCCCCTTCTGCCCTGGCGTAAGAAAAGGTTGGGGTGTGACCTGTGTGCGGTTTCTAAACCCACTGTGGAGGAGCTGGAGCTGGTTATGTGGATGAGCCGTGCAGAATTAGCTGAGCAGCAGCTTTAGGCTTGTCCTGCATATTGAACTGTGAAAAAAATAAGCAGGAAACATCTGACACTTAGAAGGAAAACAGGCAATATGAACCTCTGGAATCCTGCCTTCCACTGGGAGAAGGCAGAGCTCATCTTTCTTTAAATAATTTGAAAGTGTTTTAAAACTTACTTAATATGTATCTGTCTGAGTTTGTTCTCCTGTGTTACCTTTCTCAGTTTTCTAGGGCTGAGAAATTGTCCCATCAGTGGAAGTAGAGCACATTAGTATAGGCTTTACAAGCCTTATGGAGCTTCTGTAACCCAAGTGAGAACTTGAAGTTGTTGCTGAATATGCAACATGCACTAGTTAATGTACTGTAAAGTCAGTTACCCTCTCAATTGACAGATTTCCAGGAGAGAGGGAAGGTAGAGAGGCCTGGTTTTGTTTGGTATTAGCTGTACACAGCTGTCTGTGCTGCTGCACACCTGCAGTCACAGCCAAGTCCTGTCTTTACCCAGTGCACTGCTGAATCTCTTCCTTTACATTCCTGCTCTGTAACTTTTATTAGTCTTTTGTGCACACTTCTTCTTTAGAGTGCTGGAAAATAATGAAGTTGCTCTGATTTCGTTGTTGGGTGTGTGAGTGCTCTATCTAATCATGAAGCTGGTTCATCTTAATCTCCATTCTAAAGAGCCTTTTCTTTACAGCAACTACCCAAGGAAGACCTGCATACAATCTCTATTGGAAGCTTTCACGTCATTCCATTGCTTCATGAAGAATTTATTAATTTTATAAAGTGTGTCTAAGCAATGCATCAGTAATTTATGAAGCTTTCATCATCATTTTTACAGACTGAGGGCATGTGGGAAATATCATTTGTGCCACTGGAATGATGCTCAGAAAACAAAAAATGAATACATCCACCAGGCTGTGTTACAGCTGTTTCCTTCTGCACCATTTTGGCTGCACTTCAAATATGGAAATCCTCTGGATGCTGTTTGTTCTTGTGAATGTAATATCTGTACAAAATGACAGGGGTGCTTTTTACATCTTGTTGTATGTTTTCCTTTATTTAAGGGCAAACTTTGGTGGACCATTTAGTGCAGTAGTAACTGGAACAGAGAACTTTGTGTGCTTGCTAGTCTGCTGGCATTCTTACACCAACGTCAATCTGTTACCTCTCCCAAAAGCCACACAAAATGCCCTGCATGGCCAGGTGATGCTGTGCTGGGCCTCCCTCTGGTCCAAGGAGAGATTTTTGGGGTCCCTGTTTCCCAGCTGAGCTGTACAGCTCCCACCTGGACCTCTGAGACACAGCACAGTTATTTTGTGTGGATGAAGGAAAGACAATAAGTTCTGATATCAGTTGTAAATTCATCTCTCTGGCCTGGGACATACTGGTTTTTATAAGGTCAGCACCTTGTACATTTGTGTTTGGATAGGTGTGTTTGTGCCATTTTCAGCACTATTACAGTGAGCAAGGGAAGAAAAGCTCAAGATCCCCTTGAGACAATTAAACATTTCTCATTAGATAGTTGCCTGGATTAAGTCTTTGAAGGAATTGATTTATAGATGTGCTCATTCACTGGTATTGCCAAGCAATCAACTTAAAAAAAAAAAAAAAAAAAAAAAAAAAAAAAAAAAAAGAAGTATATGGTCCTTTTTTGCTCTGGTTCTTCTTTTACGTGGAAGACATTGAGATTATTTCCTTGAAGACCTGAGCGTTCTGGACTTAATTGGGGAATTGGTAGGGTGTAAACTATTAAACCCCATGCATTTTAATTTTAAAGGGCCATTGCACTACTATTGTCATTTAGATAGTTCAAAATTTTTCTTTCCAAACCTAAAGGGTTAGCTTTCAGTTCCTGATTATTTGGTGTTTACTACACAAAGGCTGTAACTTATGTGCAATAATTAGAAGGTTTATTGTTCTCCAACTGAAAATTTAGGCACTTGCTTTTCATTTGCTGACATTTCTTTGGCAACACTGTCCCACTCCTACCTCCTCTCTGTAGGCAAGTGATAAATATGCAACGTTTACAATAGAGCTATTTTCAAATGTAACTTCAACGGTACCTGCAGCGAGCTAACACAAAAACTTCAGTGTTTACATGCACCCAGCCCAGGCTTCACTCCTGGAAACTTCTGTTGCTGAAGTCAGTAAGAACATACTCAATGCATTTTCCATGAAGCTGGGGAAGAGCTTCCTTCCCTTTACTTCACCTTGACTCTGAAGAACAGAAACTTGGAAGAAGTCGTTGTTACAGCAGGTTTCGTTTGATTGCAAGACTGAAAAAAAAAAATGTATGCATGAAAGCCATCTGTTGATAATTGAAACAGTAATATCTGTTCTTAACACTTCAGCTGGATTTCACTAATAGAGATTTTGAGAGAACGGCCAGGTAGGCGAAACAGGTTTAGAAGCAGGGATATTTATCCAACTAAAGCAAGCTTCTACAATATCAATGTTTGTAACTCATTTTTTATACCTTGAAATACAAATCCCAGTGAAAATAGAGCCCATGTTAGAAAGGTACCTTGGAAGCTTCTCTTATTTGCATCAAAATAAGATACAGTTCTAATGGCTCACGTTTTCTGGCTGAGTGTGTGTAAATGCATGCCTTGAAAATGTCCAATCTCTGCAGGAATATCCATCCAGGAACCAAAATACCCATTCAAGGTATTCTTTAATACCTTTTTAAAACATATGTTTTGCACTAGTTTGTAAAGAGCTGTACAAGCATCCACTTGAAATACAGAAATCCCTAATTATACATCAAAAAGCTTAAAAAGAGAAAAATTCTGAAAGTGCTTGGAGATGATCTTGTGTTCATGGCTGAATGAATATCCTTGGCACCAGTGATCTTCAGTTCACTGAAAGGGGAAACCAGGAGCACTAAATAATTACCTAAAGGTGCTCTGCAGGTTATAGATTGAATGCCTGTGATACAGATGTACCCACTGCCTGTGTTGTATTGTTCCTGAGCATTGCAAACAAGTCATACAAATCGTACTTTTAGCACAGAAAGTGTGTGCAGGTCACAGGTTTCCTGCATCATTAATTATTTTGATTGTGATTGGGAGAGGTGGGTGTGTGGAATAATTTAGAGGTATTCATCCCGAGGTACTCTGGTTTTTCCAGTTTCTTGTGGTTGTGGGTTTTTTTTTTTCTTCTAAAGAAAGACCAGGGTATATGGCCAAGGAAAATGCAACTGTAGTCACCTTTCCCACCACCTACATGTATGCTTTAAGCTACAATAATAGAGGTGTTTTCTGTGTGGGCTGGTACTTCACTGTGAGTCAGGGGAGTTTCATTATATTTGTACTTACTGAGGCGTTGGTGCACACAGCTTAGCTTAGATCCTTTCTCTGGTTGTAGGGATGCAAACTGCAATTTCAACATGCTTTCTCTTTCACTTGCTCGTTCCTTTCTTTTGATACAACTTCTGAACTTCCTGATTTTATTAATTAGGATTTGCCAAGTTCTAAGTTTTAAAGTTATGATAGCAGGGAGAAGAGTAAAAATGCACAGGAAAGTTTTCATAAGCTTATCTAAATATGGAGAAATTTAATTTGACATAGTTTTTAAAATGTGTAAATTCATCCAGAAGAAATACAGAACCAAAAAAAACTCTGACAGAAAATAACATGAAGTATACAGTATCAAGGTTAAAGGCTTAATGAAAGGATTGGAGTACTCCTAGGGGTATTTTGTAGGCACCTGCCCTATGAGTTTATGAGTTCTGCTATTGAGAAATGCACTCCAGGTTTACCCCTGCCAGGGAATATTTTGTGGTGAAGCTGATGCTTTCATTTGTATATGCACAGGGTTTATATTCCCACATACATACAAATATATCACACACGAATTCACATGTCCACATGAGCATCAGAAGATCACAGTTTCCCCCACAAATGACGTGACTGCATATCACAAGGGACTTTTGCCACTTTGGGTTTCAAACCTGGCATTCTGGATTTTTACACTTGCTAGGTCCCTTGAAGGCCCCAGTAACACTGTCAGTCTGGCTTTCCCAAGGATGGCTCTCTTATTCAGACTTCCTGCAAGTTCTCACCTGGCCTTTTCCTACATTTTCTGGAGCTCCCTCACTGTTGGGCCATTTTACTTTCTCTCCTGCAGGACAACAAGTAAAACCTTGTCCCTCTCCACTGAAAACTAGTGGAGCCCAGTTGATCAGGCTAGATCAACTGTAGATCCCGGTTCCTGTGTTAGAAACCATGTACCTGGTGTTGTCAGAAGATGGTGCCTCTTGGTTCTGCAATAGACTTTCTGAAGGGAGACTGATGCTCTGTTTGTTGTTCTCATTCCTGTACCTGGTATTTTCAAGGTAGCCCTTGCAGAAAGGAGTAACTCCTTCCCTTTGTTAATGCCCTGTCATTTCTCATCAGCTTCCAATGCCAGAAACCCAAGTGGATGTTGCTTCTAAGGCTGAGCTAAAGAAATCCTCTGTGCAGAAGTAATTCTCTATGCTCACTTTTTGGAGTTTAAAAAGTAAACAGCATATGTCCAAAAGCGTGTGGGAGGCGAAAAATGCATGTGCTTAACAACTTGTGTGCTTCACAAAGCATGGACCAGGAGCTGCAGAACACAGTGCTGCTCCTGATAGCATGTGCTTGACAGGAAAAGAATAGCCTTAAGAAAGTGTGGGAATCATTAACAGTTTAATGGAATTAGACTGAAATTGTTAATTCAGACAAAGCAAATGTCATTTTTTTTTTTTCCGAAGTATAATTTCTGTATATTTTGCACGTGGGTTTGTATCTGATGCAATCCTCCTGCTAAAGATCCACTCCTGTATTTACATTCAGGCTTAACTTGAAGCTTACAGATATCAAAACAAACGCTGTCACAAAACCAGGGATACATGCAAGGGCTCATTTATACCGGGTATAGAGATGGGATTTTTCTTTTCCCTCACCCTCTCCTTTGGTTTAATCATGTGAGGAAAACTGAAGAGCAATTGGTGTGGTGTCATTTGGGAGACCTTGTCATTCCCTCCCATACCCCCAGATATTCTCCTTTTAGTAATGCCCAGGCTTAATTTTGAGCCAGCAATTTTGTTACCAGTCAGGGAAAACTTTTCTGAGATATGGGGCTTGCAAGAATTCAGATTTATTTTTTTTTTAATCAAAATTATTTTTGTCCTACATGCCAATCACAGAATGCCTTTGTCTATTATCTTTCAAGGCTCTGTGCGATCTGCTGGGGGTGATTTGGGTGTTTCTGTGCAGTACTAAGGATGTTTTTAGCTCCTGTTTTGGGAAAGTCTCGGAGCCCACACAGCGGCCCGGAGCCATCTGTGCTCACCCCGCGGGAGATGGAGACTGCGGCCTGCGCTAGCTGCTCACTGGAGATTCTCCTGCTGGATTTACTGAAACCTCAGGCAGCCGAGCTGATCATTAAGAAATTTGCATCTTTGAGCAGCAGGAGTCGGGCAGAGCAAAGGAGGGAATGATGAATGCCCCTTTGTAGCAGGCAGCCCCACCCCGAGGCCTTGTCCGGAGCCTCTCCCGCCCGACCTGCGGGTCACCCGCGCCTCACAAAGCCTGACTTAATGGCTTTCCGCGCCGCATTCACTTGCTGTACGTTAATGAGGATTTTTTTAGTTGTGTCCCTGCTTTTTGTCCCTTTTAAGACTACTTTCAGTGTTTTAGCATCATGTTCAAAAGGCTAGTCAGGCTTGTGTGCTGGCAGCCTCATTAAAATTCTGTTCTGCACATCCTCTGACTCACACTTTATAATCTATCAGAACACCTGTTTTCTTTACAATGGCCACAAGGCAGCTCAAAACACTGTGGTATTTAGCATTTAATAATGAGCACAAGATATGTATTTTTTGACACTTAAAATTTCCTTTAGAAAAGCGTATGGAAAAAATTCTGGTTTGAATGAATTATCTGAGTTTGCTCGTCCTCCCTCCCTTCCTCCCCATGTTTCGCTATTTGAATTTTGACAAAACTC
This sequence comes from Phylloscopus collybita, assembly GCA_027886175.1. NCBI lineage: Eukaryota > Metazoa > Chordata > Aves > Passeriformes > Phylloscopidae > Phylloscopus > Phylloscopus collybita. The sequence goes on along the minus strand of JAJNNQ010000019.1, from coordinate 1,698,210 downwards.
AGTAATTCTGTGGCAAATGGAGAACTCCTGCATGACATTAGGCAGTGGTCACGAGGAACTGTGGTGGAATCTAGGGAGCAACCTCTGTCCCTACAATATTAGCAGTTTTTAAATTTCTTGGGGCAGGAAGTGATTGAGATGTGTGTCTACATTTAAATAAGAGCCCCTCACTAGCAGTACATTGTAACTCAACTCCTATGAGGATGCTTAGAAGCTTAAGTATATAAGTTAACATCTGTCTCTTTATCATTCCATTACTTAAATCAATAGTGGGCATTGCAAACAATTTTTCTTTTAGTTACAGGCTTTTAGAATTGTAGTGTTTAGCTTAATATTAGCCATTTGATACAGGAGCTGTTTGAGGGCTCAGCATGGGGTGAAAAATATGATCTCAAAGGGCAAAAGCCTGCCACTGTTATGTAAGTGAAGAATCATTTCCCAGTGAATATGAAATTCTCTATCTTTAGTGCTCTAATAGAGGACACACTGCAAGTTGATTATTGTAATCCTACAGTGTTATCTCATCAGTGAGTGGATTAAGGGAGTTCTTTCTGCTGAGGGGTCAGAATAAACATTTTCATTTACTCCCTGCTGTGTCACAGACAAATGGAGGTGTTATCTAAGAACATTTTGCCACACGTGGTAAACATAAGCACAGTAATGTGTCAGTGATTCTTCTTCCAGCTTTCCAGTGTCATATGGAATAGAATGGTTGCTGAGAGTGAAGTCAAGAAATGGTGTCTAGAAAGGGAAAATGCATTGTCATACTTAAGGTAGAAGGTTGTATTCCTCTCTAATGAATTATCTCCCCTTGGTTTGGGTTAGTAAAGTTTCAGGTGTGGGATATTGCATGTCATTTTTAGCTGGAAAGTGAATTCACTGCCTCAGCTGGTCCAAGAATCAAGGGTGTGGTAAAGTATTTTAAAGGAGTGAATTCAAAAGATAGGGAAATAAATGTGCAGGTGGAGGAGACAATTATCACAGGGATTATCACAGATTTAATGTCCTGCCTGTTGGAGAACAAAGTTTCCAAGGAATCCTATGCTTAAGAAGGCATTATGCACAAGTTGTCTATCCCATATACTCTTCCAGAGAATTTTCATAAAATACCATAAGGAGCAGTGATTTTTCTTTTCCTGGTGAACGTTGTTCTTTTTGGGAAAGTGCTGCTCCCAGGATGGAACCTCTTTCTCTGAAGGAAACAATTGCAGGGTACATTTCAGTAGAGGAGCTGTTCTTGGTAAGCCAGCAGCCAAACTGTGTGTGGCATCAGAGCACTGGGAGGATCAAGGGTGGCAGCAAAAGCAAAGGGAGAACCAGCATCACATGAAAGGAAAAGACCTGGAGGTGCCTAATGCAGAGGGTTCCTGAGCCTTGTAAAGCAGATGTCAGCTTAGCTCTGCTCTGAATCACTCAGTAGCTACTGCAGGGATTTGATAAATGGAAGAACCCCTCTCTCAGATGGAGTTGTTAGCTTCCAGTAATTCTTAGAATGGATTTCTTCCCTATATGGCTTGTATATCTGAAAGATATTTTAAAAATGAATGGGTAATTTTCATGGACAATACACAGAGAAAAAAGGCAACACAAAATTGCTGGGGAGCAGTGCCAGGATTCCATAACCTGCAGAGTGTATACCTTTATTTCTCCAAACAGTGCAAAATAGAGGATGGATGTCTTGATACATAGCAAATAAAGTATACAAAGGCAACTGAGCTCAAAATTGTGTCTCTATAGAGGAAGAAATCTTGAGCAAATTCTCTTCTTTGTGGAAGGCACAGGATCATGACCTTTCCCTTCTAAGGTGCCTGTTGAACCCCCTCCCCTCCCTTCCCTGCCAGCAGAGACCTGCACAACGATCAATTCCAGCAAGGCTGGGGCAAGACCTCCCTGCTCAGCTCCCACCCCTCTTCTCCCCTCCTGCCTCCCGTGACAGCTCCTGGAGATGGGCAGGTGAAATTGCACAGCTGGGGTCTCCCCATCAGTGGAAAACCCTCAGTTTGGGGATTGTTTGGTTTGTTTGGGGGCGTTTCGGAGGGGGCATTCTGTTTTTGTTCATTTGTTTTGGGTTCTTTTCAGGCTGGAGCAGTTCCCCTCAGTCAGCTGCTCAGCCCCTGTGTTTGCAGTTGTGTTTGAGCAGGGGAGAGCTGGCAGGCCGGGCAGGGATGAGTGGGTGTGAGAGGAGGAGGGCAGGATCTGTTTACACTGGGTTCAGCACTGGCAGAAATTACAGCATGGAACTGCACTCTCAGCAGACAATTTGATTACTGAGGCACTGCTCCAAGCACATGATTTATCCACGTAGCTCAAAACAGATAGGAACAGAGCCAGAGTGCTAATGCAAAGTAAGAGTTTCAAATAGAGCTTAATCAGATGTGACAAAATAGAATGAAATATAGACAGAATTAAACAAAACGTGAGTGTTGTATAAAAGAGTGAACTTAAACCACGAAACAGAACAAAACCTAAAATACTAGTTACACGACACGCTCGAATCTGTTTGAATGTGGTTTGCCACATGACAGCTTTCATTATCTCATTCATTTGACAAAAACAAAGAAGTTTTCTCCAGAGCCTAAAAGCAGGAGTATAAGCAAGGTCACTGTGTATTAGATTTGCCAGTGCAGCAGAGCATGGCTGTGCCTGCTGAGGCTGGGGAAGCTCTGAGGACATCACACACATGCTCCTGGGTGAGTGCTCAGGCTCCAGCAGTGGCTGGCACAAGTTTGCTGGGTAACTTCTGAGGCAGGAATCAAAACTTCACCTAAGCCCATCCAGCTGCCAGCTCTTGGTCTTTGCAGCTCCTATCAGAGAAATGCTTATGGAGTACTGTGTTGGCATAAAACAAACCTTGTCAAGATTTCTCTGTGTGAGATTTATGCAGAGTGAAATAAAAGTGTGACATGGACACCTGATGCGTGAGTCTTCTGTATGAAGCATGACACTTGGCAAGAGAGGCAGTGCTGAGCTGTGCAGACCTGCCAACTCGCACTCATTTGGAGTGACTCAGGCATTTTTCCTGTTGGTTGTGCACAAATATCCAGCTACATAGCTCCTGAAGTTACAGGGGGGGTTTATGCAATGAAAGACTTTCCTGAAGTTTTGTTGGTTTTTTTTTTTTAACAGTGCTGCTTTAGACATATGTTTTCCTTCTGTTCTTTAATCACAGTTAGCCTTTCAAAACAAAATCTATATGGATTTTGAAGATGAGTAATTAAAAGAACACATTCTGCTTTTGTCTCCTTGTCTCACAGAAGCACAAGATGGTTTGGATCATCGTTTTTTGTTCAAGCTCACAGTTTCACTGGGGAACAGGAGACCTGGCCTGAACTCCAGGTTAGCAAGTCTCAGTTATGAGGAAAAAGAGAAAGACAACCAGATGTAAAGTCAAGAATTTATTGTTAATATAACACAGCAGGCTATTAAAAAAATTACTGTTAGGCCACGTGCAGCTGTTACAGAAAAAGGAGGAAAGGGAGAAGGGAGAAAACCATTACACAAAAAGTCTCAATAGATCAAAAAGTAATACAAGTAATAAATTTAAAGCTGTTGCATACACTACTGAGCAGCTACCCCTTCCTTCCTCACATTATACTGCACTCCCACTCCCCTGGGTCTGAGGGCTGTGGGTTTCAGCCTCAGGAAGGCTCTGGTGAGCCATCCCTGGTGCAGGAGGAGTATAGCACTGCTGGCAAGGGGACATCTTTCTCTTTGCCTGGGAAAAACATGATGCTGCTGTTGGGGGTTCTTCATCCTCCTCACCTCAGCAATGTTTGGGGCTCCCATAAAGCTTCTGATGTGTTCTTGCACCTTGCTCCTTCTCCCCAGATCTGCATCTCTGTGTAAGATCTGTGTTTGCTGTCTGGGCAGTGTGTCACAGACTGTTCACTGCTTTCTTCCTTACCCTTAAAAACCCTTCTGCCCCTCCCAGGCCTGCACCCCTGGCACCTTCACAGTGCTGGTGTTTCCCTTGTCACCCTGTGCCCTCTCTCTGCAGTCAGACCTGCACTGAAGTGTCACTCTAGGGTCACAAACACGGAATTCTGCCCAGACTGACCTCTCATCACTACATTTTCTTTAAAAACTGTGGTGATTTCACGTGACTGTACAAAGCTGAGGACCAGTAACACCAATGAGACTTAGAACAGCACTTGGTTATGAGACAAAGTCATCATCAGAGCTAAAAGCAAAGCTCCAGTGAGACAGGACAAGGCTGGCATGGTCAGGGGCACAGGCTGTTGGGTAGCACAGAGCCTGCTGCCACACAAACATTGCCTCTTGTACCCAAACAGGTCAGCAAGGGTTCTGCTGCCAGCAAGAGTTGTCCCCTGCTTCTGTCTTCCCTGTGTGCACTTATTTATCCTGAAGAGGGGCTCAGACTCATCCACCTGAGCATGATAGGATAGAACAGTCTCACAGCTCCCTGGAATTCAGCTGTGCAAGGCTTTTGCAGAGATGGAGAGTGAATGCATATGTTTTCTTAAACTCAAATAATTTCTGAATGGAGACTGACATGAATCCTTTGGGTGCACTGAATGTAAAAACAGTAAAGGAAAAGGAAGTTTGAAATGGCAAAAATGCCGTGAAAAATTGCTATTGATCACCAGAGTGACTCTTTCAAAATCTATCACACTGAAGCTACAAAAGGAAAATCAGTCATGTTAGGAGAAGCAGTATGTCAATACAGCTGGATTTTAGACTCCTGATGCTGCCAGAATTGCTTTGCACCATTGGTAGCAGCACCTACAGCCATGCTGGCACTGCTGCTGTAGGGGCCAATCTTTGTCATGCAGCTTTTTACCATGGGAATGTCACTGTTGGCTTAGGAGTGCAGTGTGACCAGTCAAGCTTCTCTTTCTGTTAGTCCTATGCCATTGGACTAAGTAACAATTTTCTTTAAATATATATGTATATATAACATGTAAGTTGTTAAGGGGAAAAATTGAAGCCTTGGAGAGCTGTTGGTGGCAGCAGGAGGATTTATCCAGTTCACCATTTTTATTGAGATTAGATTTTAGAAAGGAATTCCTCCCTGGGAGGGTGGGCAGGCCCTGGCACAGGGTGCCCAGAGCAGCTGTGGCTGCCCCTGGATCCCTGGCAGTGCCCAAGGCCAGGTTGGATGGGCTTGGAGCACCTGGGACAGTGAGAGGTGTCCCTGCCATGGCAGGGGTGGGATGGGATGGGCTTTAAGGACCCTCCCAACCCAAGCCATGCTGGGATTCCATGACAGGAATGTGTGTGACTTTAATCAGTTTGTTTTGTTTCTCCAGAGCAGTTCCTATCACTGACCTTCCCATGAGTGTGACAGGATGGAACAGGCTCACAGCTGCACTGAGTGAAACTCTGTGAGGTCAGGCTCAGAAACAGCTGCACCATAACAGGGGCACGCACATTTGTTTAATTTCCTGAGCACAAACTTTCTGATTTTTAATTTTTTTTTCCTTGTTTGTTTGTTTTTTAACACATCCTCCATTTGATCCATTAGGAGGAACATTAAAGCAGAATGTTCAGCTCATTAAGTTCCAGTCATGCAAGACTTTCATTCTCAGAATAAAAGCTTATGCAGTTGGAAATATTTGAAAAAAAAGAAAGAGAATGTAGAAACTTGAACAGTTCCAAGGTACAATGGAATAGTGTGAAAGACTAAAATTCATTTGATAAAAAATAGCAGGTTCCATGTGCCAGCAAACATTAGGAGAGCATGCAAATGCAATTGGGCTTTCAGGCTTTTCACCAAGGTGTGGAAAGATCTGTAGCTACGTGAATCCAGGCTATTAAATACTTTTAATACCTGCTGTTATTCTTTGACAGGTGTATAAAATCAGTCTTCTGACAAATTCTTCTCCATTTTATATTTTGATAAAAAGTTCAGTAATTAAACTTTGCCAATGAATGTCAAATTTCAGTCAGTGAAAGAGAGAGAAAATGCAGAAACAATCATTTATTACACAATATAATGCCATTTCATTTTCATAGAAAGTGAGTTTCATTATCTTAGAACTAAAGCTATTACTCTTTCTCTAGACATTTAAATGAAGAAATGTTTAGGCATAACAGAAACTGTTTTAAAATTTTGTTTTCATTTTAAGAAGGGCATTTTTTTTTCTCCTCTTGATTTTCTCTCTGTTCTTTAGGAACAACTTCCCAGCTAAATAGGTGAGGCATAAGAAATTTGCCTTTCTAGAGATTCAGTTAATTCAGTATTTTGCAAGGAAACAGCAGAAAGTGGTGCGATGCTGACTTATCAATCAAGCCTTTTCCTAAGCATAGAGATGATGGCTCAGAAAACAACTCTTATGAAAGATCCATTTTAATTAGTGGATTTTTTTTAAGCCATACAGTGAGACTGATTAGGCCTACACCACAATTCCATACATTTGTGCTTTAACAGTGTCGAGAAAGCAGTTGAAATTAAAAGAATCAGATACTGAATATTAAATATTTTAATATATTAATAAAATATCCCTAACAGGTTGTAAGAGCAATGTAAAACAGAAGAATACAAAGGTGCAGATTATTAGTATGCCACACATGAATGATGTAGGTTTTCTTTGAAGTTGCCTATTAAAAAAAAAGAGGGCTTGTTGCTTGAGCTACATGTGCTCTGAAAATAGATGCATTCCTGCCCTTTCCAGGACTTCTCCTGTTTTTGCATAAGTAAAGGTAGCTTGAAGGAAAGTCTGATTTGTCCCTTGATCATCCCTGGTAAAAATGTTTCTTCCAGACAGCTTCAAGACAGCAGCTCCTACTCCACTGATGATACAGTAGGTACATTTTAGGGATGAGACAGGATCAATTCTTTTAGGGCCATAATGATTTCTGCAAGAAACAGCAACCCGTGCTTACCTCAGCCTGCACGTGGGCTCGACTTCTCACTGAGGCTGCTGCATGACCCAGCTGAACTCTGGAAGTGCTGGCAAAACTTGTATCAGAATTTTGCTAGCACAATGCTAGGACAGTTCTGGTTATTTTGCACTGCTTCAAAATGCCCACTTGGTTCGTGGCAGTGTCAGAAGTGATGTGTTTGAACCAGAGGCAGTTTCTGGGTTTTGTTGGAAAGATCCTCGTTGTATCCAAAGCAGGGAAAAACTGGGTTCTGTCTGTTCTCAGTATCAGTGGTACATCCCTGAACACAGCAACTTCTTCAAGTTGGGTGACTCTTGCAGTCTTTTTCTTTCCTAACAACTTATCCACTTGTCCAAGTACCTAAATGTAGCCATGGTTGGCGCTGTGATGTTTGGGTTCTCTGAAACTCTTTCCCAGGTACTGTTCTGTCAACAAGAGACACGTTTTCCTAACCATAACCTGTGTTTGCATTCCTTTCCCTAGGAGGGACTTCTTCTTGATGTCCCTCCGGCTTGACCAATGTGATTGAAGAAGTTTGGCTTTCTTCCACCCCTTGGTTCTTTGCAAAATAGTATAAAGGGAAGAGATTCCTGGGTAATAAAGATTGATTGGAGTCATTTCAGCCTTCTGACCTTGGAGTCCGTGTCGTTGTGATCTTGAACAGCGTCACCTAAACTTTCTTGCCTTTTTTCTCCCCAGCAGATGCACCATAAATTCTGTATTTGTGAGACATTTGACTCTAACCAGTCATTTATTTTACAGATCAAAGAAACAAATATGTTGTGATTCTTTTTTACTTCAGTGTCAGCAGAGCATGAATAGATTAATACGTACAGAACTCAGAAATGTAAAGTTTAATTATTTACAAGCATTTTAGCTCATGTTAATTGGCAGCTGAGTGCAAACCCTTTGTTGCCCAGCCAAACAAGCCTTGACTCTACAAGAGCAGCGACTGCACTTATCATCCAAGCACAGAACTCGGTGCTCTTTACAGTGGAGTTGCTTTTGGTGACTGCTCTCACTTCTGTCATGGGCTGGGGAGGAGAATGACTCCTGAGGCAAAGTTGGGGAAGGTTTGCCATGTGTAAGGGAGCATGTAATAGGAACCCTGGAACTCTTGGTGTACCAAAATACCCCACTGACACATGGGTGTGCTGTGTCATGTCACATCCTGCTGTCTTGGTGCTTGCTGCTCTCTGTAATCCCAGGAAAGCAGTCACTGTGTCCCAGGCTTCTGTCCACCACCTGCATGCAGCTTTAATCAGGACTTTGCATCCCTACAGCTGTCTGTTACCACAGGGATCTTTAGGGTTATAAAAGGCAAAATGTTAAAAAGTTAACCCATCATGTTTGTCAAGGAGGGACTGGTAATTAAAGGTGTAGCCATTGTAGCTGATGTTAATATGTTTACATCAGCAAACAAACAAATTCAAATGAAATCGGAATTTGCCCCTGAACATCAGTGTGAATCATATTGTGATGCTTTAATTATTTGAAGTTAGATAAAAGTATCAAGCTAATGTGAAGTGTAAATTACTGTCTCAGGATAAATAGATATTGAAGAGCTTATTCTTCTGTTGAATACAGGAAAAATGAAAAGCACAGTGTATTGGTAGGAAAGGTGGTTTCTATTTCAGAAACACCTTTGGGACTGATGAACTGCCTAACTTCAATCTGAAATGAAGAAATTTCATTGAAAAAAGTGAAATGCAGAATTGTAGCTTCACTTGTCATGTATTATCTTGCCTGTGTCTGTTTTATTCTTCTTCTCAGAACTTGCCTTTTATTATCATTTTAATCACCTTGATGGGTGTTATTAGAATCACAAAATGTCAGCCTGGGGAAAGTGATGATCTCGTCATTATTTTGTTTCAATGTCACCTTTGTCAATTCATGCTTAGCTACCATTGAAAATTTTGGTGTCAATCCTGTGCTTAGATGCCAGATGTGATGTGGCCAGTATTTACAGGGGAGCAGTGCTTCAGTATTCCTGTTTGGAATTAGCTTCCTCATTGGGAATTATTCACCTTATTTTTTTTTTCCCTCTGATTCTTTTTCTTAGATCTTAATATTCTGATAGGTAAATAGTTTTGTATCATTAAATGACACAGGTAATTCTCCCTGGCAGCTTGGAACAGTTTTCTGTGCATGATCACAGGCAGGTGTTGTTCAAACATCTCTAATACAAATTTAGAAGTCACTTTTCAAGAGACCATTCTATTTTAATAATTCTAGTATTCCAAAGCCTTTCCTGGAAATGATCATCACAGACAATAAGTTGACGTTCTCAGTATCTGCTTAAGAAAAAAGCTGTTCCATCATTTGTATTTTATTTGGGATACATTTGAAATGAGGTAAGTTCAGTAATTTATTCAGAAATGTAAAGCATTGCTCAATAAAGTTTTGCATTCCTAGTTTCAGTGCATTAAAGGAATACTATTAAAAAGAGGGCCCAGTTAACACAGCATAAAGATGATGCATGAAATGTGACATCTCTTTAACATTGAGAGAAAACACTTCCCTCCATTGAGTGCTTTACAGCTAATGCAAAATATTGACACAGCCCTATTATCCCAAACAATAGACTGCTTTCAGAAAGATAATTTTATAGAAGGGGTAGTATCATGTGATCTTATTAATATTTATGAAATATGATAACAGAAAAAAGGGAATTGGGATAGCGCTGCTATCTTTATAGACCCTATCCATTTCAGCTTCAAAATGTTTTTCATTTCACACATCAGACACTAATTAGCAAATATCTAATTAGTGTTAGAAGAGTAATCGCTCATGGGAGTTGTTGAGGCTTTGAGCTTTCATGCATGCAAAAATAGTGCCACTTTAGGTACATTTGTTGAGGTACAGTAACTTTAACTTTTATTTTCCTCTGAACTGCGTGAATTAAAATAAAAAAGCAAAATTAAGCTCCAATAATTGGGGGTGGGAAAATGAATGCATTCATAAAGAGTGAGGCAAGACACAGGAAAAATTAAAATTTAGGTGTTTTTGAAACTTTTGCAGGTGCCGGTAAATTCACTCCACCAAACAGAATATAATATTAATTTGATTTGATTGTACTTTCCAGGTGAAAGACCATCTGTAGTGTTCCTCTTTGCAAAACAGGTAACTGTGTATGCCCCAAATGAGAGGAACACACAGCACAGCCAATAATAATTGGCAAATACAATTTGGAATAACCAAAATGCTATCAGAATCCTACCAGTTCTAAGTTTTACGGTTCAAGTGTGTCACGGTGGTAAGTTTCTTGTTATGAATATGAATTATTAAGTTATGTGGGGTTTTATTTTGCATTTTCTTTTATGAGAGACATCAATTCTATATGAACAGGATCTACCTTAGCAGTTATTTTGTTACAGAGCAGATAAATACATCTTAGCTAGAAACAGAGTGTTCAGTACAGAGCATTGTGCTTCTGTCTGCATCAGAATTACGAATGGGAAGGAGGAAATAAAACCAACTGGTTTTCACATCTGGTTTTAGCAACACTTCTAAATTCACTCTAAAATAATACAAGCAGGAGCCTGATTTTGAAAGTAGACAGACTGTAGGAAATCTACGAAAATGGTGTTAATGATAAAATATTTAGGTACTGTTTAAATATGCAGAAAAATATTGAAAAACGCTGGAGGACTGAAGAATTAGTCTTTTTTGATTCTGCTAAATTTGATAGTACAACTCCTTTTGCTCAACTTCCTGAAAATGAAATGTCTGCCTATCGAATCGGGGTGCATTCTAATTCATATTCATAAACATTTTTCAATAACTGTTTACTACCAGTTTAATTTTAAAGATAATGTGGGTTCAAACTGTAGCTTTTAGCTGGAGAAAAAGCAATTCATCTGTGATCGCCACTAAATTGATTTCCATTTCAGTGGAAATGGCTTGTCCTGAAGTTTCAACTGTCCTCAGTTTCCTCCTAATGATGCAATATTTGCACAGTATCAGATTGGCACACTCTCCAGAATCTGGTTCCTAAATATTAGAGAAATGGAATAGTCTATCTTGTTGAAGGAGCCAAATGGAAAACAGATGTAAAGAAACAGCATAAAGGCTGGATGTATTTAACTTTTCTCCCACTGGGCAGCCAGATCTGCCTGGGGTTAACACCTATATCCCAAATTTATTAATAAAGCCACCAGTTGGTCAACAATACAAGAGAAGTGACTATCAGCTGTTTGCTCAAGTTTCAGCTTTTTAAAAATCTTACCCATCATGTTGCTGAGCAAAGTATTTATTCCCCAGACTCAATCTCAGTCGACTCTTAATTACAGGATTTTTTTTTTACCTTTTCTTGGTTTCTGTCTGAGCATCTTTTAAAGCCTCTGTGAATTCCTGAGCTTGGGTTACTGAGTACAGCTGAAATTTTTAAACATATGGATGAAAACGAAGTGTGACAAACAGTGCTTAGATTACTGTGTGAGGACTTAATAGAAATGTTGGGAAGAGGAAAAAAAAAAAAAAAAAGTTTTGAGAGAGACCTCTGGAAAAGGAAGGAGATGGTATTCCTGTGCATTGAATCTGTGAAAATGGCAAAGCGAGGGTGTTTTATAGAAGCTCCCACGCGTGGCTTAACAGCATTATTGGAAATGGACTGATTGACACTGGGATGGTCTGCTGATGTTGCTTGGAACTTCAGGGGGCATATCAGCACGTTTTTTTCATCATCACAATGCTGCTCAAACAGTTTGCCTAATGGCAGTTTCCCATACATTGTGACTTTTCTAATTCCAAGCAGTGCTTACGGTGCTGATGCTCAGCCCTGACACACGGCTCAGTGTCTTCCTGGGAAAGGTTCCTGCCACCAGCCTCAGTTACAGATGAGAGCATTTGTTGGAGAGGATGAAGTAGCTGGGCCCTGCAGAGATGATTTATTAGTAAAAGATTCTAAGAGTATGAAACCTACGAGAGGAATGGAATTAAAAGCAAAATTTGAACTGTAAGGTGCTGGGTAGGAAGAGGGTGATTAGGTTAGCTGAAAAGACTGGGCTGGGTGATCCAGTGACACCCCTGCCAGGACAAAAGGATGAATAAGGGGTTGGACCTTCTCAGGTAGCAGGGAAAAGGTGGTTTTTCAGGTTTTTGGTATGTAGAGTAGTATTGTAATGTTGTAGTTCCCATAGGCTGTATGTAGATTCTGTAGGTTTTGTATCTTGAGGTGATTGGTTGATGCTCATTAGAATATTCACGATAGAAAGGGTTAAAATGGAATGTAACAGGTAAAGCTCTCTCTTGCTTGCTCCTGGATCCCTGTCCCTTTACACCTTTGGACTCTTCCCCAGTCAGGCTGCCTTCCCAGGACCAATAAACCACGACCAATAAACCACGTGTCCCAAAGAGCATCCTGGTCTGCAGATCATCTCTCTCATCGGACACCACCAGCGTAATTTCTAATAAGCATTAAAGAGGCAGGCAAATTACTTGAAGCAAATTTGACGCTCCAACCTTCTTTTGCAAACCCCAGTCTGCCTCTCTGTTCACCTGTCCTCGCTACCGTACCAGAAATGAGAGTCTTACTAAAATATTAAAGCATATACTGCTGGCTTTAGGTAAAAAAAAAAAATCTCACTTTAGAGGTTTTTCCTTTCTTAAAGCAAGAATTGCTTCAAGAATTGCTATAAGACAGAATACAAAATGCTTTTAGAATTTTGATTTTTTTTTTTTTTAATACGTATTTAGTTTAACTTTATTAGGTGCTGGAAGAATTCGACACAAGAAGGTTTTCTTCTGTTGAATAGTAATTTTCTTCTTAGGTTGTGGGGTTTAGTTTTATGTTTCTTTAAACTTGGGTGGAGTCTTTTATTTCTTTTGACTTCCTCAGGTTTATCAGAGCAGGGCAGGTTTTGTCTGGACAAGAATTTTGCCGTGTAACTTTTGCAGAATGTCTGTGTTAAAATTCCACCGAGACATGAAAGAAGCAGCAGCTGATAGCAGGAATGCTGCAAGACTCTGGCTTTCTTCTTTCCTCAAAGACTGAGCTGATCACCTTCTCTGTCAATCTGAGTGTCCTAATTTATAACTCAGCACCTGTAAGGCTTTATTCCTGCTCCCCCTCCAAGGAAGTGACACGGGTAACTCCATGGGTACCAGGGATACTGAGGCACTGCTGTTACTCTCCAAAGGATCTCCAGAAATGCCTGCAATGGATCCATTCCTTTGTGCCATCTTTTACTTCCTGTCAGTCCAGAGCAAGGGGGTGTTAGTTCATTTTAAACCTTTTTTTTTTTTCTTTTTTTTTTTTTAATCAACATGAGGTGTGCTCCATGTATCCAGACTTATTGGTCTGTATGGAGTCGATGCAGAAGAATAAGCAGCAAAATGAAAATAGTGAAAATTCTGGAATTGTCACCCTGGGCAAAACAAAACTAATGAGAAAGAATGCCTTCATTAGTTTGTTAGTAATGTTTGCATTAGTAATGTTTTTCACTATTTGTAAGATTTCTGTTAAGTCAAGCAGATGGAATCAGGCTTGTAAACACCAATTTAGGGAATATTTTGCAGGTGTTTAACATCAGTCCTGAGCAGCTGATAGTATTTCCACACAGCCTAATTAGCAAGGTCAAAAATCAAAGATATATTTATAAAGCAACAGTGACCAGATCGTAAATGGGAATCGTAAGCAGATTCTTGATAGCCCATGATGGTTTACTGCTTGTGGAAAAACTTAATCTCATTTTATGTAATGCTTCTCTTAGTGTAAAGGGTATACTAAAAAATAATGTTCTGTGCTTGATGTAGTGACATGGTTAAGACAGTTAAAGCAAAACCATTCCTTTGGGGTCTTTATTTATTGTATTTCTTATATTTAGATTATGTTAACCTTGTGGGTTTAACCTTTCTCTGTTAAAAAAAAAAATCACCCTGTGGAAACATTTCCATAAATTTTAAAACCTTTATTTAAGTCACTTCAGGGCATGAATTCACCAGAGAAAGAAACTTCATAATTCCTTAACTCAGCTTTTTGGGTTTGATTCTTGAGAAAGTTGGTTTTGAATCATCTGAATGTACTTAGACTTTTTGTACTCTGTGTATGTTAAAGAAAAAAAAACTTCAATGTAAAATATTTTCTCTTCCAAAATTCAGGGAGATGTCATTAAGGTTATTCAGCTTGTGGAAATTATGTGTTACAATGTTATGTCTTAGTAAAAAAAAGAAAAAAAAAAAGGGACACATTCCAAATTAAGAAAAAAAATGGATCTTTTCATCCAACCCAAATGCTTCTTCGAAAAAGAGTTAAAACTGTGTTGGGGTCATGAAATAACAGGTGTCTACTTATTGAAGGTGATAAACTTGATAAGGAAACTGGAGCAGATGAATGTTGTCACTGGGGAAGCATGTTTGCCCTTTTCAAAAGCACAGATTTTCAGTCTGGAACCAATTGCAGAAATGCCTTGGCTTGCCATGATATGTAGATCACAACCAGAACAGGTAAATGCAATTTGTATAAGCATATAAATCAGAGAGTGGGATTTTAAGTACCCTTAAACGAATTAGATTTGTCTCATAATATTCCTATTAAGCAGGTAAATATCACTGATCCTCATTATTTAGAGATCAGGTGGCATTAGCAAACACACATTACATTTCAGCAACACAGTTTCCAGCTCGTCAGTAAGGATCATTTTGAAATCAGTTGTGAGGAGTTCTCAATCTCCCATGTAATTAAATCTCTTTATTTTCTATTTCCTTTTCTGTAAAGTGAGAGCAGTGATACCTTGTGCAAATTCAATTCAGAAATTTACAGAACAGTTCTTGCTGCTTTTGAGATCCCAAATGGATACAGCCAACTGTGTGGGGCTGTTGGGAGGAGAAACTCTCCCTGTGTAAAACAACTTCTGTGTGGAACCCACCCAAGTCATGAAAGCACCAAAATGGCTTTGATGGTGACTGAATCCAGAGCTTTCTAAGATTGTAGGTGACTGTGCTAACAGCACCAGCTTTAGTCAAGCTACATTATCTCAGTTTCTTCTACAATCAATACAAAACCACAATTAAAGTCTGTATGGAGTATGACAGTACAATCAGCATACAAAGATTGGTATTTAAGACATGCAGAACAAAATCAAAAATAAAAAAATCCTTGGTTCATATTTATCCATAGGATAATTAGATTTGCAGGGATTTATTTGGGTTTTAGGAGACTACCTTATTTATCTCTCTCATGTGAATGAATGCTTTTAATATGCAGCCTCAAATGAAGCCCCCTTATTCCAGAGTGTACTGTAATGACACTGTATTGGTTTGGTTATCCATGGATGTGTTTACTTGCTTGATCAGAAGTACAACCAGGTGGTACCATCTTCTTACAACCATTTCCCTTCCCTTTCAATGAGCATGGCTCCTTTGAAGCTTGTGAAAGGCATCTCCATATGGAATTCATAGGATTTCATGTTGTGATGCAGCAAGGAGACTTGCTAGAAATTGCCTGTTTCAGGCTGATGATGCAAAACTAGACATCTGTTAAATTAACATCTATCTAGCATTTTTTTGCCTTTCAGTCAAACGCATTCAAAAAATTTAAATGTTTTTTAGCTGTCAAAACAATCTGTCACAAGATATTTATTCTTTATTTTTTTTTGTATAATGGGTTACTTAAGGAAAGCAGCATATGGTTGAGTAAGCTGCACCTATGCTGCAGCTTCCCCAGCTCTGCAGTACCTGTGAACTGCTGGAAGATGCACAGGCTGAAATGATTAATTTTTTAAAACTGAAATTTAAAAAAAAAAAAAAGGCAGAAAAAGCAGAACTTCATACTTCCTAACCTGTTGGATCACTTTATAATTTATATTTCAAATAAAAAGCAAAACCAGGTTTGGTAAAGAAGTCTTAGAAAACGTTGCCTTGCCTTTTTGTCTTAGAGCAGTCCTTAGGATGATAAGTACATCCTGCAACAAATCACAGTGGGAACAAGCCTGCATTCACCTACAGGTTTGTTTCTTTCCTTAATTTAAGCTATTCATTACTTCTCACGTAGAGGAGGCTATAATAACGCATTAGCAATTACAATTATGCATAATTTTAATAAAAACCTGTAATAACAGGTCCTAATAATGACCAGAACCAAAAAAAGCCTTTAATGCAGTACAGAGCAGTGCATTGTACAGGGTTCTCATTCATCAGGCCAAGGCCTGTGTGTGTTGGTGACATTCTGGGGCTGCTTTTATGTGCCCCTTTCAGTCATGTAACCATGGGCCCTGCCCTGTCCTGCCAGAACAGCACTGAGATTTTTCCAGATTAAATCCTCAGTGAAGTCAGGGCCTCTTTAAAGTCAGTGGGTCTGCTTCTTCCAAGTGAGGGAAACCTGAACTGCCTGCTTGCATCAGTATTTGCTGGTAGATAGGCACACTAGGAGTCCAACATTAAAGCTGTTTAAATTATTCCTTTCAGAATTTAGTTGTATACGTTTCTTCTACTCAGGTTTTGATTTGTGTATGCCTGAAGAATGGGGATTTGTTTTGCTTTTTTTCAGTCCCACAGCACATAAAGCATGTGTGAATATGGTATTTTGCTCTGGGAATAGTCAGCAGCTTTGCAGAAGGGTAAGATTGGAAGTTCTGAGGATGTGCTGTACCTCACCCCTAGGGAGATGAGAAATGTGTCACCCACACCACTGCAGCCCTTCAGGGAGCAATGTGTTGTTCATTCATGGCTTGGTTTGGATTTAGCTCCAAGGCAGGAAGAGTATTGTATAAAAATATTGCAAGAAGTCACTGCATTTCATTAGCTGTTAACACAGAACTGTCCCTTCCCCCAGCAGGAGCTCCTTGGCCTCTGGTGTCACTGTGGTGCTTTCAGAGAGGCAGATTTGAACGTGGAGAACATATGGGGACATAGATGTGGAAATCATTCACTTAAATGTCACTTCTGTCTTAGCTTTGTCATCTAATTTTAATATGTTGACTGCCATGAATATCTTTGATTGTAGTCTGCTTTACAGTGAGTTGTGTGTCTTACTACTGACTGGGAAATAGATCCATGTTACCTATAATTATGGGGTGTTTTTAAAAACTGGTTATTTTTTTGTTTGACAAACATGCTGTGTCTACTACAGGTGCAGAAAACTGTTCTAGGGTTTTCAGAGGAGTTTAGAAACAAGTTTGCTCTAGTAAAGGCTTGATTACAGTGAGATAAATGGTTCTAGTATCAGAGGGAAATGCAAATTTTAAAGATTGCATGTAAGCTATTGTACATTCCTAGAGCCTTGTGGACTTCAGTGGAGCTTACAGCATTTCAGAATTTTGGCCTGTGGGAATAAAAAACCCCATCCAACCCCCTGAGCAGCAATACCCTCTGTTCCCCCACAGCTGCTCAGAGTTTCCTCCTTTCCCCTCCCTCCTCCTGCCCCAGCTCTGCACAGGACACAGGCAGGATGTCCTGGCCAGATCTGATGGAACAGGCAAATCTTGGCTTGTGTCAGAGCCCTTCTGCTGTAGGGGCCTGTCCTCTACTCATTTTGAGGGAGTTTGTGGAACTTTTAGGCATCTCAGAGCTTTGAGCTTCACAGCAGTTTGTGTGTGCCCAGCTGACCCAGTATTTCAAGGAAGGGCTGGCAGAGAAGCAGATTTCCTCAGAGACACAGCAAGAATGTACCAGTGTTAGTTCATGTTTGACATCAAAACCAGTGGTCTAGAAACCAGAACTTTGTTTATTGTTGCTATTCTGTCTGTTCTTTACAAGTCATGAGCTACTTTGAATATATGATAGCTTTAAAGTGTTGATATTTCTGTCAGACTGTGGCAGTCTGAAGCATGAGCCTTGCCTTTTCTGGGCAGAGGTAGACTGGCACTAACCTTTAGTAAAGGTGACAGTAATCATCATGACAGCCTCAGGGCTGTACTGCAAGTCCACTGCAGGAGCAGGAAGGGATTAACAGGTGAGCTTTTCCTACACTGCTTAATAAAATGAAACCTGTGCTTTAGTTTGAGATGCTAACAGCAGCGCCTTTGGTTTCTTAGGGAAATCCTTAGCACGCTGCAGCTTCCTTCTGGTCTGACACACCCTGTGCCTTCCTCTGCCCATCCCTCCCTCCCCTGGCCACAGACACAGAGGGGTTTTCCAAAAGCTCCTCTGGGAAAGGGGTGGTGTGGGGGTCTCCCCAGTTTGAAGTTGAGCCCCTGTCATTCCCACTGGCAGGCCAGGCACGGAGGGGTTTGCTGGCCCAGTGAGAGCCACAAAGGCAGCAGAGCCTGAGGAGCTCCCGTGTTACAGAGAGTGGGCAAGGTACCCCCAGCCTCAGGTACCAAAAATCTGAAGAGTAACAAAATGGTTTTTAAGTGCTTTTGCCTTAAAATGTGTTCTTGGCTTTCCCTTTCATCTCTCTCTTCTTTTTTTTCTTTTTCTTAAATGAATACTGCTCTGAAGGAGCAGATTTGGGGAGCATTGTGCCGGGAACAAAAGGATTCTTTCAAAGACTTGTTGCTCAATCTTGTTTATTTTTCTTTTCCTGAAGCCTTCTAAATTCTTCTCAATTATTCTCTTCCCTAATGTATTCATATTTGCTGGAATAAAAGTTGCTCTGTTTTGAGGAGGACTGCACCAAGTGCAGTTGTTCCCAGTGTTTTCTGGGCAAAACCTTAGCTGAGAAAACTGGCAATGCCATTCTTTCACCAGATCTGTCTGTGCCCTCCCATTCTCACCACGGCTCCTGCTGCTTTCTCTCTCCTTCCCCTGTGTCAGGGCTGCTGCAGCCCCTCCCTGGCTCTGCTGGGGCTGCTGCTGCTTTCTCCTGGAGCTCCCAGCCCTGCCCTGCCTGACAGCCACTCACAGTGGGGTCTGAAGGATTGAGATTGACTCTGAACTTGGCCTTGTGAGCATATTTTCCTTCCAGCATTTCCTGTTCTAACATCATTTCCTCATGTCCTGACTGCTGAGGTGCCCTGCCTTTCCTGCCAGGTGCCAGGTGTGTCACACACACCTCACACCTGGGTGGGTGAGGAACAACTGCACTTGTCCATGTGGCATTAATAATAATTATGATCATAATCATCTTGGGGACCACATTAATGTTGTTTTCTTCCATATGCATTAGGTTAACACTTAGCTAAATAACCATAATTAGCAACTTGGAAATTTTGTGCAAGTATTAGTTATTAAACCCTTAAATGAGTCCTGTGAGGTATCATTACCACCATTTTATAAACTGAAAAAATTGACCACATCAAAGATAATTGTCTTTCCCAAGACCCAGCAATGAATCTCAAACTGAGATGTGATTTGATCTCCAAGGCTCTGTTTCAACCATGGATATTTTGCATGCTTTAAAACACTGACTCCCAGGAGTTCAGTGTAACTTGTCTGAACAATAAAAAACCACATTGTTTGTATTCTACTTTCCAGTCTTCATAGAAGAAAGAAGTTGTCAGTACTAGCCCTGTGGTTTTTTTGGGGATCCTTACTGCAAATAAAAAAAAATATTTCTGGGGGATTTGGGATGGCTTCTGTATAACTCTATTAGTAGTTGTAACCTTAGGTGTTGTTTTCTACTTTGAAATAGAATTACTGAAGCAAGATATTACCTGAAAAAATGACAAGCTCTGTTAGAATGCTGTTGAAAGTTAACCCAAATGGCACAGAAATGTCATACACAGCTGATTATAATCATGCTCCTGTGTAGAATGTTATTTTTGTCTATTGCTCTGGTCTGTTTATAACCATTAAGAAGGGAATTATGCACAGTAATGCATCTAGATTCCAAGGAAGTTATTTGGCCTGTACATTACGATTTTTATTTGTTGCTTGGCTGCAGGACAGCATATGGAGTCATTATCCACTTAATAACCAAAATAGATGCAACTTCCCTTCCCCTGGTGAGCCTGGGGCTGGGGGGAGGCAGCATCTGTCCCCTGTGCAGGCTGAGAGGGGCAGGCTCACCCAGGGCTCTCAGCCCTGCCCTTTCCAGGGGGAGTTCTCTGCTTGGGGCTTTTTCTGTCGGCTTTTGTTGTTCTACCTGGAGCAGCAGGGTGCTAGAAGGGGTGGGCACTGCTCTGGGAACGTCTCTCTGCTGGGGTACAGAGCTGACTCCTTGCTGCCCTCAGCTGTGTGCCAGGGACAGGAGGGCACCTTCGGGTTCTGGGGAACTGCTGTGCCAAAGGATGAAAGATGCAGCTGGGGAGAGGAGTTTGATGCACTCTGAGGCCACAGAGGAGCTAGCTGAGTTAAGATTCCAAGCGTTTTTTTGCTTGCAGACTGAAATAGTTGTATCTTGAGTGTGGTCTTCGTAGGCAGAGCAAAAGTATTTCCATGTTTGCATATTGTTCTTTGGAATACGTACTGATTCTGCATGTCCTTGTCTCCCTCTGTTGTTCAGTTCCCTACTCTTTTTTGTGTACTTTTTCGTGGATTTTTTTTGGTCTTGCTGAATTGTAATTGAGTTGTTAATGGGCAAATAAATTCTAATAAGATTGTTTTTATTATAACTTAATTTTAGATGTTCAGCTCTGACTCATGTAAAAGGTGGGGTTTTATTTTTCATTCAGCAGCGGCGTAGCTAAAAATTCACTGGAACCCCGCGTTTAAAATTGTTCATCTAAAGTAAAAACTACAGTCCTTAATTGTTCACGTTACTAGCAGCCAGCAGCTGTGCTCATGTTGGGTTTTATGCACGAGCTAAGCCCAGCCTTTATACCTGGGTCTCTGAGAAAATAAAAAAGCTCTGTTTCTGCAGGCACCTACGGCATCAGCCTTGTCACGCTGATGACTGTGGCGAGACAGAGTTGCCATTAGCGCTGGCCCTTTGGCATCTCTCTCCTGGCCGGGGAGCCCAGGCGGGCTGCTCAGGTATTCACGGCACATCCCGCTATCGCTCAGCCGCTGTCAGCTCTGCTTTGTATCAGCACCCCGCGCTCCTCTCGGCTCTGACCTTCCCCGGGCTGAGGCACCGGGCCCGACCCCGGCTGCCCCGCGCCTCTCCCGGCCCGGGATGCTCGGCTCTCCTCCGCTTCCAAAGAGCAGCCGTGCGCTTCCTTCCCCGGCCGGGCCCCGCCGCGCAAATGCCGTCCCGAGCGGCGCAGCTGCGCTTGGTCCGTGCGGGGGCAGCGCCCGCGCATCTCCGCCCCGCGCATCTCTGTCCTTCGCATCTCCCGCCCCGCGCATCTCCAGCCCCGCGCATCTCCAGCCCGCGCATCTCCAGCCCCGCGCATCTCCGCCCGGTGCATCTCCCGCCCCGCGCATCTCCGCCCCGCGCATCTCCAGCCCATCCATCTCTGTCCTTCGCATCTCCCGCCCCGCGCATCTCCCGCCCCGCGCATCTCCAGCCCCGCGCATCTCCAGCCCATCCATCTCTGTCCTTCGCATCTCCCGCCCCGCGCATCTCCAGCCCCGCGCATCTCCAGCCCCGCGCATCTCCGCCCGGTGCATCTCCCGTCCTGTGCATCTCCGCCCCGCGCATCTCCCGCCCCGCGCATCTCCAGCCTATCCATCTCTGTCCTCCGCATCTCCCGCCCCGCGCATCCCCCGCGCAGCGCGGCCGCTCCCGGTCCGTCGGTGGCGCGGGGGCTCCGCCCGCTCCCCCGGGGCCGTGCGGCGGTGCCGGTACCGCGGGCCCTGCCCGGGGCTGCGGGAGATGGGGCGGGCAGCGCCTCCGCTCCGGCCGGGGCTCAGCGGGGCACGGCCCGGGCTGCTGGGGCAGCTGCCGGCGCCGAGCTCCGGGGGAAAAAAGGAAAAGCAAGTACAGCGACAAGGCTCCTTCCCTTTGCCCAAAAAACCGGAACAAAAGCAACAAACAAAAAAAAACCCTCCTCAGCTAGAAGGTGTGTGCCTGCCCACGGCACCGGGGTTGAACCAGAATGTCTTTAAGGTCCCTTCCAACCCAAATCATTCTGTGATTATATGAAAAAGAGGAGAAGAAGGAGAAGGAGAAGAAGGAGAAGGAGAAGAACAAGAAGAAGGAGGAGAAGGAGAAGAAGGAGAAGGAGGAGAAGGAGAAGGAGGAGAAGGAGGAGGAGAAGGAGAAGACGACCAAAAAAAAAAAAACCAACCAAACCAAACGAACAAAAAAAAAAAAAAAACCAAACAAAAAAAACCAAACAAACAAAAAAAACCCAAAACAAAACAAAAAAACCACACAAAACAAAACAAAAAACACACCACCAACAAACACCCCCGCATGAAGCGAGTGCTGCACCAGGGCCAAACACCCCCGGAGCGAAACCGCAGCCCCGCAGCCCTCGGTGCGGATGCCACCTGCCCAGCTGAGTGTTAAACTCAGTTTTAGTGGGTTTGGGGGCCGTGCACTGTGCGTGTAGCTGCATTTGCTGTTTCAGTAAATATCGGATGTCACAACAAAGCGTGTAACCGTGTTACAGGGTCAGGGAGTGGTGCCGCTCTGCTTGGGCAGGCTCAGCCTCGCTGCTGACCCCTCTGGCACAGCTGGGTCGCTGGGGTCCCCCTGAGCACTCCTCTGGGTAAGGAGAGTATGAGAAATCACGCTGGTTGTGTCCGACGAGACAGATGATCTGCAGACCAGGATGCTCTTTGAGACACGTGGTTTATTGGTCGTGGTTTATTGGTCCTGGGAAGGCAGCCTAACTGGGGAAGAGTCCATAGGTCTAAAGGGCCAGGGATCTAGGAGCAAGCAAGAGAGCAAGAGCCCGAGTTACCTGTTACATTCCATTTTAACCCTTTCTATCGTGAATATTCTAATGAGCATCAACCAATCACCTCAAGATACAAAACCTACAGAGTCTACATATAGCCTATGGGAACTACAACATTACAATACTACTCTACATACCAAAAACCTGAAAAACCACCTTTTCCCTGATACCTGAGAAGGTTCAACCCCTTATTCATCTTTTTGTCTTGGCAGGGGTGTCACTGAATCACCCAGCCCAGTCTTTTCAGCTGGCTTTAATCACCCTCTTCCTACCCAGCACCTTACAGTTCAAATTTTGCTTTCAATTCTATTCCTCTCATAGGTTTCATACTCTTAGAATCTTTTACTAATAAATCATCTCTGCAGGGCCTAGCTACTTCATCCTCTCCAACAGGAGAGGTTTCTCAGAGCCTGACACAGCAGAGTGTGTGGGTGTTGGCCCATTTCCACCAGCTGCTTTCAGCCCTTCAGCCAGGTGAAGCCCTACAGGTGGAACTGCAGGAACTGCCCTGCAGGCTGGGCAAGCTCTGGGGGGAGGCAGGGGCTGCCGAGGGGCAGCAGGGCAGTGGGAAGGGCCGTACCTGCCCTGCCCAGGTGTCCCTGCTCAGTGCTGATTGATTGGGGTCCTGGCTCAGCTAATGGAGCCCAGGTGTTGGCACTTTCCAGCTCTCCATCCCTTAACCTGGGCCTCCCCGGAGCTGCTCTGTGCAGCTCAGATGCACCTGGGTCACCATCACAGCCAGAGCTGCACGAGGCTGGTGTGGGGCTCCAGAAAGGCTGGGCTGTCTGCTGTTTTCCTGTGAGTAAGAGAAATGCTTGTGGGTTTTGTGTTGGGTGGCTTATCCAGGAGTAAAACTTTCCTACTGCTATCTTTTTTGGTACGTGTTTGTTGTATCTTGTGGACTTTAAGCATCAGCAGGTGTTGAAGCTATTTAAAGAGCGTCCTTTCTTGTTCTTAAAGGATCTCTTGATAAGCATAAAGAAATATTTCCATTCTGGTGAATACCAGAAGATGTGTTGGAACTACTTAAGCCTGGGATCAGACATTACTGATGATGCTACAATGGGCTTGGCTAATTCTTAACACGCTGAGAAGCATTTTGGAAATGAAATTCACAGTACTGCGTGCTTCTTCACATTCTGTTTCTTTGTCATGAACGTGTATTGGCTGATGACAATTAATAGTCTGTGAATTTGGCTGACAGCAAACCTGTAAGCTGAAACAAAAACTGGGTGCTATATCAGAGATAAAGGCAACAGAATGCTGATATTATGCTTTAAGCTTTGTCTGGTTTTACTCTCATATCCTTTATGCTAAAAATCTCCAAAACAGCAGCAGTATGGTATTGCTTATACATTGTTGTAGTTACTTTAAAACATTAATTAGCAGAAAAAATCTATCATGAATAAATTTATATAAAATTTTATCAGGGATCCAAGTGTTTCTCCATTGAGTTCAACAGGCACAGTTTAAATGGAGAAAAATGGAGAGGGGAAAAAAACAACAACAACCCACAAACAAAGAGGTTCAGGGAAAGTGGGAGATGGAGGTTATTAGACAATTTGTACACTCTAAGATTGTCTGTCTTCTTTGATGTTTACGTTTGTTGTTGTGTGTTTGGGATTGTTGTTGTGGGGTTTTTTTGATTTTGTTTCTTTTTACAAAATCGTTCCTCGAAATTGTTGTGCTTTTGGTGTTCATTAAGATGAGCACTTTCTGAGGAGTGTACGTGGTGACTCTGTCATGTTGCCTAGTGTAGTTAATATCTATTCCTGGCAGCTTCCAGAAGTGTTTTTTTTTAAGTATTCAGTACCTGAAGTGGTACCATTTTATCCCAAATTGGATAAGGAAGGATGAGGTAATTGCCAAAGAGCGTTGGCTGGTAAGTAAAGTTCTGAATTGCGTCCGTGATTGTCACAGGAGAGAGCACGTCAGAAATGACAATGCCTGCAATAAACTGGCTGGGGGAAAAATAGGAAAAGTAAAAATAGTTCTCTCTTCTTTTTGGGTTAATTACTTTTTCACTTTGTCAGAAGCTGTTTGTGGGAAAGCTTTTGCTTTAATGAGTCTGTCTTCATAAAGTTGAAGAACATTTCAAATAACAGCCAGATAGTTCTGAACAGCCCATGCTCTTAGTCAGCTGTATGAAAGATGTGGCACAGTCTCAATTGAGTTTCCATGGAACCAAAATATGTATATTCTAAAGAAAAAAAAATCGGGGGGGGGGGGAAGAAGAATGTTATTATTAAATTGGGGTCATTCTTAAATACAGCATGCTACTTATTATTGATAATTTTAAGAGAATGAATATATCTAAAAAGCTATATCCTGCTATTTATAATCTGACCTGCTTGCATTTCAGAACTGTGAAACAGTTACCGTAAAACCAGACTTAAAATGTGAATTGAAATATTTTGTTTTTTACATTTTAATCATCTGTAGTTTAACGTCATACTCACTTTTTATAGCTTTTTTTAATATGCATATGCTTTTCTGAACATTTCTGTCCATTTTTAACAATTTACTTAAAAATACTGTATCTTAAAGTTCTCAAGAGTCAGTCATGTCAAACTCTTGCCATTCTCAACATTCTAATCAGCACTTCACATTTACCAATTTTTTTTTCTTTTTATTTTGCTTCAGTGTGCACTTTGTTAGTGGCATGACAGGGATAAAGGCAGGAACAGCTGCTGTGGTTCATACCAAAACCAGTATCCTATGATACTCCTATGAAATCTCTGATGAGAGCTGAGGAAATGCCAAATTAAGGGTGCTTTTTGTGCCATGTCAACACTTGCTGGTGGAATTTTCCTCCATACCCTTTACCAAAGCAGATGGGGGGGGGAGTAAAGCAAACCCTCCTGAACCTGCCTCTCCTTTTTCTTGTCAACTCATTTGCCTGAGTCACAGTCTGGATGCAGCATGCAAGTGTTTAATAAAAGCAGCTCTTGACTCATGTGGGGAGGAGGACTCTGTGTGAGGGGATGATGCCGTGGGTTCTGTACCCTGGTGCTATGGCATTGCTGCTTCAGCAGTCCCTGCAGGGTTAATGAATTGTCAGGTGTCATTAATAGGGTGTAGACCTAATCCTGTAAAACCTCTGTGCTGTAAATTTAGTGGGGAAATGGAGTTCTGGTACAAATTTGTGGATCAGAACACAAGTAAACAGAAGAAAGTTTTAAAAAAGTAAGATCTTTGTTGCTTTTTTTTTTCCACTTCCTCTGTGATGTCCTCTATTAGAGAGGCATTTTTCTGTTGTCATCTTGTAACTTTACTCTAAAAACAAAAAGTTCCTAATTTCCCTGCCTCCATTTTTTTGGTCATCTCTTGCAGTTTTTTGGCACCCTTGGCTCCATGGCACAGATAAAACTTGGCTCCAGCAAGGCAGCAGGTCTTTGGATCCTGACATAAAAGCAAACCCTTTTAAAAGGTTTATAGATTTGGTTCTGTGCTTCCACATTATCAAGGAAATGTGCTTGTGTCAAGATCAGCTCACAAAAAAAGAAGAGTTTTTTGATTACCCTGGCTGTTAGGCAGTGACAGAGGTGGCCTTTTAATTTGTTGACATCCTTCTGCTTTTTTGCCATCTGTATCACAGGTGTAGCAAAGCAGCGTCTATAGAGGCTGGAATTGAATTCACAGCAGAAATCATCTCAGAATAGAAGTCAGCCTGAATATAGGTCAAGTTAGTGCATAGGAAACCAACACATCTTCAAAGCTGTGGCTCAGAGAATGCTCAAGGGTCTACTTAAGGCATGAATGTTGCATATTAATTCAGGGGACTGGGCAGTAAAGCCAGGCTTTGTCGAGTTTCTGTGTGTGTTGCCCTGCACTCTGCCATAAATTGTGCACTCAGGGAAGCTGTGTGCTCTGTCGTCTCAGCGTCGATTTGTATCTCATGTAGAGAACTTCAATTACCTGCTTGGGAAGGAAATGCTTCAGGAGCCTCTCCTGGAAGCCAGGCTTTGGCTTTGCAAGCAGAACGTGCCTGCAGAGCCTGGAGGAGCTCTCAGCCCGTGGCAGGAGGAAATCAGGCACAGCTGAACCTGGTAGGGAATTTAATTCTTTCCATCCCTGATGTTAATTGAGACACAGGAGGTTCAGGTGAACTGGGCTGCCCATTTAGGCACAGGTGAAAGTGATCTGTGTGCTGCTGGTTTAAAACATGTAAATCTGTTGTGGGAAGTACTTCAGGAGATACTCAGTTGGAGGTACTGAGGAGACTTGGAAGCCTTAGCATGTGAGTGTAACTGGAGAAAAAGTTCTGACTGGAAATGCATGAAGCAGACAACAAAGGTGGTGCCACAGAAGCCTGGCTCTTGAAGTGTTGCTCTCCTCTGTGCATACTGAAATGCATATTCCTCTATGGTTTTACAAATAAATACAAGGGTGGGGTGGAATTACATGTCCTTTGGAAACTTTGTACCCAAATAGTCAAGAACGTACTGATTATCTCCTATTTTAGTACTTGAGCAGAATTTGTAGAAGTACTGATTTCCATTCGTTCATGAAATGATTGGTTTCAAAACATATTAACACTTATTTTTATGGAGTAGAGAAAACTAGAAATTAACTATGTAAATAAAATAATAACTTAGGTATTAGTTATTATCACTTACTGAGTTGACAATGATAGGAATCAAAGATTATTTTCAGTAGCCATTAAGAAATCTGCATGAGTCATTACAAGCTGCTTTTGCTGGGCTTTTCTTTTTGTTTCCTTTTCAGAGCACTTGGCTATCCCTTCTCTCATGTAACACAGGCAGTTGTAGATCAATTTGTTCAACCATGCATATAGTGAGTAAGGTTGTACTGTTTGGACCAAATGGAGGTCATAAACAGTTTTAATTTATAATGATGCTATCACATGTGTTCAGTTATGCTCAAAAAGCAGCATTTAAGTGGTTTTATTATTCATACCAGCAATAGCATCACAGTTTTTTCTTCACCCTGCCAGGATGGTGTAGCTTAGGCTTGTGCAAGGTCTTTATTTTGTGCCTCTCACCAGTAAAATTATGTCTGATCCTGATGCTTCTTTTACCACACCACCTGCCAGTTCTCATTGCAAATTGGGTGCTGGGAAGTTGAGTATAGGCAATATAAGACACAAGGGATTTTCTCATATGCTCTGCCTCCCTTCTAGCCCTTGTGCTCCTCCTCTGTTCCCTCTGAGCAGCGAACAGATCTGTTTTAGGGAATGGAGGCTGGGCAGAGAGGAAGGGCCACACCATGCCCTTATAATTTTAAAGTGCTTGTGGTGTTAGAGAGCCAAAGGTATTATTGAAACAGGGTTTGGTGAGAAGAAGGTGGTACTTTTCATTAAACCAACAGATGTAACTGAAAAAAAGAATAGATGCTCCCAGAGACAGTCTGTCTTCAAGTCTGAAACACAAGAAACAAAACCAAAAGGCTGGAAAAATTAATTTTGTGCTTGTGTCATGCAACTAGATAATTGGCAAAGAAAGCATTTGCTAGATGTGGAACACAGAAAGATATTGCTAAGAGAAAGTGGTCATTGGCCCTTCTACATAACCAGAGCCTTTCCTTCAACTCCAAAGTCGGGCCAGTAGTCCCTGTGAGAGCTGTGACTGCTTTCAGAGTCACCTGGCACTTCATTTCCACATCATGGGTGATGCTCCATGTCCTCCAAGCCCCTGTGCTCTCCTGAGAGGGTTGCAGGGGATGGGGCTGGATTCAGCAGCAAAACAAAGCAGGGGGTGAATGTTCTGAAGTTGTTCTGTTACTCCAGGAGTTTGAGGTCACTGAGGATGTGTTTGCATGGGAGGACCATCCTGATTTCTAGCAGAGTAGACAAGTATGGTATCAAGAGGTTTTCTGTGATTGAACTTAAACTTGGCTTCCTCAGGTAAGATTGAGGGGCAAGCTCTGGTTTAGTTATTTTCTCTGTAATGGTGAAAGTGTATGAAAAAGGCTGGAAATCAGCTATTTATATCTCTGCACAAAATGGCATTGCTAGTACCTTCCTGTGTGTAGTTATTTTGTAATGTTCACTGGTGTGGTGCTGGTGTGCTCCTGGAGTACTGCTTGAGGAAGCTGGAGTGGAAGCACATTTAACAGCAGTAAAATACAGCTTTCTCACTCGTGTTTGTCAAAGCCTCACCTGTCTTATGGAAATGTGGCTGATTTATAGAGTAACTTCCATAGGAGAATGCCTTGCCTCGCTCACTGGAGCTGTAAGGAGTCAAGCAGTTCAGTGTCCAAACACTTTTAGTTCAAACACAAGGTCAGTTCTTGTATAAAACAATTTATTTTCTTCAATATATAAGCTCAGGCTTGGTTTTAGCCACACTCCTATGTCTTTCATGAAAATAAGCAAGCTGCATGCATGTTTTCAAGTGTTTTGTTGACCTTGGATGCAAATGCAGCCATTTGATTCCATTGTGAATTTGCAGATAGGCCTGTGAGAATGAATAAATACTTCTGGAAGTATTTATGCATATAAATACTTCTAGAAGTGTGGTTTTGCATTTCCTGGAAGTTGTTGTCATGGATATAATCTAGTACATTGTAAGAGATGTGGGAACTTCTTATCAAGACTTGCATGAGACAAGCAATTTGGCAGTAAGGGTGAGAAAATACAAAATGAATGGGAAACAGGAAAGATCTCTCCCCTAATTGTTCCTGTTACTCATTTTAAGTGTGCACTCTCTGCACAGGCAGAGGAGCTTCTTACAGCACTTGGGACTTATTTTTGCTTGTTTTCTTTTCAAAAGGTAGCGAGGCAGTTACTTTAGAGTATTTACTAATAATACTCGGAGGAAAAAAAAATCTAATAACTAAACTCATGGATCTCTATTTCTCCCTCATCTTTCTGTCCCCCTGAAATTTCAAGTGGGGTTAATTTCCATAAAACAGGAGGCCTTTAAAACAGTGTAAGGAATCCACTGGACTCCTTACAGCAGCAGAGCATGAGGGAATTCCTGATCCATCACACAAACTGCTCCTGGGTTGGGTCAGCTAATGGGGCATTGATACAAATACAGAGAGATTTAAAAGCCCATTGTTCTCATTAGTAATTTTGTCCTTATGGTAACTTTAGGTTCACATGAGGAAGGCTGCTTAAGAAGGTTATGAGAATCTGATTTTAATGGCTCCGTATTTAAGTCAGTGGATTCCCAGTCCCTAGGGGACAAAAAATAAGAGGTGAAATGCTGAAGCAATCACAAATGTATCAATAGGTTGGGGTTTGCAAATTTACAGAGTTGTTTTGCAAGTGTTGCTATACTTTATGAAAATTGGATTCCATCCGTCCAGAGCTTACTCTGATGGTTTTTAGTGAGACTTTGGAGGCCAACATTCATAGAAAAACATCAATTCTTACAAGTTTTGTGGTATAATAACAGTATAGAATTCAACTTGGGGTTGTAACTGACCCCTGATTCCCTGATAATCATTTGTGAACTCATCTTTATACTCTCCTCTCTGGAACCATAAAACCCTTCCAAAAGAGGATACCAAGTTCTGTTGTTGAAAGCTGTTGTGCTGTTAAAGCTGTAGAAATATTCTTTCAGGCTACTCGGGTACCTTCAGAGCCAGATGCCAGAATGTCACCCAGTGTGACTTGCAGGAGCCACCACAGCACAGTCCAGAGTTAGATCCAGATTTGCAGCTACTGACACTGTCTCTCCTTTTCCCTAATGCAGCTGAGGTGGTAGGATCTGATAGCCCAGGGAGGGCGCTGCAGCAAAGAAAATACAGCTTTTTTAAGGTCTGTTGTTCCTATTGCATGTTGGCTCCTGGTAAACCCGAGTGTGGCTGTGGGCTTGTGTCAGTTCTGAAGAAGGACTTTGTGTGCTTTGGGCCAGCTGACCAATTGCCAGTTGGCATAAAGCCCATTTGACCATGTAAAGGTAGAAGGCAAATTGCAGAAGCTGCCCTGGTGTTACATGTTGTACTTAGGGAAGAAAAAACCTCCAGCCAACCAAAGACCCAAATAATACACAAACACCCCATCCCCATCTTGCAAGAAAATGAACCCCACTTGTATGTGGGGGACTTAATGTGTAGATCTTTTCTAGATGGGTAGGAATTCAAAAGTAAATGTGAAATTTTAAATGTGTGGTTTAGCTTGTAATTGCTTTTTAAAAACATTGGGAATACGAACGTATCTCTGATGCATTCCTTTAAAAATAATAGTTCTGGGTCAAGTTTCTTCTTCTTCCACCACTTAGACCAACTCCATCTAGAAATTACAGGCTAAATAAAATAAAGTGTCTGTAATACCTTTTCTTAAAAACGGATTTATCAAGGCTAATATGTTTAGTTGCTATGATAAGTCAGTTATCAACATTAAACATTTGTTCAGTCATTTGTTTATCAGTGGCAGTTTGTTAGTAGTTATAAGTAGAATTCCATCTGCCAGTTAAGCTATATTGTAAATTAATGTGGAAATTAGCAGCTCCTGGTTTTGGGGGGCAGGGGGAGGCGTGTCTCCGAATGAATATATGAACTCAGTTGCACAGAAATACATCTCCAGGGGATGGTTGGGGGGCATCTCAGGTGTGCTGCACACGAGTGTGCCAGTCGGGCGCCAACAGGCACACACTGTGATTATCTCAGTTTTCAAACCTGGAAGAGACAAGAACGTGTCGCTAAATGAGAGAGGCAGTGTGTCATGCTCACTGCGATAAAAACAGAAGCCGCCAGACACTTTGGCTTTATTCTGCGAATTCTTCGCTTCAAAAACTCCCCTCTTCCATTCCGGCTTATTCTGCCTCCCATCCTCATTCTTCCTCCTTCCTCGGCTGCTGTCGCGATCTCTCTCTCTCTCTCTCATTGTTCTCTGGCTCTTCTTGCCCGTCTTTGATGCACATACGTTGTCACATTTCATTGACTCTCCCCTCTTCTCTGTTCTTACACTCACGCCTAGTGGTGCTTCAGCCAGAGCTCGCAGCCTCTCCGCCGAGTTGGAGTCATGTGTGCAGCTCAGTTTGATCCAGCGCTCCTCTCCTGCCTTCTCGCTCTCGCCAAAGATTAAAAGGTGGCGGCGTCACATCGCTCCCCGGCTTTTTTTTTTTTTTTTTTTTTTTTTTTTTTTTTTTTTTTTTCTTCTTCTTCTCGCAGGAGGGACTTAAAAGGGACAACAAAAACTAATCGCTCTCAATAAGCGTTAAAAAAAAAAAAGAAAAAAAGAAAAAATAGAAAGGAAGGGGGACTTGGCTGTGCAATTCGAGGATTGGGAAGGCTGGAGGATGCTTCACCCTGCTGCCAAGGGAAGGAAGCCTTCAGCCGAGGCAGGTAAGGATGTCTGCGGGATGGAGTGCGCGCTCCGGGCTCGCCGCCTTCGGGAGCTGAGGCAGCAACCGCAGCGATGTTGTAGCAGATTCCTTTTGTTTAAGATGTAAAGTCTGTGCTGTAAATTGAATTGGAGATGGGGGTTCTGAGGATGCTGTATGCACAATGATTGCTTGGTGGTTTTTTTTTTTCACGCCCCCCCCCCCCCCCCTTTTCCTCTGTGTATATCAAAATAAATGGAGAGCCAGCTTTTTGTGAAAGCTGGACTTCACTTAAGGTTAAATTCCGTGCTGAAATCTCAGTGTAAGAAAAGCTTTAGAGCCTCACAGCCCTCAGGGAGCTTGCATTGCTGCAATTTGATTGCAACAGCTCAATTAAAAAGCATAATTTACTTCTTTACTATTGTGTAAGGTAAAATCTAGCACTGAGTTTAGGGCTAGGTGAATGTGGTTTGTTTGCCTGGCATTTTGGCAGATGAATAGCTATACCCTTTTAAAGGTACTGTGAAACCTAGTTCGTGTTTATGTTTTGTAAATTGAGATTAAGTAGCATCCCGAATGAAATACGTGACTAAAACTCATAAAATGCATCTGATTAAAAGCAATCACCAAATTAGAATAATGGATTTATGTCAGTTGTCAAATGGAGTTAACTCTGAAAGTGCTGTCCACGAGTGCACTTGGATTACAATAAAGGGCTTTCTGTTTAACAGTTATTGAGAGGAGCTAATTTATCAGGCAAAGCCTATGAACTTAAGTCTTGTGATAATATAAAATTCTATAGCCTAAAGGGTTTGTGGTTTTGGGAGACGTGCCCTTCTCTTCTCTATAAAAAATACATTGAGGTTTTATAGGGATTCCAAAGGCAAAAATAATCTTACTAAGTGCTTTTTATTCACAACTGGAATATTTAACTATTGGGACGCCTGCTTCTGGTTGTCACTGGCTTTGGTGCCTTTTCTTCTCTCCCCACATTTCCCAGTTGCTCTCCGTGTCAGCAAGCTGACTCAAAATAGGAGGCAGGGATTCTGAGCAGCAGAGATATTCTGAATTTCACCGTCACCCTGAAGAGTGAACAAACAAGCAGTCGAGGGTAGTTCGACCATTGTGAGGGCTCTGGAAGAAAGCAAATACTGCTGTAGTGATCAGAGTTATTTGTAAAGGGGAGCAGCACTGAGCAGAGCTGGGAAAAGCTAACTTCGGGAGCTGCCATAGAGTAAACACGCCTTGGTGGGCACAATTCCGTGGTGCAGCCCTCCAGAGGAGCACCCTGCAGAGGGAAATCAATCTGTGCACTTGGGAACTTTGGTCTTTGTGCAAAGTTCCCCCCGAACAAAGGCTGGGTGCTGCCTGCAGCCCCCATCCCTGGTGTGTGTGTGTCTGCAAAACCCCATAAAAATGGGGCTGCTGGGCACCCCAGGCACTGCCAGGGCAGCACAGCCTCCCCTCCAGGCAGGGGCACTTCAAGCCCTGCTCCTTCCTTCACTGGTAATTAATCAGACACTTTCATCCTCTTACAAAGAGCAGATTTTTTATATTATTTATTTATATTATTTATTTATATTATTTATTTATATTATTTATTTATCCCCTGAAGGCTTGAAATCAGAACTTGTAAACGTTTCACTGTTTTGCCGTGGATTTTTTTTTTTTTTTTTTTTTTTTTTTACTTCTTAACTATGGTTTTGCTGAACTTGTTTATTTTTTATTTTTTTTTTATTTTTTTGGCATTGGAATTGCCTCTCCAGCTCTGTTTCACCTTTCAGCACGTTTCTGTACGTTCTTCCAAGTTCTTTTAATGCTTCAGTTCTGTTTGAGCACGTGTTGGATCAAAGCGAAATTAGGAGCCAACTCCTCTGACACAAATGGAAGTCCTGGGTGTAACGTGGTACTTTAAATGATGTTTTGTGACTTCAGTAAAGTATATCTGAGTGTAAATGGTAGATGAATTCTGGTAGGAGTTAGTCAGGAAGGCTTTGGTCCTTCTGAAATGGCAGAAAAGTGGAAGGTTGAAGCTGAGCCACCTTGATGTGCCTGAGGCCAGAATGCAGGATCGGAATTGCAATTATCTCTGATTTTGGCATTTGCTAACTCTGCCCTACTGGATGTTAAATGGGTGATTAATAGAAATAGCAGCATTTTACTGATGTTCCAGTAGATGTTGCTGGAGAGCAAAGTTAAGATTACTTCATCTAGAGAAAGAAATGCAGTGAGATTACAAAAACCAGAGGAAAAACCTCAAGGCTGTTGGTAGTTCCATAAAATGAGATCAATAATTTTTACATCGTTATTGTAGGTGCTGTTCCATCTGAAAACCTGAAGGGACACATGAGGCACATGTAGATACAACCATGTGTCTTTTTCAAAGGTTTTTAGTTACCTCCTCAAATTGTATCACTGTTATTTAATATTGTTTGATCTGTGTTTTCTTAGAGGAATGGCTGAAAGAATATCCCTAAAAGTTAGGGGTTTGGGTTTTTTTGTTTTTAAATAGAGCCACAAAACACATTAATTATAAATTGAGAAAATAAATGCATGCCACCTCAACATTAGAGTTTTCAGTGCAGTGAAGTTGCTTTCCTTTGAGAACAGCAAGAGCTTACCAAATCAACACCTAAAAGACAAAAAAATCCCCTCTTAATTGGTATATTATATGTGTACTTATTTTATCTATTAACAATTGTGAGTTACCATTTTCTTAGGTGATTAAATTCTGAAGAGAAGCCCTATGATGAGTCTCAGATCAATAAATTGTAAGCACCTAATGGCAAATGTGTGAATAGAAAACTGTGATGTTCTCTGCTAAAACTACTGTTTTAATTAAGCTGATAAAATGATAAAGCAGTCCCAAAGGAGTGGAGGATTTTTGTATACAGGCACTAACTGATGCAATTTCAGGCAACCACTGACCTCTATCTGTGGGAATATTTATTTTTGGTGGTGATCATCAACCGTAACTGATTTCAAATTCAAAACCCTGGTGTGTGTTGTGTTTCTTTAATCCTAGCTTTTCATGTAAAGCAGGATAAACGTGCAAAACTTAGGCTAGTCATGCTAAAAATGTGATCTCTCTGTGTGCAACTGGTTTGTGTCTATTCCTACCTTAATTTTTGTCTTTTTAAAATTTATTGGAGGACCTTTTAGAGAAGAGATTTCCATTTTTAAAATGAAAATTACTACGTTTGACTGAATTTTATAATACATAGGAGCATGCCTTTATTTTGTTGGCTACTTAATGTGTAAGAAAATTTCAAGTTCTGCTTATAATTGGGAAAAAATGCAGATAGCAAAATGTGTGGCAGATCTCTACAGTTTTCTCCCATGTAACTAGCATTGTAGGCTATTTGTTTATTGTGGCTTAGATTTAGTATTTTTTTATGGGGTTTTGCAGATGCAGGTGCCACAATGTCTTTAATCTGACAAGCTTTAGGTTGGTTGGGGGTTTTTTTGTTGTTGTTGTTTGTTTGATTTGGGCTTTTTTTCCCCATATAGGTTTGCTGTTGCAAGTAGGGATTTCCTTGATGTTCTCCTGCTTTAATTTTTTGCTCAATTTGTGCATGCACACAACTGTGTACATGCCAAGGTAATTCCTTAAGCTTCAGAAAACTGTCTGTGTATTTGGTATGTAGAGGAAGTGAGACCTTTGTGCATTTCATGCCTATAGTTTAGGAAATGTTTTATATGAATATACATATATGAATAGATGACTTCCCTCCTGTCATATGTTGGTTTCAAGTCAGATTAATCTATAAACAAAACTACTGGCACAATGGATATGTATTTATGGAATGCAGGTGTAGTTTCTGTTTTCAAACTTAGGAGTTCCTACTGTTTCAGAGACCCTTAGCCACAGCCACTGAATGTTGTGTGTCTCAGCTGGCCATGGCCAAAAAGTTCATTCCACATTTTTAAAATGCTGCCATTCAGGAAAGCAAGCCTGACTGTTTCCAGTGAGAACATCACCAGAATTATGTTCTCATACCTTCCTCACTCTCAGACTTGTCAATCCAATGAAATGGTACATAATTCAGTTTAGAAGATTGTAATATGTCACCAGTTTCTAAAGAGAATTCCCTGTTGAAGACATTGGCAAATTCAGTTTAAAGGCTTATGACACAGTATAGCCCTAAGGAATAAACTTTTATCTTTGTATTCCTCAGTTCTCAAAGTCATGAAGAGAAAAGCAAGCATACTTGTATACTGGAATTGTATTTAGGAGAACACTCCTGAAAGCTCAGAATAGCTGCACAGGGTCAATAATTCTGGCCACAATTGAGTTTAGTGCCATGTTTTTCAGTAGCAGCAATACTGTATTTCTAGGTTTGTCTCTGGATGCTTATTTATGTATAAACAATGACAAAAATTTGAATCCATGTGTTTAAATTTCAGCCCATTAGAAATTTAAAAATACTTACCTGGTCTCACATTATTGGAATTGAGGAGGAATATATGTCCAGGAGTCTGCAGTAAGTTATTGAAATATAAAGCTGGGATCTGTGCATAGGAAAATGTACTGCAGATGATAATAATTTAATGACTTACTTGTGAGGCTTGCATCTGTATCAGAGACTTTGATAGTGCCATTAAACAGGTAAATAAAAATGTGAAACGAGTAATTTTAAAAACTAGAACTAGGATTTGGCAATGAAGTCGTCCTAAGAATCTTCTAAAGGAGGACGTGGTGTATATATTTTCCTCATTAATGATGCAGGAACTCAGTGTATGGGATATAAGGTCTTTTAGCTGTACTGTATAGAATATATTTAGCTAGCACAGTTCTTACTCTATGCATGAAATTTTTGGAGATACAGAGCTCAGTTGCTATCTATAGCTTATATTGATTTAATAAAATTCAACCTGTAGCTCATAGCTGATTCCAAATCAAGTAATATTTACATTCTGTTATCACATGAAATGTGATTATAACATGGTAAAACACTGCATTAGAGGGCTTTATCCCCCTCCCCTCAAAAATAAATTATTTTTTAAAAGCAGAAAAGCTTTTTAGAGAAAGCTGTTTTGAAGTAGGACATTGTTCTCAGACTGTTCTCCTAAAGTTACCATTGTCTGTGAGATTTCAGGAATAAAATCATATGGAAGTGTCCTGTATGTGGGCCCTCTGTATAAAACATTGGAAGTGTTAGAAAACCCAATATATGTTTTCCCAGGATTTTGTTACGGAACTGAATACTGAATATTTTCAGTTGGAAAAACGTGCCTTTGAAATGCCCCCTGTTAATTTTGTATATGTTTGTGGTACTGGACCACACAGTACCACAAGTAATGGCTCTGAACGATGTCAGTTATTCCAACATTGTTAGGCAAGAACACAGTCCCTTCTGTTCCCCTCCTTTCTCTTTGTTACTGGATTAATGTCTATTTTGAATAGATTTTAGTAGACAAATTCAACTCCTTCAGTCCTTTCTGTTTGGTACAAATGTCAAACCCAACACAGGCTTTTTTGCAGAGGTGTTTTTTTCCCTGGCAGCAGAATGAAGACAAGGAATCTGCTGCAAGATGTTATCGTTTGGTGGGGGAACAAGTGTTGTACTGAGCTGGAAGAGACTGGTCTGCTCTCCCCACACACAATAATGTCTGTTTTTC
Source organism: Phylloscopus collybita (assembly GCA_027886175.1). NCBI lineage: Eukaryota > Metazoa > Chordata > Aves > Passeriformes > Phylloscopidae > Phylloscopus > Phylloscopus collybita. Next base: position 1,660,895 of record JAJNNQ010000019.1, on the reverse strand, counting down.
ACTAACTCAGTGTGCCTGACCTGCAGCACTCCCTCCCCAGCAGATATTAATGCTGAATGAGACCTGGCTTATCTCAGGATTTATATTGATATTCACAGTCGTAGCCTAATTCTGTACATAACTGATAAGGCGTGGTGTGTTTGTGTTGGAAGGAAACAAAGAGAAGAGGGGGGAAAAAAATAGCAAGAGATTTCTGCAGGAAAGAAAATGTTTCTGAGAGCAGCATGGGATTAAAGTCAAAACTGCAACATCAGATCCTGAATGCAGATTTCTCTTAAAGTCAACCCATTGTACTCTTGCTTTGGTATGTGTGCATGGGCATAAATAATGTATATGTGCTATACATATATACATGCAGTCTCTAGAGGTCAGTAGAATGTAAGGAATGGACAGATGTTCAGTTTTCTAATATGAGAAATATGAGACTTTGAGATGCAGCATATCAGTTGTTGCAACCTAGAAAGGATGAATATGTTGCTAATGAAATTTGGAAGTGAAGTAATTAATCAGAGTTAACAAAGAGCTGAATGAGGAGAATCGTGTCTGTCGTGTTGCGGAAATGAGCGTAAATTATTTGTTTTGGGCAAATTCCTGATAAAAGCTCATTTGCGTTCCGAGAAACTTGACAGAGATCCAAGCCATGATTATTGTATTATAGCTCATTATATTGCATCTCCTTGCTGCCTTTTCTGTGAGGCTCTCGTAGAGTGGCTGAAATAAAACGTGAAATGGTGTTTGGAGGCAGCACGTGTCAAATGCAAAGCCAGTCAGGGCTCCAGTGTGGGCAGTGTGTTTTCTCTTCTTGTTCACCCTGTTAGCCATGGCCAGCCTCAGGAAATTAATTGTCCCATCCTTGTTCACCACCTTCTAACAAGACAACTTCTGAATTAACTGATCATTTGTGGTTGAAGGTTCTGTTTTCTTTTTTGCAAGCTGTTTTCACACAGCCACAGAGTCCTTTAGGCTGCAGAAGATCTCTAGGATCGTGGAGTCCAACCCCTGAGTGATGCCCACCCTGTCAGCCAGGCCACAACACTGAGTGCCACACCCAGTTGTTTCCTGAACACCTCCAGGCATGGGGACTGCCCCATCTCCCTGGACAGCTCCTTCCAATGCTTGACAGCCTTTTTTATACAGAAATCCTTCTTCGTGTCCAACCTAAACCTCCCTCAATGCAGCTTGAGATGATTTCTCCTTGTCCTGTTGATGGTTCCCTGGGAGCAGAGCCTGACCCCCACCTGGCTGTCCCCTCCTGTCAGGGAGTTGTGCAGAGCCAGAGGGTCTCCCCTGAGCCCCCTTTGCTCCAGGATAAACAGCCCCAGCCCCCTCCCATGAGTGACTCTCCAGAGCCTTCTGCTGCTCCATTTCCTTCTCTGGACATGCTCCAGCACTGCATTATCCAGACTGAAAAGAAATCCTGACTCCAGGCTGAGTCACAATGACACATATGTATTGTTGTCTTGTAAACCATGTGGTTCGATTTAACTGGAGTTAGATGCTAAATTTATAGATTTTTATATATATATATAAAGATCCTTAGAAATTAATGGTTCGTATGCTCTCCATGTCTCTCCCTAAAGAGGCTTTTTGGGTGGTATTTGACATCTTTCTTCTGTTCGTGTTGTAGTTTTGCTTTGCATTATAAAATATTGATGGGACAATTCCTGTCATGGAATTAGTTAGATCGTCAATTCCCTTTTTACTTGCCTTCTGGTTATTTTTGTTAGTTTGCCTGGAAGCTATGCTTCAAAAATCTCTGTGATCTCCCAAGATATTCTGGAAGGCATCTTTCAAAGCAGTTTACAAAACTTGTTTTAATAGTGAGCTAAAGAGAGTCAATTACTCTGCAGGAGTAATTGCAGGAATCACTCTGGTTTCCTTTTCCCACTGTTCTTTGAGTGTACTGAAAACTTACTTTAAGCATTAGATGTGACAAGATGAAGTTGTGAAAGTGGATCTCAAAGTTCAGTGTACTACTTTTGGAGAAGCAGGAAAGCTACCAGCTCAGTTTGTATTACAGTTATGCTTTTCACATCACACTGTGGTGGTAATAAGAGATGTACTTGGATTCATTATTAATACACTGTGATAAACAGTGGGTAGGCATTGATGGTAATGAAGTCTAATAGTTCTTCTCATAAACAGCACATGAAACTTTGAAGATCAGCCTGGTTCTGGTGTGTGCAATACCTGATTATATGAAAACATCACCTCTGTAGATGGTGAAGTGGCTTCCTCAATTTGAAAGGATGGCAGGCCTTTGGCTTTAGTTGGTTTATGATGATATATTTAATTTTGCTTTCCTGTTGTTTATGCAGTTAGGCACAAAGCAATTCTATTATAACAGCAAAGGTCCATATTTTTAAGATACACTGGCTCTTCCCTCCCTGGCTGAGAGCTGTGCTAATGTTTGTGGGGACAAAACTGAGCCTCAGAACTATCATTTCTAAAAAACATCTGTTTTCATTGGGATTTCCCCTCCCTTTAGGAAGTGTAAGCAAAAGAGCAATGAAAAGGTGGGGATTAGATCAGTGGCACTAATGGTGGAGGTGTATCTTTGGTTTCAGGAAATGTGAGGAGTGGATTGTTCTTTATATCCCCAGTCAGTTACATAAGGGAATGGGGAATGACTGGATACAGTAAAAATAGAGGGAAGATGATTCTTTTTTAATAGGACATTTCAAATATATATATAAACCAGTGTTTTTAAAGCATAATAAACAGCAGGCAGAGTTAGCTTGTATTGTACACCTATGTTTCAAGGTGTGCTATTAGAAAATTATGGATTCTTTTGAGTCTGCAGCCTGGTAGACAGTCCAGTTGTAGGTAATGGTAATACTAAAGAATTGCCTATGTAATTATCTGTGATTATGGAGACCTTGACTTCATTACTCAGTTGGTCCCATGGTTCTTTGTTGAGTATTTTATTTCTTTGGGAGAAGGGGTGTATGCTTAGAAAACAGGACAAAAGTTCTTGGCTTCTACAACAAACACCACAGAACTCTGAAATATGTGCAAACTTGAGTAACCATGAGATCTGGATACAGAGAAATATGAAATGACAGTAATAACCAGTATCACTGTAAAATTACAAATTATTTCAATTTAAGTGATTTCATTTTTCTACACACATTTTTAAAGTCTGTCACCATAAGCTGTTGACTTCATCTTGAATGCATTCTGCAGTCTTGACAGTTGAGGATTTGTTAATACTAAAGCAGTAATTGTTGGCTTTGAAGAGGGATCCAGCATCTTCAGCAAGAGCTTATTAAACTGTAAAATATGGATTGCCTTTACCCTAATGGCCTCTGAATCCTATTACCATCCCATTAGAGAGTGTGGGATTTTAGTAATTCTGTTGTTGTTTTCAGTGGGCAGCAAGTACAATGGGGAAGGGCAGGGGTTAATGCAATTCATCTCCTGTAATAGGGTAACAGGGAGTCCTTTGTCATTCCATGGGAGTCTCTTCCATCCTGCAGGGAGAGTGTCTGCAACCAGAACCTAGTGCCCCACGCCCCAAAACCCACCACAACCCCCTGAGATTGCCTTCATTAGCTCCACTTTGGAAACACAATAGAAGTAAGTTAATAAATAAGTGCCAGGTAGGCTATGGTCTTAGGAGGGTTTTCAGTTGCTGTCACTGTGCCAAGTATTTGGAAAAACCTTTTCAGAAAGGATCATTATATTTTTCATTATTTAATTGCATCGATGCCATAATATTCTGAGTGGTTCCCAAAAATATGAAAGCACCTTATTCCTTCCCCCATGAATTTAGTGGGAAAATTGTACACCAAAATGTAAAGCAAACGAGAAGAAAACAAGGGGTGTAAGGAGTGAGAGTGAAACTTTTGTACATGAAATGAGGATTGCTTATTTTGAGCTGTATAAGCTACCTCCAATGATAGTCTTATGAGAGGAAAAATTTCTTTAAAGTTTACACTAGGAAGGAATGTGAAGCATTAGTAGTTATTAAGAGGGAGTAGAAGAAGTCAGGTGCAGGGGGTTTGTCTGCCTTCAGTTGTGCATGAGGCCAGTATGTAACTTTTTCAGCACCAGGTATGATTTTTTTTTTTCCCCCAGGTGTTCTACTGAGATTGATTTGACAGCTGAATTCCAAATGCTAGAGGCAGCTTGGTTCTGACTTAAGAACAAGATCAAAAAGGGAAAGATTTCAAACAGATATTGCTGGATGAGCTGAGAGGGACTTGTCAGGGTAACTTTTCAGATAAATCATATCTGATACACTGATGTGCATGCCCTGTTGAATTTGGGTTAGTTTGATTCAAGACATGCTTCTAGACAATAATTTTATTTTCAAATGGAGATAAAATGGATTGTTACTCAGGGCAGTTACTTTACAATATTTATTTATTGAAGAAATTAGAGGATGTTTGTGTGGATTGGAGACTTCATAACTAGTTTTCCTTTGTTTTCTTGGGTGTTTGTATTTAGTTCAACTGTAGTGTTGCCTATAAATACAACACTTGGCTTTATTATGAATCACCAGGATCTCGTGTGCAGGCAGTGAGAAGTGCTGGAGCAGAATCTGGTAGAAGAGAGAGATGAGTGACTGCTGCTTAAAGCACAATCAGTAAAAGTCATGTGAGCAGCTTTTCATGTCCTACCTGTATTTATTTATGCCTTTTGCATGTTTGGCAACAGAGCCCAAGAAAGCAAAAGAGAGACACCTTTGTAGAAGCATGATCTTGGGCATAAAGTGCTCCATTAAAACTAACCAGTTCCTCTGTGCAGTCTGCCCTCACTAAGTTTGTGGTTCTTGCAGTTGTTGCACACACACACACACACAAACACACACTTGCTCATGTGTGGCCACATCTATTGTCTGACACTGGTAATGCTGGGTCTTGGAGAGGATTGATTGGTTACCTCCTGGTCTTTCTGCATTCATTCCTTCCCAAACTGGAGCATCACAATTGCTCCCCCTTCCCATGAGTGCTGCAAAGGCAGAGCCCGAATTCATCTGCTGTGGGAGTTGCACATAGAGAATCTGCTCTCCTAAACTCTAAAATCAGGGACCAGTAACCCAGTTTCTTTCCTGAGGAGCAGATAGGTTCTCTTTTCCAGGCAGTGAAATTCAAATGCCTTGCAGAATGCTGTACAAGTAGGTCAGTGTTATAGCTGGAACCAAGTCAACTGATCTGTCAGGAAGCTATTTTCCCTCCTGAAAGCACCCTCTTCTTGACCCTGCATTGGGTAGAGTCCATCTAGGTCAGTCTAGTTCTGTTAAGTGCTGAACAAGTCTGTGGGAAGGTATGATCTGCTTCCTTGAGTTAATAATCTAATTATAGCCTTACTTACAGAACTCTGTAGTATCTAAATATTTTAAGGGCTTTCTTCTTGCTTATGGACAAACTTAAACAAGATTCTACTAGAAGAAATGTGCTTACTTTAGAAAACAGCTTTGTTCTACAAAATCTCAGAGTGAGTCTTTGTTCCAATCAGTAGGACCTAGGTGATAACAATAAAATGGGGGAGGATATATTGCTTTTTTTAATTTAGGTTTTATTTAGAGTAAAGCCTTTCAGAACACAGTGAATAAATAAAAAATCACGAAGTAGCTGGAGTGGTATGAATCCTAATTAATCTGCAGACTCTGATGTATGGAAATGATGGGGATCAATAAACAGGGTTTGACAATGAAGGTGTGCTAAAAAAAATTATTTCAATCACAAAATTGTAAGCCAAGGCAGTTTTGCAGGAGCCCTGCTCACACTTTTGTGTGGACGAGGGGAATGTGCCTCATGGCCATGGGGAGAGTTGGGCTGCCTTGTGCAGGTGCAGAGCACAGTGTCTGCTGCAGTGAGCCAGGACCAACTGAAAAACTCATTTTTTTTTTTTTTCAAGGCTCTAATGTCCAGTAACAACATGAATTATTTGACTGCTGCTGCCTTCAGCCTTTTGGTGAACGCTGTTCTGTGTGTCCAGCAGGGTGGTGCAGCCACCGTGGTCCCTTCAGATGTGTCACTAGACTTGGGGGGGTTTGCTCCCTATCCAGCCAAGTTTGAATTTGAAGAACCTTATTTTAAATTGGATTATGTTTTGTGGTGCTACAGCTTGTTAGGAATACAGTCAGTAGAAGGCCTTTTTTGCAGAAGGCCTCTCGTTGCAACTTTTGTTTGAAACCTACACTGTCATATTTTGTTTATATGCTTTTGAAGTGCTGACTTAGAATGCATTGTATCCTGGGACGTGCTGGTTATGGATTTATGGCCTTTGGAGATTGTTTTTCCAGCTCAAGTTTTATTTTAAGTACATCGTGATTAAACTATATAAAGAAACCCAAACTTTAAAACAATTAAGTGTATTTTAGTTTGCTTTTTGCATCTGAAAGCTGAGCTTGTACTGTAAGTACTAAAATTAATCTGCCATCAAAATCATATTGTTTAAACATTTGACATATGCCAGAGAGGTGGAGAGGGGAAACAACAAGCAAACAAAACATTTGTGCCAAGGAGCTGCATTTTAAATTAGCAAACATTGGTGTCTCATCCCAGATAAGAGAGCAGAATCTAATAAAGCATGCAGTATTTTCATTTTAATCTGTAAAATAAAAACGGGGAAGCACTCAGCGAAGGTGGAAATAGCCAAACAAAGAGGTTAAGAATTGCTTTGTCAGGAATGAAATAAATTTGATGCAGGTGTAGTGGTCAGTTGTTAAACTCTGGACTAATAACTTAAGTGAAAGGTTGCATTCTAGTTTCTGTAACGTAATGAAAGACTGTACCTGACCATTGAAGACCATTAATCTAATTAGTAATTGTTCTTTTGAAGTGAAATTTGCTTGTCTCTGGACTCGGTAACATTTTATTTTACTTGAAATTGGCTCAAAAAGAATACTGACATCTAAACAAGTAGGTTAGTCCTTTCAGCCCCCCCAGAAAAACCTGATTGCTGGCGGGGCCTCTCTGCAGCTGACAGGAATTTTCTGTACAGTTCTGCTGCTAAAGAGTTCTTTAGTTCAGTGACAGAAAAACAATCTGTCCAGGTATGTTATGCAAAGGAAGGTAACATGAAAGGTTGAGCTTATTATCTCAGAAACTCTCTGTAAATTAATTCTTGTTTTCAATTTTTTTTTTTATCCTGGTATACCACATGGAGGGAAAGCCAATAAGGTAATTAAGTCAGGATTATCTTTGTTGTAGCTGTAAGCCAGCAGAAATTTCTGTTATTTTTCTGAAAAGGTCTGCTGAGGTAACACCAGGAGGCCCAGGATTGAAAGGTGTCATCCTGCTCCTGCCTCCCACCTCCCACTGGTTTGAACAGCAGGGACTGCAGTTTCACATTGATCTGTTGAAAAGTCCAACCTGGAAAGTCTGAGAGATCTTTTCCCAGGGATGTTTATTTGAAATCGATGTTTTGAGGGCAGAAAAATCATCTGCCGACCTACAATTCTATTGATAAATAAGAAATGGTGATTAGTTCTTGGGATTCTTTGTGTGTTGGTGACCAGCTAACAATCTTTTCACCAAAATGTGCAAATTGGCATCCTTCTAAAGCTCAAGTTAACTGACCAGTGTGATCACCTTTCAGGTATTTTGGCAAAGAACAGCAGTCTCTGTTCATGGTTTTCCATGTCAGACTCCAATGATTTTACACAGAAAAATTTACACTTTTCAGCTTATGGGAGCTCTAGCACTGTTTACCAGCCATGCTTATCCCAGGTGCAACTTGGTTTGATTTCTTGCTTAAAATTTCTCATGAGCTTGTGTAAGCAGGGAGCCTTTCTGGCCTCAGAGTGGGATTTTCATTATTTTTATATCATTCATGGCACTTTGAATTCACTCTGGGTTGTGTAATGCAATATCCTTTTTGCAAAGTAGAAGTGCTTCCTGTGCAATCTCAGCATTGTGTTCCAAGCCCATGCTCAGCTGCAGGTGTTGTGCAATGTGTTTGCAATACCTGTATATTAAACCAGAGCTCTCCAGATACCAATAATTCTGTGTGGTGGTAGTACACATAGAGTGTTTTAATATTTATTCCTTCACTGCTTTCTGATGGGGAAAAAAAAACCACACCAGCAAAACAAACCTTTCAACTACATTAACAAAAAGCCTGCCTGCATCAGAAGCTCTGCTTTTTAAATGAAAACATTGAGTTGGATTTGTATTCTGGTAACTCTGGTGTTTGGGAGACAGAAGTGACACTGACTAAAGCAAAGTATCTGATTCAGAGAGAAGGTTTGACTATTCCAGATGCCTCTGGCTGTGGAAGCCAGACATTGCCCAGACTTTTATACAATGCCAACATTCTGACCATCAGAAAGTGGAAGAGTCACTGTTGGCTTCCCCACTCTAAACTTTCTACCCACTTCCTCAAAGTGTATCTTAAGGACAAAAACTGCTGTTCCTGGTACATAATTGTAAAGCAATGCTCTAAAATGGTCCTTTTGCCTCCTTAACAAATTGTCAGCATTTGAACTCTTATAAAGTTCTTCTGTATGTATATGGAGAAAGTGGTACATAGAAATTAGAAACCAGACTTACAAAATGAGAACTGGGGGAATTGGCAATTCTTTTTCAGTCTGAAGCCTGCTAATTCAGAGTGATTATTCTCATCAGCACTACATGGAGTTAAGTCCCCCTCTGGATGTTTGCATTTTCATTCTTCATTGCCATTTTTTGAATGCACCTTTCAACTAGCAGAGAATTAATTTGTTCTTGTGTGTGTGTGTGCATTGGGATGATCTATAGTGTTCTTCTCCCACTGTCCCATTTTCTGACTGCCAGAGAATGGAATGTACCAGTGGCTGCTTTGATACCACGAGAAGGAGAAGCTGCAGCTCTGCTGGCACTACAGTAAATTGGAAGGGAAGGTGCTCTTTGTGTAGCAGAGGTGTGTTCTTCTGGGAGGTGTTGGCATTGTTGGCATTGTGGGACTTTGCCTCCAGGAGCTGCTGCTGTGCTGAGCTGGCTTTTCCCCCCAAGTCCAGGTTAGAAGTTGCAAGCAGTGGTGCAGTCACTGCAGTACATTTGTGCTGCTGCCAGGTTTTGTGTGCTGTGTTGTGTGTTAGCTTACAGATATAATCCTGCTAAAAGATACAGCCCTTGTCTTTGTGACACAGTTTAGGGAGAGGGGAAAGAAACAGGGGAAAAGCAAACAAGCACCAAGCACAGGGCATCGTTGTGCTGTGCAGCAGAACTGTGGATTTTGGCATGTTGTGGTTGTAGGGGAAAATCTTCATCTCGTGCCTGAGACTAAGATCTAAAGGGATCCTTTTGCTCAGGCTTTGTTTTCATGTGGGTTGTTTTTCATACTTGTTTCGTGTTTTTTTTCATGTTTGTCATCCATTGACAACACTTTCCCATGGACCCAGCAAACTGTGGGACTTTGCTTTTACGTGTGAGCAAAGTGGATTTCACCTTGAAATAATCAACACGTTAGGAATTGTTTATCTGTTTAGGAAACTGTATGTTTCTAACGTTTTGGGGAGTTTTGTTCAAGGTCTTTAACATCAAATTAGCGAAAATAAAAGGTGTATTAAAATCATTAGAGAGAAGTGAGTTCCTGCTTTTACGTGAGCTCAATTTTCTCCTGTGCTAAGTCTCCTGAGATCTGTAGACAGTCAGTGCCAAGATAACATTGGCACCATTTTCTTATTGCCATGGTGATCTTCAGCTCTGCTGAATACTCAAGGGAGACCATGGTATTTTAAAGCAAGTAGAATTTTGGTAATTAAAAAGGCTGGAAGGAAGGATCTTTCTAAATTTTGCCAGCTTGGGTAAATAAGGATAATGAATTATGTCTGAATAGAGAAGTTATCAGTCTGCTTTACCTGATTTGTACAGAGTATTAGCCAAGTGCAAAGGCTCTGGGGGTGGCAGTGGGGCAGGTGGGCTCTCAGTGTCTGAGCTGAGCTCTGCAGCCTTTCCCCCCAGCAGCAGGGGAACAACGCTGCCCTTTGTGGGAGCAGCCCTGCCCCTCCTGCCTCTGCTCTGCTCTGGGAATTAAGGGCACCAATACATGCAGGAGATTTCCAAATTCAGGCTCTTGCTTGGCAGCTGGGCTCCTCCTTTGTAGGCTGTTTCATTACATGCCAGTTTTACACTTTGCTGGTGGCAGTGGATGTTTCAGGCTCTCCATCATGGCTCGGTTTTCATTTCTCTCTGGCTACAGCATGAGTCAGCATTTGGGATTGGTTTATGTTTATTTATTACTCTGATATTCCCTCCACTTCTTTTTTTTCTTTTTTTTATTTTTTTCCCTTTCTCTTTTATGACCCTTTCAAGCTCAGCAGTCCGTGCACAGAGGCAGTGTAAAGCATGCAGGCAGGAGGGATGGTGAGAAACTGTTACTCTGATATGTTGGCATCAAAAAAAAAAAAAGTTACAAAACCTTTGTACTGGCACAATTTCAGCCCTCGATTTCAGGTGAAATTTAGCCCTTCAGCCACAGTAGCTGTTTCTGTAAAGCTGTGCATTGTCTTGAACACTGTAGCAAAATATACTTTTGGCAAGCAAATAAGCACTTAAAATGAAACTTAAGGGGTTTTGTGTTAAATTTGGATAGATTGTCAGAAATACAAATTATTGTGTCAATTCTTTGTAACTCACTCCATCCATGTGCTTTTACCCATTGTTGTCTCTTAATACTGCTTGTGATTTGGGGCATTCTTAAATACTTTTTTCATAATCTATATTATTTAAGCTTGTTAAGTTGCAAAGTAGAAAAAGCAAGCTGGATTCTCCTTCAGTGTACAGTTTAGTCGTGGCGCACCTGAAAGCTGCCCATTATTCTTATTAAGTGTTAAAAGAGATTTCAGTCCATTTTATATGTTAAGAACCAATTTCCTTATCAAGCCAGATTTTAAGGCTTGCTAAAGCAAGCTGCCCTGGTGGCTTCAGAACTGTACAGATGTGGTTCTTGCCAAACAGAATCAGTGTGCAGTTCCACATTGCTACTGTGAGATTGTGAAGACCACTTACTTGAAAGATTTGGGATTAAACAGGAAACTGATATTTGGTGTCCAAAGTGTACATGTGTACTTACTGTATGTGTCCTCAAAAATATCTGTACCCAGGGGATAGACTCTTATTTCCTTCAGTGGTCTCCAGGCTGGAGCTCTGGAACAGCAGTGCTACTGTGGAAGTGAAGCTTTGGCAGCTTTGCACCATCTCCAGCACAGGCAGCTAATGAAAAAACAAAAACAAAAAAACCAAAAAAAAAAAAAAAAAAAAAAAAAAAAAAAAAAAAAAAAAAAAACAAAACAAAAAAAAAAAAAAAAAAAAAAAAAAAAAAAAGAGAAGACAAACCTAGTGGCATTCTGGGGGCAGTAGGAAGCAGGTGTTGTGCATGTGTACAGACACCCACCCCAATCCCCCAGCTCTTCTGGAAGCCCCAGCCCCTCAGTGGCTGCTGCTGCCTCATCCCATCCTGTGCCAGGATGTGTAAGAGCACAGCTCCACTGCTGCAGGGGTAGGTGGATTTGGACAGCTCTGTATCAATTCCTGAGGACACACAGTCACTTTCCCCAAATGGTTCAGTCTCTAATTAGTGGGCACAGAGCCCTGCCAAGAAATGTATTTCTGGCAGAGCTCCACTTCCCTGAGTGGGTCAGGATTTGGCTGATTTTTAGTGCTGTGCTCTATATGTGATTGATTTTTGTTCAGCTGAATGTAATCCCCCGTTGCTCTGTTTGTTTTGTTGTGTCAGCATACGTAACTTTAATCTCCCACGGGGTGATCTTTACAGGTTTGGGTTTTTGGGGGTTTTTTGGTGGGAATTTAATTTTGTGGTGAGCTTGTGAATTTTCAAATATTTTAATGGAAGCATCCGTTTAGGCAAATTAGAAACTTAACAGCTTTTTTACTTATTTGCATTGGGGTTTTTATTATTTAAAGACCATAGTCTAACTCTGCTCTAAATTTACCTTCTTTTAAAAAGGATAAACGCATTACTTGGCTCTGAGCAAGGATTACAGGAAATAAACAAGCCCAAGTCTCTATCTAGTTATTTTTAGCTTAACTATACTACTTTTCTTCTTATTTCAGTTCAAGATGAGATGAGAACTGCAAATAGCCTAAATTAGTCTGTAGCATTTATATCTTGTTAGGTTTCCTGCTTTGGAAAATATGCAGGAAAATGATTATACGTGGTATTCATCTAGAGGCTGATGAGTTTGTTATAATTATGAAGGTAGATGTAATGAGATGAAAACATCTTTCTTTAGGCTCTCTGAGGAATTCCTTCTCTCCACACTGCTGTTGGGTTAACTGTTTTTTAGCCAAAGTGTTCCTCAGCATTCACTTCTCATATTTTGGGGTTTCCTCAGTTCCTGTTTAGGAGATTGACTGATTGGCAGCTCTGCCATTAGCAGTTATAGGTGATAACTAATTAAATTCTACATGCACATGAGTGGATAATAAAGACCCCTTCGCATCTCATTTATTAACACGAATCTCCAGTGTAATTATCATTTTACCATTATTTAGCATGCTTAATAACTCTTTGTTGAGTAATTTTCTAGTTCCTTCTAAAAGATACCGAGATACAAGTGTATCTAAAATCTTCATCTTGTACAAAGTTATATTATAATAATTTGGGGTTTGGTTTGTGCTTTCATTTATCTTTTGGGAAAAAAAAATCTTTGGGTTTTTTCAGCTCAAAGTTTGTCAAATAACAGGGAATAGGGTCAGCAAGGAACTAATGAGAATGGGACTATGAATATTTACTGTTTGAGGAGTGCTGAGTTTGCTTGATACCACTGTCAGAGCAGATTAGAAATTGTTCTTTTTGTTTTGTTTTGATGACGATGATTTTTGTTTGTGTGCTGGTAATGTTTTTTTCAAGGCTGTGTCCAAAGTCCTCCTTTCCCCAAAAGATTCTTTTTGTGTTTTTTCCATATGCTTTTGTTTATGTGTCAGTAACCTGTATGTGTATGTTTACATGCAGTTGTCCAAATATGATCTGTGCAAGTGCTTATGTTTGAGAACTGGTTATGATACCCTTATTATCATGTGAGGAGAGCTCTGGACAAATTAAACTGAGGTTGGCAAAAATTTTCCTTCAGTGCTTGATTAACTGGTAGCATTTTTATTATGTGACTTGTCTGTGTATATACATTTCTAGAAATGCCTGCTGTCACTGTGACTTCACAAAGTTGACTTTTGTGTGGCAATACCAATTTCTGAGGAATGCAGGGGCTGGAGGTATCTTTCTGTTATTCTTTTGGTCATTTGCACTGTAGCTGTAGAAATGGTAATTTTTGGAGAGTAATACACTGAATATTCTGGTGTGAACTTCTATGACAGCAGAAGGTTCACTCAGGGTTGCAGTTTAACTCTCTTGTAATGTGGAGGTATTCGAGATTTCCACATAAGAAACAGCACAAGTTCTTCTTCACAAGAAGCTGCCTTTTCCTTTAAGTGTAATCCAAGACTCTGCTGTCACAGTTTTCTAAAGCTTCACATAAATTTGACCTAGAATAGCATTTTTTCCACGAGCTTAATTGTGTGGATATTTAGTCATTATTCACCTTTAAGCATATAGTAATGCCAAGCCACGTTTTGCAGCCACACACAGGCCTTCTGGCACAGGAGTCGTGTTTACATTTTTGACAGCATGTTGAGATCACCACCTGATCCAAAGGCTTATTAAAGAAATTGTCAGAAGGAAAGCAGATCTTTAAAGGGAGTCAGATGTCCTGGTGAGTTGTTAACATTTTCTATATGAGACAGCCTTTCTTGGGGTAGATCAATTTCTAACTTAAACTAAAATCTTTTGGAGGTGCCCAATTTAAATACAAGACTTCACAGTTTACCTTAGGTTAGAAATGGGTCTAACTAAAGATATAAACAATGCCTACCTTTTCTGGTTCCCTGACTTTCCAGCATCCCTTTTCCTTAACCCTTGAGTCTCTCCTGATGTGATGATATGCCGTAGAAAAACGGAGAGAGCAGTTTTTCTGTAGTGACCGAAGCAGTAAATGTGTATTTGCTTTCCAGTCATGGAGTGAATGTCCACTCAGGCTAGGGACAGTACATTTGCAGTGGGTGAAGGCTTTGTCAACCAGCTCAGAGCTCTCTGCAGTTTAGGATGGGAGTGACTCTGCAGTAGCAGAGGCTTTCTCAGCTGTTGTCTGTTCTTAGGGAGCTCTGGGGAAATGCACAGCAGAAAAAGCCATGTGGCAGCAACATTTATGAACTAGAGTCTCGCTTTCATCTTTGCAATCCTTGCAAACAGAAGTCATTGCCAATGGGATTGGGGTGGATGCAGCTGTGAGAGTAACTTGGGGCAGGGCTGCCCACCTCTCTCAGGTTTTTGTAGGGGGCAGAAGATGTGTGTGGCTTGATTTCTCTCATTTTCAGCTATTACAGCTACTTTCTGCCTGTGTATCTGTATCTCATCTTTTATCTTGAATGGTATTTTCTTACAGGCTTTGGGTTTTGGCAGCAAATGCTCAAGATCTAGGAAGGAGATGTGGGCAAGTGTGCGTGTGCTGATTTGTATTCTGCCTCATGGACTAACTCATGTTTCTTTAAGTGAAAGAGTGACTTGCATATTGCATTCTGCCTTGGTCTGTACCAGTCTGTTATTCAGGAAGCTGTTATTTGTTACTTCACAAATGCCTTTGGTGTAACCTTCCTCTCACACAGTGCATTAAACTCCTCAGCTGATTTCTTTAAGTTCTTTAGTCACTGAAGACTGCCTTTTTAGAAGTGACTGAACATAGAGAACTTATTTTCAAAATGTAGAAGCATCTAAATCTAGCTGGTATGATTATATTTTGAGTGTCGGTGGAAAAAAAAAAAATTGGAGGCTGCTAAGACTCCTATACTGCAAACAACAAGAGAAAAGTTTTTAATACATTTTAAAGTGCAATTAGTGCAGAAAAAGTTAATAATTTTCTACATTTTAAATGGTAGAGAGTAAGGGTCCTACTTTTCTCTGGTTTTTTTTTTTTTTGTTTGTTTTGTTTTTTTGGAAGCTCTTTGTTTTTTGGAAGTTTATTCAGAATTTCATTGTGATACACAGGTATATCTTGTAGATATGTCACTTTGGTCTTTTAATCAGTTGTTCAGTTTGATTCTGTCTGTATACTTTAAGGTGTTCTGTCGACAAAAGTCCTTGGAATGTTAAATAACCCTGAAATTAAGTATGACTTGTGAGCACCTGACAAGAGGGGGTTTACAGTAAACCTCCATCTCTGAAACCCCCAGTTTGTGTTGCCAGCCAGCTGAGCAACTTCTGCTGCCACGTGCTCGCCCTTCCACCTTTTAATCCAGTGCTCAGGAACGTGGGTGTTTTGCAGGAACTTTTCAGCAGTGCTGGAAATGCTGAAGTGCACATCTGGTTCTGGCCCAGCCTGGTGTTCAGCCTGGGCTCCCAGCAGCTCTGATACACTGCAGCAATACTTGTTGGTGGGGTCTTGGCTCACAGGCAGCTGGCTCACACTGTCATGGCTGTGGTAAAAAGAGGGGACTCTCCAGAGGCTTTCAGGAAACAGAGGCTTTATTTGGGGGGGTCAGGGGATCCCCCAGCCCCAGGTGGTGCCTCTGAAAGAGACCCCAAGCCTGGGCTGCAGGGCGGTTTTGTACAACACAATCTGGGGTGGGTACAAAATCATACAAACCAATAAAACAATCCAAACACTACATGCCAACCAAGTTACCTAAATTCTAACAAATCCAACATAGGTTTGGGAGTGGTCTCAGGAGAGTCTTGCCAAACTAGTGGCCAAAGCTCTTGGACCTTAAAGATAAGAATTCCATGATGGACAAAGGGAAAATTATGCATAACACAAGGATGAAACAAGAAGGAACCAATAGAGAAGAGTCTCCAGGCAGAGGCTCTAGTTGTCCTAGAAACCCTTATCAAACTATGATAAGGATACATTCTAAAACAAGAGGCCCTTTCAAGGTGTTCAAACTACACTAAACTTACAATATAAAAAAAACCTTATACTATATTCATAACTAAAGCTTATAAAACATTTCTCGCAAACTCACACTGGAAAGAAGCGAAATGCCTGGAAGAGCGGGGCAGCGAGGATGAAAATTTCCTGCTGGAGCTGTGCTGTGGCTGCCAAAGTGACCTTGGTGGGTGGAAGGATGACGGAGTGCCGCGCCGGGCGCGCCTGACAGCGGCGCGATCGCGGCACGCCTGACAAATGGCTCACATTAAAATGGGGGGCACTCCCGGCAG
Organism: Phylloscopus collybita; assembly: GCA_027886175.1. Classification (NCBI taxonomy): domain Eukaryota; kingdom Metazoa; phylum Chordata; class Aves; order Passeriformes; family Phylloscopidae; genus Phylloscopus; species Phylloscopus collybita. Next base: position 1,644,734 of record JAJNNQ010000019.1, on the reverse strand, counting down.
CGCCGGCGTCCCCATCCATCAGTCCTGATTACCACACCAACGTCAGGCCTGGCACCGAGCACATTTGTCAGGGGGAGGAAAAAGCAGTTGTTAGGAGGAGCGCTCCCTGTCACGGTAATGGGCTGAGGCCGGCCGGTGACTCGCAGGAACCAGCGCCTCTGCGAATGGCCTGAGCAGCACTGGGAGCACACACTGCTGACATACTTCTCCCCTGGGCTCCTGGGCTTGTTGTGTCCCTCTGGGGAATGGTTTTTCCCCCAAAACCCCCCTCAGAGACTGTAATCCTTATTCCAACCCTACTTTCCTCTTCTCTCTGACCTATGGCTCTGTGCCAGCTATCCCATCCCAAGACAGAGACCAGATAAAAACCCCTGCTCCTCCATGTTCTCCCTCCTTGCCCCCGGGACTCCTTCCAGAATAAAGCCTTGGAACATTGCCCTTGAGGTAGGAGCCTCTTCTGAATCTTTCTCCCTATTCCTTGAAGCCTATGCCCCCAAAGCTCCCCAAAATCTGAGCTAGCACAGCAGCCAGGGGGGCAGGAAGGGCAGCAGTACTTCATGTGCTAGCTCAGTTTCCTTGAGGGGCTTTGGGGGGAAATACCTCAAGGGATAGGATAAAAGATTCAAAAGAGGCTCTTACTTCAGGATGATTGCAAGGCTTTATTCTCGAGGGGTCCCAGGGCAAAGAGGCTGAACAAGGAAGAGCAGGGGTTTTTATCTAGACTCTGTCTCAGGCCAGATAGCTGGCACTGAGCCATAGGTCAGAGATAAGGGAAGGACAGGGCCAAACTAATGGGTTACAGGCTTTAGGGGGTTCTGGGGAAAAAACCTTTCCCCAGAGGAATACAACACACTTTATTTACACTGTACACTGGGCTAGTTAAATAGGCAGGATCAGAAACATTACCTGGGGGTGATTGAAAAGTTTCTTGAGCGCTCGGGGCTACCTGAAGAGTATCAGATAGACTGTGTTCTATAGAATGATTAATGCAGCAGGGAATCAAAATGCATTCTGTGAAAATTCTTTGAAATGCCTAATTCAGATGAGTTCAACTTTGGTTTTTCTTAATGCTGGTGAGGAAACTATACAATAGGAATTCAGTCAGAAATAGAAGTAATTGCAGAATTGGAGATGGATTGGTATTTTCAGTCATAGCTACTTATTTGTGCATCTCTCTTAGGGGTTGTATATGTGTATAACTGAGGAATTCTACAGAAAGGCCATCATTTAGAGTAAAAGAAGGCACTGTAAATAGCAGTCTGCATATCAAACAGCTGATTTGATTTTTATTGAAGAGAGTAGGACTATCCCATAAAGAAACAGTGTTACTCTAGTGTGACTTCTGTATTGTAAAACTGATACTCCTAACAGCTAGTTAGAAACAATATTGTTCTCATTTTTGCTCACTGACTACTCAGTATTGAGTGGATAATAGATTTAAAAAACCTTCAGATAATTATTCCAGAAACAATGAGTCATTTAAGTTCAAATGTGTTTATATTTGATTTGGTTTGGGTGTGGTTTTGGGGTTGTTTGGGTTTTTTTGTTTGTTTTGGGGGTGGTTTTTTTTTTTGTTTTGTTTTGTGTGTGTGTTTTTTGTTTGTTTGTTTTTGGAGGGAATCAGTAGATTTGTTAATGTCAATACTGTTTTCAACATTTCTGTAGATGAATTTTTATTTCTTATTTCAGATCATTTGTCTTGACTTGAAAAAGAATGCAAACTATGGGATGGAGAATACTTCACAGTGAATGAATGAAATACTGTTGCAATTGAGAAAACTTAAAAGCCATCAATTGCTCCTTTTTTCTTTTTTTTTTTTTTTTTTTTTTTTTTTTTTTTTTTTTTTGTCCACGTGGAGTTTTTGTGATCTGTTTTTTTCAGAAGTTTCACCTCTCAGTTGTCCTACCCTAATTAATACCAATTTAAAGAAACAAAGCCTTTTGCCAAACACTGAAATGTATGACCTGGGGGAAGGCTGCATTTGATTTCAGTTGCACTTAGTTGTAGTTAGTTATAGTTTTAGTTATTATTTTACTTTTTAGGTGATGATTAAACTTGAATTCATCAAAAAAAGAGAAAAAGTTCATCTGCAGTGCTGGAAATATGAATATTTCTTTGGCTTTCTGTTTTGTGGGTTAGAGTTTAGCATGTAGAAGTCAGTATATACATCTTTCAGTGTTTTGAGTTAAGCCTCTATTCTGCTAAATAGAAATTATGAGTTTCTTATACTGCTTAAGAAACTGGGAGTTCTCCTGTCCCTCCTCCAGCACTTGAAATTACATTTACATTACATTTGAGATCATTTGATTAAGTGCAGCATTTGCTGCCAAGTTGAAACAATGGAGAGATGGGTTTGAAGCATGAGTGTTCTTCTTTGGGATCTCTGATCCCCTCCTGGATTCTCAACAAGTGTCTCAGGTGTGTTACCTGGGCACCTCATTGCTTCATTTCTTTACATTCCTTGTGCTTTGGGAAGTTATTAGTGTGTTTATTCTCACTGTCTTAATGAAATGAAGAATGGATTAAGAGGATCAAATCTTTCCTTGGAAGGGTAGTTGCAGTGTGTTTAAAAATCTCAACACTGTGTTCTTGGATACTGAGATTTCATTCAGACACATTTCTTACATCTGCAGATGTGTGGCAGCAAGTGGTTCTGAACCTCCAAACACCTTTTTTGTGTGTGTTACTAGAAAGATCTCATTCAAATCAGATTTTTGGTTAAAATTGGTTACTGGAGATTGTTTTTAACCTGAGGAATTAAATGAAAGATTATCTAGATATAACACCTTGCTGTGCATGAAAACATTGATTTCTGTGTTTTTGTGTTGATAAATCAGTGGTTTCAGGAGATAAACATCCCTTCCATCACTGTGGCTTTACTGCTTTGCCATTCTCTTCTTTCTTCCTGCTCAGTATCTGTATTTGCATGAACAGCTGTAGGCCATGCATAGCTCACCAAGCCTGCTAAAGACTGGCTCTTAACTGTTATTTATTATTGGAATTTGCACACAACTGAGAATATCCGAGAGAAAACGTTCACAGAGTTAATCCAAATCTCAGCTCTTTGAGTCTGATCTTCTTCCAAACCAGACCGAAAAGTCAGGTTGTTTTTAAATTTTCTGGGAAATGGAAATTTCTGTTCCATTCCCTTCCCAAATCATACCAGTTTGGGTAAGGAATGAAATCCCCAAGTTTCCCCAAGCATGACCCCTGAGCAGTCCATCAGGTTTGCAGGGAAGCCAGAGCCTTAGGAAGGCAGGTGAAGTTTGCAACCTGGGGGCATTTTCTGGAGTTTGTTTGTTGGTTTGCTTCCTGTTAAGGCACCAGGGAACAATTTGTAAGGCAAATCTTCACCTATTTACCCCAAAATACTGTCAAGACCCCACAAATAATGAAGTTTCTTAAAACTAAAATCAAAAAACTGAATTAACTCTTACCCTGGCAAGACGATTTGTAATTCCACCGTTGCTCCTGCAAAAAACAGCTCAACCAAAGCATAAAAATATCCATCAAAGAATAGAAAAATCTCCTAAACCATTTGAAAAAAGTAGTGATAAAGAAAAAATAACTGATATTGTACAATCTATAACAAACAAATATAAAACCTGTTATAAAAACAACCCTGACACAAACAAGAAAATTATATTAGAAGTAACAAAAACAAGAAATCTCCCAGGGAATTATTAGCAAACAGTTTTTTTTTTCTGAAATGCCATGCAAAGAAAAATACAAATATATACTTGTACTAGTTGGTACCTTCAGTGAATAGCCTGAAACTTACCCCTGTCACACCCACACAACAACAACAACAAAAAGTAGTGAAAGCTTTGCTCAATCCTGTAATTCCAAGATTTCAAGTTCCTGTGAGCATCTCATCAAATGAGAAACCGTGTTTTGTGGCCACAGTAATCAGAAAAATTAACAAAGTTCTAAGACTTACCCGGGACCTGCATACACCATACAGGCCCCAGGCAAGTGGCAAAATTAAAAATAGGAACATAGTAAAACCCAAATTAATAATATCTGTCAAAAAACACCCATAACACAAGTTCAGACCTTGCCTATGGCCTTCCTAAGTCCACATACAGCCAAGGCCAAGAAACAACAAAACTAACTATAAAATATCACATGGCAGAACCTTCCTGCTACAGCAATGGGAGGGATCTTCACCTACAATCCTTTGTCTTGATGAAGCTGCACTTTGTCTTATTAATGATATTTTTATTTATGTGTAGTTATTGTTGCTTGCCTGCTTCATCCACTCTGCATGTGCTCGATGTGTGTGCATGCTCATGGTAGAATGCAAACAGGATCATCATGCAAGTGCACATGGTTTGTATGGATAAATGTTTTCATTAAGTCATCCCTCTGGTACAACCAGCAATAATGTGCTAAAAAAGGAGAGACTGCCTTCTTTCAAGTGGCAGAAAATGGAAGTTTAGGCTCACCCTCACCTGATCTTTCTTAGTCTAAATCTCTACGTGTGTCTGTTTTTTCAGGCTTTCCTATTTATATTAAAATTGCAAGGAGACAGGGCAATACTGAATGTGTCAGAGTTCACTGCTCAGAATCAATATGTTGTAGGGAACAAGCCCTTTTCTCAATATACTCTATTTTAAACAAATACTAGTAGAATCATAAAAATTTACACACTTGTGTTTGTACATAGCTTGGTTTTTTATTTGAAAGGAACATCCCTTGCTTGCAGGTCTCATTTTTTTTGTTTGGAAAATTCACTGATCTTTTTGCCAGTGCACTTCTCTTTTTGTAGAGGCTGCCAGAAAGTAGTGAAACAATGGACACTCTCACTGTCCAAGTCCTCCTTAGGTTTTGGTGAGAAATACTGCTTGCACATCTTCAGAATTTCATGCTGTGCTCAAAATATTCCATGAAGAGCTATTAAACAGGGTAGAGGGAAAATTCATGAGACATTCCAACCATCAAGAATAGTCTCCAAACCATTTGCATGCTTATCCTTAGTCACACTGTATTATTTTGCCATTACTCTCAGCAGTGTAAGTTTATACTTTATGAACATGGTGAATTAAGGAAATTGATAATGCTTGTTTTTCCTTCTACAGGCTGACCTCCCTGATCAGATAATAGTAAGATTTTGCTTCAAGGGGATAAAGAAATAAACACTTTATTTATCTGTATTTTAAAATGAATGTGTGTGAAAGAATTCTCTCAATAAATTCAAAGCTGAGTGACAATTTTGCTCCATACCATTCTAGCTCAACCTTTGTAGTGTATTTTGTTAAAAAAACAGCCAGAGGAGACAAAGAGATCTTCAGACATGACAATTGCTTGAAGTGGTGTTTGCAGTGATGGAAAAGACAGCAGTTCCCCTAGGAAGGAAAAACAACCGTACAGTTATTTTATTTTCTGTATGTACACATCTGAACAGCTGTAGAGGAGCTTGAGTTGGGAATCATCACTTTTGCTGATGTTTGTTTTGTCTTTTATTTATCCCTCTCTGTCTTCCAAAACTGCTGCTAACTTGCAAGTATCTTTGGGTTTTGGTTTGTTTACTTTAATGAGATGTTATGGAACTAATTTTAACTTCCCCCACCCCATAAAGTAGAAGAGAATATTCTGGACAAAGTGAAATTAAATTTTGCTTGATTACTGACTTCTTAAATATTTTACTCATCATTCCTCTGCTGTGGAAGCATGGAACAGCCAGTCCCTGAGCCAGCAGTGTGTCCTTGTGGCCAAGGAGATCCATTCCTGGGGTGCACCAGTACCAGCAGCTCAGGGATGGGATCCAGCCCTCTCCTCACCTGGAATATCTTGTCCAGCATCAGGTTGCCCAGACCATGGAGCTCCTGGAGCAGGTCCAGCAGGGGATTTCAAAGATGAGTAATGGAGTGGAGCAGCTCAGGTACAAAGAGAGGCTGAGAGTTGGGTGTGTTTAGCCAGGAAGAGAGATGAGGGAGAGGGAACCTCATCCCTGCCTCTCAGTGTGTGCAGGGAGTTAAAGGAGTCCTTTTTGTCTGGGTGAACAAACTGACCAAAGATAATTTTGATTAGATGCTTCTTTTTTTGTTTTTTAATTTCACAAATTTGCATCTCAAGAAAGGAAAGGTGTTTCAAATGTGAGAGGGTTGTTTGGCTTTGGTTTTGTTGGACATTTGCTACACTAAGGAGAAATAAAGAATAATAAATAAGATTTCAGCTCAGGCCTCTCTCTGCATGAGCATTAACAAAACAGGGGGATGATGGAAGTTTTTGCAGGTGGTGCTGTGTTTTGTTGGGTTTGCAAACATCTAGGTAACCATATAAAAAAACCAGTTTTTCTGAACTATTGAAAACCTCAATAGCTAAGTTAAAATATTAATTAGATAATACATTGGTTATGAAGGTGGAGCTTTGGTACTAAAATCTTTTGCTGCCCAGTTTAAACATAAAGGTTCACAGTTTGGTTAGAGTCAAGTCTAAGGTGACTTGCTGCCAGCAGGGATGACTTCACTGAGAGACCTGAGTGGAGCAGGAGGGCTTCAGATTGACTCATCTGAGCCTGGGGATTCCGAAATGACACTCAATCCCCGTGGATAGGATACTTGACAGTGCAGGTTACATATTCCCTCCTAGTAATCTGAAAAGTAGCCCTGACATTGGCTCCGGAGGGAGCTGCCTGGCAGCTTTCCCTGTGTGTGTGTGTGTGAGAGAGAGAGAGAAAGGTGCTGCAATTAGAGACAACAGGATGTGGAGCAGGAATACAGAGGAAAAGGCTGAATTTTATTAAATGGAATGTTTTCATCAATAGCTGAGCAACAACGCCCATGTAACACCGTGAATGAATTGTGGGGAATATTTGTTGTTCTGCCACGTGCTCCCTGTGCCAGTGCTGCTACCAGCAGGACAGGCAGCTCTGGGTTGTGTTTAAGGTTGCTGTGAAGTACAGGGCTTTGAAAAGGGCACTGGAAAATATCTCTGCCTTTTATTTCTCTCCTTGATAATTTTTCTTTCTCTTTGAAGAGGAGAAAATAAGCTTGAGGCTCCTTGCTTTTCAAACGTGTGCACCGCACACAGTTGTTCCATGTATCTGATCTCTGTGTTTTGAAGGGTTTGTGGGGTTTTTGTTTGATTTCTTTGGGGTTTGTTTTGGTTTGGATTTTTGAGGGGGGTTCATTTTTACTTGAGGTCTGCTAAATTGTACAAAGATGTTTGTAAATAATGGTTCCCCTGACAGAAGCCTAAAAATACAGCATGATTCATGATAAAAACTGGAAATTGTTTTCATGGTAGGAAAATAGAAATCACTTATTAGCTAATATAGTATTAAAATATATTTGAGATTGGAGGGCTGTTAAAGCTGTGATAGGGACATCATTCCATGTGTGCTAAAACATTGTGTGGTTTTTGTGGCCTTGGGGTTTTTTCTGATTTTTAAATACCAAGTTCATTTGCTAAAGTAGCATCTGCAGGGCAGGCCATGTATTTTTATGATGCTTATTGCAGTTCTCAGGCTTTCTAACACTACCCCAAGGCACGCTGTGCTAACCTAGAAATTCGCTTTTGATGCCTTGTTGTGTCTGAATAACTAAATAATAGCCTGAAAGTCCATCCACGGTGAGCCTAGGGTCAGCAGGGTAATGGTGTCTTTGTATTTCACTGGGGAAGTTTTGATTTGTGAATGAAGCAGATAAATAGCAGCTGGGATGTTTTATAGCAGGAGTTAGGTGGGCTTGGAATGGGCAGACGGGGTGCACAGCACGGTAGGAGCTTTACATCTGCTGCTGTCCTCTCAGGGCAGTAAGAAATGGGGCTCATCTTTCAGAGGAAGTGTCAGGTCTTAAACTTTGAAAGCAGCTCTCAAATTAGGCTTCTCTAGCGAAAAATAAATATAATTGAGTGCCTGATTTGGCGTGTGCGTGTTCGGGAGGCAGAGAGCGTTATTTGCACGGTGCTAAGTGCAAATGGAGACTGACAGGTTTTTTTTCTGTGTCCAGATGATGTTAACCAGCAGCCAAGTTAGAATATATGGCAAACAGCGCTCAGAGTTTTAATATATCTCTTATTTGTGTGTTAAGAATTGACTTCACTTTTCAGTCAGTCCCTTCTCCTCTCCCTGAGGAAACAGAGCAGGTGGTGCATGTGAAGTGTCGGTGGAATGGCCTCGGTTCCCTTCCACGCCTCAAGTTCAGCTTATGGGATTTCTCATCCAGGCCCAGGTCACTATTTGACCATCACAAGGGCTTCCTAAATTGGTGTCAAACACTATAATGCAAAATAAGAACCCCTTAATACTGTTCTCTAAGTGTAGCTCCAGGTGTGGAAGGAAGACGTGTAATATTCCTGCAATGATGGCACCTATGGCTTTGGGAAGGATTCGTTCCTCTTCACTTGGTCTGTTTGCAAACAATTTAAAAAACGTGGCACATTGTTGTCTGGGTTTTTTGCTGTTCTCCTCTGTCTCTTTAAGAAGTTTCTAAAGTTCTATTTTTAGCCTTCTGTGTTTACCTTTTGCAATGGAGTCAGGTACAATTTTACATCAACAACCTTTCTTGTTATTATAACCATCTAACCATGCTTGCATTCTTCTCATAAGGAGGAGGCTGTTGATGGACTGCTGGGCTGCCCAGTGTGGTTGAAGAGGAAGATTTTCTTCCTCCAATCCATAGTCACTGTTGGAATTCTATAAATGTTGAAGTTGTAAATAAACCTTCTCTTTTCTGCCTTGGACATCTCGGCGTGTGGGTGCCATTTCTTTGTGTCGTGTGTGACAGCACATCATCTGTTTCCCTGTCACTTCCAAGTAAGTTAGAGAGGTGCAGGGGATCAGGGATTGCTTCCCTTTTTATCACATATATTTATTAAGACTATGGTTTCTCTAGCAGGTCTCATTTTTCTTCATGTTTTTCTGAAACACTCTTTTTTTATGCTTTTCAGCTGGAAATCTCCACTGTAAGAGCTGTGATAAATAATATCTATATCATAATCTAGTATTGATAGAGTATTTTTTTTAAATGTACTGTAGCTTTGTGGTCTAAATGATTGAAACATGCAGCTGAGTTTTATCCCCTTTGAGTTAGCTCAGATGGTTACTTGTTGATTTACTGGGTGATTTCTGAAAGACTTAGTGACTGTTCTTAAAAACCTACAAAATAAAACTGCATAGCACTCTCTCTTAGGATAACCAGCTCTCAATTTATGGTCCTGAGGGATAAAAACCCTCTACAGTACCTTTCAGGAGTGGCTTGTTAGTCCTCCATCAGGCCAGGCATATTCCATTGTCTTTTCATGGTGAAGATTAAATTGCTGTGAAACATTTGTGAAATCCTTTCCAAGAGTGCCAAATCCCTTTTAGCTAAAGAAACAAGTTTGAATTTGTTCTTAATTTGCTCATTACAAATTTATGTTGACTGTGCCTTATCTTCATTCCTTATCTTCACAAAACTCATGTTTGGCAATTGGTTCCATGTCATTTGATATCACAGTTAAGCTGACAGGTCTATTAATTTCTTTTTCTTCCCCTTCTCCTCACTTTGCAAGGCAGGTATTGCTTCATGTTCCTCTGGGATTCTTCATCCTCTCCAAGTGTTCTGGGATGATCACAAATTGGTTAGAGATTTTTTGGGGGGTGTTTTGTCAAATATTTTCTCAAAAGCTGTAGCCTCAACTTTTGATATTATTGATGTGAAGATATCTGTGATGCCTAAATATTCTTTACTCATTGATTTAAAAAGAATTGTACACAGCTTTTCTTTTAACTCTAAGTCCTAGTCATAATACAGTGCCTTTTTGAAGATAAAAGCAAAATCTGTTAAGAATTTATTCAGTTTTAGCACAACTTTGCTTCATTTTTTTTCTCCCTTACACTTAAAGGGGTTTTTTTATTATTTTTCCACTTCCTTACAGTTTCTGACTCATGTTGTGCTTTACATTTCTAATGATCAGGAATAAAAGTACAGTGTATAATCTTATTCTGTTATTAACAGAATTAGCATAAAAAACCCCACAAAGAAATCACGAAGAAATTAATATAGATGTTGTCAAGATTGAAATGAAAAGTGTTTCTAACAATTAGAGTTCATAACACACAGCAGGAATGTGGCAATTGTTCTGTTATGGCAGCTGACTCGATTCCATGTACATACAATTAAAACCCTGAAGAACTAATTGTTAAACATTCTTCACGTATGTGAAATACTTTGCTATCCACAGTGCTTTTGTTTGGACTTGCTAAAAAGCTCTCATATATAGTAAAAGAACTTTAATGGAAAGAATTAAAATGCAGAAAATTGTATTTTTATTTTTTTTAGCCAAGTGCTGAACACGTGCATTTAATCCCCTTGTGATTAAAACACTTAAAGGTGCACTTACCTTCCTGGGTGAGTATTCCCATTCTCTGAAATGAGGCTGCTTATGCTTAAAACCTCTAGCAAGGCCAAATGAAAGAACAGGTTTTGTGCATTGTTAACTAAATAGCACTGATGACTCCATTAAAATGAGCATGCATACAATATCTTTGAATTTATGCCCTTATTGCTCCCATTTTTCAAATTTGAAATATTGAAAGCAAGGTAAAGCTATCTGCAGCCTTTAGAGTACAGCAAAAGAAAAGAAACCTCTCATCATAAATATCATTGCTTCAATTGCATTTTTCCACCCTACTGGGTAATTCTGAAACTCTAACTCATGCAAAGGAGAGGAGTGAAAGAAGAAATCACACTTGGTCTGTTGTGCCAGCCATACCATAGTAGTTTTAAGGTTGTATTTTATCCACATCCTCTTGCTGTTTTTTTTAAACCTTACATTTGTAGTAAGGTTTTCATTCAGCTTCAGTGAAGTGTTGCAAGGCTCACTTACCTGCCATACTGTACCTATCACGAGTCAAAGGTTTTAATCCTTCTTTAGCTTTTTCTGAAAATGTGTTGCCTCTGTTTACTTGTTGAGTTCCAGATAGGCTTCGAGACAGTATTTTTTGTTATGTACTGAATAAGCATAAATTGTCATCACATCCTATCAGAATAATATGTAGTACTGGTTCCATACCTAACCAGAATATTTACAAGGGGAATGTAAATCACCTCTACTCTGTGTTGGTGGCATGGCTAGGCTTTTTTTAAATCTCTGCACTGAGTTCTTAATATGTCTTTTGAGGTCTGTCAGTTGTTAGTAATTATTGTGTAAGCATAGCAGTCCATGTCAAAGCTTGTAAATCCAGTCTCTACATTTGTCCTCTCCTGCAATAACTTTACACATATGAATATGTTGGTAATTTCCATGTGATTTTTCCCTTCATTATTATTTTGAGTTAAATGTGTTTGAAATATTTAGTGTAAGTCCTGAAGTATCAGTGGCAAGAGAAGGCTCTGAGGAGATTATACCAGCATTTTATCATGTGGCTATGGACACTGGAATGTTCTGTCCTTGTCTTACTGTTCTTTTTATGATGTGTTCTGAAGTTTTGCCCCAACCAAGCCCACAACGCTGTCTGGTGCCACACTGAGCTAAAGGACTGAGCTGGTTAGGTCGTTGGCTGTTGGCTAAAATCAAGTAATTTCTAGGAAGTTGAGGCTTCATATTAGCCAGTTAAGTATATGTGTGGGTTACAGATGGCAGCATTAGCTTGGAAATGTTAATGTCATTCTAAAAAGTTGCTTCGTGACTATTCTTTTTAAGGAAGACAAACCCTGATGTTTAAATATGAAATACAGGTGCATGTGTAAAACTGTGGTCATGTTGGTGCTTACTTTCCTCATGCTCCTATACTCACACTTGGAAATGTTTTGTCTTTTTCCTGTTTTGCAATCTGAATTTTAGAAACATGTCCTTATTTAGGTATTCCAGTGTCCAGCAACTTGTTCTTATCCAAAGCCTTAAACATTTTCCATCATGGTTTTGATTAGGGCGTGGAAGTAGATGATCTTTGAGTCCCTTCCAGCCCAAGCCTTCTGTAGCTGGTTGTGCAGAGAGAGGTTCTTTCAGTTTTGGATCCTGTCTTATTTCTGTGAACAAAGCACGTGGGGCTGTCAGGAAATGCAGGGCAAGGAAAAAGGGCTTCACTCTCTTAAAACAGGCTCGCTCCCTTATTTTTTAGTGTCAACAATCAGAAATTCATATCAACTGGGTGAAACAAAAGCACCACTTTGGCCATCAGATTTTCGTCCCAGATGATAATACCCTAAACAGGATACAATTCACAGAAGTATAGAAATGACTACAAAGTTGTATACACATCTGCAAATCTTGTTCCTCTTTCAAGCCTACATCAGGTATTCAGTGGGGAGGGAACTTGCCATGCCTGGTGAATTTTAGAATCCTTGTGTCATTTGGAAGAGCTCAAATGCCACTAAGGAAATGAACAGGAAGAGGCACTACAGAGCAGCAATATGGAATGGAAATGGGCTGAGAGGGTATAAATGTAATTAGCGAAACACATTTTCATGACTAGTAAAATTAGCACCCATTTATACATGTTATACACTTGAACCCTTGTTGACACCTGAGGCTGGGAAAATATATCTGCTAATCAAAACATGTAATTATATCCTATGAAGCTGAAGTAACGCACCGAATCCCTGCTCTTGGTGGTGTTAATGATTTGTGAAACTCATTTACCCGATCACCTCGGTTTGTCCTTTCTTGCTGTATTTCTGCTCCCCAAAATAGTGAGGTCAGGGACATTATAAAGCAATTAAATATTAGATCTATGGAAGACTGAACATTGTGTAAATTGTTGGATGGTATTGATATTAGAGGAGAAGGTGCTCTCAATGGTGGGGAAGAATTCTCTGGTTATAAAATAAGCAAAGCAAGCGGAGTTATTAACTTGCTGGAGAACTAAAATTCCTGTGGAGCTGTAATGTAGTGGGGTGGTTGGTAACTTGTAATTTCCCACTGGTGTGACCTTACTTTGCTGTCTTCAGAGCCCGTATCTACATCTAATTGAAGAACATTATGGCCTGACACAAATATAAAGGGGGAAAAAAAGTATAAATTATTGATTTTTGTAGTGGTTTGGGCCTATACAGGAGAAGTACTGAAGAAAAATGGGATATAAAAAAATGTTTGCTAAGTTTCACGATACAACAACAGATGAATTTATTTTGGTTTGCAACCCAGTTGTAAAGTAGCATTGTGGAGATGTGAGAAATGAATCAACTTAATGTAGAAGAACAATTTATTTATTCTGGCAATAGTGGTGTGTCACTTCAGTGAAAGGGGTGCTGCCACAGCCATGGACATCTTGCAGCTTTTGGTTTATGTGGGTAGGTAGCAAAAGTAAGAATTGGGGGAGGGAAGGGGGCAAGAAGGGTTTAGATAGAGTTTTTCATTGATGAAGAGTACAACCAGAAATTAACTTATTCACAATAGCATTAGAATCATCTTTAGTTCTTGTAGTTCATCAAAATCTTCAGGCTAGTTAAATTCTGAAGATGATTGTAAAAGGGAGAAGTGCTCCTGCTGGAGCACAGATGTTATCCATCTTGATTAAACAGCTCTGGCAGGTTGTTTTAAACAACCAGTCCTAAATACTCTTTGTCTAATCACTTTGGGTTTCTATATCTGGCTGTCTTAGATGAACCAAACAAGAAGAGTTTTTATAACAATGCTACTTTACCATTCTTCGCTCGCACCAGTTTTACTGACATTTAGTGGGGATGTTTACTTTCTGTGAAAGCCAAGATAATTAAAATTTAAAACTGAATAAACATAGTATCTGTAATGTTTATTAATCATGAGGTTCTGTGAAGAACAGTGTAGTATAAAAGTGCATTAACTAGTACAGATACATTAGCATATCTAGTATTAAGAGATTTCTTAAAAAACTGGAAAGGAGCAGAAAATTTACTGCTTCTAATATTTGAAGGTAAATTAATTCAATGTATCATAGTTCTGTTGATATCTTCCTTTGCACCCTAATTTCATGTAAGAGAAAGTGTGGCAATATTTGCATGCTGAATTTGCTGTATGCAGTGTAGTTACTGTCCTAAATTACCCACTTAGATGCATTGATCTCATAGTTTTAGGTGAAGACTCATGGAATACTGTAGGTGTTTTGAAAAAAAACCCCACAATTTAAGTTAACAAAATTTCTTTTAAAAAACTCGCTGTGCCTACCTTGAGATAAGATTGGAGAGTCTAAATAAGTTATCAAATAAATGGAACTGGCATGGTAATATATAATTCTGCATTGAATCTATACATATGACATCTAATCCAGGAATGTTCTGTTAATTACTATTGTGCATCTGCTGGAATTGCTGTAGGTGTTCTTTCAGTATGTCCTGTTTGTGATTGGATATCTGGCAAATCCTCTAAGTTGTAACATTTATGGTAGAAGTTATTTCAGTATTGAGACAATTCTAGTTCTCCATTTCAAGTCCTTAGGTATGATTTTTGAGTATGAATTTAAAACTTTCTGTCCCTATATACACCACTTACCTGAAACCAGTGCAATGGAATCTGAATATCTGTGCAAGGAGTGGACTGCTTGGACATCCAGGATCAAGGCCAGAGGAATTAGGTGAGAAGTAGTGGAAGCTCAATCACAGACCTTGAGTTCTCTTCAGAGTGAATTGTTGCCTGGGCTGCACTACTCACTAACACAGCAAGGGTTGTTCATGCTTAGTGACATTTAAATTTAACGTTTTTCCTTGCTTTATCAATTTATATTACCCAGTCATGCAAGAACTTCTTTTTTTAGGGAGGTTGTTTTTGCACTCTGTTCTGAAGATTAAAAGAGCAAAGTGTCCAATGCACAGCTTTAATCCCCTCAATTCTGTGCCCATGTTGTACTTAATGAAGCCATTTTGCAACTGAAGTGCTTGATTTTCCTCCTGGAGTTGGTAGAGAGTGGAAGATGCTTTTAGATATTTTCCAGAGGATGGCCATTCTGTCATGAATTCCCTCATTTAAGTCAGGTGGAAATAAGTCAGTCACTTATTTCTCTCCCCTGACTGCAGAGAATAGGTTTGGCTCCTCTCTAAAGAACCTGGCCATGGTCTAAGTGTCTAATTGAGGTAAAGGTCCCACCTGTCTGGGTTTTGAATGCATGCTGGACATGTTGACCAGTAAGTAACAGCTTAGAAGGGTTTTGTCAATGTTGCATGGTGAAAGGAAAGGTCATAAAGATGAACTTTAAGATATTTGTTTGGGAAAGGGCTGCTTCAGCTGCCACGTTGCTCACGTGAACCTTCCAGAAGTGAGGTTTCACCTTGTAGTTGTCCCCTTCTGTGAAGTGTCACTGTCAGTGTGATCTGCCTGATGGACTCCAGATGATACCTAGGGTTTGTTATGACTGACAGATGGGATTTGACATGGGGAGATTTAAAAAGTTCCAACTGCTTGTGATGGAGTAAGACCACCAAATAATTGGGAGGGACTAGTTAAAATGTCAGCGTGCCCTTGGTTACTTCATCAAGGTTTGTGTGAATCCTATCATGATGCCCTGTTGGTGAAATCCTTACATCCAGGGGTGAACTAGTGAATTTGCAACTTCCTCTATGCAACAGAGGTTCTGCCTTGCCATGATTCCAAGCTTTGTTTGCTGTCTCCTTCAGAAGAGTGCTGGCTTTACAGCTCAGTGCTTCTGTGTTGGAACAGGGTCAGCAGCTGTATGGATTTTCTCAGTGATAAACCTAACTGCATCCAGGAAAGACCTGAGTTTAAATTCTATTTTCTGAAACACTCCTTTGCTCCCAGGCCCACTCTTGGCCACGGGTGACTGGTGGCATGTTTAATGTCCCGAGTTAATGACCCAACCTGCATCAGAGATGTTGTGATGAAAGCAGTGACAACTGGGGGAACACTGCTGGGCTGAGGCAGAGTCACTTTGAGAAAACAGGTTTCTAGTGACCCTTCACTTGACTCATCTCCTCCTGCCTTTGTGCCATCTTCTCCTATTTGGCAGATATTACACAAATTGAAAGCGGAAAATTATTTTTTTCTGACTGATGTAACTTGGTCCTGTGGCTAGTACTAAAAAGGAAAGTCTAAAAAAATATTACTGGCATGTGAAAATTCTTAATATATTCCTAAGTTTATATCTTGTCATGTTTTTACATCAGCTGGCCAAGTAGAAGCTGTGTGCAGCATTTTATACATGAGCATGCTTTTCTTCCATCCTAATGCACTCTTTGGGTCTCCTGAACAACAGGGATGTGTTCAGGGTGCTAAACAGGGCCTTAGAGCTTGGACAAGAGCTAATCCTTGATCTGAAAGGATGGGTGATGTGTCCAGTTTTTTGCCTTGGAAGAATAAAATGCTCAGTTGCACCTCTTACAGTCTTAATGTATTTCTTCAGGACAGCCCTCTGATTCTTGGTCCTTGGAGCTTTTGAGTTGGTTTTTTTCCCAGAATTGCTACCAGTTGTTTTTTCTCTCACCTTCTTGGCTGTCTTTTCACATCTTGTACTCCAGCATTTCCTGAAGGTTTTGGAGTTTGTTGCTCCATTATATGCAAGCATGGAGTGTGCAGTGGAAAACCAGCTGTGAGCATGAGGTAGTTTTTGTAGGAGCATCTAAACTTGAGACTTGGATTTCTGTTTACACCTGAGGTCATTCTTGTGTTGTTCATACTTTTTGGCATTTGACTTCTTCCTGTGCTGCTACTCTTGCCTCCAGCTCTGCTTCTCCTCTCATGCTGGGATTGGCAGTGAGACTGTGCTAAGGCAGTTTGATGGCTCCTGTTCACATCCTAATGGGTTTTCTCTCATTTTTGAAATTACTCTGGCCCATTTATTGCTTTGTTCTTCTTAATATGACATTTATGGACAACGATGGACACTTAAAAATGGAGAACAATTGAAAATTTTCAAATGTCAGCCTGTTTCAAATACTATTTAACACTTCTAAAGTTCAAATCACTAGTTGGCCTTTGCTTGCTTCTTCTTTAATGAAGACTGAAACTTCTTCATTCTGTTCCCAAAAGCAGAAGCATTTGATGTAGATTAACAGTGACTCTGCTTTTCAGACACCCTTCATCCCACAACAGACCATGTATGGGATCAAATGGCATCATTGTGCTCAACTAAAATATTTGGAGATAAGCTGTCTGTGAACTGTTTTATGCTTCTGGCATTTCCATGGTAATGTATGTGGAGGAGGAGAAATCTGACTTATACATGTTTTCCCAGTCATGATTTGTCATTATAAGTGAAGATTCTTTTAGGTAATGTAGTCAACACAATTAAAGCTAAAAGCCACGTTTGGCATAATCCCAGTTTTAGCCTTTTGGAAATATCGTTCATACGGAGCGAGATTACATGAAGTTCCCAATTGCCAGGATTTGTAAGAAAAATACTTCAGTATGCACTGATAGCTCAGTGTGTACAAAAATGATGTGTATGATGCCATAAATTTGGGGTGGGTGTGTGTAACAGAGGGCAGAGTATTTTCTGGATTGATTGTTTTTTTTTTGTTGTGTTGTGGTTTGGGTTTTTTTGGTGTTTTGTTTTTGGTTTTGGGGTGGTGTGTGGTTTTTTTGTTTGTTTGTTTGTTTTGTTTTGTTTTTTGGGGTTTTTTGTTTCTTTGGGTTTTTTTGTTTTGGTTTGGTTTTTTGTTTTGGTTTGGTTTTTTTGTGGGTTTTTTTTTGTGGTGTTTGTTTGTTTTGTTTTGTTTTGTTTTTTGGGATTTTTTTTGGTTTGGTTTGGTTTTTTGGTTTGGTTTTTTTTTTTTTTTTTTGTGGGAAGTCTGGAGATTCTGTGCAATAGCACTGTCTTGTGCCATGGTTCAGGTGGCTTTTATCTACCCACTAGAAGCTATTTCAGGATGAATTGACAACCTGCACTGTGTCCTTTCACTCAATCACCTCTGTGTGCAGAGTGCCAGTAGTGTTTTCAGAGCAGCACTTATGATAAGGAGAAATAGGCAGAAATGGGCTGCTGAGAATTTATTGGGAGGCCTCATTCAGTGGATCAGGAGCTCTGCCAACACAGTGACTTCAGGGAACAGGTAGAGCCTTTCCTAGCCAGAGTGTTTCTCCTCCTCAGAGATAAAAAGGGTAGAATGAACAGGCGCTGAGACAGCTTGTCACTGCTGAATCTTGTCCTGACAGCTGCCTTGGCAGAATGCATTTGATAAACTGTGATTGACAAAATACTTGAAAACTGCAGCTTAAAACTGAATTTCTGGAGAGTGTGAAAGTAGACAGGATAAAGTAAGAATAGTCTTGTGAGCACACAGAGCTGTCATCACGCACATAGCTCTCTTGAAATTGGAAAAATAGAAAGCTGTAGGGAAACCTAGAGTGTCCTAATATAATTATCAAGATCATTACTGAAACTGGGCCTTCAGATGAAGTTAGGTCCTTAATGCAGTATTTTGTGCTTGTTTACTACACAAAATCTAATGTTGTCATTTAATTCGGTGGTAGACAAGGGGCAAAAACAAGCAAAAAGAAAACCAGCTATGGATTGCTGTGAACCATTGCAGTCCATACATAAACTTTGAAGTTTTAGGGTCCATTTTCCTGCTGAAGAAAGGCTTTGCAACAGTGGACCTGATTTCCTTGACTTTATATCTGCGGTCTGAGAAAATTAGTTTCCACTTACTGCAAATTAAGCTCATCATTTCCCAAAAAGAAAACCCTTTTAATGCATCTTCTCCGTGATTGGAAGCACTCAGAGGGCTCTTTTCTTAGGTGGGTTTTCTGCTCTGTTTCAAATCAATTAATTCTCCTTAATAGTCTATATAAAATAATATATGTCATTCCACAAATCTCTGAAAATTAATTACATCACTCCTGTTTTAAATACTGGGATGATTTTCCAAGTGCTTCTGTCTATATTCAGTTGAACAGAAGAAGGGGTTACAGGCAGTGCTGCTGTGGCAGTGAGCAGAGCACAGACTCTGCTGGTTGTAGTCATTAAACTGCACTACCACTTGATGCATTTGTTGGTGTTTGTTCTATTTTTCATTTGCATTTAAATCCCTGTGAAGGAAAGATAAGATAGAGGTAAACAAATAATGCTTATTTGCTCTTCAGTTGAGCTCCTACTAGACGTGTGACTTAGAGAGAGAAAACATTGGGGAGGAATGCCTGGGCATCCTCTGCAAAGCATCACACCTCCATTCATTCTCCAGCAGACTTCAAAAGACACATCCCTCAGGTCTTAATGAAAACATAAATCAACAGGGAGGAACTAAAAATATCCCTAAAGTTAACAGGAAACTAGGTCACTCACCACATGACTCAGTATTTGTAGCTTGCAGAAAGTATATTGCAATGTTTTTCACGTCACAAATATCCTTCTGGCACAAGACAAAGTGTTTTCTATGTTTATTTCCTAGCCCTTTGGAGTCAGAGAGTGTAATGCTTTCGAAGGTGGGATGGGTTTGGGTGTGTCTGTCTTGTCCAGGGCAGTTTCTCTGCGTTTTGCAGACACTGGGCACTGAGGAGGGTGTTTGTTGTCAGCCCACGTTGTGTGCAGGGGAAGCAGCTCCCATCCTGAGTGAGGTAACATATGTTGTTACAGAAAAGAGCTGAGTTTATCTGGGTTTTTTTTTTTTTTCTGCAAGTTACAGCAGAATCCCGCACTTTGTTCTGTTCGTGGAGCAAACTTAATTTTGGTGGAATTTAAAATCTGGAGCTGGAGAAACAGGAATGTACTGAAATGATTGATTTCTCTATGGTAGTGTAGAAATTTCCTGAACAATCTCACCATGTGGATGGTAGGTGTGAGCAGTGTGTGAAATGGAGAAATACTGAGGAATTATGATAGGCTCTGAATTGTCTATTATGATTCAGGAAAGTTATGTTAGTACAACACTGGACAATCCTGTGAGAGGATATCCATGCAATATTCCAATAATGCAAACAACTTATAACAAGCAATGAGAAGTCTTTTTAAAGAAGGAACCAGAAAATATTGTCACTGCCACTGTAAAAAGGTGTGGAAGCTCCATAAACATTGAGCAATATATTGAATTCTCATCTTTTTTTGAAAAGAATTTTGCAGTTGAACTGCAAAAGGTAGGAGCCAGTGAGTTGTTACCCAAAGCATGGCATAGTTTCCTTCTGAAGTATAACTTCAATATTCTTCAGTGTAAAAACAACTGGTGACATGACTGGAGCCTCTGCTGTGGTGATTGACACAAAAAATGTGGAAAATGAATGACTGCTCCCTGCCTTTTACCTGTATGGAAACTCTACAGCATGAAATTAGCAAATGGCAGCTCTAAAATGAGCAAAAATCCACCTCCTATACATTCAGGACTTCCTGTCCCTGGACTATGTAAATCCTAACGAGTTTACACTGGTTCAGAGCCAGACTTGAGGAATTGATGGAAGAAAAACCAACCAGAGTTGTTGAATAAAATTGTCAGGAAATTGGAGAGGCAAGCTCCTGGAGTTACAGAGGATATTCTCAAGTGTTACTTTCATGTATTTATTCTAGTTTTATACTTTTCCCTGGGCTAGAGGAGTGATAAAATACCTTTGATAGATTCACTACAGGTTGTACTTACATTCTTTATCAAAGAGTCCTGAGATCAGTTTTGTTTCAAAGCTATAGGTGATCTCATTATAGAGGCTGAACAGATATTTGGTAAAGTTTGAGATAGAAATCTTGTTCTTCATATTTTTTTTTCCCCAGGAAAAACCACAGTGAAGCAGTAAGCTTGTCTTCTTGTGAGTTGTGTGTCAGTTCTTCACATTTCTTCAAAATTGTTTACAGGCACAGATGACAAATAAGATCTTACCAACTAAATTACTTGAAAACTGTAATTTGATTTTTTGTTTTTCACTAGTAGAACTTGCTGTAGAAAGACAAGAGAGATCAGTGAGTAAAAGTAGGTTTAAAGGTGGTTGAGGCTCATCAATTAATTAACTTGCCATAGCAATTTAAAAACAAACAGTAATTCTTAAGAGTGAAGAACATAAATGAATAATGAGGAAAGCAGATGCTGAAGTTATTACTTCAAGAGCTTTGTTTTGTTTTCTGAGTCACTGCTGTTGCTAGAACACTGATCTCAATCACTTTCTTTGTGTTTTTAGGGGCTTCCTTGGTTTTAAATGAGCTACAGTGATAGAGGCAGACAGGATGTTGTAGTGTCTGTGGAATATTCAGGTTGTTGGAAAAAACCAAGAGCAGCTACCTGCAGTTTTTCCCTAATTCTGCAAAAGCAGCAGGAAATTAGCACGGTCAGAAAACTGGCTGACTTATCCTTCCTTTACACTTTCAAGCTGAAAAATACATATTCCACAATAAGAAGGGAAATTATTTTTATGGAATTTACTTACAGGATTTTAGCTGGTTTTTATTTATGCAGTTTTGTGTGGTGCCAAAAGTGAGGAGAAAAAGCAGAGTTGGCTGGGTTTAGTACAGTGCATGTGGTCTGCTCTACATTTTAAACTTTGTACCTGGACAGCTTCTGTTGTAAAATTTCATTCATGTGAGTTTTGTCACCACGTTTACGTAAGGATAACGGGTTTAGAGATTTAGTTTTGTTTTTAGCAGTAGAGTTACTGCTCTTTCCAGGTGTTAAGGTTTTGATCTAAAAACACAGTCATTGGCACAGAGTAAAGCATTATTTGTGAGAGGCTTGCATGGAAAAGGTATTAAAGAAAGAGTAACTGTAGAGAACCTTCAGTCTGCTTGAAGCTTTTCTTAATTTTTAAGAAACTATTCCCATGAGAATTGTGACTTAGATCTCCACAATTATTAAATCACGACTCGTGGCTGGGTCATTGGTCTGTTTGGGGCCACTGAACCATTCCTAACAGCCTGAAATAATCATTGTGGAATTGGCCTTTGCTTCAAAAGGCAAAGGAAAAAAACGTTGGGAAGTTTCAACTGGAGTTTTTCTTTTTGTGTCAGTCAATGACCATGTTGAATTAAGAGGCAGTTATGACTATTTTAGATGTTAGGGCTTGGCTGTTCAGGGGAATTTGAGAAGATTTATCAAAATTACCAGATACGTAGTGGCACGATCTTAATGTGATATTGTGAAATTGATTGACACTCCTATGTAGACATAATCATTTGGACTTAATAGGGCTGATTTAATTCTTTTGGGAGGTAAGACTAATAGAAATCATTTAATTTGACTTAAATAAATCTACTTGAAATGTAGGTTCAGTTAACTTTGACTTCATAGTTATAGCAGACTTCTACACAAAGAAATAGACACATCTCTGCAGTCTAAGTGCTGATCTGAATTATGGTAAAAAGACATCCCAGTGCTTTTAGTACTCCATAGGAAATGGGGAAAAATTTCATTTTAATTCCTGTGTTGTTGTGTAGATAAATACTTGCTTTATTCTCTGTAAAAGGCATGGATAGTGTCCTTGGAAAACCCAGCTCCTGGTACAGGAGATCTGTTGCTGGTCATACTGGTAACATTGAGGAAGTTTTAAATTGCTGTGCAAGTCAAAGCTTCTTCTGACTCCCATTTTCTAACCTTGCCTTTAGGCTGAGGAGAGGGGAAATGGTGTCTTTTCTGTGGAGTTCACTGAAATAAAATATGCTTTCAGATGTCCTTGAAGTGCATTAGAGCATTTTTCTTTGTAGTGTTTTGTCAATTCTGCAGGAATGTTGGGTGGTGCTTTAACATATTATTTGTGGAAGTATACTCTTAAACATGTCTTGTGGGTGTTTTGCATTGGAGAATAATTGTGCTTGAGAGCTGCCAGTGCACTCTGAAGGTAAAGCTTTTTAAGCCTAATTGAGCTCTTGAATGAGCTTTGGAGGAGAGAAAACCGAACACAACTTTCTCCAAAGATCAAACAAAACATTGGATGTAAAATGTGCAATGGAACATAATAGAGTAATACAGCAGAGAGTAATTCTGTCAAGACAATATGGGAAAATAAAAAGTGTGTGGCCTTTTTGTTGCAGCACAGTTCTTATTCCCATACCTTTGTGCACGACTTCTGTATTGCTGATTTTTTTTTTTCCTAACTGGAGGTGGTGTGCATAGAGGTTGAGTGCTGCACTTGTTACATCTGCCCACCAGGCATGGCCTGAAATTTTGGGGAATAATGTGATGGGGGAAAATCCCTGGTTTTTGAGGGAAAAGTAGAGCATTCAACTGGTCTGGTACTGAGGGAATCTTCTTTCGGTTGCTCCGGGGTTTATCCTGTTCCTCACCAATCATAATGATGAGAAATAAACATTGAGCAAATAACAATGAAAATATATTGAGATACCAACAGAGGAGAAGTTTCTGCTCACAGAAAGGGGTCAGCAAAGAGGAAATCAGAGCCATTTGGGACAGGTCTTAGCCACACAGGTGGGACAGGAAAGGAGCAAGGGGTTTTTGCTGGATAATTTTGTGTAAATGTAGGGAGGGGAGGGAAAGCAGCTTGAGAAATTCAGGCTATTTATTTGTAAGGCTTTTTTTTTCCAAGGTTTCTGAAGTGCTACTTTATAAAAATAAACCAGCTTTTTATTGTATATTACTAGTAAAAATTGGGTTATGCCACTTTGATAAATAGAAGAGGAAAATGAGAACAGAGCTTAGGAGGCTGTTTAGGCTCTGGTCATATTTAATATTCCACAGTTATTTTCTAGCTCAATGTTGACTGAGAGACATAAGACTTACGGGTGGAGGAAACAACTCTTACAAAATGTAAGGAAGCTTTCATATGTACAAGAAACCCCAAACAACCCAACCATGAACAAGATGCTATCATTTAAAGGGCAGAGCACATCTCACATGATTGGTTGCCAAACTTTTAGTGATGCCCACTGGAAAATGCTCAACAGCAGAAAGCCAGCATAGCTGGGAACTGCTGAGATTGGGAATTCACAGTGCACGGCAGGAGGCATCTGTTTAAACTATGAAGGGGAGAATTTCAAAGGAAGGAAACAACTGGGATGAGGGGAGAAAGAAGAGGAAGGAGTGATGCTTGTTCCTGGGGTGCTGATGGCTGTGCCCAGCTGCTAGGGCAGCTCAGAAGAGAGACTGGAACTAAGAACAAGAGGAGATTTGGTGGGCAGCCTCTTTCCTGGGACAAAGATGTGTCCTGTGGGGCCCAGGCTCTGCACTGGGATCCTGAGGAGCAGCACCTCTGGCTGCTGGTGTCCAGATGTGCCTCCCAATCGTGGGAGGGAATGGTTCCCCTCAGAGTGGCAGCTGCCCTGGGAGGCTGTTGGGCTGGGAAGGGATTTAGAGGAAGATTTAAAATATGCAGAAGGCAAGGAGCTTGTCCAAACTCCATTTTCCTCATGGGAGAGTGGGTCAGGAACTGCAGTGGCTGTTTCCAAAAGGTGCTGCCAGGATTTGTACTAAAGGTACAAAGGTATCTAAAATCACCTCTGTCAGCATTGGCTTTTGGCTTAAACTGGGGCGTTTTTGTAAAGCAAAAAACTGCTGCTCACTCATCTTTGAAAGGCAAGGAAAGGGAACAGGATTCTTTCTCCCTGCCAGTGACTGTGGGAGGGGTTGTCTTTTAAGGGAATGTATGGGAGGAGCACAGGAAATTCACACGGGTTTTACCTTTCCAGATATAACTGTGGTGTCTGATAGGGACTAAAATTAACTTAAAGTTCTACAGATTTACTTACAAAAGATTTTCTTTTCCTAATTTTTGGTAAAGCCAAAGATTGTAGGTCATAGTCTGCTCCTTCCTGTCTGATAATTGCAAAATCCATTACTACCCCTTCAAGATTTTTTTTTTTATAAAAGGCTGTACTAAATCTGAATAAAAGCCTAATAAGTAGATTAGTTAGAATAGTCCTCCTGAGGATGGTTGATTCCAAGTGTAGCTGCTAGAGATAACCCTAAATGCAATTAGGTTTAACTCCCTGTGAGTGTCAAAGGAAGGTAATACCCACAGAGACTTCCCATCAGATGACACTATTTTAAAGTGTCTTAACATTTAAATATTCTTTCCATTGGGCGTTGGTGATAAATTCCTTTTTTTTTTTTTTTTAATTGTTGGAGGAACAGTGCTTGATATCTTGAGCTTCAGCCATTACTTTTAGGTGCTTCCCATAAAAAGAGGGATGGTTCAGCTTCCTTGGGTGAACAGTTTGTTGTCCTCATCTTTGTCCTGTGTAAGGATTAAATATGCCCAGGTGGCCACAGACAGGTGAAAGAGAAAACAGCAGATTCAGTAACCTACACAAGCTTAAAGGGTAATGTGATAAAATGTCAATAGATGAATTGTTGGTGAATTAATTCTGGTTTTCCTCATAAAAGAGAAATGAAAACTAAAGCTTATATTAAAACAGAAAGAGAGACATTAAAGATTTTGAAACTATGTCTATTATAGGATGGGCTATAACAGAAATAGTATAATTGCCAACTGCTAAAATGCTTAAATTTAGTTGTAAGTGCTGCAGAAGAATTGTACTGCTTTTGAGTTTGGTTCCATTTTCATAGAAAAAGAAAAGGACAAAAGCAAAACAATTCCATGACTTCCTCTTTGATATATTCCTACATATGCATATGTTTAGTTATATTTAATTTCTCCCATTATTAAAATATGAAAAGAATATCAACTTGAATTATTTTGTTTCAGGGAAAAATTACTGGTAATACCAAAACAAGAAATTTGCAGTAATTTTTTTATTTACCACCATTTTTACATTGATATCCACAGTGCTCCACCCTTCACATTTCTTTGCCTGACTTGTATGCTGTTCTTTGAATCATCTTTCTTGCTAAGTGTTCCTGAAAATCTCTTTTTTTTTCCCTTTCTTTTTTTAAATCAAAAGTCTGTACCATCAAAATAAAGCTAAACTGATTAAATGCAAGCCAAAGTACCCAAAGAAGTCTTAGAGCTGTATGTTACCAAAATGTAACTTCATGTGTGGCAGGGAGACATTGAGCCAGTTCAGTAAATCCTGCCTGGTTTTTATTGTTTGTAACTTGTCCCTTGAAAAATGCCTTTTTCCCCCAAAGCCAGAGATGTAAGACTCAGGAGCTGTCATTCTCTCACATTATCCCACTTGAAGCAAATGATTTTTGCTCCTAACAAATAGCTAATTTGTTGTCTGGCGTGCAAAGTGATTTATTTTCTATTGTCTTGGTCAGCCTTTTTTTTTGTTTGTGTCAACGTGCTGCCTTTTTTCTTTGCATATAATAAATTGCTGTGTTTACAGAACACGTTCTCACTGTTGATTTGTTTGAGTGTTGGGTGAAAGATTAAATTATTATCTTATAAATATTATGAAGGATTTGAAGGTGAGATGCACCGAGTGAAATTATTTTCCAGTGAAAACAAGAATTAGTGACCATGTATTAATTATTGGGCTTCTTGTCTTGCT
The DNA here is from genome assembly GCA_027886175.1 of Phylloscopus collybita. Taxonomy (NCBI): domain Eukaryota; kingdom Metazoa; phylum Chordata; class Aves; order Passeriformes; family Phylloscopidae; genus Phylloscopus; species Phylloscopus collybita. Next base: position 1,618,563 of record JAJNNQ010000019.1, on the reverse strand, counting down.
GGTTTTTGCAAGGAAAATTGTATAAACAAAGAAAAATGGGTTTCATGTTTCCTGTTTGCCTACATCTGAAAATTTTCTGGTGTTGTTATGAAATTCAATAATAATTTTCAATTGACTTAGAGCTTTTCAAATGTAAGAGGACTCCCTGATTATGTCATGTTTTCAGAATCCAGAGTTATTTCAGTTGTTTTTATTTTAGTTTAAGAGAATGTAGATTCAAAAGTAAAGGGGTTTTTTTGTATGTATGTATCAAAAATCTGTTTTCCTAAAGCTGGAGAGTTTTTGAGACAAAAAAAGGAAAAAAAAAATCCCTTGCAGCAGTAGAGTTTCACTGGTTCCTAGCTGAGATGCAGCAGAATGAGCTTGATTATGTTGAGAGTCAATGTAAAAGTCATAATGCTGCTGCAATTAACTTGTAAGAAATTATTTATGACGGCTGAAAGTGTCCATTTTCCAAATGTATCTTAAGAGTCTGTTTTTAGGGAACAAAAATTATCTTTTAGAAGGATGTAATGGTGTGTATTTGACTATAGGAGTAATGGATGGAACACTGAAAATAAGTTAGTATGAACTTGAGCACCTCCTGTACAACACCTCCTGTACAGTTTTAGTTCTACCCAAAGAGAGATTTTAGGGAGATTTTTATCCACTCAGGCCCTTTTGTGGTTAATGATGCTGACAGTGGGTATATGGACTGCCTGCAAAGCAGGATTTGCACCAAACTACTGCTACTCAATCTGCCTTTTTATGTCATTGATAATGAGATAAAGAATTCTTTTATCTCTGGATAATATTGAGTGATGTGTCTTACTTACCACTGAGGAATGTTTTGGGTGGGAGGAGGTGAAACATTCTAGTGGCTGTATTGCACCAAAGGTGAATGGAATGGAATGGAAGAGAAGAAGAAGAAGAGCCATCTCTAAAATGTTATTTGTTTTATTTCATTTAGATTTTCACACACACCTTTCTGAGAAATTGAAAGACAGACAGACAAGCTGGCAGCAGCTGGCTGAGACAAAGAACTCTCTAATACGTAAGGTTTTTATTTTGTTTAAACTGTTTTCTTTGTAAACTTAGAACCTAGTTTAGAACTTGTGTGTTGTGTGCAATGCTTAATCTTGTTCTGTCTATGTTCTGCTTGTTATGTGCTGTGGGATTTTGGTTGCTTGTGTTTTTTCTTCCTGGGTACTTACATTCAGGTTGAATAAACCTGATCTCTAGTACTGATTTTCCATCTCATTGATGAGTATTACCTTCCTGGTTGGATGGAACTGATTTGGGGGTGTTTCACTGGCAGACATGGCTGGGTGGTGAAGGAGCTGTTTTCCCTGAGCTCATCTTGCTCATGCCATGGGAGGAGGACAGCTAAGATATGGGAGAAATGTCAGATCTGGATAGTTAAAAACAAAATGGTACCTGCACCTGTATTTTCACAAAGGCAGTTGCATATGTTGTACTGCATTGGTAAAGGTTTGCATGGGACACAAGTTTCTTCAGAGATTTTTCCATCAGATTTTTGAGTGGAAGATTTGACTCTGTTCATCTTCAGTCTCGATTTGAATTAATTTTTTTTTTTTTGATCTAAGAGAAGGAGGTTCAGACTGTCACTCTTGGTGTGGCCCTGAAGTTTTGTATCTTAGGGGCTGTGCAGGACAATCAGGGAGCTGTGTGGGGTTTTGTGGCTTTGTAGGGAATTGTGCAGTGCTACACAGGGGGTTTTGAAGTGCCACTGCTCCCCACACACATTCACACTTGTGCTTCTCTGAGAGTAGAACTCCTTTGAGAGGAAGAGGATGTTTGGGGAAAAGGCCTGTGATGCACTTTTTTTAGCAAGAGAAAAAATTGCCAGGCTGTGGTAATATATAAATCAAAGGACATCTCAAGGAATTTTAGTACGACCATAACTATTCAGTGCCATCTTCCTCTTGATATTTCTTGGATTCAAAAATTATTTTCATTCATTGGATATGGACATTTTTATACTAACTATAGTGTCAGCATGTGCCCTTGCTGAATTTGCAAGGGCTGTTTTTGATAAAGCCTTTTGTCCTCAACTTGGTAAATTTTACCTTGTGTTTGATTGTCTAATAAGATGAAAGATGGATTTTGGTATTTTCTTCCACTGCACCTCTGACCTTGTACATATATGAAAGACACCTTTCTGTTTGGGCTTTTTTTTTTAAGCACTTAAGTGAATGCTTTGCAAGATGAGGGCCCTAACCAGGAATAATACTCTGCTTACTTAATATTCAAATGAGACCAAGGTTTTCTCATCACCCTCACTTTCTGATGTGCTTCTTTTCATGATTGCTTGGTTTTTGTTAAAAACTGGTGAATGGCATTATTCTTTGAATCTCCAACAGTGTCTGGGCAAATACTGGAACAGTTTCTTAAATCAAATTCTGGGAAGTGCTGAGCATCTGTGACCATTTCCCAGATAATGCAGCCCAAGAGTGCTCAGTGTGTTTCCAAGCTGGAGATAAGGATTCTTTGTTGTGTTTCCATGCTTCTTAGAAGAGTGGGAGCCAGAGCTTTTGGTAGAGTAATTAAATTTCCATAGTGCTGATGTACAGTGCTAAAAACTGCCCAAGGTGGTGTGTTGTATGGTTGGTCATAGAGATGAAATTAATAAAGAATGGAAATGATCCTGTACATATCTCTGCATTTCTGAAGCATTGATGATTATTGGTGTTGCAAGGAGTGGGATATGCTGTTTAGGCTGTACCAAATCTCAAAGAATAATGCTTGAATGCGTTTTCCAGGATCACAGAAAGGTTTTGCCTAACAAATTGCATCCAACTGAACAATATCTTTCCTCATTTGAAGTTTTGAGGCTTTTCTAGAAACAAAATATTGTTTCTCTTTGGTTTACTCCTTTTTCCTTGCAACCTGATACTCTTCCCAATTCAAACACGTGTAATTGATGTATTGCTTTCAGTTTTTGGTACTGTGTTTGTTCAGGGCTCTAGAAATTAAGAATGTGAGACTGTATTAATAACTGCATCACAACTCAAAAATACTTGATAGCATTAATGTTTGCTACTGGCTTGGTTTAACATTTGTTTTAAAAAATAATTGAACTGAGACAAGCAACAGAAAATCTTAGTACCTTTTATGACTTTCATGAGTCTAATTTCTTGGACATGCTAAATCTGAGCTGAGTAGTGAGACAGTTTGTTGAATGCTTTGAATGTGGTGAGAAAGGTGCAGTGAGCTTGTTGACCCAGATGTGCTGCCTGATGGTATCAGCCAAACCTTTGATGTTAATAATTCCAGGGACTTGACCAAAAGCAAGCTTTATCCCTGCTCCTTTTAAACGGTGCCACAGGATTTTTTTACATCAATCTGGCTGCTGCCAAAACCAGACAGATGGCACTAACCTTGGTTGAAAGCCTCAGCTGGCTGAGAATGCATCCAAATAGTGTTGTGTCAACAGAAGAGGACTCTTCTCTTTGTATCACCGTGAGTGGAGCCCTCAGACTTTGCATTTCAAAGGGACCCAGTTCTCCTGTGTGCTCATCCAGAGCAGGGATTGCTTTGCAGTGCTCTAATGAAATGAGAGCTTTCCTCATCTGCCTTTGCTTTGCTGTGCTCACAGGTGCCACTGGTGCAGCCACAAAAAAAAGGAGGTGAGGTGATGAACATGGGTGTGTTAGCGTGGTCAGTGATTCAGAAATACAGGCAGAAGGATTGTTGTCAGATCTGTGTTCTGACTCTGGAAAGAGAGAGAAGAAAAATGTCCTACAGAAAAAATATCTCCCCTCACTAATATTGGGAGTACTCACCATTTCTGAGTACTTCCTTTGCTGGAAGAAGAATATTTTGTCGATTTAAAAAACTACAAAAAACCAACCACCCCAAATCCTCCCTGCCCAAATCTCAAATCTATATCAAATTAAGAATTAAAAGCAAAACCCAACAAAGAAAATAACCAGACCAGCCCTGGTTTCTTTTCAGAGCTGTAAAATAAGGTGACAAAATTCCCGCCATTTATCAAAGTAATTAATGTTTTTTAAGCATTCCAGAAGTATGATGTTGAGAATATACATATATATATATATATATATATATATATATATATATATATATAAATAAATGTAAAAGTGTGCTGTTTAGGTATGATAAAATAGGATAGTGAGAGGCCTTCTTAAATAACAAAGTCAAAAGGCTCAGCTCCTGGTATGGTGTGTGCAAGCCAACCTGAACTGGAGTGCAGTAGAAGATCTGACAGGGAGGGAGGAAGGCCTGAGTCAATCAAACCATATTGCTGTGCATTAACAGGGGGGTTTAGGTTCAAATTCCAGTGGATGTTCTTTCAAAGCAACACCAGCAAGACCTGGCTTTACCACTGGAGTTCTTCAAGCAGCCAAGTCTGGGTTGTGCAATTACTCTTCGTGCAAGTGTTTTGTTAAAAAGCTGTGTGCTGGTTTGAAAGCAAAACCAGTGAGACTCCCAGTCAGAGATACAATTTAATAGAAGAAGAGAGGAAAGAAGGTGAAATAAATGGAATGATACAACCTAACACCCTGTTGGTCAGGGTGTTTGAAGCAGTCCGGAAATCCTCCTGGAGCGGCAGATGTGGTTCCGCTGGAGCAGAGATGATCCTGAGAGAGAAGGGTCCAGGGATGATGAGAAGGGTCCAGTCTTCCTCCAGGAATCCAGATGAGATGTTCTTGTCAAAGCAGTGATTCCATCTGGTAGCTCTTGTCTCCTCTGGGAGTCCAGTGGATAGAAGCTGCCTGTGATGTCTCAAACCCTGGATTATATCCAGGTGGGAATGCTTGGCTCCTCCCCCTGGGCAGAGCATCTCACAATAGCATGATTTCATCTTATCAGTCATGCAGTGGGTCCTTGATGGCCCATTAACCAGAGATAACTCCCTCTGGGAAGGCATTGTTGGGCTCGTTAACAGAAGATAAGGAGAACACTGCCCCACCTTGGCTCCAAGGGCTCATGGGGATAGAATACAGACCTTGGGCACAATTTTACATTGTAACCTAGGACAAGCTGTCAGCCAGTGAATGGAAACCACACAGCCAAACTAAAATAAAATAAAATAGCAAAGATGTAGGAAATCCTGAGGGAAAGTAAAACTCTCCTGCATAGGGGGTCCTAGAAGAAAACAAGCTGACAGTTCTACCAGTGCAGGCTGCATAGTTTCTAGGAGCAGTGATACAGAATTTGTCTGAACAGCAGCAGTATTGGAAAGAAAGGATTTGAAATTTGCTTGAGAAACAAAAGAGGTTGAGTGATGAAAGGCTGAGCTGCTGGCAAAATACTCGCTCACCTCAGGTTTCTACAAATCCATCTCCTGTGTAATGCACCATGTCCTAAAAACTGGGAGCTACAAACAGAAGACATTTTATTTTAAGGAGTTCTGTGACAGCTTATAAAAAATAGCTCATCCATTTTTTGCATGAAGCTTCTACCTTAAAGATCCTGATGAAATAGGTGACAATTTTTAACACAAGCAGTGACAAAATAAACACCATCTGCTAGTGTTGGCTTATTCCATAGTCTTCTCATGCTGGGTGATTTTATTTCACCTTTTTTCAGAAATAGTTAATGACACATCTGCTGTGTGGTGGAGGTGCATTTCTCGGTGATTAAACGTGGACATAGGATCAGAGAAAACAGTAACAAAACTTTTTCAGGAAGCTGAAGAAAATATTAGTGCCATAAGGAGCTAACAAACTAACTGTGGTGACAGCTTTTAATTTATTTTTTTTTTATTTATTTTGACCTGGTTTATTGTCGGATCAAAAATTTCAAATTGAATTTTTCTTTCAAAATTCATACTTATCATGGAAAACTTCTCGTTTGGCCTTTATTTTGCCAAAGCAAAAACCTTGCCACTATGACATTGTTAGTCCTCCAAACAAGCTTGGTTTTGTGGCACAGCTGTGAGTCTGGGGATGTGGAGTCAGAGCAGCTTTAGGAGTCCTGGGGGGGTCAGGGTCAGATTTCTTTACATAAGAGAATATATTTAAGGCAGCATAATGTACACTGAGACCTGGAGGACAAAACAATGAGGTTTATCTCAAGGTCCAGTTGAATTCTGGACAACACAAAATTGTTCATACACGCAGAGCTGTTTGCTGCTATAGAGTATTATATATATATTATATATGTCTTTATCCTGTAGGAATAAATCTTACCTCAAGTACCTTATCCTGTGTGAATCCATCTTCTTCCCAAGCTCCCTTGTAGGGCAGAGTGGCATTGTCTGGAGTCCCTGCTTTAGGCAGAGAAAGTTGTAAATCCTGACTTTTGTGTCAGGTGGTCCTGTGGGTTTGAAAATCCCTTTCGTGTGTCCCTGAAGAGCAATCTCTTCCCATCACCCCAGGATGTCCCAGTTCTGCCTTTTTTTGGTCAGCGAGGAGAAGTCTTTGTGATGGGAATTCCGATTTAGCACTTTGCTGCAGAGGCATTAGCATAATGATCCACAAAAAAAAAAATCCAGGCAATTAGGCTCTTAAACCTGTGCTGACCGTGCCAAATCGGGCCTCCCTGTGCTGCTACCAGAGTGAGTAGATTTCAGTAAACCCAAAAAACTAAATGTCTGCGTCTCCATGTGGATGGGGGGCTATTTAATTTTATTATTAATTCTTTAATTTTAAGATTGAGATAGAAATTAAAGCCATGGAAACCCTAGGGAAAAAAAAAAAAAAAAAAAAAAAAAAAAACACCACACACACAAAAACAAACAAACACACACAAAAAAACCAAACAAAAACCAACCAAACAAACAAACAAAAACAACAAAAAAACCCCAACATAATTTTGGTTATGTTGTTCTCTGGTAGGTGAAAAACCAGGGTGGACTGCAAGAGACATGAATTCTGTCTCTGATTAAAAGTTTCAAGTGAAAACAAATTCATTGTCTTTCCCCTTCCTGCCACCAAGGTCTGTTTAATGGTATGAAATCCTTGTCCTCATTTTATGGTTTCACAAAAACTAAGTTATGTAAGTAAAGCTGTATACAGTCCAAGAGGAAAATGACATCTGGAAAAAAAAAACCCAAAGTGCTATAAATATTTTTAAAAGGAATTGCTTGGGGTTTTTTGCTGTTTTGCTTTGTTTTTTTTTTTTTGTTAAGCCTTGCTTTAGCTCCTGATGAACACTGGCTAAGGAAAAATTGATAGAAATATATGTAAGGGTAAACACCCTACTTGTAGGTATTGTTCTACTTTTGTTCAGGCTTCATTCAATTAATTATTTTAATAATGAATGTGTAGATGTGCCTGTGAAGTAATATGTCATTAATGTTAATTGTTCTGATAAAAGAAAAAAAGAGCAATCTGACTCTTGATTTTTTTTTATCTTTACAGACTGCATAGTAATTAAAAATTGGAATGAGAATTCATGCGAGTTGCTCTAAATGTGTACGGGGTACATTCAGTTGTGAATATTTGAAGTCATCCCATGTTCCTTAGCAGTGAGGAACAGATTTACATCCGTTAAATACTTCTATTACAAACCTTTTGGCTTGACCTCATCTGTGTAAACATTTCATTTATGAATTATCAAAGCTCTTTGAAAGACAGCCTTCTGTACGTGTATCATCGTTTATGGTAATGGGAAACATTCTCCAAGCTGCTGTGCATGAAGGAAGGGGGAAAAAATCCCTTGCTTATTCATACCCATATGTATGCTGTGAAACTGGAATAAGGAGGGAGACAAAAAGGACTGATTTAAAATATAAATTATAAATTGTATAGACACGTTTTTTTATGCTCATGCCATATTTCCATAGTTTAGATTTGCTTAAATCCAGTGTTAAAGGCAGAAGGGTGGCAAGTCAGAGCAGAGCTTTTTTGAGCAATAGCCATAGCTTGCTTTTCTAAAAACTCCTTTTGTTTAGGTTAGGAACTGGGAGTGAAGGTGCTTTACTCCAAACTGGGTTTGCATCTGTGGCAAAACTTTTTACAGTCTCTAACAGATTATATGTTGTATTACAGGGTGTTTTGAATATGGAGACTCAATGAGGAAATGATGACTGTACATGATTTTAGACTAAGTAACTTGCAAACCCTTCTGCTTATTAAAGAATTTGACAATGGAAAACTGCACTCAGAAGGCCAAGCATTTTGATAGAGATGTAGTTGGATGGTCTGAAGATTGAAATCTGTTTGGGAAGATAAGCAGAGGTGAAAAGCTGACTCCCATAGGCCATGTCTTGAAATCCATTTCCTTACTGGGATAAGTGAGCTCAGTGCTTGCAACCAAGTTCAAAGCATTTCTCCTGTTGTTAAGACTTACAGACACAGCTGATAAAAGGTTTTCGTGCCTCTTCATAATTTATGTCCTTAAACAGCATTGTTAGGAGTTAGTTTATGATCCTGTATCATATATCAATTTGATATAATTGTTGAGATTTTGAGTGATGGTTCAGCAGCATGAATGTGTTTCAGAGACAGGGTTTTCTGCAGTGCTTGTGCTCAGAATCTGCCCATGCTTGATTGTACTTTGTTCCTTTTTTTATTTAGAATGAAAGCTTTGCTTTCTCAGTTAAACTCTGAAATAGTGGGGAAATAGTGTGCCTCAAATCCCACATGGCCTGAACTAGCTGGTCCCAATTAATGAAAATATTGAATGTGGTGTTAATGCCAGGAGGGCCCTGAAAGAACTTACTGAAAATTACTGACATGATCCTTTTCTCAAATAAAGCATGGTTTTGATATGATTAAATAGCCTGTGGAAGTGGGAAATTGAGGACATTTTGGAAAAGTAAATGATCTGCAATGAGGGGGAAAAAACATCAGGTGCCTTGTTTCTCGTTACAAACCAGAAATCTTCATCTCTTACCTATCCAGCCTGCAAAATCTTCAGCCTTCAAGCACTGTAGGATATTCATTTTTAGAGCAAAACTGTACTACTGCCCTTCCTTCCCTTTCCTCTCAAAGGATAGTTGGTCATTCTTAGGCTCAGTTGGAGACGTTGCCGCCGAGTTTGGATTCTGAATCTGACTTTGTGTATCCTGTGATGAGCTCACCATTTAGGTGAACATCTCTTGGTTCTTGTTTCAGTAGTAAAACCAGCTTGTGCACCCTCCCTGACAGCTTCTTACACAGCACAGGCTGAACAGCCACATGCTGAGCCCGAGCAAGTGCCTGCTTTAGTCTCCAGAATTGACATTTTCAGAGTAATAAAAGGCATCTCTTCTTTTAGTCACCATCACTCCTCATTCTCACAGAAAGCCTTATCAAAATAACAGCACTGCACTTGCAGTCAAGCTTCTTGTCTTGTGCTCATGGCAGGATTGAATTCTTCCCTTTTGGATCTGACTCAGATCTAGCTTTCACCTAGTCTTCGCTCCAGGTTGGTTTCTGAACATTGTCTGATTTAAATGTTGTAAAAAACATGTGAGCTCCATGTCTTACAGGCTGATATCAGCATTTTTGCAGCCTAAAGTTAGGGATTGTATCAACAGTCTCTTGGATACAGGAGGAAATTGAGACTAAACCAGCAAATCAAGGCCATAAGTGCCAAGGTTGTGCAGTACATGCAATAAAGGCTCTAAGATGCAAATTCTGCAGGGGTAGAATTGATATAAACACATTTCAGATAGATTTAGGAATAAGATAAGGATAGATTTAGACAAGGAAGATAGATAGGACTGCTGTGTTTTGTATAGATTTCTTCATTTTCTGAGTCACTTGTGTGCTGTGCATTATTGGCATTCCATTTCAGGTGACTCAGAGTTTGTAGTGTTAGGAAGCAATGTCATGTCAGGCGTGTGCACTTCTCAGAGTGGTTAATACAGTGCTGCTGCTTAGGTAATGAAGCAGAAATAATGTGAAAAGCACTGCAGATGTTAACAATTACAAAAAAAAATATATAAATTATATTTGCCTTCCTTTACTGTGCTCTTTCAGATCTGTCTTTCCAAATCCGTGGTGATAGAAGAAATCAAATTGTCTCGAAGTTAAATGTGAAGTAAGGGGAAAGGGTAGAAATATCTCTTAGGCATGGGAACAGAGATACACAAGTACTTGTGGAGATCTGTGTAGGCAATATTTGAAATCACTAAAAGTCTGAACACCTGAGCTGCTTCATATGAACCAAGAAAGGTTATATAAAAACAGCTGCTGCTGTTATACAATCTTTCTAGCTCTGTTTTCCTCATCAAATTAACACAGAAAAGCGTGGCTTTCTATGCTGAATATGTGCATGTAGTTGAATTCCTTGCTCAGCTTTTAATGAATTTAAATGAAGTTCTAAATTTGGTTCCCTGTCCAGGTTTATGCTTATGACCATTGTTTTACATGACAATCAAATTAGCATTTAGAAATTTCTTTTCCTTCATTGTTCTCAATATAGAAATACCTGCTTTAATTCTTCTTTAGTTCTTGCTTCTTTCTGACCTGGAGTTCAGCTGTGCTCTGTGAGCCTGTGCTGAGAGAAACCCTCCTTGCCTTAGAGCAGATAAGCACAGGCACTGCTCTTGAAGTGGTTTCACTTAATAGTGACAGAAGAACACTTGTTTTAGTTGGAGGGTAATATGTAACAGGATTTCAGTTTTGTTTTTTAGATATATATGTAGAAAAAGTTCTATTCTTGTGGGGTTTTTTTCTGATAGAAAAACGTACAGAATGTAATTTTCTGAATTCCCAGAAAGACTTCAACTTTTGAACCTGATCCCTGTCAGCTTTTCTCTTTACTCTCTAGTAACTGCATGTCTGCATTGCCTCTGTAACTTGTATGTGGCAATTATTACTGTCAGGGACATCAGGTAATTAAGTTGAATTTCATATTGAGGGATATGGGCTAAAATAAACAAACAGTCTGGTTTCACAACTTCCCTCTTGATAAGCTCCAGCTCTCAAAAGTCGGGGTTACTTTTTTTCCCATTTCACCTTGCATTTCTCAACTCCCCAGGAGTCACCTCCTGCCTGGGCAGAGCCCTGGGGCAGAGCTGAGCTGCTGCTGGTGTGAGACATAGATGTTAAAGAATATAGGATTTTTAAAAAATTAAGATTTTAGTTAGAAATAAGCCTTATGGTTGTCGAAGTTAATTAAGAGCTTTGTAGTTAGCTAAGGAAGACTAGGCTTGAGTTAACTTTTTCCAAATAACTGATTGCTTCTCAACTTTGTTTGCTTAGCTGTGCTTGCAACAATAGATAGGGAACCTGATAAATGGGTTTAGGGACACAGGACAATTGCAGAGACTCCCCAATCCTGAAACTCATTGAAAGTCACTGTACCTAAGGAAATGGGAGTCCTACAACACCCATTTGTCACATTTGCATGGAAAAGGTAGAAAGTTCAGGGCCATGAAGAGTCATTTTACTTCCTCATTTTAAACCCACTCCTCTTGAATGAGACCACCGACCCATTTCAAAGGACAAACTACGCATGCTTAATTGGTTTTTTGCTAATTACCATACAAAGCGGGGAATGGGATGTACCAAAGTTATGAATATGCATTTGTATTTTGGATATTCAACAGTTTTGTAACTAAAATGACTCTGTGATTTTCTGTAAGGTGCAGTATGTTTTTGGGAGCTATCCCACATGCTGCCCAGCGCTGCAATAAACACAAACTTTCTAACTTTAAACTGTTAGAGAGTATTTGTCCATCTCAGTTGGATATCAGTATTAGGTCGATATTCATATTTTTAATAAATCAGGTGTGCAGGCAGCGTGTCCCAGCACAGGTCTGGGGGTGTCAGCAGAGGCTGGCCCTGGTTCAGTTCTCACTCAGTCATTTTTGCTGAGGCACTCTTTGAACCTAGCAGCCCACACCTAAATCACTGCTCAGGCGTCAGAAGGTGCAATTAAAGAGGCAGTAAAATTAGATTGGGTTTAAACTGTTGCTTTTTCATAAACACAAAGTTTCTCTGCCGTTGTGGGGAAAAGGTTACATGTCCAGAAATACACTGAAGTGTATGATGCTGAGTGTGCTTCCTAAAGAGAGCAAGGTGGTTGAGACCGATGGTTTTTTCAAGCTCTTAACATTTCTGATGTGTTCTTTCAGTTCTTTGATGAAGGTGATGAAAATGTAGCATTCAAATAAGTTAGACTCTTTAACAGGTACTTTGTTGGGAGTTGGAGAGGAATAAACTCTATGGCACTTCTTTGCTAGCTGAAAACTGGCATCAGTGTGGTATCCAAAAGGCTGCGAGCACCCTGACGTGAGAAACAAATTCCATTAAAGAATAGCCACGTGATGGTTTTAGTGAGTTTGCATTGTTAAATATGAGCTGTCCCTTATGAATTGTCCCTGCCCACCTCACGAAATCCGCTGCCTTTGCAGAGCTTTTCATTGCTCAGCATGGTTGATCTGATCAAAGCTGGTGTGGGGTGAGGAGATGTTCCCAGATGCCCATGGAAGGCCCTGAACCTGCTCTGTTCTGCTCTGCTGAGTGACCATGCCAAAGCCACAGAGTGTAAGCAATCAGTGATAAACACACACAAGGTATAAACTGAGTGCTACACGTGCTCCAGCAGCTGTTTCAGTGTAATCCCTTCTTCAACAAACTGAAGAATTTGTTGAGAAGGAGTGCAGCATACACTTTGTGTTGGATTCTAACCAGCCAGTTAAGGCACTCAACAGTTAATACTCCAGAGTTGAAAATTAGTCAAAAGTTAACAGAACTGTGTTGAAAGAAAAAAAAAAAAAGTTTATATATTGATGGAAAGAGTATTGAGGAGTTGGGGTTTTTGGAGGGTTTGGTTTGAGATTTTGTTGTGTTGTGTTGGGTTTTTTTCCCCTGGAAATATGATATATATAATTCTTTTAGCTTAGTGCACAAGCAAAGCACATAAGTCATTCTCCTGGATGCTTTTAGGGACAGCATTGGCCCTTCCTGGCTAGTGCTGCCTCAAGTAGCTTTGTCTACACTGGTTTTTGGTGCTGCAGAAGCCCTGTAAGCATAGGCTATTTCATCCTCATGAGTCTTAACCACCTGCCAGATCCTGAGTTAATCCAAGGTGTTTTATTCCTGCAGCAGGGTCAGGATATGGCTTTTCTTGGCGGGATTTTTTGTGAGTTCTGGGGGTCTTTTATTTTTAATTTTCTATGTTGCACTGAAGTGTTCATGCACTCTGTTATGTTGTTGACTGTGAACTGCACTTTAAGCTTTCAGATATCTTCAGCAGATTCTTTTCTAGAATGTTGCTATTTACAATATTCCTGTAAAGTTGCTTGAGTGGGCTTTTGACACTTTAATATGTTTGGTAGAACTGTAACTTCAATTACTATTCATGCAAGTTTGTCTCTACTTAAACATCTGTAAACCCTGGAGTTCCATAGCTTGGTGAGGTTGTTCAATCTCACTTTTAATTTTCATCATGATGTATTATAAATTTTACCTGGCAAGTAATAGTAGGAGGGAGAACTTCAGGCGCAGTGCACCTGCTGATTTGTATTGGTTTAAGTGGCACATATTTCAGTCAAGTCATGTGACAAATTACTGTTGCTTCATTTCTTTCTAAAGAAAAAAAAAATCTGACCTCAAAGAAATGTCAGCATTAAAATTTACAGCTCCTTGTAAATGTAATAGTTCATTTTGGAAAAATGCAAGTGGTGCATTTTAGATACCACTAGAAAATTGAGGATAGAACATTAGTGTGCAAGAGTTGCTAAAAACATAATAAATGGAGAAGGCAGATCCTTATTTCTAAGTCCCACTTTTCAAAAGTACTTTGTTATGTGAAAATGGCAATTATTGCTTTTATATATGCTCATATTCATATATGCTTACATTTCCCTTCCTTCCCCTCCGTGTCACACACAGATTGGGAGAGTCAGGATTGCTAGCAGATTTCTTGTTAGTGATAAGTGGTGACACTTCCTTTATGTTCATTAAAGGCTTTCTTCTGATGGAGATAAATAGATAAATGTCAGGCTTGGGGTTATCAGGAAGATGTGATTTCCTCATTCAGTAAACAAGCTTTGAAAGAGAGTTCCTGATTTGCAAGTAAGTTATGATCACGCCAGCTGTGACAAAGAGAAACCTTTATTCCAGTGCCTGAAGCTCTGACACTGGAGTCACCTGAACATTGTGCCTTGCTGTCTGTCAGCTGTTTCGGATAGATTTTTGGTAAATAACAAATCTCTTAAGTTCTAGAAATAATCTCCATTATTCACATAAAAGCACATTGTTGCATAATGTGTCCGAACATAGAAATGTAGTGTAATATGCCCATAAGATATTTCTCATTGCTTTTAAGCTTAAAAGATAAAATTGAATTTGTTAGGCCCATGTTCACCATAATCTGAAGCAAAATTATTGCTGAATTCTGCCTGTGTTCAGAGGGCCCCATGTGCTTGTGCCAGCAAAATGTACACTCCTTATGTCATCAGCAGCAAAGGTGGGAGCTCTCAGCTCATCCCTTCCTCCTTCTGCTCCTAGCTGAGGCATCAGAAATTGGTATCTGAAGCTGCAGAATGATGTGGCTGTTCAGGAATGAATTGAGTGAGGAGTTAACCTTGTGCAACTTCAAGATTGGCTTTTGGGGTCAGACTGTTACACTGGATGACCTCAAGAGGTCCCTTTCAAACTTAATTGTTCTCCAAGTCTGTAGTAATAATCTCCCTGTGGCATGGGAGGGAGGTAATTAATTTGTATGAGACCTGTAATTTGTTTCCTGAAATCCTAATAATCTTGACCTAAGTATAGGCACTTCTGTTACTGTGCTTTTTGGTACCATTTTTGGAACTTCTCATCTGTTCAGAACCCAGATCATTGCTTGGTCCATTGTAGTGCTGCAGGTTATTCCAGCAGTGGGAGTGGCAAAGAGGGACAGACCCACCATTCTGAAATAAATCCCAAATTTAGAGTATTTCCCAGCACTGATCTTTAAAGTGTCATCAAAAAATCTCATCTGATCACTAAGTGCTGTGCTGCACATGAGGCAGCAGTACTGCAACTGCTGGATCAGTCAAACATTAAAGGGATGAGGATGCCAGATGATAAACTGCTGGTTTTTCCCGGATCCACAGGCTTTAAAGGCAGCACTGTCAGGGAGCCCGATGCTATTTGTAACAAAAGGTTCACTGCCTCAGAATGTGCTGTCAGTTCCATACATAAACAGGATTTAAAATACCAGAAATCACTCTGTGAGTAAGTCATTAACACGCTGTAAATGTTCCTGTCCCTCCCACAGTTGTGCTGGTGAGCATCAGCTGATGTTTGTGTGCGTGGCACATCTTCAGCACACGTGCAAGGTGCCAGGGAAAAGAAGGTCAGCAGGGATTAATTGCTTCCCAGACGGGCAGCCTGCCAGCTGTGGATCAAAATTTCAGCCTCAGAATGTTTCGTGTGAGTTTGCAATGGAGACTTCGGTGCTGTGCTGCGTTTCACAAGACACTAACACGCTGTTTCCTTCATTTTCTCTTTACATTCTGTGCCAGAGATGGTACCTTGCACAGCTGATGTAAGAGGATTATGGCAAAGATTGCTAATTTCTTGTTATTTGTCAGACAACAGCAGTGCCCAGCTGGTGGATTCCCCTGTTGGTGTCCCATCCGACGTGGATGGCCACGAGTACTTTTGGGATGTGTTACTGAAAAGATGAGTGGGTCTGTGGGAAATCAAGCCAAAATGTTTTGCCTGTGTTCTCTTCTCTTGCATTAGGAAGGTTTTCCTGGCCTTCAGGATTTGGTGTGGCTCTTCAGAACCTATTTTATGGTTTCATTGGAATTCATAGCAATTTCTTGCCATTGAAATGAGTAGCTATGGTTACTGGATGGCTACTGCAGTCCCGTGCAGGGAGGCTGAGAGAGGGGTTAATTGTTGTATGATGTATGCTTTCAAACTGTGGCAAGAATTCTGCAGCTTCTAGTCTGAGCTCTCCTTGGGAAAATAAAATTTGATCCCATAAGTTCCATAAGCCTGCCTGAAACAAGGGAGTTTGGTAAAAGGTGATGTTTTAGTAGCAGTGTTAAGCCCTTTGTGAAGAAGCGTGTATTCTCTTTCCATGTTTCATTCCCTAGGCAAAAGGAAGTTGTTTTAGCCAACCCTGTCCCAGGTGCAGGTTACCATGAGAAACTGAAAACTTGCTCAAAATAAATGCAGTAGTGGTTAGACTACAGTGGGGCCAGAGTGTTTGGGAGAACTCCAGTTTGTCTGATGGGAAAAGGACTTGAGAGAGAAAACTGAATTAACAGTGCCCATAAGATATTTCTCATTGCTTTTAAGCTTAAAAGATAAAATGGAATTTAAATTGTTAGGCCCATGTTCACCATAATCTGAAGCAAAACAGCTGTTACACATCCTGTATGCAAAGGTTTTGGAATCAGTCCTGTGAGCTCCCGTGTCCTGTCTTCTATTTTGCCTACAGAGCCAGGAGATCGATTTAAAAAGAAAATCAGGAATATTATGTAAACCACTAGGGCTCCTCTGCATTCCTTTGTGAGCAAAGCAGCAACAAACATCAGCATCCACGCGGGGTGCCTGCTAACAGCAGCTCTTTTCCAGGATTAGCCCTGTTCTGCCGTGGGGAGTGCCAGGCTGCAGTTCTGTGCCACACGGTTTTGTTGCTCCTGGTGCAAGGTGGCAGGAGATGGGAAGAGGGTGTATCAGAGACCTGACAATGTCCTGGTGCTGTCTGGCTGCCAGAGCACCTTGTTGGAGCTGCAGGAGTCTGCATTTAAATCAAGGAAAGTCATTAAGTTATTGCACGTTAGATCAGCAAATAATTTCAGTGGGTTTTGTATTTTTACAGCGTGCATGTACACGTACACAAAACTTCGGTAATCTGGTTGCTCTTATGTTGTTTTGATACATATCTCTGTTTCTATTGAAAAAAAAAAAATCCTGAGTAGTTAGCATACATAATTACATTCTTGTTCATTGATTAGTAGCTAGAAAACAGCAAAAGTAAACAATGAGATTTCTCCTAATGAATATCTGTTGATTTATTGGTAATCAGCGAAGCAAATATTTAAAAGTTTAATTGCTGATAAATAACCTATATTATAGTTTTAATGCATCAATTGATGTGTAGTGTTTTGCAGCAGGCTGCCTGATCAATGCCTTCAGTGTACATTTAGTTTTTTAAACACATAGACCATGATAAGGTAAGAAATTGAGGAGATACTCATATGCTGAAGGGACATAAATAAATTAGAGTTCAAGGGAGGGATGACTATTCAGAAGCAGAACATACTGGATGTGGGACATTTTGTCAAAGGAAACAGTTACAGCAGTTACTGAACACAAAGCTGCCTGGGACAAATAATAGAAGAGTTTTTATGGTGTTAGAAAAATCTTCCCATTAACTGAACACAATATGCAGGAGCAAACATATGGATTGGTCTCATTAAGAACGAAGACGTTTGTTTGAGATAAGCCTCAAAGGGAAGGAGAGAAGTGGCATTTCACTTTGGGAAAGACAAAAGAATAATGAGGTTAAATTAGAGCAACATCGCATTATCACACTGGTGGAGTTGGGACAAAGACAGAGTACAATAGTCTCACTCTGTGTGGAAAAAAACAGAAAAAAGGATTGAGTGTTACAGGCACAATAAAGTTTTGGTCGGTTGGTTTTCAGTGTTAGAAAGCTTTTTCCTGTTTGTTTGGTGCTGTTCTGTGCAGTTTGGGCACTCCTGGTTCCACAGTCAAGGCTGTCTCACACAATACCCAGAAGAAATCCTGGGCATTGAGTGTAATGTTTCTCTTGCTCCTCCCATGAATTTGCTTTTCTTTTCCTTTTTCAAACATGTTGGTTGTCAAAGCCTTTATATAATCTTGGGTCCTGCTTCTCGGAGCTGAATGCCTCGGCTTTACTTTGGTGAGCTGGTTTTCCTCGCTCTGTTTTTTAGTTACAGTACCTTGGGGCTGTTGGTCACCTGTGGGTGGAAATGTGTGGTGTTGTGGCTGAAATCCTGGTCCTGAGCCTGGCTGAAGGCAGTCACTGCAATCCTCACTCACACACTATGTAGGGAATGCCTGGAGCAGTCTTTTAGTGGCATCTTGTACACGGAGCACACAAAAAAAGCATTTGCATGTCGCCACCTGTGCTGACTCTGTGTGACATCCTTATCCTGACGTTGGTAAATAAAACAGGGAACAGAAGTAATAAAATGAAAATATAAAAGGTGTTCTGTGTTGTCTCCTTCCCTTCAGCAGGTCTGTGAGTGCTGTTAGATACTGCAAGACAGGTTTGCTCTGTCTGATGTTAGGTGGGATTTCTCAGCCAGGTAGGCTTGTGCTTTTCACATTGATCCCTGAGTCAAGCAGACAGGTGCTCTTTGTCATCCTCTGGTTAAAAGAAATAAATTAGTCCCAGCTTTTCCTTCCCTGTGTTTTTTAGCTCCCTTGTCAACAAGTCTGGGTGTCTCGTGTGTGCTGTGTTCCTTTCTTTTTCTGAACTCTCCAGTTCACTTCTTTCTCTCCCGCTCCCCCACAGTTGTATTCCCCTGCATCTTAAATAGTTCATTTAAGAAGTAGCAGACTTACAGAGGAATTTTAATATGATCTCCCATTATGGAGATTTCAATCTGTTCCAGAATCACGATTCAATCTGTTAGCTAGATAAGAGTTTAAGAAATTTTTTTTTTAGGCTTTGAGAACTTTGTAACAAAACGAAGCCGTTCAATATGCAGTTAGCAATAAAGTGTAATATTTACAGTAATGTAATGCCAAGGGAAGATATTGCTCAAATTGAGATAAAAATTTAAAGGAATCAAAGAGAGAACTTAAAAATTAAAAAACAAATCAGTTACATTTAAGTCTTGTAAGAAATATGTGCCTTTAATATTAAAAAGAAAAGAGGGGAATGGAGGATGAGAAATGAATTCTTTTAGTTCCTGAGAGTCCTGTGATGTGCAAAATCTCTTTCATGATGTAATATTATAATGCAAAGTGCTGCATGCAGGAGGACCAGAGTGTGCAAAATGAGGCAAACATGACACCTGTGCAGGAGTGCAGTGTGGGATCCACTTCCTGACCTGAGACTGTGACCACTGGGAATGATAAAACTGATTGTGTTCATTCATTCATTTACAGAAGGCAGTAAGATGTTTTTGGGGATGTAGTAAGAACAGTAGGAGGCTAATGAAGTCAAAATTTATCAGAAAATGTCTCTAAAATACCTTCACTTTTTATCTTCTGCAATTATAGGATACAGTTCACAAACGGCAGGGTTTGCATGTCCTAAGGATGTGTTAAGAGGTGAACATTTGATCAAATTATCTGAAAAAAAAATGTTCAGATTATCAGCTGAATGCATGGTTACACTGTGTCTCCAGCACATAAACAGATTGACAAGACAGACCAGATAAATAAACTTTATTAACCTCCTGTCAGTGTGAGGGTATTCACAGTCCCAGGAGAGGCAGAGAGCCTGGAATCAGTCAGTTATGAATATTTTGTTAAAAATTAAAACTTTTGGTTTGGGTTATTCCAGAAGGCGTTTCTGAGGAAAGAAGGCAGGAACAAAAAAAAATCCACAATGAAGGCTAAGTCCTGGCATCTGCAGCCAAGAACAATCACAAGCTGAGTCTAGCTGTGAGTCAGAGTGGTAGTCTGGGAGGTGGGCACTTCAGAACAGGGAACCAAACGTTGGATCCTGAGAGGGGGAAAAAGGAGTTCAGCTCTTGAAGAGCACGTCTTCAACGTGATGCTGTCTTGGCTTTGAACCTGAGGCCAGTCTGAAGTCACTCTGTCCTCTCTCATGTTTGCTTTTCTTTCAAGGCTGTTGAGCTGGGCTGTCTGCTGTTAAAGTGGAATTATAAAGTTCATCTCTTTTATTGATTCATGAGCAATATTTTGAAATATTGTGATTTCAGTTCAAGCGAGAAATATTTTGATGACAGTGTTTGCCATCCTCCTTATAACTCTGTCAGTGCCTATTGTGAGCTAGAAGGAAAAATGAGTAGTTGTGGCTGGGTCAGATAGCAGGAATTTACAGAGAACTGCCTGTTCTGTGCTGCATCCAACAAGGTCTGTCTTCCTTTGAAACAGGGATGACCTCTCTGACTGAATACCAAGGAAGTTCAAAACCCTCTAATTTTCCTTGAAATCTATTTTTATCATGATCAGGGACAAGCAAAGTTAAAAAGTACAAGACTGACAGTTCAGAAAGGAAAAAATGTCTTTACTGCATCACACAGGTATTCTATAGCAGAGTTGAAAATTCTTCTGGTTTTCTGGGCTCTGTCACTTTATTCAATTGAGTATCTAAAAGAAATTACAGTAATTAATGAAAGCTATTGCAAAATCATAAATTTTCATTAGCATCAGGGACTGTTACTGTCATTGACAATATCATAACTATTGGGAGAAAAAATATATATTTAACGAGGAGAAATTACTTCAAACTTGCATTCAAAAGCATATATAAACCATATCTGTAAATGTGTGTAGAAGTATGTATGCACATTAGAATTATCTGACATGAAGCCAGGTACAGAACAAGGGTCTCTCTGGGTGGTTTAGGCAAAATCCCTTTGCATGATTCACATTTTGAAGTCAGAGCACTGACCTATTCTCCAGAAGCACTTTAGAAGTTCTGAGAAAAATTAGTACAATGCCCATTGTGTGTAATGCCCAAAGACTTGTGGAAGGTGTGCACAAAATCTGTTCAGCAGGTGTTACTGCTGCACTTTTGCAAATGCTGTCTGCTGCTCTGAAGAGAAATTGTTGTGGTGACTCAACCACAGCAGTTGATGCCCCAGTTCTGTGTCTGTGCCAGACCCCCTTTGTTTTTGAATGCTCCCAGCTGGGAATTCATACTGGCATGGGGAAAAACAAAATAGAAGTAGGGAAGAAATACCTTTAACATTTGAAAGCTTTGCTGATTTTTCCCAAGGTCTCCTACTGCAAAGAACTACAACATTAAAGAAGGTAGGGTGTTAAAATATTTTCAGTGCTGCCCACGTGTCAATCATGTTGAGTCTTCTCAGTTTTTCACAGTTCTGTTTGTTTGAAGAAGATCAAATTTGCACTTTTTATACCATCCGTCAACTGAAATGTACCCATTGATTCCAAAAGGGTATTTGACCCTGAAAAACCAATTACTTCTACTCAAATCAAATGTGGAGGTGTTTCCACGAGCAAAACAGCATTTTTAAACATTATAAAGTGGAGATAGGAAGGTAGCAATAAAACCACTTTTTAAAAGACATATATTTTTAAGCACTTGTCAGAAACACCAACCTGGTGAGATGTGGAAATGTCAGACGCATTACACGTGCAGGACGTGCATTTGGCATTTTGCTGTCAGCAGGGGAGTTCTTCTACAACTAATTCCTCAGGAACCACACGCTGAGTCTGTCTGCAGGGAGGAAGGAGGGCTAGGGGTAGAAGCATATATTGTTTATTTTGTGGAGGTGTATTAACAGGATTTTTTCTCTCTTTAAGAGAAGACTATGAGTTCTGTCAGTCACGCTGTATGATGATTTTTCTGGGGTTGGAATAAATTCCGTATTTTATGCAAAACATGAGGCAAGCTGTGGATAGCACTGGTACAGGTACAAATGGGAACTTTCTGGTACACTACATGAAATACTGATTAAAGAGCCCATCTTGCAGTTCAGGTGTGTTTAATAAGTATTATCTGCTGATGAGCTGCTGGCTGTAGCTGGGGAGCCTGGATGGCAGTGTTTGACTGGGGTGCTCTCAGACACAGGGAAGGGGTGCAGGGACTGATTTATTGGAAAGGCGCTGGTGGTGTCCGATGAGAGAGATGATCTGCAGACCAGGATACTCTTTGGGACACGTGGTTTATTGGTCGTGGGAAGGCAGCCTGACTGGGGAAGGGTCCATAAGTCTAAGGGGACAGGGATTCAGGAGCAAGAGCCCGAGTTCCCTGTTACATTCCATTTTAACCCTTTCTGTCATGAATATTCTAATGAGCATCAACCAATCACCTCAAGATACAAAACCTACAGAATCTACATACAGCCTATGGGAACTACAACATTACAATACTACTCTACAGACCAAAAACCTGTGAAACCCACCTTATCCCTGATACCTGAGAAGGTCCAACCCCTTATACATCCTTTTGTCTTGGCAAGGGTGTCACTGAATCACCCAGCCCAGTCTTTCAGCTGGCTTTAATCACCCTCTTCCTGCCCAGCACCTTACAGTTCAAATTTTGCTTTCAATGCCATCTCTTTTGTAGGTTTCATACTCTTAGAATCTTTCACTAATAAACTATCTCTGCAGGGTCCTCCTGCTTCCTCCTCTCCAACATCTATTCTCTGGTTTTGCCATTTCAGTTTCTTCCCCTGCTCTCCCTGCACTCAGTTCTGCCAGGTAAACCCCTGTGTGCTGCACCATGGACATGAGCAGTGACTGCTGCCCCCAGCACAGGTCCTGTCCCAGCAGGGCTGTTGATGATGCTCCCATTGTTGATTCCAGCTGTGGATGTTTAATTTGACACAGCTGTTACAGCACACAGCCTTCAGGGCATGGTGAGGGAAATGAGATTTAAGTATCACTGTCAACCCAAAACCAAATATCCTGCAGGACAGTATCACATGAAACCAGGATGTTAATGAATACACAGAATATAGGGGTAGTTACCATTTGTTTACACACTGTTTCCCAGAGAGACCTTCATAAATACACCAAAAAAGCAAACAGTTAGGATTTTTTTATCCTCTTTTAGGCTGTAAACTCTAAATGATGGAATCAATATTGTCCAAATTTAGCAGCAGTATTAAATAGAGAAGCAACAGTGAATGAAAATTCAGGTTGATATCAAATAGTTTCCTTATTGCATTTTTTTCAAAATTTTAATATTTATTATGGTTATTTCATATGGTCACAGTTGCCACTGATAGGCAGGTTTCTTGTAACATGGTCAGACTTGCAGCAAAAAAATAAGACCTAGTTCACTGTCAGAAAAAAT
This sequence comes from Phylloscopus collybita, assembly GCA_027886175.1. Lineage (NCBI taxonomy): Eukaryota > Metazoa > Chordata > Aves > Passeriformes > Phylloscopidae > Phylloscopus > Phylloscopus collybita. The sequence continues at coordinate 1,595,751 of JAJNNQ010000019.1, read as the reverse complement.
AGTTTTAAATCTTCCTTTGGTTCAGGTAGATGTGATTTTAAAGTTTAACCAGCATAAACAAAAATTATATAGATTTGCAACTTGAAAAAGTCTTTTTCAAGCTAGTGAGATGTTCTGGTCCTAATTTTGCTCTCATTAAGACAGTGTTTATCTTATGTGAATAAAATAGAGTAATTGAGTGCTTCTTGTTATGAATCCAGAGAAGGCAGAAATGGAAAGGAAAAAAATTTTTTTTTTTTTTGGGTTTAGGCTAAAAATTCTGATTACTGTGCATTACAGCATCACTGACATCAAATAGATGCAAATACTGAACCACATTTACTCCAGCAGTAATCATTATTTGACTTCTCATGTTCTGCAGCAGGACTGGTTTTGCTGTACTTAGCTGTAGTTTACTACATAGGGAAAATACAAGTAGGAGACAGTGAAAATTTTTAATCTTGCAAAAATAGTTCATTAGTAGATGAAGGAAAAATGCCTTTTTTTGCAGAAGTTTTTAAAGCTTCTTTTAAAGCTTAAAAATGTGTAACTTTCTGCACTGCAGCAATACTCGTTGGTGGGGTCTTGGCTCACAGGCAGCTGGCTCACAATGTCATGGCTGTGGTAAAAGAGGGGACTCTCCAGAGGCTTTCAGGAAACAGAGGCTTTATTTGGGGGGTCAGGGGATCCCCCAGCCCCAGGTGAGTGCCTCTGAAAGAGAGACCCCGAGCCTGGGCTGCAGGGCGGTTTTGTACAACACAATCTGGGGTGGGTACAAAATCATACAAACCAATAAAACAATCCAAACACTACATGCCAACCAAGTTACCTAAATTCTAACAAATCCAACACAGGTTTGGGAGTGGTCTCAGGAGAGCCTTGCCAACTAGTGGCCAAAGCTCTTGGACCTTAAAGATAAGAATTCCATGATGGACAAAGGGAAAATTATGCATAACACAGGGATGAAACAAGAAGGAACCAATAGAGAAGAGTCTCCAGGGAGAGACTCTAGTTGTCCTAGAAACCCTTATCAAATTATGATAAGAATACATTCTAGGACGAGAGGCCCTTTCAAGGTGTTCAGACTAAACTAAACTTACAATAAAAAAACCTTATACTATATTCATAACTAAAGCTTATAAATCATTTCTTGCAAACTCACACCCCCATCTCCGCTGCACCAGTGTATGTGGGAAATAGCAGGGCTTGGGCTGATGGGCTCCTGGGCTGCTGTGTCAGCCCCTCCTGGTGGAGCTCCTCACTCCCCTGAACATCCCCTGGGACTGGGCAATGCAGGCTCAGCGTTCCCACATCCAGCTGCCTCCCCCAGGATGTCTCTGGGCTTCACCTGTGCTGCCCTTCTCCCCACCTTTGTACCTTGGTGCTCTTGCTGTCACTTGGGGCAGCGAGGGCTGCAGAGGGGACTGTGCCTTCCACAGCAGAGGTGGCTCAGATACAAAGATATTTGTCATTTTTATCCAGAGTGTTGCAGTCACAGATCTCCCAACACCCGAGCAAAGAGAAGTACTTTTTTTTTTTTTTTTTTTAACTTTCCTATCTATATAATTGCCAAACTCTGCTGAGCACTGAAGGTGTGTAAACCAGTAATTATTTGTAACCCTGCTGTGGAGTGGAACTGGATTCATATTCTTGGGATTAGTCTTAAGTTTAAATGGAGAACAGTAACAACTATTAATACTTTTCATTTTTATGTCACGTGAGGATGTAAAACATAAAAAACATAAAGCGAATGATTCTGCCCCAACTTTGTCGCTGCCTCTGAGCTGAGAAGGACATGCAATGACACACAAGAGAAGGTGGGGAAAAGATTTGGTAATTGCATTTTGTAGATGAAATTGTCATTTCATGGAAAAACTATTTTTTTTTTAATTGTAAGCTGCATCATTTTGGTTTGGTTTATAGTCTTCCTCAAAGGAAACCAAAGCACAACTGTAAGTGGTGCACTTATCGGGGAAAAAAATTCACCAGCTGTAGCTCTGTCGTGTGCTTGGGGCTAGCCTGAGGACCTGCCTGTTCCTTTGAACCACACTTTGATTCCCACTCTGTCTGTTGGGTTCAGAAATGAAAGTAATTTTGACCATTTAAACTTCTGGGTCGAGAAAAGTCTTTATTCTTTGGTGTGGTGAAAGAAGGAAGAGAATTTGATCGTTTCGGGATGCTTCCTGAGCATTTCAGTGGCATCTCCAGAGCCTCACAACTTCTCTAGCTGGGTGGTGAAATTTTTCATTGGAATCTTAATGTTTGCTGCAATGTGCAAATATGCTTAGAGTAATATTAAGAAATAAATGGTCGTGTGTGGGGCTGGACTTTCTCAGTAGCTGGTTCTGGGGTGTTTTTGGTTTCTTATTTTTGAGACAAACTTCTCGTACTCCTATGCTGCTACATCAGCACAGAAATGCACCTGTATGCTGGTAATGGACAGTGAGCACCAGTGAAGAGAAGGAATAAATGGTAAAGTGTTTTGAATCCTTGAATGTTTAAAAGTAGTGTCATTTTCCTGAAGCTCTCTGTAACTTTTCTGAATGAGGGTCTGAGTCAGCGTTAATGGGATTTGAAGATGCGATTTCATGGTGCTCTAATTATTTCAATCCTCCTTTTCAGACAATGTTTTATTAATGGCGTTGTGTTAAAAGCCTGATAAGTTACTCTTAAGTGTTGCAGGAAAAGGGGCCTAATTAAAAGGAAAAAAAAAAAAAAAGGGAGAAATATTGTTTGCACTGAGGATTTCATGGGGGGTTGTTTTTCTTAGTGGGAAACATTACCATTTAAGACATTTGGTGTAAGAAAAAGAACTTCAGTGATCACAGCTTAACCCTGGTGCTTGATCCTTGCTCATATTTATGTCTCAAGCTATTTAATAGAGTGCTGGAATGGCTGCTTTGTTCCTCCAGCCTCATGGTGCTGGTATTTGTTTTTTTCCTTCCTTAGTTTTGTCTTTCTGCAACATAGGATTTGCAGAGTTGAGCTTACCAGCTGATCAGTAAATGTCAAATCCAAGAGCTGCTGCACACAGAGCTATTGAAGTGCCACATTCTGAATGTGACTGTTTTTAATTGATTCCTGACAGGTCAAAATAGAAAGTGCCAATGCAGGAGCATCAGGGATTCATGGAAACAGGCCCCAGCAGTCCAGCTTTTGTTCTCCACGTACTCACCCGTGTCTCCTTGCCTTGAGCAGATGTGAGCACCTGCTTATGCTCAAATATGTAACCACCCTAAGAAGTGCTTAACATTGGCATACAGTTTTAATTTTGCAGGGAATTACCTTATCTCAAATCTGGGATGACATTTCAGGAGAACATTCCCTAAAACTGAGAGGGGAAGAAGACATTTAGCAGAGTAGCACCCATCCTTCAGAAACAGCAGGGGCATGCTGCAGGCTCAGAGCTCCCAGCAGAAGGTGTCAGTGGTGCTCCTGCTCTTCCCTCTCCTTCATCCCAGTGATGGCAGCTTCCTCTTTGCTCATCTGCTGGGATGAGAAGGATTGCACGTGTTACATGGGCCATGTTGTCTCCTCCTTGCCAAGCTGGAAGTGGTTGCTTTGGTGGGCCAGCTGTCAGCAGCAGACTCTGGAATGTGGTGATGGGAATTGGTGTGTTCCAGCCCCAAGAGCCAGATGTGCCCTGTAAGTCAGTCCACTGCCCTTTTGCCAAATGTAATTGTGGCTCAGCAGAGAAACAGGGGCAAGAAAAGGGTGGTATTTACTATTCTTTACCAGTCGTGTCCTTTGAACTGGTTCACTGTTCTCTGTTGTTTTGTTGTTTTTTTTTTTTCCTAGTCCTTTCAAGATTTAACTCCTCTGTTGGCTCTCTCTATTCTTTTTTCTCTTTTAAACCAGGCACATAATTTTGTTTTTCCCAAGATTACAAAAATATTGGTCCTAGGAAGTTTCAATTCAAAAGGAAGAATTTTTGATCCTCAGTGCAAAACAGGGTTTTCATGTTTTGCATCTCCACTTTGTAACCTGCCTGTAGACAGCAGATAACCAAATAGTTCCTCACAGCTTCCTTACTACAAAAAAATGGTCAAATCAATTTAAGCTAAAATACAACTCTTTTTTTTTTTATTTTGATGCTACTTCCCACTCTGATTTATCAGAATAGTTACATTTGCATGTCAGATGCAGAAAGATGATGATCCCAAAAATCAGGCTTACTCATCTGTATAATCATTTTTGAGCATTTTCTAATCAGAGATGCCTTCTGCATTAGCATTGGTGATTTTCAGTTGCACTGATACGTTTGTTCTGTATTTGTGATTAATAAGCTGCTTGGCATATTTTTCCACTTGACTGTGTGAGTTTTCACCTGTACAAAAAAAAAGCATTGTTACAGAGGCTCCAGAGTATGTCCTGTGTGTGTGTGTGTTCTTAGAGATTTCATATTCCTGAAAAATACTTGGAAACTGTGAGTTTCTGGGGGTCTGTTTCACTACTCTTTGCTATTCTGGCCTCCACTTGCATACTGGGAGGGAATAATCCATATTTATGATTGCTGGGTAAATGTTCATGCTCGGTGTGTCAATGGAGAGCTCTACCAATCCTGGGCTATTTTTTTCCCTACAACTGACTGAAATGTGCATGCAAATAGATATGTAGATGAATTCTTCAGCTCCACAGTAAACATCCACAGTGAGCTTTATCTACTACAGGCATAGAATGAGAGAGCTTTGGCAGAGACATTTCACCCACAGCCTGAGATCACCATCTTGGCACATCATGCAGTGGCATGTGCATGCCCAAATTCCAAAGGTGGTGGTGAGGGGAGCTGGGTTTGTATTTCCTGGGGTAGCAGAGCAGCCCTTTGTGTGCAGCCAATAGGCCTTCAGTGCTCAGCAGAGTTTGGCAATTATATAGATAGGAAAGTTAAAAAAAAAAAAAAAGTATATTTCAAGTTAGTCAGATGTTCTGGTCCTAATTTTGCTCTCATTAAGACGGTGTTTTTCTTATGTGAATAAAATACAGTAATTGAGTGCTTCTTGTTATGAATCCAGAGAAGGCAACTGGATCCTGTGCCTGTTAGAAGCTTCTGCACACAGGAAAACAGTGGAATGAAAGAATGGCCTAAAAAATACCCAGAGCAGTCACTAAAATGCTCTGATACTGCCAGGGAGGTTACTGGGGAGAAGAAACCCTCCTGTTTCAATGTATAATACTAGTAAGCATGCAAATTAGATGTTGGTGTTTTGTCTAGATGATTCTGTGGTTGTCATATTTCTTTCCATCAACAAGGTTAAAATATCTGTATGGTTAAATAACAGATCTAAAAATAAGAAGAATTTTGAAGGGCAGGTTATGGACTAAGTCTGACAATATCAATGAGCTTCTTTTCTATAAATGGATTATTTTTAGAGGCCTTTTAATTTTACATCCTTAGGCTATACCAGCATCCCTTTTTGAGAAGCCCTTTTGTGGAGTTTGGGGGATTATAACACTGAGGCTTTCGAATAATCAGCCCCTTCTAGGAGTGGGAGCTTGAAGCAAAATCCCAAATAAGGGGGTTAGTCATACTAACAGCACAGAACATATGTGACTCAGTAGATGGAAATAGCACCAGATTCAACAGGGTAATAAAGATTGGTGCATGCTAATATATTAGAGATTAAAGGAGGTGGCACCAGTGACATGCCAAGGCAAATTACATTGTTCTGCCATTCTGGAGGCTCCAAATAACCTCTGGCCCAAGGGCTAAAGATTCTTATTACTTGAAAATAAGGAAATAAAGATAGAATTAATCTTGTCTTAATTTGCAGTAATATAAATGATATGCTATTAATCAAAGTTAATCATCAGTAAAATAAGACAAGCACTTAAAGAGTGATCCATCCTGCATGCTTCATCTTGGGATGGCATGGGAGAAATGCTCCTGCATTTCTGCAGGAAATGGGTGTGCATCTCTGTCCATTAATGCAGAGGTAACTACTGGACTAGTTATGGTTAGGTAGCTGTTTTTAAATTCGTTGAATCAGTAGAATTAGTTGAAGCTCATCCTAAACATCTGAGCTAAGATAGGAAAGTGTGTTTCACTTGGAATTCTCTCACAGGTTAATTGCTCTGCTCTGTCCTTTGGCAGCAGTTGTCTTCTTGTCACCTTGCTGCTCTGTGGAGGGCACTGGGAGACCAGAGGTGCTGATTTTTCACTGCTGCCACTTGAATTTGCACTTTGGATTCATAGCCTGAATTGGGATGTTCCCAAGACTTGTCTCACTTATGCAGACATTCTCAGGAAACTGGGTAAGAAAGAGCAGCCTCCTTGTAATCTTCTTTTGACTTAGCTCTTATGGTAAATAGGTTTAGCATCTGCAAACCATTTTCAAAGCAACAGCATTGCTAACCTAGAAATGGATTTTCTAAAGTGAAGAATTAAAATACTTTTGGGCAACAGCATTGATTGTGGCTGTCATGGAAAGATTTTTTTTGAAACAAACCTTGACCACAGGAGCAGTATCTTGGTAGAACTTTAAGAAGTCCTTTGCTGGGGCATAGTTGTGCATCTCAAAAGAGCACTCAGGCTAATGCAGGAGAGTTCTTCTGAAGAAATCTTTTGAGGCTTGAGGACAACATGGACACACATAACCATTCTTGAGTTTATCTGAGAGTCTGTCCCCTGAAGTTCAGCTGAGAATTCTTTGAAGAGATGTTTTCAGTGGTTTAGGGCTGCTTTGTCTTTGAGGTATTTACATATGGGAACTGAAATTGTAGTTATGGACTCACAGCAGCTGCAAAGGCTCAGGTCACAGAACAGAGCAGGTAAGAATTTCACAGAGCTGAAGAAAGTAGGCTTTAGTACGGCTGCCACTCAGCTCTTCCTTCCCAGGTTGTGCCTGGCAGTGATTGCTCCCAAGTGAGGGTCACTTTACCCACAGAGCTATCTTGGCAAAGCCCATCCAGTGCTGTGCATCCATCCTGCCTCGCTGCCCCCTCCCTGTGTGCCACAGCTCCTGGGCATCACCTTCATGGCTCTGCCCCACCAGGTTCTGGGGAGCAATTCCCTGGCTACACCAAAGCCTACACTCAGGAGTCCCAAATCTTTGCCAGTTGCCTTTCCCAGGCTTTCCCAGAATCCCAAACTTGGTCATTTCAGGATCTCTTCAAACTGATGCTTTGTGCAGTCAAGTGGTATTTCCCTCCTTCTCTCCTCCTTGTGCTTTCTCTGTAAATCAATGGCCCTTTTTTCCAGTCATACACATCCTTCTGATCATGGTCACGTCACAGATTACTGAACTAACTTGAATTTCTTGGGCTTGTTGCCCAAACCCTGCACAGTAGTAGACAGACACCTGAGGAAGGTATCTGAAGACCCTCCCTTAAGGGCAGGAATGTGCAAAGTGCCTCTTATTTTCCCTCCTATGTGACTCCTCTACTTGCAGCTCCTCCTCCTTTACATTTGTTTCAGTCTGTGTTGTGTGCTTGTACCCCTGGGGCTATGTTAATGTATTTACTGACAGCTGTGGTAAAAATGGAGTTTTACAGATGTGCAGGAGCACATAGGCACGTATAACATTACACTGTATTACTTCAGTTTTTCATTTTCAGCCTTTTATTATCTATAAACAAACACACAGCTCATGCTTAGCTGCTTGACAAATTGTAGTTGCAATTATAAAGCATAAATGTAATTGTCATACAGTCTTGGCTATGAATTTTTAAGGCAGGTGTCAGGCACTGCTGTTTTGCATTCCTTCCCTCCACCCAAACCAGCCCATAGCTCTTGGGTTGGAAATGTGTATCAGAAACAGTGGCAGCATTTCTAAATGCTTCTGTGAAGCCTTTTAGAACTTAGAGAAGTTTTATCACTGGAAATTAAGCTTTGAGAGGAGAAATTGTATTTTATTTGAATGTCTTTTAGTGCATTTAAGAGTCTGGAATAATTTTTTGCCATTCAATAAATATGAAATATCTGCTTTATAAACCCACTTCAGGGTTTGGGGGTTTTTTTTGTTTGTTTGTTTCTGGGTTGTTTTTTATTCCCTCCCCAACATTCCCTTTGAAGCTTACCATTAGATAGATTAGCCCAGTGCTAAATAAAATGCCCCTTTTTTATGTGTGGGAGCTTGGTAATTATTGCCAGAAGATGCTTAGTGGCTCGTAATATACATATAATCAGCTTAGTCTGGAATTGTGTCCCAGCTGAGGCTGTAGGAGTAATCCAGCTGGTGCTTGTTGAGCTCTGCTTTTCCTGCTGCCTCCAGGGGTGCAGAGCAGCCCAGCAGGGAGGGCAGCAGGGGCTGCTGTGCTGGGGTGGTGCCTTGCAGTGGCTCCCTGGAACAGGGAGTTAAAATAAAGTGTGGATTGATTAAAAGGCCTGTAACAGATGCACCTTGGGCAGTCAGAAGCCTGGCAGAGGCTACACCCAAGATGGACCATGGTCACCTCAAGAGTTTCTCAGACAGAGATAAGTTTGGTCTGTTTGCATTTCAGAGGTTAATTGTCCAATTACAGCTTCAGGGAGTGAAGTCACATTCCCCCAGTTTGCTTCTCCCCACAAAATTTCCTTTTGTTTGTACTTCTCAGGGCCTGAGCTGTGATGGTCACCTTGGTTCTCAGGCCTGGAGGGATTGTTCTGTCTGACCAAACTGAAGAGAGCTTACTGACACTCATGTGGAGTTCAGAGTTATGCACAGGATCTGAAAAACATAAAAGCTAAAACTTAAGGCAGCAGTGGGGCTGACCCTCTGGAGAGGGATGTGAGAATAACCCCAAAGAATTTGGTGTTTCTCTCAAAGCTCCCTGGCCTGGCTGGGCAGCTCAGCTCTCAAATCTCTCAGAGTGAGAAACCCTTCCCAAAGCTGGAAATATCTGTCTCTGACCCCACGAGTCCATCAGTAGGACTTACAAATGCTGCTTTTCAAGGGAACAGTGGGCAAATGTGTGGGTTTCAAGCACGCCCCAGCAGAGATTAAACTGCTGGAGGTTTTGGACCCTCTGTGTGCAACATAGAAACTTGAGGAAAGTTTCCAAATCCATGGCATCTTTGGGTTTTTCAATAACACTTTCACTGCTTTCCTGGGATTTATGCCTTTATGGTAATAATTACTCAAAGGTCAGCTACAGCTTTTAAAGTATTCCATTTTCTTCTCCAGCTCCTTCAAAGGAGTCCTAGACTTCATTGTATTTAAAAGAATTGAACAATTCTTTTGGTAATTCTCTCACATCTTGCCCAGGCTTCATATTTTGTTACAGTCTCAGCTTCATCTATTGTAGCACAATGTTGATTGGTTCAGGTGCTGATCTTGTAATTAAATGAAATGAGGGTTACAGCAGTAGAAAGGCAGACAGGAAACAGCCATTTTGTTATGCCAGCATGTGCATATAATAGATTTAAATGAAATTCAAGTTGTATATATCCAGTCCTCATTAAGGATTCAATCTGCCTTCAGCAAAAATGAAATGTACATGTATTTATTAAATGTAATGTGTGTGAACTCCATATGCATCTGTACATGTATGCAGTGATGTTGAATGCCTTTTGAAACTTGCATATTGGACATCTGTTCCCATTACCTCAGGATTACATCTGAAGGAAGATGTTTGTATACATATATGGTTTAATTTTTATAAATTGCCATTCTTTGTTAGTTTCTATGATACTTTTGCTAAAAGGAGAGCTCTCTGGCTCTCAGGGGGTTACTGTGAGGTGTGATAATGTGATGGGGCAGGTTACCCCAGTCCCCAAGGCCAGTACAGGTGAGTGTCATGGAAAAGGATGCAATAGAGGGTCTATTAAGATTATTGATCCTAAAGATCTTCACATCCCTATGTTTTAGTGTGCCTTAAGCTTTAATACAAAAGTTTTTAATTTTTCTTGAACAATGAGTTTTAAAACACGTCAAATTTTAGCTGCTACCAAGTGTTTGGCGGCGTAGAAACTAAAATCACAAAATGCAAAATTCAAATGTCACGGTAAATAGCTGCATCATTGTGTTTCGTGTTCATTAAGAGATAAAATAGTTCTTGTTCATAAGGACAAAGGGATTCGTTGTTTCAGTTTACTTGTTCAGCAGATACCTGGAGCATTCTTTATAATACTTGAAGAGGGATGTGTATTTTTTGTAGTAGAATTTGGGTTTTCAAACTTGGTTGGGCTTCTTGCATAATTTGAAGTTACTTAAATTGGATTTTAAAAAATACAGAAATTTATGTTCTGCCTATACGGACTATATTTTAAAGATACCAGCACTTCAAAGGAAATTACTGCAAGGTACCAACCTGTATCCAGCCTAGCAAAATTAGTTCAAGATATCCTGGGGTAATGCTAAATGAAAATGGTATTTGTGGTGTCAGAGCTCACAAAAAGTGGTTACTAATGCATTCTTTCTTTTAGGAAAGATGTAAAGGTATTTCCCTTTAGGTAGGGAGATAACAAACAGTGAAACTCAGTCGGTGTTTGGTGGAGATGCTCGGTGTGAGATTCCTGTCTGACTGGAGATGTGCTGATTTTCAGTCTGCTGGAACTGCTGTGCTTGACACAAGGGCTCTCTTTCAGCCATCCCAAATCTCTTTCCTTACTGCAGCATACATCAGGTCTCAGAAACAGTGACATATGCACGAGTTCTGGGTGTGGGAAGCATTTTGGGGGTGGCTTGAGGAGTAAGGTTCTGTGGGTTTGTTGTTTTTTTTTTTTTTTTTTAATGAATCCAGAGAGATGGAGAGATCTGCTTGATAATAAAGCTTAACTTCAGTGCCAGCTCCATGCTGTTACAGCATATTACTACACAGCAAGAAATGTGGCACAGATGTTGTGGCAGCCATATTTTACACCCTCCAAAAGGTCATGTCGCTTGTTATTACATTCAGAATCAATATTAAGTGAGCGTTCCAAATTTCAGCTGTCAGTGGAATTTATTGCCGCAAACCAAGGCTGAAAGGTTTTCAACTGTGATTCCAGCAAGCTAACAAATTAATAATACAGGAGTATGCGTGGTGGAGCAGGTGATCCATGTCCCAGCAGAAGAGGAAGTTTAATTGAAAATCCCAGGAATCAGGGCTGGGCTGTTCAGTCCCTTGGCTGTACCACGTGTGGGGTCTGTAAGGATTCCTCTGATGGCCACTGGCAGGGAGGGTTTGCAAACAGAGCCACTGGTGTGCTGCACAGCGAGGCAGGGCACACACTGCCTGTGTCTGTGGCACCTTGCTGTGTCTGTCTTGGATAATGTTTTCATCTCTGGCACGTGGGGATGCACATTCCTCTCTTCTACTCACGTGGGACAATTCTGCCTTTTCCTCGCTGCCTCTGGTGACAGCAGAAGGGAAGGGGTCGGTGGTGATCCAGGAGAGCTGCAGCTTGGAGGGCTGAGGTTGTACCTGTGAGTTTGTAAGAAATGTTTGATAAGCTTTAGTTATGAATACAGTATAGGTTTTTTTATTGTAAGTTTAGTATAGTTTGAACACCTTGAAAAGGCCTCTCGTCCTAGAATGTATTCTTATCATAGTTTGATAAGGGTTTCTAGGACAACTGGAGGCTCTGCCTGGAGACTCTTCTCTATTGGTTCCTTCTTGTTTCATCCTTGTGTTATGCATAATTTTCCCTTTGTCCATCATGGAATTCTTATCTGTAAGGTCCAAGAGCTTTGGCCACTAGTTGGGCAAGACTCTCCTGAGACCACTCCCAAACCTGTGTTGGATTTGTTAGAATTTAGGTAACTTGGTTGGCATGTAGTGTTTGGATTGTTTTATTGGTTTGTAGGATTTTGTACCCACCCCAGATTGTGTTGTACAAAACCGCCCTGCAGCCCAGGCTTGGGGTCTCTCTCGGAGGCACTCACCTGGGGCTGGGGGATTCCCTGACCCCCCAAATAAAACCTCTGTTTCCTGAAAGCCTCTGGAGAGTCCCCTCTTTTTACCACAGCCATGACAGCATGAGTGGAACTGCCTGTGAGCCAAGACCCCACCAACGAGTATTGCTGCAGGGTATCAGAGCTGCTGGGAGCCCAGCTGAACACCAGGCTGGGCCAGAACCAGGTACACACTCCAGCATGTACCTGTGGTTTCACTTTCTCCAGGGTGAAGATAAATTCCAGCGCTTTTTGGAACAGAGACTTTCCTGTGGTTCCGTGGGGATTGGCTGCTGGGACGGGCTGTGGTGCGCTTTGGCAGCCACAATGCTCACAAAACCTCTCGAGCTCGGGAGCGTGATGGAATTGTTTGAAAGCTTCCAGGTGTTCTGTGTTTCTGGTGCTGCTTTCAGTATCAGATGCTGAGAGATGAGAAGGAAGAAAACCCCTTGCAGGCTGGAAAGTCTCACTTGTTTTCAGTAGGTGTTGAAGTGACCTTAGCTAGATGAACAGCACGGGTTTCATCTGATCTTTCTCATTTTGTTCTTTCTTCCCTATATTCAGATAGTTTCATTCTGCCAGTTTGCATTTGCTTAAAGATTTTTCTACAATATGTGCAGTACCTCTGTGGCTTTGTTGCTTTTCCTCCTTCTGTTCCAGAAATAGTGGATTTTGCTTCACAGATCTGTGAAGGATTTTCCTCCATTTTAGAGAACAACTGATCAAAATTACAGCTAATCTGCAGCAATTCTCTTACATTTCGCATAAATCTGACATTATTCACGCTACTTAATGTAAATTCCTCAGATAGAAGTTTATGGTTCTTGAAGCTAAACATGTGAAAACAAGGAAAAATTGTAAAGGAACTGTCAAATTGGAATGAGACCAATAGGAGAGACAACATGCCTTCACATCTGCCTTTTGTTTACTTATGTGTTCATCTTTAAATTTTAAACTACCTTCTCCTTTGTGCTCGTGCCAAGGAAAAGAAAAAAAGAAAAAAAAAAAAAAAAAAAAAAAAAAAAAAAAAAAAAAAAAAAAGCCAAAGTGTAACTACTGTTATATACATTTCTTGCTTTAGGGACATAATCTTTTTTTTCTTTAAAAATAATTACCAGGTATAGGGAAAGCTTATTACCAGTTTCTTCAGTACAGAGTTCTGAGAAATAAAGGGTTAATGTGAATGAAATCAAAGACTGAAGGGGGGAGCAATGGGGCAAATGTACTCATACTTTGCTGCACCACTGTGCACTACTTTGGACAAAGCATAAATCATGGTTATTTAAAATTGACTGTGAGGTTCAGAGAGCTGATTGAAGTTCCCCTCAGTGTTACATGGCTTACTATTGCAAAACAGAGCTGGTTCCAGCCTTCCTGCTGCAGGGAAGATAATTTCTGTCACTGCCACTGCCATTCTTATTCTTCTCATTGTTTCTGTTTCCTCAGTAACAACTATAGCTATTTGCATTTGCAATGGTCTTTTGAGACTACAAGCCCTGAAAGGATCAGGCATTTGTATGTACCTTCAGTTTTAGTGAAATGGCATTTTCAAACCTTTGGAAAAATCCACATGCTCGTTTCCTTCTAAAATGCAGAAAGGAAGCTATGGAGACATCAGGAGATAAACAGGGTTTGGGGGGTTTCATCAGAACATCCTTGTATAGATGAGAAATTTACTTCAGTGCTTAAGTTTAAATGGTGAAACTGTAGCATAAACTGATTTTATCTAGCGCTGTCACTTAAATCTAGAGAAAAAACTTCTTATGTCCTTTTTTCCTTCTGTGTAGCTCAGTGAAGTAAATACTTTGGGTTGCATGGCAGCCAAAATCTGGTGCATTAAAATTTACAGATGGTAAAAGGCATGTCTTTTCATCTGCCAACGTGTGATTCAGATAGCACAAGCAGACTTCCATCCACTTGACCGCAATAGAGCTGGCACAGCCTTCCTTCTCCCTCCCTCCCCAGGCCTGCTTGGGAAAGCAAAAGCAGTGATGCTTCTGTGAGAAGAGGAGCGTAGCTTTTAGCTCTAAGGTCATTAAAACTACTTGAGAAGCATTTATAGGAAGATTAATTTTTGCGTGTTTTGAACTCGGCGTTTGCCAGGAGAATGCATCGTGACTTGTTTGAATCACTGTCGTTCTTGGAAGATAATACCAATCCTCTAAGTAATTGACATGTCAGAATCTGAGGTCAGGTGCACATTAAAGTAGATAGAACATCTTAATTCCACTAAATTAAGTCAAAATTGTAGAGCTAAAACTATAACAATATAAAATAATTTCATTTCTGCTGCAGTTTATAGAATGCACGTTAGCCCTATTAGAGACAGTAGTGATGTCCAATTATGAAGCTACAAAAATAAAAGTTCAGCTTGTTTGGGCTTTTTTTGTTGTTTGTTTGTTTTGTTTTGTTTTTGTTTCATTCCTTAAGAAATTGATAAAAAATTTGTGGGAAACTTTTTATTGTGATGTGGGGTTTCTTGCATGTTTAGGAAAAAGGTGTTCCTAAGCCCTGGAGGGTAAGCATATGGATTATTATAGTTCCAAATGCCTTCTTGGAGCCCTGAAGTTCTTTTCACAAAGGTCAATTGTTCATCCAGCAATACACATCAGTCTCTGTGGCCTGATTTGTGTCAGGAATTGAGATTTCTAAGCTGTAGACTTTTCTTTGATGGAGCCCAATGGGGTGCTTGTATCACGTAGAGCAGCCCTTATCAAGATTTAACAATCAGCATGCCACATGGAAAATTCAGAAGCACTTATTATGCCACCTGTAAGATTTTGATTAGTTTAATTATAAATCACTCTTCTTCTGATTTTTACTTACTTGCACACGGGCTGATTGCAGCTCACCACTAGTGTATGTATTACAGTGATATTGTACTCCAAATTCTGATAACCACTTTTGCAAAAAGACCTGTCTGCCTCCTTTGGACAATTACACATGTTGGTAATCTGCTCTTTCTGGTTTTCTTTTTGTTACTTAAATGGCTCTGTGATAACAAAGCATTTTTATTAGATCAGAGGTGTACCTAAGTGATAGTACGGCCATGAGCAGGAAATCTCGAGAAAATGAGACTAAATTGAATTTAAAAGGCAAAAAGCAAGGAGCCTGTAGCATCTGCAGTCCTGATCATCTTGAATCCAGGGGCTGGAATCAGAGTCCTGAGTGCTTCCTCTGTTTGTAGAGTTGTTGGAGGCAGAAGTGTTCTCCTTCCTCCTGCCAGCCAGCTCTGCCTTCCAGCCTCCCCTCCTGCGTGGGAGAGCTCTTTGGTTCATCTTTGCCCTCACACTTTCCAAGCAAAACTCTCATTTCACCTGTGTTCACACAGCCTCAAGGGCAGTAATTCTGCCCTTTGTGACAGGGTTTGGGAGAGGTCAGCTGGTCCTTTCCAGAAACCATTTGGACTGAATATGGAATTAACACTGAATCATCATTCCAAGAAATGCTGGACTGGAGTCAGGAATTGTGCATCAGCAGTTGGGTTTTTTCTGTTCTTCTCTTCTAAACTTTCTCTGAAGAGACTCCAGGTACTGTTTCCCACCCACCTCATTCTGGAAGCAGTTTGGTTTTATAGATTTCTCTGAGAGTTGAGGCTTCAGCAGCCCAGACACCCATTGTTCACAGTAGCACAGACTGCTGCACGATAGCTTCTCTTTGGGGATGCTGTGATTAGAGATAATCAATTCTTTAGGAAGACTTGGTAAGTGGGGACCTTATAAATATGCTCAGATTTGCACTGGGCTCTCAAAGAGGGGACCCCATACAGGTTTCAGAAAAATTGTGTCATTTACTGCACACCCACAGGTTACCCAAGAGAATGGCAAAACAGATGAAAAACCCCCTCTTTTTCAGTAAATGTAATCACTTGTGATTCCTATTTCATTAGAATGTTTCATCTGTTTTGTGCTGGCAAATTTGAGTGTTTAGGCTGATCTGCTCTGAAACCCTGTTCTCCTGCCATGGACTGGCATCATTATTACAGCAGGTGGTGAAGGAATGCCATAAATTTATGGAAACCTGTGAACTTTCTGGGTTACCCTGTAGCTAATACTTAGAAATGATTGAAAGAAAAACTTTTAACTGGATGATGTCAATGTGGTGTTCTGGAAGTTCCTGTGTTTTACTGTATTTCCATACTAATTTTGAATATTTGGTGGGGGGTGGGGTTCAATATCATCAGTTTGTTTTGTTTTCTGTTTTCCCAAATTCATTCAATGTTTTCTCAACTAAATCACACAAACATTCTGCTTTTGACAGTTCAGCACTAGATATTCACCTCATTTCTTGAGGTGTTTATAGGCAACACTCCATGCCAGGCTTCTAGCAGCCTGTGTTGTGGCAGTAGTAGTTCTGTTGCCAAAAAATTCACCACTGTCAGCCTGTCGAGAGCAAGATGGAACTGCTCATGGTTCCCTGTCTGTAGGAAAGTCAAATGTCAAAGATCTCTGGGAGAATTTGGAAGGAGAAAGGAAAGCAAATGTCTTTTTTTTTTTTTTTTTTTTTTTTTTTTATTATATTTTTGCAAGAAAAGGGTTGTGAAGCCAGAAACTAGAAACAATTAATTGAAAATGCAATCATCTCTTTGTGAGGGTGTAGCAGTCTGGTGGTAGCTGTGACACTGCATTGAGAATGGTTAGTGACCATTGGTTGCAATTAAATAGGAAATGTAATAACGTGGTAGTAAAAATGTATACATGTATAATGTACAGGGAGAGGGAAGGAAATCAGCAAAACCTCTAAGAAACGTCTGGGGAATAAAAAGGAAAAGAAATTAGGCTTACTGCCAGTAATGTTATTATTCAGAGACAGTCCAAAATTCTTTCTGTCCCCAGATTGCATTAAAGGACTCATAAAAGCAATTAACATGTAGACTATTTTTCTAAGTCACTGGAATTTTCAACATCTAATTACCCATTATGTAATAGCTGGAAGCCAGCAGATAATCTCAAATTGTTGATGCCCTAGGATAATTTAAAGTACTTTTGTAGTAGTTGGGTTTAAAAAAAGAAACAAAAAACGCAAACAAACAACAAGCAAAAGTTATTTTCTATTTCTTTTTTAAATGTATGGATATTGCTTTAACATGAACATGTTCATTTGAAATCATTTAGTCTCAGGCTGAACTTGAAATGGTTCTGATTACATTGATGTTATTGGCTTTTGATGTTGTTCTTGTGAATTAGAACTGATGCCTTGTTGAGATGGACTGTGCCTAGAAAAGAACAGGAAAAAACCAGAGACCTTGTTGAAATGATATCAGAAATGACAGAAGGCAGCTGGGCAAAAATTATTCTGTACTATTTAGTGCCTGAAACAAGGTGAGAGGTTTCAGTGGGTTGTTCTTGTAGTTAGTTTTAGCTTAGTTGGTATCATCATTATATGGTAGGTCTTGACTCTCTGATGACTTGAAGGAGAAAGAAATGATCTAATGACAAACACTGTAAGTCAAAAAGGTAACTGAAATGATAAAACTGATTTTGTGACCTTTTTCAATACTCACAGTCCAATTTTCCAGCTTTCCATAGCATCTTTTTGTTCTGAAGCTGCTACTCTCCATCCTCAATAAAACACAGATTTGCTGGTTTCATTCTAAACAGCAGTTTTCATCTCAGTGCTTATGGAAAGTATTTTTGAAATCACCTCTAGTTTTTCATATTTTGGTTAGTGCTGCTATTGCCCTCATTCACTGAACTATTTAAACATATTATAAATGTATTCCAGAAGTTTAACAAGTGCTTACATATTTGCTGGAAATGACCGAAAGCTATACATGTTTGTTAATTTATTACTTAAATAAACCTCATCCTAAATTGCCACGAACTCTGTTTCTTGGCCTTGATGGGGGGTTTTTTTGTGCAATATTTTAAGTTTAAAAATCCCTTTTTTCCCCTCCCCTCCATTAAAAGTAGAGCTTTGAATGTAACAAAGATGAATGAGCCTGATAGCGGTCATTTCTTTTCTATTTAAATCCTTTGTTTTCTTATTAGATTTCTGTCTAATAGAGTACAATGAAGCGGTTGTGATGTCCAAAGATTAAAATGCTTTGTCTGGGAGTCTAAAGACATTTTCTTTTAAGGATCACTAATGGTGGAGTGTTCCAGCACAGCCAGGGGTATGGGAACCAGGAGCTGGGCTCAGTGATCCTGATGGGTCCCTTCAGTTCAGCACATTCTGATGCTGTGAGGTGCTGCCCTGCCACCTGTGCTCTCAGGCATGAAAACAAAATGAAACTCATGATAAGCATTCTTTTCATCAGCTCTGCAAGTGAAAAAGAGGGGGCTTTCAAAGCAGTGGCTAATGATTAATGTTTATTGTAACACGTTGTCACTCTCTATTTGAAACTTTGGCTTAGTTTGGATACTGAAGGTCAGTTGATGAAATCAGCTGCTGCTTGTTTTTCTTGCATCTCCACACGACTGGACTCCCAAAAGTCAGAATGCTCAAGGAGGCTTCCCCTCCTAGAGCCCATGTCCCCCTAGGTGTGTGATGGCACGTGCAGAGGAGGGCCAGAGGAGCATCCTCACCCCTGAAGCAGTGATGGGTGAGCAGTGCAGGGCTGTGCTGGCTGATCCAGGGCAGTGCTGCTGCAGGGCTGCAGGGCTGCACACGCTATGGAGAAATGCACTGAGAGAAATGCACTGAGAGAAATGCACTGAGAGAAATGCACTGAGAGGACAGATGCTGGAAGGAAAGAGGGGAATGAGATGTGTTTGTGAGGTGTCTCTGTCGCTGTTGGACACAATGATGGAGGCAGGGAGTGATTCAGAAGGCTGCAGTGGGCTCCTTGCAGGAAGGAGCATCGGTTTATTTCTCGGGCTTCTTTTATGCTTTTTCAGATGTGCCCACCTTAGAGGTGGGACCTTTGGGAACCATTGGTCAGTTCCAGAGACCACCACGCAAAATCCCTCCTCTGGGAAAATTGTACAAAACAAGGTAGTTTACAAATATGTGACTTTGTGTACCAGGAGAGTGCCTGGGAACAGAATTTCCCAAAACCAAAACGTGGTAGGCACGAAGCGTGGCAACATGTCTCACAAGTGAATCACGGAGCTATTGCAACTTCTCATTCAAGATAAGGGATAGGCATTAGTGTGAATATTGATTTATTGGTTGTTTTTAAACCACTGCTCCTGAAGGGTGGGATGCTCACACAGCTTGACTTGCTGTTTTTTCATCATTTCTGCTTCATGAGTTCCCGTGAATCTTCCTCAGCTGGATCTTCTTTTCACCTCGTGACCTTGAGAGTTGTGTTTTTTATTCAGCCTGTTTACAGTACTAAGAGCTTTTCAGTGGCTGCTCCCTGCCCTGGGGGGCTTAGGGGCTACATCAGGCACAGGAACAACAAGGAGAGGTTCCCAGACTACCTAGGAACATCTATAATTGACTTTCATAGTAGAAGGTTTCATCAAGCTGATTTGATTCTTCATCTCTTTGATTTTCATGGCTGTGTTTTGTAAACAGCTGAGAAAAGACAAAATTAAAGAACAGGATTATTTAAAAAAAAAAAAATCAGCCATTTTGGCAATGATGAATGATTAAGATCCAGTGGAAGAAATGGCTATTCACTTTCCTGCCAGAATGTGGGTTGCTTTCTATGAAGCAGAATAATACCATTTTTTAAAAAATATAAACTGCAGTTACAATATTGACAAAGAACATGGACTCATGTTCCTCATTTGAAACATTGTGAATATTACAGTAGTTCCAACACTTTTAATATTAAATTTCTGGAGTTGGATTGATTCAAGGTTGTCACAGTGGTTTATGTTTTCAGGGTTTTGAGAGAAGCAGGTGAATTTAGCTTAGCATTTGCTAAGTTTAAAAGTTCCAAAGGTTTTATTAGTTCTAAAAGAAAACCCTAGTGATTCATTTTAAGCCCAGAACAGTAAACTTTCATATAATTAACAGTTAAGTCAGAAATTAAATTAATTTCCATATTTAAAACATGGGAGTGTATCCAGTGCAAACATAACAGTAATTGTTCTGTGCCTTGCTGGGGCTGCAGGGTACTAGCACAGGTTAATGTATCTTAGTCACACACCTTCACACTGACTGTGATACTATTATCAAGGTGTACACTGAGCTGTGACCTGCTATGGGGAGGCAGTGCTGCTCCTACTGAGAGGTAAAAAATTCTGATTACAGCAAGAAACTTGTACTTGAGCTGGAAGCTTGTAGTGCATATGACACCAAATATGTAAGGAGAATTTTGAGATGAAATTTGGAGTTGGTAGAGGGGGGTTGCATTATGGAGGCAGCAAACATTCTGAAACGTAGACTGAAAAAGATGCAAAAAAAAAAAGAGAATAAATCCCTGGAAGCAAAATAAAATGCAGATTTGAGAAGGTTGGGAATTTCTGCTTTATCCAAGTGCCACGTTTACGAGTTGCTCTCCATCTGTGAGCAGTGGATGCAGGCTGCAGGTCAGATCTCTGGCAGACAGCAGCTCTCAGGAGCCAGTAATCCTCTCTGTCACTCTTTTCTAAAGGCTATTGTTCATCTGAACTAAAACGGTGCTAAACTACAGCCTGCCGGCATTGCAAATCTAAAGATTATCAAAAAGATCTTAAGCTAAAGACTGGGGAAGATTGACAAGTGCAAAAGCACACATCATTCAGGATTCGTTCCTCCAGGCGTTCACTCATAGACTATTTTCTATTAAAAGAATGAAACATAAGCTGACAACATGAAGACAGGAAATGGCACGGCTAAGCACAACAAACGAAGCCAGAATTACCAAGGTACATACACATCAATAATGAGATGGAGAAGAGGTGTGGCACTATTTCTGTATCATCTCAGAGGCCTGCAGTGGGGATGTTTAGGATATTTATCAGCCTCTCTGTAAACAGACACAGAAGCTGGCTTTTCTGAGTTTCAGGTCGTGATGGAGCTGTGACAGCCAGGAGGTTCTTCTACTCTTCATCACAGTTTCACCTTGAGGGAGGTGGAGGAATGCTATATTTATCTGTGCAAATCTTCTGCACTGTCAGCCAACAGCAGGGTCAGTTAAATGCAAGTTTTGAGCAGAACACAAGTAGCGTGCTAGCAGACAGAGTGAGGCCTGGATAGAACTTATTCCTTGAATAAGGATGTAAGGGGATAAAATAAAATCTTATGAAAGGAGGAGCAGCTTTGTAAAGCACTCTAAGGCAAAGCCAGTAACTGGGTCCAGTTTGGGTCATTGTAACTTTGTGACTTGAAATTCCTTGCTCAAGTCCTAAGCACAGAGGATGAGGGCTGTGCTTCTGCCATCTGACCAGGATGAGGATTGCCTGCTAAATGTCAGGGAAGACCAGAGACTTGTGCAGGTGGAAAGCACTGTAATGATGGGCTGTAAAGATGTTCTGTAGGTTAAGTCCCGAGTGATACAAACCCTTGGCATTTGTAGGTGCCCCAGGTTACTGCTGCTTGGGATCCACTGAAGCCTTTGGTTTATCTCTGGGTTGTCTTTGCTTCAAGATTGGGAAGCTTTGGTAATGGTGCCTTGCTGAAGCTGTCTTTATTTCAGAGTGGTTTTACATGTGCCCAGAATACTTCAGCAGTTTCACACAGGTTTAAGGGTCTTAGCTTGGAGGATCATTTGCTGATGGATGGAGAAAGGGAAGGCAAAGAGAGGGTTACCAACAGAGGTTGGAGGGATGGACTGGATGATTTGTGATGTCAGCTGTAGTCCACTTTTCTATCTCCAACTGCTCCTAAGGAATTGGAGCTAAAGGAATTGGAACTGAGGAACTCAAGGTGATTCCTTCTAAGTGCAGCAGATCTTTTACACTTGCACACAGCACCACTGGAGAAACTGGCTGTGACTGTGAGCACCTCTGTGGAGGTGAGCAGGCTAAAATATGTGCATATTTCTCATGATCATATTGCAGTATAAAGTCTTCCAGAGAAAAGTATGCCCTGTGGATTTTTTTAGGACATTTTGCCAGGGTCTTTGAAGAAATGGGCAGCTCTGCTTTCTGTTTCCTTCCTGTCTTTGTACTGGAAATGTCTCTGTGTAGTACAGGCTTCAATTGGCAAAGCAGGGCTTCTCAAACAGCTCATTGTCAAAGGTTGAACTTTGATGATTAAATCATCTAATCAAAATCCAAAGCTGTTTGCTTCTCCTGTAATGCACAGGGTGAAATAAAATAATACCGATTTTTCATAGGTTTTTTTTTTTTCTAGTGGTGACACTACTAGCATTTTGTCATTAATACTTCTCCTAATGAAAGTATTAGATTTAGTGTTTACAAAAGGAATTTACTCCTGGGGGAGCCTTTCCATTATCAATTCACATGCTTTTTATTATGCTTCTAACAAATCCCTGCCATGCTAACTGTGCAATAGAGCTGGGATTAAAATCAAGTAGTCTCACCTCTGGTGCTACTCCTTAATTTGGGAAAAATAAGGAGCCACAACAAGGCAGTAGAACTTCAGAGCAGATCCAGTGAAATGCCTGGTGCTCTGTGTTGCCTTCCCAGTGTAAGCTTTGTGTAGCTGGGTCCATGTCTTTCCCTGATTTACAGCTCTGAACATGTTTAATAATGCATCAGGCCAGCTAAGAATCTCTTTTTGAGGGTAAGACATTCTCAGTGTGAGTTTTTGCTCAACCATGTGACAAAATCAAGTAGCATGGCTGCAGAAATGATGGTATCATGTGCATCCTTTGAAAATTTGATGTCACAAGGTGAGTTATTTGCTGTCAATTGCTATTGTTGTAAGAAGTCACATTCCTTCCAGGATATTGTTCAGCTATTTTTTTTCAGTCTGAGCACATGCACGAGTGTGTGTATATATTTATGAAGTAAAAGTTGTCATTAAGGAATAGTGTGATATTAGTGCCAAACTATTATTAGGATAAATTATGGGGTTAATAAGCAAGACAGCAGTAAAAGGATAGGAGTAGTCAGATTCCTTTGTCCTGCCATGGGGTGGCTTTGCATCCTTGACCTAGTCTTTTTTTCTTTTTTATACAAAACTAAGGTAGCAAAGTATACACACTAGAGGGATACAGAAACAGCAGCACTCAAAAGACTTTTTAAGGCAGAAATCCTCAGTACCTTTTAAACTAAAGTACCATTCTACTGCAAATCTTCAACTGAAGAGAGGAAAAACAGTTTTCTTTTTCAATGGGAGAAGAAGAACAATTTTCCTTCCTGGGTAGAGCTGGTTGGAAAGCTATGAAACCTCGTCAGTTGGATGAACTTGATGCTTTTGAGTAATACAGTACAATTTCTTTCTTCCCGTGCATTTGCAAGAGCTGCAACTAAAGGGCAAAATCAATACTTCTATCTGGCGTTAATTTATTCATAAATGTGTGGAAATACAAATTAAATCCAGCCTAAATAGCTTCTTTTTCATTTTGCACACACCCATCCCTTAGTGGGTTTTTTTAAGACTCCTGGTGTGCAGCGTGAGCAAGTTCTGTGTGTGTGTCAGCAGAGCAGGCACCCCGTCACTGCTGTGGAACTGAGGGATGGCTTTGTTTATGGAACATGCTTCTGTCCCAGGTTTGCTGGCAGATATGTATTGGCCTTGTTCTGCTTCGACCATAAAACCCCCAGATAATTGTTAGGTAATGAGAAAACCACAAATCAGATGAACCCCAGCGGGCAGGCTTAGACAAGAAGCAATTGTTTGCAGTGTGGTTCTGTGAGTGCTGCTGACCCAGAGAAAACAGGTTTGATGTATTTGACGTGGGATTGACTCCTAGCTTTCATCATCCAACCAATAACTGCCCTTCAGACATTCATGGTCTTGTTGGCATTCCTTTGAGCTTTCCTGGCTTATGGAAAAGAAGTGGGATGGAAAGCTGGGGTCTGGAGAGGCATCCATGCAGCTTGTGTTGTGCTGGGGGTGTTTTGGTGTCAGAGGTCACAAAGGCAGTGCTACCAAACTTTTAAATCACAAGTTGTGCCATAACCCTGTTAATTGCAGCTCATTTTGGAAGCATCTTCCTGCAAAAGGCTCTTTAAGATGCCTTGCTGGCATGGCAGAACACGCTGCATTGTGCACAAAAGCTGCACACGATATCCTCTGACAGAAACTTGCTGTAAAGGAGAATTCCAGGTTACTGAGATGAGAAAAACAGGTGGCACCAGAGACAGATAGCAAAGGGATCTGGTGCTTAACAGGATTCTCCTTCCCAGTCGTGGCATCTCTCTTGAATTTTGGCCAGCATTTGCAAGACTCTATGCGAACAGTGTGGCAATTAGTTTAAAAATAATAAAAATAATGAAAAATCAGCAGTTTTTCCTTCTTGAAAATCAGGTTTGAGACATTCCTCACAAGATGGGAGTGGTTAAATTTTTTCAGTGGTGGCTCACAGAGGCATCTGAAGGAACACCACGTTCCTCCTTCCAGGTTTCAGAGGATTTTGTGTGAGCAAAGCGCTCTCATGGTGTAACTTTAATTTACTTCAGTCAGCTTTACAGATACAGAACGAGATATCTGAGTCTCAGGGGTGGGAAATATCTGCAGAAATGTGGCAAAGATAATTTATTGTTGTATCTTAATTAAAACTATAATTAACAAATAAACATTTTGCTAATAACATGCTAACAAATTTTCTGAAAGGTAACATAATCACAGACGTGGTTCCTATTTTTCCTTTGCAGTCGTGTGTTTCCTTTGGCATAGATTAAAAGACTGGTAGGTTTGGGTTTGAGTTTTTTTACTTAATATTATCATAGTTAGATCCTGGACCAGAACTTCTAATTAAAGATCTGAAAGTTTCCTGGACCTGGAGGAACTATTGGCTTTTTTGCTCTCCAGTGTGTGTTTTAAATGGGTAATAGATGTTCTGTCTGCAGCCTAAAGGCAGAATACAGCCTTTTAACATACTTTGAACAGAAATAGAAGGAATGGGTATCTGTTCTGCACTATAGTAACAGTAGGAAGTATAAAAATAAAATATTTCAAAGTGGCTCAGTCGACTGACAATCGAAAATTAGCAGTCCTTTATAAAAATGGAAGGGGGTGTATTCTAAGATATTTTTACATAAATTGTATTTTGAAACAGTAGAAGACTTGGCTGAAATGGTGTATTTGTACACTGGCTGCAAAAAAACAAGTCGGTAAATCAGATTTTTTTTCATAGCACAGTATTATCTGATTTTCACAGATTACTCCGTTTTAAAAATACGATTGTTCAATTAAGCCACTTAGGACTGTTTATTTTGAAAATCTTTTACATGTGTAAATGGCTTTGTGGTTCTAAGCAAATTAGAGCTCTGGGAATGTAATGCATATTTATTAAATGTTTTGGCCTGTAGAAAATGTTTTCAAAGGCCTTGTTCTCCCACAACATTCTGAAAGCACACGCCAAGGAAAAGAGCGTCAGCCTCTGACTGATGGGAGGCTCAGGAAAGAAGTGACCTGGAGGAATTAGAGGAGGTGATGGAAGGACATATTTTGGCTGGCAAAGTCAGGGCTTCATGTTTAATTTACGAAAACATTAAACTTTTCATGTTTAATTGAAAGGAGCAGTAGAATGTTGGGATTTATAATCCCAGTGATGCTATGTCAGAGCTGCACGCTGGTGGCACGGCTGCTTCTCAGGCTGCAGATGTATAGAAACATTTCACCAAAAATGCCTTTTTTGTTGTTGTTTCTGAGGGTAAAAACAGGGGAGAACAGCTAAGGCAGCAACAACAAAAACAGCACATTAGGCATGCACTACTAGTCCAGCTAATTCTAGCAGTGCTATTAACAGACATTGAGGCAAATCTATTAACATTTAGCATCAGCATAAAATGCATTCCCACTTCTTCCAAGGGAGAAAGAGGATATTGGAGCTGTTTCTGAGGTAGTACAGCCTAAATGGGGAAAGAGGGGTTAGGAAATGGTGGCTTTGAAAAAGAAACTTGGCTCAAAGCTGTTACTTAAAAAGGAAGCGAGATGTCCTAAAGAATAATGCTGATCAGGTGTTTGGTTGGTGTGCTCCGTGCATCACTGCTGGGTTTAATTTTTAAACAGCTCTTCAGCTTTCAACTTTTCCATCTAAGTCTTCATTTTTTTTTTATATACTTGGAATTTGGGAATACCTTTTCCAGCTGTGTACAAAGTAGTCTTGTTTAACTGCATCCATTGTGCAGTTCAAGTTAAAAAAATATTTTTTTAAGAAGTTCCTTTTCTAAGATACACCAGACAACCATACAGCAGGACAGGCTGAATTGGTAGCTGCAGTAATTGTCTTATTTTTGACAGTGATAAAGGGCAAATGCTTTATTATAAGTCATAGGAAAAAAAAATCTATAGAATACACATATTATAATGTGATGCTGTAAACAGGAAAACTCTGCCTAATGCTAGCTGAGGTGCTTTAGCTGAGGTGGGTAGACTGGCATCAAAAATTATGTGAGAGAAAATGCCTCTCAAACTTTGCAATCAAAGGGAAATATTTTGAAAAAAAAGTCATCACAAATTTTACGTATTACAATTATTTTTTCCAGGGCTGATGTGTGTATCTTTTAGTCAAGGACTCAACATTGCTTTCATGGCTGGCTGTGAAGCCCTTATAAATTTATCATAACTGATATTACATTTCCTGTTTAAAAGAGAAAACAAGCACAACATCAACTGTTGCTACTTTTAATCATTTCAGTTTGCATTTTGATGGTGATCTTGTTCTTTGAGCTACCCAAGCAGCCACTTGACATCAGGAAGGAGAATTTGTGAGCCAAAGATAGAGGGGTCCCTGTGTGTACTGAGTTATTACAGATACTTCTGTTCCTGCTCTCCTGCCCCTCTGCTCAGTGGCTGTAACTGGTGTTAATTCAGTGTGACCTCTTGGTCTTTTGGAGACTCCAGAGCTCCCAGGGACATCCATGAATCTTGGTGCCTGCTCAGGCCCTTTTGTTTCTTCCAGCTGTGTAAAGCATTGATTTGTAGAGAAAAGCTTTCTGACCGAGTGCAGCACGCATTTTTTCCTATAGTGAGAGTACTCTGGATTAATTTCTGCTATTTTTCTCTGTCTCCTACTCCAGTATGTGGGCAGGCCTGATTTTCCTCTTCATTTCAGTTCTGTATACTGAGTCTAATCAGTGGAGGTGTGGCAAATGAAACAGCAAGTCTTGCCTGGGTTTTTTATTGCATTGATTTAGGCACAGTGGTGTTGTAGGACGATGCTGTTCAAGTGTCTGGGGTCTACTATAACAGAAAGTCATGGACTTTGACTGATTTTACAACTCCACACTTTTGTTTTCTCCTTTTCACCTTTACCACTGTGGTTTGCAAGTCTCTCCCCCAGCCAAACAGCCCTTTGCATCCTTCAGCCCCAAGGGAAGTTCTTAGATTTGGGGTACCCCAGGTCTCAGGGCTGTCACCTGGAGGGACCCGTGGCCAGGAAGGGGGGATGGATCCCTTTGGTGCTCTGTCACCATCTCCCCACCAAGCCTTGGCTGCCTGCTCCCCTCCCAGCCCTCCAGGGGGGTTGGTACCCCAAGGGGAAAAGGGAGCAGAAGCTCAGGGATGTGCCTGTGAGCCCACCGGGGTCTGAAATTCCCTGCAAGCACTGAAGGGTTCCAGGGTCACTGCAAGGGGAGGAACTGCAGAGTTTCTGATCTGAAATGAGGAGCTATGCACCCCCTGCATCTCCTTTCACTGACTGCTTTCCAGATGAGTCCTTTGCTTGGGTCCTTATTCACCTTTTTAAACTTCTATTACTAAAATTGTCTGACTCGTGGGTGTAAGATGCTGTAGCCATTCTAATTTTTTTTTCAGTAAACATACTGCTTTTCCTTGTTTAGCTATTGAATTCCTCAAGCCATTGCTTTGTTTTATAATTTTTTAATAGTTTCTTCTCTGTCAGTGAGGAAGGCAAGAATCACATTTATATGAAGCAGATACTTTGTTATGCTAACACATATTTTGTACTTAACAAGTACAGATTTAAGTGATTATTTATATAAAACGTGTGAGAATAAATTCTTTCTCTGCTTGTCTCCTGAGACTGAAATTCACGATTCTGAGTTTTTCTACATCTAGCAGCTAATGATTTAATTTTTATTGGTGGCAGTTTAAATCCTGTCACTGCTCAAATGGCATTGACTGCTGTTACAAAAATACACAACCATCAAATTATCCCAGATTGTTGTTTAAAAAAAAAAAGCAAAGATTCAAATACTTAACTTCTCAATTAGATATTAATCTTGTAAAGTGAACTGTTTGAATGTGAAAGAAGAGTAAATAAACTGTTCTTCTACAGAATCCTTCAGTGTATCTCAAAAGTCAAATTTGCTCTGCATTGCTAATGTTTCAGAGGATTTGGGACCTTTTAAGCTGTCTTAAATTTTCTCTGCTCCTTTTTGACACATTCTGGAAAGGCACAATGAACTTCTGTTGAAGGCAGCAGAATCTGAGCGTTCAGCAGTGTCAAGCATGATGCCAGAAAGAGTGCAAAGTCTTCTAAGTGATCATAACATGACTTGATGTAGAAGTCCCCCCAAAGTTTTCTGATTTTTTTTTTTTTTTAACATGTATTTCACATAAGAGCTGATTTTCTTCCAGCACATCATACTGTGTTTCAGGGGCTGTTCTGGCACCATCACAGAGACCCCAGAAACTGAAGCCCCACCTTCGAGCATGCAATGTAGTTATTTCTGGTTTTAAAACATTTGAAGAAGAGATGATTTGGGGGAAAAAAACTCCTTATTCTAGTGAGAAAGCAGTGCCTGCAGTCCTCCCAACACCCTCTGCATGGGCAGAGGCAGCAGCAGCTGGAGTTACCACAGTATCATAATGACTTTCAGTTGCTCATCTGAACATGCTTGTTGTCTACAGGCAAAAAAGAAAGAAAAAAAAGAAAAATAATAATTAAAAAAAAAAAAAAAAAAACCACAAAAAAAAAAAAACCAGTAATTTTTCTCTTCAAGATCCCAATGTATAAACTTGATTTGGATGGAAAGTTTGAAATGTTGACTTGATTCCGTTGTGTTGCTCCATCAGGACAGAGCAGACACAGAAGGGGGGTGTTCCCCTGGGTTGTCCCTCTTCTCTTTAGGGTGCCCAGAGGCCTTAAAGAGATGTTCCTGGAGATGTTCTCTGAGAACATCTCAGAGATGAGTCCTGAGTCACCTGAGTCCCCAGGGCAGCTGGCCCAGGTGAGCACTGAGGGTCCCTTCCCTTGGAAGAGCCCAGTCCATCAGGATGTTCCTTCTTTTTGGGTAACCTTGCTCACAGGGACAGGGCAGGGTCTCACCTGTGCTACATCCTGGCGTAAATTGCAGTCCAGAAGCAACAGCAATGAGCAGGTGAATGCAGCAAGGCATCCTTATTGGGGAAAAGCTGGGAATGGACTTGTTCCAGGAGAAGGTGGTGAATTTTCCCCTGTTTGTGTAGATATTTCAATTTAAATGCTGCTCTGTTAGAAGCTGTTGAGGCTGATGGAACACACTGAGCTTTGACTTACATGAGAGGCAAACTCAGGCTGAATGTTACCAATGCAAATATCAGAACAGCTCTGCAATCACAGCTGTCAGCTTTTCCTCAGTGATGAACCCATACCATTAAACATAATATCATTGTAAGAATAAAACCTCTTTTCTGCCTGCTTTCTGCCTTTGAGCTGGCTGCTGTCCTGGTCTGTGGTGGTGGCAAAGTTAAATGTGCATGGCTAAGTTTTAATAATATTGGGCAAGTATACTGGATACTATAAACATTTTCTGTCCTAATGATTTCTGTAGACAGGAAGGCCATAGCTATTGATGTAGTTGTTAATTACTTTGGGGTTTTTAAACCCATATCAGGGGTATAGTTACTTTAACAAATCTTAATCAAGTCTTTCAGTGGCAATATTGAATTTTAAAAGTAGTAGTTACAGGTTGCAGCATGACTTCGTTAGTATACAGGAAAATCATTCCTTGGTGATTAACATCTATTCACATCTTGGAATGCATTATGGGCTCTAAATTATCATAGAAATTAATGCAATCTTCTTAAAAGGGTTTAAAATATGGTAATAGATACAGCATACCAGCACCTGCAGCTCAAGGTTCCAAAGTTATTTAAGTTGGATATAATTATATTTATTTTGCAAGTATCTAAATGAGGGGGGAATAAGACACAGAGTTTAATAAAAATTGAAAATGTAGGCACTCAATTAGAGGTCAAGACTTTTAAAAATTCTCTTTTATTTCACCAAAATATTGCTGTTCCTGATGCATATGAAACATTTTGTCCCTTTTAAAGTTTGAAACCTATGGCAAAACTTGTACTGACTCCATAGTAGGGATTTCAGTCAAGTAGGTTTCTTGTGGCTTTCACCATTAAATCAAGGAGGGAAATTTATTGCACAAGTTTAATTTTTCAAGACTGCTGCTTCTCACTTGTGCACTATGCTCATATATATATATATATATATATATATATTTTTTTTTTTTAAGGGTCATTTGCAGATTAATTTTCCAGCAGTCTAAAAGAACAGGATGTAAGAAAAAAGGGAAGTTGCTTGAAGCTCAGCTTCTGGATTTTCCCTGTTGGAGTAACAGGGAGCAAACAGTGGTACCTGAAAATGAACAGGTACAATTAACCTGGGGCTGATGTCCTGTGGAGATGTGGTAGATGGATGCATGACTTGATCTAAACTTGACTTAGCTCACATTCTGCACTTAAATTCACAGAACTAGCCAAGAAATAATAGTGAGGGTTTTTTTGCAAAAGACTGATTATTTCCCTGGTATAAAAGAAAAAAAAAATATACATATGTATGTGTGTGTATACATATCTATGTGTGTTTGTGTTAAATATCTGTGACATAATAAGTAAATATCTCCTTGTTCTGCATCTTCTTACTCTCTAGATGTTTCACTGAGTGAATCCCTGCCTGTCTTTAAGATAACAAGAAGACATGCTGACATTTGATGGCAGTGTTCATTCTGCATAAAGTGGAGCATGTACAGCACATTAAGGGCAGAGCTGGAATGCCAAGAGAGATTTACAGATAACAGAAATTAGCAGGAAATGCTTCTTATTAGCAGTAGAGGAAAGCTGTATTTTAAATGACAGCCAGATGCTTGTTTACTGTGACTCTAATGCAATGGTAATATTCTGTTCTGTGGGCACGGCTGTGGGAATTCAGGGACACTTCAACCCCATCCTCTTTTCTTTCATTTTGACTTTTTTTCTGAAGTGAAATGATGAACTCCTGCTCACAGTGCCAGCCAGTAAGAAGCAACATAAAAATGGTAGCTGTTTCATGACAGGTTTTGGCTTTTGGTGGAGGGAGTGTTGAGATATGTGTGTTTTGCTAGATGTAGTAGAGAAAAGTCAAATCTTTGCAGTATCATTAGATTATCATTCATAAGTACTTCTGTTTCAATTTTCTCAACATTTCCTTCAGCACTAGAGGCTTTTAAGCATCTGTTGATATTGTATGATGATCTTAATGAGATAGAAAAACAAGTGTTTTCTGCATAGGAATGAGTTCAGAATATTTTGGTCCCATTTGGAATGAAGCTTGAGTTACAATATAGTCCTTATGTAGATCTCTTTGTCCAGCTGTAGCACTTGAGATTTACTTGAGCTGTAAGTTTGATGCTAAAAGAGAAAAGGGAATAAAAATGAAGGGATTAAAAATACCAACACACCTCATCCTACAGCAGAACAAGAAACAAGGAAGGTCAATAAAGAGTCTAATTACTAATTCATTCAGAAATTGAAGTAATTTTTTTTTAAAGTGAAATGGCTAAAACCAATAACTAACAGTTCATTAGGGCAATTTTATTAGTATTTGTATCTCTTTTAATTGGTTTTAACCTTTCCCTTTGTGTGGAGCTATTAAAAAATTAAGGGAGAGACTATTAAGAGAGACAGATTTATGTTAGCTCATGGTTTGCACCACTTTAATGAGGCCAAAGCAATAAAGACTCTCAACAGATCCTGAGGTCTGGATGATGAATGGCTCTCTTCCACTGATGAATCACAGTGTCATGCTTCAATCTTTGAGTTGCTGTTTAAATATGAAAATGTGAATTTCTGCAGTTGGGAACTATTCTCAAATGATTTACTCTTTCTCAGGAATATGTGTGCAAATGCATTTGAATAAAAATCAAAGTTTTTCTTCTTGGCAGGAGGAAGTTTGAAGTGGCTGGATAAGAGAAAATGTTTTTAAGGTGTTGTTGATTTGGAAATAAATAACTAAAACATCTGCACATGTGTGTTCAAAGACATTTACTCAGGTAGTTCAGGCATGTCTCCAGAAAACTGATCATTAATCATATGTAGTGAAGTTACAATGAGAAGTTAGCAATTTGCAGCTATGCTATTTCCCTAATGCAAGGTTAAACATGGTGGATAAGCAAGTGCTAGTTTTAATGAAGTGTGGATAGTAATTATCACCAATTGATCTTTCCTTAATGGCTTAATTTGTTGTTTGTTTTACTTGATTTGGTGGAAACCTATTGTGAATCAAGCTCATCATTGAAAGATGATGCTTAGGATTTACCATTTTCATGATCCTCAAGATTTCTTATTTTAGGCCTTAACTTTTTTCCATTTTGGTCCATTTCATTGCCTTGAGAAAGATGTGAAGTAGCAATCTGAAAGTGGGCAAGCAGTGATGCCTCTGATTCACATCCACATATGCATTGAAGCTTCTATTGTGAGCTGCAGGAGCTAGAAATAGAATTGGTAAAGACATGTATGATTGCTGAGTGTATTCCTGAGGGAAACTGAAGTTGCTCAAGAAAGAAATATCACTCCTCTTCCACTTAGGAGCACTGAGAGGAACAAATCCCATGTAGTTACCTTCCCTTCACTCACAATTCACGTGTCATTCACAAGGGAAAAAGCACCATCAAAATAAATATTGCTGTCTGTGACACACAGCTACGCTGCTGGTCTGAAAGTTTTATTAACAACTCACATTTCTATATTTTTATGGTACTTTTAAAATAGTGAATTATGAACGATTGAAAAATACCCTCCAGCTTAATTGAGAACCATTATGTCTAGTAATTGCCAGTGATTTCAGAAACAGCCGTTGTTCTCTGGCCTATTAACATAATTTGAATTTTTTATTGCACTTCATAATTATCTGTTGGAGTTAAAAAACAGGCCCATTTACTGGAGTGTTTAAGAACAAAAGCCCCGAATGGGCTGGATTGTGATGTATTATTTCTATTAACCAACCTTGCTGGAACCATTTTACATCAGTTTTTGATGGGGTCAGGACTTCTGATAGAAGAGGAGGGTGGGCTCTCTAGTTTTCATTTCACTAAGTGTAGCTAAAACAGCATCTTTTAAAATTGTCTGTGACTCTTTCTTACATATCTACTCCATTTAGTCCTCAGTCCCACTTTTACATGATCTCCATGAGAGCTGAGAGAAGCATTTTTTCAGCCTTACACTCTTAACAAATTTCATCTGTTCGCCATGGCAAGTTAGGAAGGACAGAAGAAACTTGGCCCCTTCCTATTCCTGATAGTTTTAGATCAAGGGTTTTTTTTCAGGTCTGTGATTTGTAGTGAAAACAAGCTCCTTATCTATCATCTTTCTATGTACTGCAGTAAAATAAATCATTGAAACCTGCTGTGTTATCACTGGTTTTCCCAACACGTGATAACATACAGCACGCTCTCATTTGTGATTGGAAAATCCTGCCCTGGCAGGGAGAGATCTCCTAGTTTGTTCCTATTTCTGTCAGCATTCTGTGTAGAAATGGTTTTAAGCAGGTTTTTCTTTCTTGAGCCATTAGACCTCCAGCCTTCAGGTAATCTTCTCAATTAGTCCCCGGGGCTGTAAAGAGACAGGAAAGTGAAGTTCTCTTAGCAGCTCAAATTGCAGGTTCTTGTTAAAATTAATGTTTTAAGCAATCTGGTATTGGAGGGGGAAAAAAAAAGAGGTAGGAACAGATAAAAGTCCTGGACGTTTTTCTGAGGTAAGGATGGTGAAATATGTGATCACCTTTTCAGAGAATGGCAGCTAACTCTGTAACCCTCTGGCAGCGAACACTGCTTCTCTAGCCTGAGCCTCTGTGTCTTACTAACTCCCTCTACATTCCCCTGAAATCCATCCAGCCTTGTGCTCAGCCTTTGTAGGGCCCCAGTGGAACGTCTGAGAAGATCTGGAGGGTGGAGGACAAGGTCTGGGCAGAGAGAGGACAGGCTGTGGATGGCTCTGACCTGAGCCAGCTGCTTGTTTAGGGCATTCAGTGAATAAATAACTCCACCCATCACCTATTGCTCCCTTCTGTGGCAGAAACATCTTACACCTTTTATATTCTTACTCAGAAAGCATATACCAGAAAGTTGGTCCAACTTGGGGAAAAATCCTGCTGATGAAAAGACAGGCTTTGCTGTGAGCCAAGAGAAATACTCCCTAAGCAGGTGTAGGGAGTTGTTTGTTATTGTTGGAGTTTATTTTGGAGGAAATGCTTTTCCAATAATTTGACTGAGCCCAGCTGTAGACCTGAATTCCAGACATGAGCTTTCTGCAAACTCTGTGTAGCATCCATGTAGCTGAGAGGACTGTAAAAATCTCAGTCATGCCTTGGCCTGGGGCAAAATTTAGATTTCAAGAGCTTTGAGAAGATATTTTTCTATGTAGGTTTTAGATAGGTGCAGTGGAATAAAAGGGAAATTTCATGATATGTAAGTGATCCTCTATCACTGAAAAATTCCAAAATAAATGTTATATAAGTGTGATTCTTCGTGCTTTAGTGTAGGAGGCATCTTTTGGAAGACAGCAGGAAAATCACCCTTAATTAAAACTGGGAATCTGGAATTGTTGTACTGCTTTTATGATAGTTTTTACTCTGGGCTCCTGGCTGTTGTTACTGAATCAAATCTTATTGGTATAAATCAGATCATGTTGGTATAAACCAGGCTAACTGGTTTTGCCTTGCAGGACATACTTTTTAATACATCCAACTTGCTGGTTTGTTGGTTTTGGTTTGGGTTTTGTTGTTGTTGTTGTTGTTTGTTTGCTTGTTTTAGTGATATCAATGTCAAGTAAAACATACAACTTCTTTCTCACGAGTTATGGGAATTTTTTATGAAAATAACTCAAAGATCAACTCTTGGTGGTGTTGGGACCCCATGGAGCATACACATATACTTTATGTGTTTATCCCTATATTTGTGTTTATATAACATTCATATAGATGGTTTACCCCTAGCTCTTATAAATTAAGCAAATTTGGAGATTTTTTTTTCACCTATTATTTGCAGCAAAGGAAGATCCTTAAATTGGGGGCTGCCTGAGAGGGGTTACCTACAGTACCCCTTGGGGAGGATAAACAGCAGAAGTTTTTCCTTCCTAAGAGACTAGTACTCTAAACTGTTCAACATTTATTATTTCATAATTAATCTGGAGACTTAGTGCATTCTTTACCCAAAAGATAGTGAATTGCATCCAATTTGAGTGGTAGCATTTGTTATGCTGGCATAACATAAGGAATTTTTTAAATACACTGCTCAGTATGGGGCTGGTGATTGGATATGCCTTGTAGGACACTTGTTTTATTTTTCACTCAGTCTCTGACTGTTTCAGGCATTTTATCTCTTTCCTTCTGTGTGCTGTAGATCAAGAAGATATTAGGTCTCATAAAAAATTACAAGCAAATGACCAAGGATCTTCTTGTCATTAAATTTTACAAGGTATTAATTACAGACAATTTGGGGAGTTGTTGCGAATTTGTAAGTTGTTGACCAGGGAAGAAACTGAGGAATTTTTTTCTCTTTCAGTGGCTATTCATTTTCTAACATAAAGAGAGTGATGTATGTGTATATACATATGATATATGTATATTATACATATATCATATGTATAATGTACATGTATTGTATGTCTCTTTTGTGTGTGTATATATAATATCTATTAAATAATATATATTCTGTATATGCTAATATGTATAGGTGATTGAGCCTGTGAGGTTTTGAATGTCTGGCACTTTTGTATCTTTTAGAATTAAGTGCAGGAGTGGATGATCTTACTAATAATAATAACAGAGTCACTTTGTCTTTGTTGCTAAAGGAATATATCCTGTGTTATCCAGAAGAGATTACTACTCTGGGGATCTTAGGACTTGAATTTTCTTTTGCTGCTCTTGTACATTGTTGGGTTTAGCACATGGGGATGTAATAAATCATGGTGTTAAACTTAATAAATCGATGCCAGTCTCTGCAGCTGTAGCTCCTAAATGTAGTTGGAGCACCCAGCAATGGCTGTTCTAGCTCAGGAGACAGTAATTCTGTGTGCCACTGCTGTGAGTTGTTGTGGGGTTAATTCTGCAGCCCATGGTGAACCTCAACACTGACCCAGCATTGAGCACAGCAGAAAGGTTTTGTGTTGTTTGGAAAACCAAGTCGCTGTGCAGGAGCAAATTCAAAGTTTTAAAAATTTCAGGTGTTGCATACTGTAAGTGCATCTTGTTTCAGTTGTGTGCCTGTAAAATGATGTAGTGCAAAGGATGTTCTGTCTGCCCTATTTCTCTGCATCACTGCTTACAGGTGATGCCAAGGTTAGAACCAGAATTAGATGTGATGTGACCTGGGATTGCTCAGCCATTGTTTCATCTGGATGTGAGGGGGAAGCTGTCAGTGTGTTTAACATGGGACAGACTTCTAAGTTGGGAGAATTGATTTTCATCATATATTTATTTGTAACACACAGCTATAAACACAGGAGTTGAGCTCCCCCTTACCTTAAAATAGCAGCATAAATGAATATTTGGAATATTTATCCAGAGTTGAGAAATTCAGACAAGAAGTTGCTTTTCTAGTGAGGAGACCTGACTTCAAGCAAGGGTAAAAAAGAAACAATCCCAGATTGTTTAAGTACTTTTTGGTGTTCTCTGTCTCCATTGATAGCCTGAATTTTTGACAGCAAAAGCATATACAGTTCTATGCAGTTCATCTTCCTTGACTGATTTCTCCATAAGCCTTCGGCTGAGTTTAGTTATGACTTATAGCTTGAGCATGGCATTTGGGAAAAACAGAAAAAGTAGTATAAATGTAAATGTGAAGAGCTACAGCTCATTCTGTTTTTGAAATTGTTGGTGTGAAAAGAACTCAACAGTGTTTTATTTAAACAAGGTCTGCTTCAACCTTGATTGACTTGCAGTAAATTGCCTGGTACGAGAGGCAAAAGGAAGTGGATAGAAAAATGGCAATCAACACCAAATGTTTCACATATTGATTGACAAGCACCAGAGATGTGCTAGAGTAAGATAAATTGGCTAACAGAGCCCATCTTGACAGCTCCTGAGATGGGAAAATTGTTCCTGTTAATTTGCTGCTGGGACCTTGTCATTTATGGGGATATATATTTGAGTGCCTTCTAATGGTGTAAACAAACTTTGGATTCCTAAGTAGCATATTTCAGCTTCAGTTGCTTTAATTTCTCTCTGTCCATGTATTTCTGAGCTGTAGTTTTAAAACGCTTTAAGATGGAAAAGATGAGAGAAACTGTCATTATTTTAAAGATCCAGTTTGTGCTGAAATACAGAATGGTACATTCAAGCTCTTCTGTAGCCTGTTTGATTTTCAGTGGGGTTTTTGCTTTACTCAAAAGCATGGAACAGAGCCCATTTGTTGCAGGGGAAGAACATGTATCTTTATTCCTTCATTCTGGCAACTCTAACTGTAACTATAATGAAAAGATTTCTTACCTTTTTTCACACATCTAGTTTTGTGCTTCCAAATGCCTTTTAATCAGGTTACAGGTTATTTTAGTACTGCAGAATCCAGATCCATTTTTCATAGAGTGGCCTTTCATGTCTGCAATTTCTTTTCATTAAAAGGAAATCTTAATTTCCTGTATTGGTCTCACGGAGCGCCATTAATTATGGCAAAACACAGCAGTGGTAAAATAATTAATGGTCTGATCGCTGTTGTGTTGCAGTCTGCCACTCATGTTTTATTTTGGCTAAATCTTTTCACATCGAGGGAAATTTGACGTAAACCTTCTCACTTAAGAATAAATATTTTCCAGCTTTCATGTAAGCAAAGGGAGCAGATTCCACTGTTCAGTTAAGGTGTGGCCTACGAACTGTAGTTCATATGCTGCTTCTTTATTTGAGTCTACTTCCCAAACTCTGGACTAGAAATCACCTTTACAAAGGCAGAAACATTCCAATCCTTTTTCAATACTAGATGAGAGCAGAATTTTAGCTGCTTATTTGTAGGTGATTTGGTAGGTTGTCCATAATCCTCTGCTGGGGTACTTTGTGTATTCCTTACCACTTGCAGGGCAGAGCTAGCTCTACCAGAAGACATCAGAGAGATTTTAAAGGGTTAGTTAGGCCTAGGTCATCATAAGTGGTGGTATTTCGCTTCCCCTTAGATTTTTAACTGCAGTTTGGGTCCAGGCTGTATTCCTATGATGCCTTAAGTTTCAGCTTTCACGTTTTTCAGGTTCTGTGCTGCTCAGCCTCACATTCAGGGTCACTCAGCTCTGCACAGAGCAGGGACACAAACCAAATCCTGCTCCTGCTGCACACCAAGGACAACGTTCAGCCCAACAGCACAAACAAGGGTGGCTGGAGGGAGGGACAAGAAGGATGGGACCTCACAACCTGAAGCTGTAACTGGAAAATTAAACCCCAATGTGCAAATGGACAAAACCTTATAAAAATGTGGTAACTCATGACTGGTTGTCCATTTTGTGACCATTTTGGGTCCACCCTGGGTGTAGCCCTGGTCAGGCCCTGTCCTGCCCAAGGTGTGTCCTGGAGGCCTCTCAATAAATCCCTGCTTTATTCTCTGGCTCTGTCCAGTCTCTGTTTCAGGTCAGGCCTCCCAAGGCATCATCTAGACCTGAGCACAGAGCATTATCCTGCACTGAATGAACAAAACCCTGGTATTGCAGTCAGGAGAACACTGCAGCTGGGGGAGCTTCTCCCTGTTCAGAAGCTTCTCAGGACTTCAGAGCACTGCAGAAGCCCTGGCTGTGCTGAAGGCAGAGATAGAGTTTGCATTGACTGACGTGGAGGTCTCACTCTGCTTTGCTGTGAAATGCTTGGGGTGGTGGTTCAGTCTGGAAGGAGGGTGTGTGCTAACTTCTGTAGGGGCACACGTAGCTCGGTGTAAAATATCACAACAGTGGTATTTTAATTATACTGGTAAATGCTTAAGGAAAGAGGATAGCTACCTGAAGTGCAGTAAGTCAGAGGGAAGCTAAATTCTGATACGCTTTTGTGCTTTGGAAAATCCCACCAGTGACAGAGAGGACTGAAAAGTCAAACTTTCACTTTGCTTGTGCACCCCAAACCTCAGCTGGGTCAATACAAGGGGGTAAGAAATGCGAGACTGCATGAGAAGAAACCAGATGAAGCAAGGAAAATATAAATCTCAAGATTATGTCATTTGCATTTAAGCATCAAGAATAATGGGTGAGCAATTCCTGCTGCTGTTCTGACTGGCCCTCCCTATCTCCCAGCACTAAAATACAAACACCTCTGGTTTGTATTTACCACACAGTGGTAGCACAAATGCAGAAGTGTGCTCACCACACATTTAGAAAGCAAATAGCAACACCAGATTTTAACTGTAGGTGGAACTAAGAAAAATAGACTTTAATAGCCTGAAGCAGAATTAGCCAGAATATAGCACTGGCACATGACAGAGTAGATTTTAGGCATATTATTTAAATTATTTGGCCATTTACAAAATGTGGGTCACGTGAAGCCTTGTTTTCATTCCTCATTTCTCCTCCAGAAAATGGAGCTGCTCTTTTAGCAGGCTGCAAAGAGTTAACACAAATCCCATCATCATTATCCAACTCCCACCAGTTAGTACTGACTATGTACCACTCTCACAGAGTTTGTTAAATAATTACAGGTTGGAGTTTTCTCGTGTTTGTTCAAGACAGTGTTATTTATCCCACCTATTAATGACTCCAGGCACCTGAATCGCTGAGTGTTGCAAGGTTCCCAGAAATAAATTTCTCTAATAGACACATAAAGCCAACATTCAGGGGGATATGCAGTGGAGAAGGTGTGAGAGGTTGTTTAACAGTACTTAGAATTTCACTAAAGTAAGGTGAAGGTAAACAGAAGGTGTTTGGATAGTGGAAACAAGTTTATGGCCCAGCTTAGTCTGAACTCTGAATAAAGATCAAACCAAGTACTTCTAGATTGATCTGAGAAGGGAGATGTCACAGGGTGTGTGCTAATTACCTACCCAGGGCCTAATTACAACCCCTTTGTTAGTGGAATTCCCTGACATGGATGTTTAGCTGATAAGATTGATAAACAGGGAATTTTCTTTCTTCCCAATTTTTAAAAGCTGCACATATCATTAAGTTACCATAAAGTTGATTCACATATGGTTGTGGATCTTCCAATAAGTTTCTTCTAAATACATTCCTAATCTTAGGATGTTATTTTTGTCCCACAAGGCAGCTGATAAGTTGTTGCAATTTAATGTTAGTTACAGTTAGTTATAGTTAGTTCAGTAAAACCTTTTTTTAGGGAAGTTAAATTCATTTTAATTGGTTGGTGTGAGTTTTGCTCCCGTGGATTGGTCTCTGTCTTTCCTGGCTGAATCAGAGGTAGGGAGATATTAGAGGAGACATTTTGACTTTATGAGTGATGGGAAAAAATCATTGAAACAAATTACTGTTTTCCAGCTATGAAGGTATCAAACATATGCCAAGTAATCAGCCTGGGAGTGTAATAGGTTCATGAAGGAAAAGGGTTTTCTAATCTTATTCACTGATGTTTTTCCCGAGACAGCAACAGCTTTTATAAAATGAGGCTTGTAACTTCTCATTACAGAATCTAATCTGCCCAGAAGACATTGAACAGCTGCAGAACCCTAACATCTTCTAGCTGTAAATTGCTTTTATTATTTATCTTTGTTTAACTAAAAAAGAAAGGGGCATCAGATGATTTAACAAGACAAGAATTAAGTGACATTAGCTTTTGACAGCAGCAAATTATTCCTTTACATACTGAATTGGTTCAGATAATTCTGAAGTCATGACTGTCTCCTTATTTTTAATATCCAAATTTCATACAACTGATACATTTTGTAGATGGATTGCTTAGAAAAATTAATTTAACTTCAACACTGGAAGTCAGAAGTGATTGATTTCCAAGTTAGTCTCATTCTCCTGCAGAGTTTTTGCCATGATAAGATCTTGCACTGGTACAGTGATTTCCATATTCAAAGATTACACATGCGCAGTACTGCAGAAAATATTAATCACATACAGAGGTCAAATGGTTTAAGGAAGATAACAAAGCTTAAACGAGCTTCTGGAATGGATCTGTAATAAAAAAAAAAAAAAAAAAAAACAACAGAGATCAGGACTTGCTGGTGGTTCTTCATCTTTCCCTTTTCTATTATCTGCAGTTCTCAGGCTGTATTCCTGGTTGTGCAGTAAATGGTTTTACTTCAGAGGAGAGGGAGAAGACATATATTGAATATGAATATATTTCAATGGTTTGTCGTTTTGTTTTGTTTTTTTTTGTAAAATAAAATAACTTAATTTTTTTTTTCTAACAAGTGTTGAGGAAACTAAGCAAGATGTAGGGAGTTACTAATTTTGTCAAGTGGGAAAAACGCAACCTGTGGTACTGAATTGCCTTTGCTGTTTCACTGTTGTATAAATCACAGGTGGTGACTTACTGTGTCTGCATCTCTCTTTTGCTGTTTTAATTGTCTCAGAGCCATTCTCTCTTTCCCTGGTATGATGTGATGGTATCAGCTGCATCTTCAGTGTCCCTTCTTGTCTGTTGTGATGCAAAAAAACACCTAAACACACCAGAAAACAGCTCTGGGCTTTTAGAAAGGCTTTGTTTGCTCCTTTAGCTTTTGTGAAATAGACTGTGAAAATCTTTTTCCTAGCTTGGCTGGTTTTGTGCCTGTTTGCTCCCAGAGACAGGAGCTTCAGGAGGACTGCAAGTACCTTTCTTCAGCGAGAACTCTCTGTCATCCAACTCCTGATTTATATCTTCACCCTTTGCTCTTTTGACTCCTGTTTGCCTTAGGGATGGAGTGCAGCAGCTTGGGCAAGAGGAGCCAACTTGGTGCCAAAGAAAATGACCACAAGATTGTTAGAATCCTTTTCTTTTTTATCTCACACGCTTCATTTGGGGCTTTTGTTTTGTCTTTCCCTCTGCACAGCTGGCTGAGCATCGCTGCTGCTCCTGGGTGACTGCTGCCCTGCCTCTCTCCCGGGAGCTGGCAGCACAGGATGCTCAGCTCTAGAGGGAAGAACTTTCTCCCCTGAGCAGAGTTTTGCCTGCTGGGGCTCTGCTGGCCCTGGAAGCACAAATGCCAGTTCAGCTACAGAAGTCATCCGTGCTGCTCCCCC
The DNA here is from genome assembly GCA_027886175.1 of Phylloscopus collybita. Classification (NCBI taxonomy): domain Eukaryota; kingdom Metazoa; phylum Chordata; class Aves; order Passeriformes; family Phylloscopidae; genus Phylloscopus; species Phylloscopus collybita. The sequence continues at coordinate 1,553,731 of JAJNNQ010000019.1, read as the reverse complement.
CCTCCCGTGTCACTTAACTGTGCTAATTCACCAAGTTCGAGATGTTTATGTTCCCTGTGCCAGTTAGGATGATATATATTTAATTTATTAAATAGAATTCTGTTTGAGAGTGCCCAGGCCAGTGCTGAGCAGTGCTATGCATACATATTAGGAGATATTTTTATTTATTTTTTTTTTCCATTTTGCAGAAGGCAACTTTTCTAGGCAGGAAGGGGAGAGTCTGCTGAATGTTCTGTACCTCAGGGAAGTTTCACCTTCATCAACTGCCTGCTTAATTTATAGTGCTTTGCACTGCAAAAACGTGCATCTTACTTATCTAATTGTTTCCTGACACATTTACCAGCTTTTTCTCACTCTTTAAGGTGAATTTAGCAACGCTGACAATGTAGGTGCTTCAGTTTAGGCTGACTGGTGTGAATGTGTGAAGTGGAGGACGGCTGTGAGCTCTTACAGGTCCTGCCTGTGGTCCTCGTTCTGATTCTGTCCAGCTCTCCTGATGGAAGGGAGCAAAGGAGGCTGAGCTCTGAGCCTTGTCCTTCATCACCTCTAGTTAATAACCCCCCCAATTCCATTGCTAGGTAGCCTTCTGTGTATAATTTTGGTATAAATGAGCACTGCAGCAACTGCAGGTAATGATCCTGTCCATCATGTAAGTCACGAACATAATTTTATGGGATTTCTTTGCACAGGGTCCTATGCTTTGTGTTGGCGTAACATGAGTATCAGCAGCTTCAATCAGTAAATGTCAAAATCTTAATTGCCAATTAAGTGTTTTACACAGTGTTTCTGATGCCATCAGTTATGGAGAAACAACTCTTCTGCTTTCACTCTTTGCTTCCTCAGCTTCCTTGAATATTATATTAATGTTCCTTCCTTATCATTAATACTTGAACGCTGCTGCATCTTCCAGAGAGCTGGGTTTTAAAAACACAGTTATCTTAAAGTTTCCCTTCTTTCTGCAGTCTAACCTGCCAAGCATTGCACAGGGAGACATTGGCTTGTGTGTATCTTTTCTATCTGATGCCTGATCCTTATGACCAGAGCTGTAGAACAAAAGGCCTTTATTGATAGCAATATATGTGACTAATTTAGCTATTATAGGTCATTTATGTTTATTGGCAGCTTGACTGGCAGATATCCTTAACGAAGAACAGAACAGTTATAACCCCTTAATTGTGAAGTTTAACAGTTGTTAAAACGTTGAAAGCTGATCTTGCTTGTAAGAGCCTCTACAAATAGGAGGATTTTCTGTCACAAATGTAAGTTATCAAGGAAGATATGCTGCTTAGGTATATGACATTCATGCTGAAAATGCACAGGGTCGAACAGTCTACACAGATGTGTGCTACACATGGCTGATCTTAGAAGGGAGGTTCTGCTGATGGGAGAAGCTTGAGAATTCCATTAGAGGTACAATAAGCTTTGAGATCAGTATTTACCACCCCTGGGACTCAGGGACTTTGAAGTGACAGGAGTTACTGAAATGAGTAACTTAACAGTGTGAAATGGCAACACACAGATTGCGACCTTCTGGCCAAATTAATGGCAGAACAGCCATTTAGGGAGTCTGGATTCATCTTTAGACCTGTTAAAATAATGTGTGGGTTTGGATATTATGCCTGTCTGCCTAGAGTTGTGTGGGTAAATATACTTCAGTTTGTAAAAAAAGTACATGAATGTATGCACACACATTTTGGAATGCATAGTTTCATGATTACTGCTCAAAATTGTGAAATTCCAGGGGAGGTTTTTGATTCCCTGTTCCATGTCATGCACTGTGGTGTAATATAGAGGCCAGGGTTTTACACACACCTGGGCTTTATTTATCCACAAAACTCTCCAGGTCCTTTAAAGGAGGAAGAAGAACAGAGAGTGTGAGAAGTGTATCTCAAACATCCTTCAGTAACTGATGAGCAGCTTGCATCTCTTCTTTGATTGTGTCTCTTGTTTATGTATATTCATGCTGGGAGTGATTGCAGGCAGACTTTTTCTCCATTGTATTTTTATATTTTTTGTCCTTCTGGTGATGGTGTGGTCTTTTCAGGCTAATAGCAACTGAAGTATCTCTTTTCCCAATGTGTTAATTGTGACTGAAATGAGCAGGACTCTTCTTCCCTGTCTGAGCTTGAGACATTACAGCTGTGAGCATGGCCTGATTTCTGAATGTAGGTGCTACAGCAGATTTTAAGCCTTAAGGACTTAAAGTGTAGCAGTAATTGAGGAATAGTTTCATAAAAATTCCTGGGCTGGTGAAGAAACATGAGACTGATTTTAAAGGAAAATGGAATATAAGGGATAAAAGGGTAGAGAAGGCCCTTGCAGACTGAGGTGCTCTGTGGTGAGGAAGAGCAAAGCAAACCCAAATCTGAATGAAGAGTTACCACATTTCTTCCTTCACTCTAAAAAGGAAGATAAGATAAATGGCAGGAGAAAGGGGTGGGAGGAGAGGAAATTTGTTTTTTTCTTCTTGGCTGCTTGCTTTTTGAGAAATGCCTTACAAATGCTGTATTCAGTATCTGTACAAATCTTTGTCTTGCTTGAGTATCTGCAGTATGAACATGGACATGAACAGATATTGGGAGAAGAACTGATACAATTCCCTTCTGAAAATGTAATATATCAGCTTTAAGCCTGGTTCCCTTTCCAGCATTTGTATCTATGTTTATGCTTCTTTGACTGTTACACAATTACATTATTGCTGTCGTGTAAGTATCCATTACATAGGATTCTGTCAATGCTCACCTAGATAAAAAACTTACTCAGAACAGCTTTAATATATTACTATATGGAGACAAATTGTAGAAATTTCTGTTCTGATTTAACTTTTGAAAACAGCAGTGTAATAGAATATGATGTTATCATATGTCACAGCATTTCTATAGACTGTAGGGTATTGCAAATCCTACTGAGAAGCAATGGAAATTAAGAATATTTTAAAGAGCTGGGAAGTTTCAAAATATGACTGGTGAGATATCTGTAGGAACATGAATAGGTCTGACAAGGAGCTCAGGTTTATAGAACCTGCAAAGCTTAGCCTGTCCTTTTAAATGTTACCTTGAACTTGTTTGACCAAGATATTCATGAAAGTGTGAATCAACCCCCTTATTTCTCACTTAAGAGTGGATAATTGCATCTATCATGCTCTTGATAGCCTAACTGCATCCCCACACTCTGGGGCTTCCACAAGCCATTCTCTTGACTGTGGTACTACAGATAGTTACCCCTTACATTAATTTTCTATGGCAAAAAAAGCTTAATGGTGCCTTTCTCTTTCTGTTCAGTAATTTTTCAATTCATTTCCTACCAAGTTTTACAGAAGGCTGGGTGTCTTAAAGAGATGCTGTGTGTTTCAGGGGCTGGGAGTGCAGAGAGAGGAGATGTTTGTTAAGAGTCCCTCAAAGAGGGTGAGCCTGTAGTGGGAGTTTAATGTTTAGTAAGATGCAAAAAAAAAAATAAAAATCAGCTTTATAGACCAAGAATGTTCCAACCACAAGAAAAGTCTGAATTAAATGTGGCTGTTTATCAGGCAGTCTAACCAGAGGATGGGTTGGCAGTGGGTTCTGTGGCTCACAGGCATCTCTGTTTTGCCATTAGCACCTGATTGTGGGCAGATCTTCCTCAGGAGCCAACTTCCCACCGAAATGATGCAACATTTGAACAGCTCCATATCTTCTGGTTCCTCTCTCCTACAGGCAGAGCTGTAGTAATTAGACATCTTGCCTTTTCTTCAGGGATTTGGGCTGTATTATTTCATGATGGTAACAATGTCATTAGCATGCCCAACAAAAGAATTCTTAAGGTTTGAGGGGTTTTGGTTTTTTTTTTTTTCCCTTTTCTTAATGTATTCTGCAAAAATGTACCTAAATTGCTCTAAAATGCCATATGTAGTTTCCACAAAAGGAAAAAAAAAAAAAAATCCTTCATCTCATACCCTCACATAAATCCAACAGTTTTATAGTATAGTAATATATTTCCATATGATACATCCAGCCAGGGCAGATTTAGAATTTATAAAGCTGCTTCTCTCAACTTCACAGCGCTGCAGCAGAGCCAGAATATGTGAAAATTAAATGCACACAGTGGGCACGAGTGTCACGTTCCTGTCAGAGGTGTGTCAAACCTCAGCCTCTCTGCTCCTTTGCAACACACTGCAGGGAAATAATTAGAAGCTGGTCTTGCTCAATCACTTCCCTGGGATGTTTTGGATATTCATGGTAGTATTTCATAAGGCTAGCATAATCATGAATAATAGCAGTAATTATTCCTATCATCAATATCAGAATTATTTCCTCACAAATGCAAGTCCACAATCAAAATATTCAATGCATATTGAGTTTTCTGTAGCATAAAAGATTGCAGGTGGGAGTTACTGTGGAGTAGCTTAAATCCATTTCTATCATATAATAACTTGGTCATTCAATCTTATCAATTTATCCAATGCTAAAAATATAATAACAAATAATAATAAAAGTCACTTGTCTATGTTCTGGTATTTATTTTATTTCAAAAGCTTTTGAAGGGAAGAAGTACTTCATGCTCTTTGCTGGTACCAGGCAGTTCAAAGTTGGTGGTTTTCAGTATCTATGTGTGTCTTTGGTTGATTACTGCATCCCAAATATAATTTATATGTGGGAGCTGTAACTTTTCATTTTCTTGGGGATTTTTGCCCCCTCATTTGGAATTTCATGTGTGATTCAATATATTTGCCTAATGGTACAAACCTTAGGGTAATTCATATAAAGTGAGGGGTCCTTGGTTCAAAAAAAAAAAAGAAGGTATAACTAGTGAGCAAATCAGTGTATATTCTCTGTTACTGTTCCTTTAAGAATGATGGAAATAAAGATACACCATTTTGTGTGGTTTTGCTGTGTTTTAACATTTGTAGCAGATCTCTGCCTTACAGACTTTGGCAGCATCACAAAGGTCATATTTTCTTACATTTAAATTATTCATGAAGAATTTCTTCAATGCACTAGATAAACTTACAAAAAAAAAAAAAGAGAGGAAAAAAAAACCCTCAAAACCTGTCTTCATCTGTGTGTATTTGATGGAATGGATTAATCTAAAGTTATGGGAGTTCACAAAAGAATGGGATACAAAAGGATGAAGCAGTGAACTTGATGTCACTGCTTTCTTTAGGTGACCAAGACCATCTTGTTGCTGTGGGCTGAGGTGTTCCATACCCATTAAGGATTGGGTTCAGGCTTGGAATTAACCTGGGCAGGAAATTCTGCTCCTACAGCTCTGGTGAAGGACAGCAGAGCTGAGACCTGCCAGCCCAGATTCCAGCTTTAGCCCATCTCTGAAATGGAATAATTGCCTTTCAGTCCTGCTGTCCACCTCCTGTGACACTCTCAGTGGCATCTGGGAAGAGCCACAGCATTTTAGGCAGAACCTTGGCTTGAAGAAAGTGTTTGTATGGTTCTTTCATGCCTGGGAGAGATTCCTGTGCTGAAGGAGCTTTCCTGGTTAAAAAAAAACAAAAAAAAACCAAACAAACAAACAAAAAAACCAAACCCCCCCAAAAAAACCACCAACAAAAAAAACCACAAAAAAACCAAAAACAAAAACAAACAAAAAAAACAAACAAACAAAAAAAACAAAAACAAAAAAAAAAAAACAAACAAAAAAAACACAAAAAAAACCAAAAAAAAACCAAAAAAAAAAAAAAAAAAAAAAAAAAACACAACAAAAAAAACAACACCACCACAACAACAATCAGCCCAGTACTATTATTTGAAGAGATTTACAGATGTGATGTAATTTCAGGAAATGTGATAGAGAGGGCCAGGCTGGCTGTGCATGGCAGCATTGGAGTGTAACCATGGACAGTTACCTTGCAGTCACTTGCCTGGTGGGTTTGTTTTTTTTTCATGACACTCATTGCTGATCTTTGATCCCTGTGTCCTCTTTCCCAGGTCGTCCCATTCCACCTACATCCTCGTCCAGCCTTCTCCCATCTGCTCAGCTGCCCAGTTCTCATAACCCTCCACCAGTTAGCTGCCAGATGCCATTGCTAGACAGCAACACGTCCCATCAAATCATGGACACCAATCCTGACGAGGAGTTCTCTCCTAATTCCTATCTGCTGAGAGCGTGTTCAGGCCCACAGCAGGCTTCCAGCAGTGGTAAGGAAATTGCAAACATATGGAGTTTTGTTTGTGACATGTTTGTGCCAGTTTTTATGCCTTCTTTTTTAATGTGCAAATGTGTTCTTGCATCAGCAGAAAATTGAGAGCATCCATGGAAATGGGGCAAAGGAGATCTTACTGGTTTGTTGAATGGAAAATTCCTGGGAACACAATCCATCATATGTGGTGTTCCTTCATTTTGCTATAGAGAGATTTTTAGTTTGAAGTATGGCAGAAGCTGGGTAAAAAAATATTACTGAATTCTTGTCATCAGAGGGATTTATTTTTCAAAGTAGATTTCCTGCTCCTTGTTGCATCTGGTAGGAGAGGAATGTACACACAATGGTTCTTTGTTCTGCATGGGCTAATCTAATATATCATCTGGTATGAGGTTTTGGATATAAAAATGCATGTTGCCTCTGCCAGTCTGTGTCTGTTCTTGTTTCTGAATCTGTCTGGTTCTATGCTTTCAATGTCACATTTAACTAAGATCTGCTATTTTTCAGCAAATTAATTCTTGTCTTTCAGGCCACTGTTTTAAAACATTTGCAGCTCTATCAGTCGTGGAATCTGTAGAGCCTAGGGTTTTCTTTCTTCTTTTTTTCCTCTTTTAATCATTTTATTTTAATTTTTATTAGCAGGTGCTGACTTTTCCTTTTGACAGCTAAAAAAACTGAGGGAGGAAGATGCAATCCCTCTTTAGAATTACAGACAAATCAAAAGAAGCTATTCTAGCACCTTCTCTTTTTTATTGTAGATCTATGTTGTGTGGTGTTTAACTGAACTCAATGGGTTCAGAGCCTTTGTGCAGTTTCTGCTCTGCCCAAGGGGTCTCTTTGCTGTAACAAGGCAGCTCTGAGCAGCACTGGGGGTTCTGGGGTGCAGCACACCTGAGCACCCCCTCTTTAACTGGGGCTGGGGGGTGAGCAGGGAGCAGGATTTCAAACAGAACATTTTGAATAGCAGGGATAGCAGGGATGTTTCCTTAAGCACTGGGTAAGAGCAGGTGGCCCTGGGACCCTCTCCAGCCTCTGTCTTGGAGCTTTTTGAGAACGTGTGGGCTGCAATGCAACTTGCTCTGACCTCAGAGCTGCCTTGACCGAGTTATCCTAAGCTATCCTTTAACCCTGTTCAGTTATATTTTAACCCTGTTAAAATATAATTGCACAAATAAATCATGATTCAGAAATGGAGTGTGCTTCCTTGCTCCTCAAGTGCATCATTATGGAAAATATGATGCCACTTTTGAGGGGCTTGTAAGAGATTTGGGGTGACCTCAAAATCTCTGTAATTTTGGGCAACTCTGTAGAAGCCATGGCAGTGGGGAGGGGGTCAGGAGGTGAGTGTGATTTATCTCTGAGTCAGTGTGGTTTCATGCCTTAGAAACCTTCAAGAGGCCTTGGCAGGGCTCAGCCCTTCCTGACTGAGGGTGATCCAGCTGCTTGAAGGGTCTCTGTGTTTCCAGAAGGGTCTCAGCAGAACCTGTCACTAAATGCTCTCAAAGGAAGTTGTTGCACCTGCCACAGGGTAAGAGGGAGGGTTCCTGCATGGTGAGCAGTTATTGGGAAGACAGTGAGCAGAAGCTGGAATTTTCACAGGACATTTAAATACTCAGAGAAGATGATGGGGTAGGAAAGGAGGTGATGGCAGGGTGCTGAGGAGGAGATCCGCTCGTGGAGAATCACAGAAGCACCTGTGAGCCTGAGTAACAGGGGAATAAAATGGCAGGAGACCTTAGGGCAGAGAAATGTCAAGGGATATTGATGGAGAAAGCAGCTCTGCTGCCTGGGTTGGTGATGCAGCATTCCCTGGGTGCAGGGAGCAGTGCCTGCCTCCTCTCAGAGCCCAGGAACAGGGAATGTTCACAGCTGAAGGAAGGAGTAAAGAGTGAGAGAACATTGCCTGAAGGGTGTGGTGGATCAAGCAGTTGATGAGATTTTAAAGGGAAATGGGGAAAGGAAGTGGGAGAGGGATGAAATAAGGAGAAGAAAATCAAGGTCAGGGAATGCGAGCTAAAAAAAGAGACTTAGTGGATATTTGAGTACTCGGTAATTACAGCCACTGCTGGGACTGAGGGAACCAGCATGGCTTTTCTTAGGAAGCCAAATGAAGGAAGTGGCAGTAAAACAACATCAGAAAATTTGATGGAAGAGCTCTTTATGCTTCACTTTAAATCATAATCACTGTTTCTTTGTATCCTTAAAAGCTTTGTGTTTGACAGTTGTTACTGTGGGCTGACCCAAGGAACCTTTCTGGCATTCTCTGCTTGGCTTTGCTTTGCTCATTCTACATTTTAACACTTTTTTCCTCCACATATCCCATTTAATTCTTTCATAAACAGTCATATACTATATAATGACTTTCAAATTTCAGAGTATAAGATGCAGGTATCATTTTTTTATATTTTTACCCTACACACATGCATAATTGCTTGATCATCACAGAGTCTTCTGTAGCATGAGCTCTTCTGGACTTAATGCATCCTCTGGAAAATAATGAGCATTTCCTAGTGGTGTCACTTTTTTTCTTTAGTTCTCACAATGCTTCTTTATAGAGTTTATAAGAAAATATGACAAATTATGACTTATACATTAAATTGGAGGAAGTCACTACTTTTTTGTGGCTTATTATTATCCTTGAAAGAATTCCAGAGTGGCTTTTACCATCTACATGACAAGAAAAGGTTGCTCATGTGCTTTTTCCTTTGTTTTTCTTTTAAATTTTTTTTTTAAATATATATTTTTTTAGTTCCTTTGGAAACTTAGCAATATAGGTCCAGACATTTGAGAGACAGTAATTAGGCATAAATATTTTGCTTAAATTTGTGCTTGGGTTAAAAAAGGAGGATTTGTAGATGCTTATGTGTAAGGCTTAGATCCCAGATAATCTTCAGTCATTCATAAATTTTTTGCTAGCATTTTCTAGCTCCTTCTTTAAATATTTCTATCCTAATCTTCAAAGTACACGCTGAATATGAAATATTTGCCAATGTCTTCTACTAATTACACTGTAGAGGTTTTTCTCTTGTTTGTCTGATTGGATTCTTCTCTTGCTTCAAGCTCCATAATTGCAGGGTGGCTCCTCAACAGGTTTAAGATGAAACTTTTTGGATATGAGGAGCCACTCATCCACGTGTGTTGCCCTGTGCCCTTCACAAGAGCCCTGCTCAATATATACAGAAAAAAAATCATTTGCCTGAAAAAAATCACCTAATCAAATATTCTATCAAATGAGCAATCTATTGTTGATATTACGAAGGCCTTTAATCTACAATAAATCTTTGTTAGAACTCATCAGAACTCCCAGTTTGAGAGAAATGTGATTATGGCCCTGTTAAAATGACATTACATCATCGGGGTGATTGGTTTATCATTTGGAGGAGCGACATCAATCATAACTAGCATAACCACACAGCAAATGAATTCAACCTTTCTGCTGCAGAACAATGACACAATAATTGCTCAAAATCAGACCTGAAATGAAATCAGAAAATGCACTTTCTTTAAATATGATGTTAACCTAATGGAATATATTATTAAAAATCATGTTTGAGGAAGTTCTATGTAATTAAAAATATGTGAAAATGTATTCCTTTTTTTTCTCTCATTAGAACCTGTTTCAGTTGCAGAATCATTTTCTATGCAACAAGATATTATGCTGGTTTTAATTGAACTCCCATCACTTACATTCCTCTGCTTGTATTTCTTAATATAATATGCAGCACAATTATATGTGATGAAGGACAAGAGGTTTTTGAAATCTGGTGCACCTGCTGATAGTATTTTGAAAACCACAAACATTGTGGAAGGAAATGAGACCTTTTACCCATGAAAAGTTAGTGGATTTTTTTTTTTTTTCCTTTTAAAAGAAGGTCAGTTCCTGCCATCCATTTCCTGAGATGGTTTCTTACAGCTAACAGTAGGAATTGGTTCATTTCTTCTTCTCATATGTGTTTTATATATTTCTTTCTTGTAATACCAGGTGACTCAGCTCGTTGAAATGCCATTTTAATGGCTTCAGTAAAAATACAATATAAGAGGCTGGTTTTCAACCTTATGTGGAAAAAAAGAGAAGGGTTTTTGTTGTTTGCACCTTTGCCTTTACTAGAGAGGGTTTATCGCTCTTAAACCAAATTTTGAACTCACAAAAACAATTTGTTTGTTTGTTTGTTTGTTCATTTTTCTGAGTCTGAGTAAGAGACACAGGACAGACCTGCTCACATACCAGGTTTTTCATATGATGGATCCATAATTGGACACATTCATCAGCTTCCACCACTCTAACAGTGAGAGAGGGGAAGCAGAATGCTCTCTGGAGTATTTTGCTTTGGGGGAAAATTCCAAACTGTGCTTTAGGTGTTTTCATGACTCCTCAGAACTGGCTGAGGTTGAACTGGAAGGGGGGTGGTACCAGTTTTCTGGTGTTAATGTGTCTTTTTGGCTCAGGAACAATGGTACAAAGCATTTGGCTCAATGTAACAATATCTGCCCACCGAGGAGTTTGGAGGCTGCTTAGAAGACAGGGTTTGCTTTGATTTTTTCACAAGCAGTTTTTTGGCAGCAAGGAGAGAAGAAAAGAGAAAACAGGTTGGCTTGAAGGAAATTATTGTTGTTCTTTAATGTTGTCAGTTTGTTAGAGTTGAAATAAAGAATAAGGCTCCTTTTGCTTAACAGCCTATTGTGTGGAAATAGCATGTAAAATATCAATATTCATTATCTTCAGTATAAATATCTGGATGGATCTCCTGTGTTCCACAGATACTCCCTGTCTATAGAATTTCATTATTATTAATGTGTAATTACCACCACCTCCATGCAGTTTAATCTAGTTTGTAAAAACCTTTTCTGAAAGAAGCCAGAACTTCCATTAATGCACTGTAGCTGGAGGACTTATTTTAGATCCTCTGCTGGGAGTGCTTGGAAGTGTTTGTTTTATAGCCCTCTCACAATCTGGCATCAAATAAAGAAGTATTTCCAGTTTCTACTCTATAATGGGAACCAAAATGCAGAAGTATTGTCATCTTTAAGAAATAAATGTATCTTACAGAAAAATAATTACATCCCTTCAGATGATTAAGCATCACCCCCTACTGAATGGAGACCTCAGTTTTCTGTACCTGTCAACCTACAGGACAGAAAATACATTGGCAGCCACAAAAATTGAGAATCCATAGCTTTAATTTTTATATATATATATATATTTAACCCTCATGAACAATTGCTTTTGGTTTGCTTAAGAGGCTAAAGAGAAGAGTTTGGATAGCTCAGTAGGTAATGAGGGAAGAGCAGCAACAAGGGAAAAAAGAAATTGGAATCTTCCTCCCCTTACCAACAGTGCAGCTGGGGCCAGCAGAGAGGGTGTTGTTTTACCCTGCTGCTTGTTGTTAGTTCTGGTGTTTGTTTCCTTTTGGTTTGGTGTTGTTTGAGCTCTGTGCATCACTTCTGAGGTCAGGTAGGGAGGAACAGTCATCAGAAAGGAAATTTTGCCCTCTTCCACTCTCACTTTCCTGTCCTAACTGCTGTATATGATTCAGATTTCAGCAGCATCTTTCAGAACCTCTTTCAGAATAGCAGATTGTAGAATTTGGCAATTTATGCTCAAAGCAGCAACAGTTAAAATCAGTCAAGGTTTGGGGTTTCTAAATGATTTCCTATTCTTTGCTATAACTGTCTCCGAGAGGCAGCCCTGCATTACAGCTGTGTGTACAATTCTCCTGAGAAAGGCTGCTGCTCACTCAACATCTTCACAAGGAACTTTCTTCTGATGTTGTTTTACAGCAATGCAGAAAAACGGTGGTAGATTGATCATTTTAATTTCTGTTTCCAAATTAAAAGTGAATCATGTGTTTGTCTCTGCTGTGGAGCCTGGCCTAGCCTTTGGGGTTGTAAGCAAGAGTGTCTTTGCACATGTATTGTTTAAACAGTGTGAATGTAGCAGCAAGGCCTTTAAATAAATAATCCTTTTCCAAATTTGCTTCTAAGACTTAAATTCTGTAAATCCTTAATGACCAGTTACATTCTCATTCTGTTGCATTTCTTGAGCACTGAGTCTAATTTTAGATCTCAGAACTGGGATTAGAACTGGAGGGAACAACATGAACAATGTATTCCCCCTGAAACCAAAGGGTGGACTTTTTCTAAGGGATCAGCTCCACGTTGCTGCAGCTATTACTGATATTATTGCTGCTGCTAATCTCTGCACCCTGTGCTGATGATGCCTGCAGATGTCTGAATTTCAGCCAGCAGACATGATGTTAGATATTAAGGTATGGCAGAAACAGTCTATTTATTAATTTATGAATTCCTAACAACAACAATCAAACCTCAAACAGAAGGTTCTATGGTAATAAAAATTATAATGAATTACAAAAAGCTATAGAATTGAAAACAGACTTGAATTGTGGGGTTGAGGGGGTTTTTTTTAAGCTCACCATGTTTTGAGAGTTGAAAGATTTATTTTTTTTTAGCTGCTTTTGATTCCTTAAGGTTTGGTTGAACTGGGAGCCCCTGTATCAATAAAAGCCCCCCAGCAAAGCAGCTGCAGCAAAAACTCCCCAAGTTTCCATGTGTCTGTGAATTGCTGTTTTCCCTCAGCTTCCCTGGTGGCTGGGACACAACTCAGTGGCTGTGGCCACTTTTTCATTACCAATGCTTATTCTGCCTCGTGGCAGCTCCTTAGAGATCACCAGTAACTGGGAAACTCTGGAAAGCTCCTGAAGCTTTTGGAACTTAAAGGCTCTGTGTCATTGCACCAAGAAAATCAGTGCCTGGACTTGGTACCTTGCTTGAAAACTGAAAGGCACTGAGGATGCTGCAATTAATAAGCAGAAAATCTCTTTTCTTTTTTTCTTCTCTTTCTTTCATATGCTGAGTCCAGATGCTGCTTGTGTGTTTTTTCCTTTGTGTGTAGAAAAGGCTAAAACTTCTTGCTGAGGGTCTCTGCTGCAAGTTGTGCTGTGTGGGAAGGACTTTGCAGGCTTTCTAATAATTTTGTCTTTTGATACAGAGTTTTTCATCTTCGGAACTGCATCTCCCTTTCATTGGCAGTGGCACAGTCCTGTCAGCTTCCAGAGTGGATAGTGCTGCTGTTTATGTGGCAAGACAACATTTAGAAAACATTTCATGTTTTTAGCTTTCCCACCAACACAATTTGGTGGCTGATTGAAAGCGAAGAGTTGAGCATATGCAAACTGTTTGCACTTCATGGGCTACAAAGCAGAGAACCTAAAATTTAGGGTAGGGTTTTCTCCAAATATTTTGCAATATTTGTATTCAGAAGGTTCTGTGGGTGGCTTGGTTGCTTTTGTAATAGCAGAAAGTTTAATTACTTCCTTCATTCTCCTTATAAATCCAAATAAGTGCCTTTACAAACACTTGAAAGCAGGGAGACACTTTTCATCTGAGTCAATATCTTGTCTTATGGATTTTCTGATTTTGATATGCCATACACTTCGGGTTTATTTAAATGATAAATTGTGCATTTATCTAGTGCTTAATTATTACTCCTAGTTATAAAATTACATTAATGGATTTACAGTTTTGATACCTGTTTCTAATATGATTATAAATACTAGCACCTTATCAGGCAAACTGTAAATATGTGTCACCTATTTATCACATTAACATCCCTAGAAACTGAGTTTGTCTTCATATAAAGCATGATGAAATCAATCAAAATTAGGACTTTTTCCTTCAGAAGATACTCAGTCTTATTTTGAAAAGCACAGGAGATGGGAAACTTCAGCACATCACTGGAGAAATTGATCAGTGGTTACTAATTATTCTCAGTGCTGTATTTTTTCTTGCCCTATTAATGCCTGACTCTTTGCCTGGCAGTTCTCCCATGCATATCTGCAACCTCCTTTCAGCATAAACAGAAAGAAATCTGGACTCTGTCATTTCACTCTGAATATTTTTCCCTTTGGGTTTGCCTGCCACAGCCCTGTTGCCCCCTGGGAGCAGGTGCCCTAAAAGGGTTTGAATATACAGCTTTATTGGTGAAAGCTCTGCTGAAAACAGAGCTCAGCCAAGCAAAACAGCCTTTCCTGTGACTTCCTAACCCAGCTCTTCAAATGCCTAAGCCATAATGTAAGGAGGTCTCCTGTGCCTGCAGCACTGCATCTTCTGCTGCTGGATGCTTTTGCAGACCAGGATTTTGTCTTTCTTAGAGTCTCAGCTTCAGCCACCTTGTGCAGACCCTGCTGCAGTGGGGATGCAATAAAAATCTGTGCTTCCTCCACTGAACAGCTGCTTTATTTTTGGTGCAGGGTTACACAAACTTCTCCTGGGAGAAGCAGCAGGTGTAGGGATGGGCTGCACTGGGAGCTGGGCATGGGGTGTGTGTGGGGCTCTCTGGGGATGCTCTTTGCTCACCCCCTGCCTGCCCTGGTGGGGCTGTGCACAGCAACGCCCCAAGGAGTCAGGAGCTGCAGTGCAAGGCTTGAACTGATCCCCTTCCTGTGGAGTTTGGAATTCCCTCCATGTCTGAAACGATTATGGACTAAAACTACAGATGAGGGGTTATTTTTTCCTCAGGGAAGCAAATCAACCAAACATGGCCTTTTTTTTTTTGTTACATTGCAAATACGCATCATTTGTGTTCCTGACAGATCCTTACACAGGAAGCCGAGGACTTTGACTGTTCATAGAAGTTAATTACTGGCCTGAGTAAATGCTTAATTTTCAGCTGGATTCCCATCAAGGCATAGAGGGAACCTCGTTCCATTTTGTCAGCTCCCAAAGTGATTCCACAGCTGGGCGGGCTGTGTTTGAAGGGAATTCTGTCTCTTGCTCTGTTCCCTTTGTTTGGATTCCGTGTTTCCTTCCAGTCTGCAGCAACGCTTCACATGCTCCCAGTTCCCCAGGTTGCTTTTGTTGCAGTGACCTTTTCCATCCGTGCAGGATGCTGTTTGTCATTCCCCTCTCCTTGGATTGCCCCACCAAGGTGTTGCCTGCACAATGGCTCCTTTCTGTCGAATGCACTTGTGCTGGGTGTCACCACGGGGCTGCACCAGTGGGATCCTCACAAACTGAGCTTTTCTCTCCTTTTGTTCCGTGGCAGGGGTAATGATTTGTGAAATAAATAAACAAGTGCACACCTACAAGCAGAACCATAACAGCTTCCCTACAGTTGTAGTGATAGCTGGTCCTCACCTTGCATAGTTTGGATCTGAAAAAACAAAAACAAAATCAAAACAAAACAAAACAAAAACAAAAAAAAAAAAAAAAAAAAAAAAAAAAAAACAAAAAAAACACCCTAGTAAATCAAAAGGAAAAGAAATTGGCAACTTGGCATGGAAATTGGATTGTTTTGAGAAGACTCCTTGTACCTGATGCTCTGCTAATTTAGGAGCAATAACTAGAACTCTGTAGAAAATGAGAACGACTTTTTATAAATTATAAATTATAACATGTGGGCATAGAAGCCTATATGCAAAAATCCCTAAAAGTTGGGGCTCTTACTGTACTGATAGATCTTCAAAATCTGCAGAAGAGGGATTGATTTGATGTGAACTGCCATGCCCCAAAAACTCCATTTGTAATAACAGAAAAATTCAGTGTTGTCTGAATAATCCCTAAGAAAAAGATTTCTGACCCTGTTATTCTGAAAGGTCTCTCTTGGTTTTCAGACCTGGAGATCAGTTGTTAGGATGGAATGAAGTGGGAAGTCCCAACTGCAAATCCACACGATTCAGGAAGCTCAGAACTCTGGACTTGAATATTGTGTAGTGAATTAATTAAATCTGTAATGTATATGACATGGTAATTATTTTGAGTTATACAAATAGCTTATTCTACTGGAATCAGCAGGAATTCTGTACACTGAACACCAGGCTAACTCCTCAGTTAAGTAATGAGGTGTGAAATGTTCTGCCTAGCAAAGCAGCCTTGAGTGTTTGTTCATACTTCTTCCTGCAAACAGGTGGATAATTGTTTTACTTGACAGAAACCTGTCGATTGGAGGGACTAGCAAATATGGAAAGGTGTAAAATCTTGGTTAGCTGGTGAGCTTCAGGTTTCTGAAACATAATTTTAAAAAAGTTAAAATAATTATAATAATGTATAGAAGTTGAGAGCAGGGAGTTTGGGGAGTTGGAACTCAAGTGGTAGAGGATGGCTCTGAGTGATTTTTCTCAGGGGCTGAGACTGAGGACAGGGAGTGGGCAAATAAAACCTTTGTGACCCTGCCACGAAGGTTTCATCCACTCCTGGCACCTGCATTTCCAGCTTACCTGGAAAAAACTTGCTGCAAAACCATAAAGGAGTAACACGGAGGCCAAACAAATAAAAACACCATTGGTAAGACTTAGGAGGGATGAAAGAAGAAATTTGGACTTTTCCAATCAGCAAATTTGGTTAGGGAGAGCAATGGGAGACTCTTCAATCTACAGGAGAATGTGGGTTAGGTTAAAACTCCCAAGTTTTAACCTTTGTGTTTTACTTTCACTGTGAATAAATAAAGGAGAAACACTTAAATGGTCAAAACCAAAGGTGAAAGTATTTGCTTAAAAGTGTTCAAAATGAAATAGTCCTGAATTTCAAAAACAAAATCCTTACTGTTTCTGCATTTTCCAAGCCTGTTTCTTCATTCTTTATCTTTTTTCCACTGAAAATGTAGCAAAATTCAATTAGATATTTGTGAATAGTTTGTCTCCTTGTGGTCTGAGCAGGCTCTAGGCAGAAACCAGTTAGAAAACTGCTATTTATTCTAAAATCCATGAACTAAGTTGACATGTTAAGGCCAGTCAGTTATATCTGTGAGTGCTATCTGCAGTTGGGGAAGATGGTAAAGAGAAAAACAGGGTACCTTGAAGAAATTGAGGCATTTCCAAGACTTAAATTCCCAGTTTGAGACTGACTTGAAATGATGGTAAGTGTAGGAACAGGCTGAGAACTGGTGGTTCTGCTGCTGCAGGGAGGCTGCTGAGGGACTGTCCTTACAAAAGTAATTTAAGGAAAAGACTGGCTGGAAACTCACCTTGCCTGAGTGCCCTGCCAGCAGCTGAAGGCCAGCCCAGCTCTCCCAGGTGGCACAGCCAATCCTTCCGAATGATTTACAGGTGTGAAAAACAATGTTCCACTCTTTTATGTTAATTTATAAGGTTAATAAAAGTTAAAAAAAAAAATAGAATAAAAATAGACAATTAAGAGACAGAAGAAGGTAGCTACTCAGCTGAGGGTGTAAACCAACACGCCCCCTATTCCAGATTTTTTGGTATTAAAGAATTTCTGTGTTACATATTTAAATAAGCTAATGCATGATTCAAATATTCATTTTGGTTTCAAGACCCCCCTAAGTATACAATTTATCTGTGGGACTCCATGTAGTCTGGATAGATGTCGTAAATCTGTCTTCTGAAGATTCAGACCCTCAAGAGTCAATTGTTCTTTATCAGAGATCTTCAGTTCAGGAATGCCAGAAGTCCCTTTTGTCTTCTGTCTAGTTAAGAAGTTACAAAAAAAGAACAACCCCCATCTCTATTTGGTTACAATCTAAAAAATATTCATTTATCGCATTTTTTTTTCAAATTCTATTAATAAAAGAACATACAATACAACCTTCTTACATTACATGTATAACATTCATCTCAATATTTGCCAAAAGCCAAATTTGCATTTATTCCAAAATACGCATTTATAACACAGGAGAAAGGGAGATAATACAAATCACGGGCAGTTGTCATCCAGATGCACATAGATGGCCACAAAACTTAGTTTTTCCTTTGCTTTCCAACTACAGGCCAGCTCTAAATATCTTTTTCCTCCTCTTTATTTTCCATTGTTGACGGCTGGAAGGATTCCACAGCTTTGATTCCTCAGTTGCTCTGAGATGGTGCCAGAGAACGCAAATGCATTAGAGACTCTTGTTTCAATTTCTTTTTTTTGGAACAATTTCCATTAATACCCTGCTGTCACAAAGCAACTGGTGCTGTTTCACAGCTCTTTATCAAGGCAGTGTTATTCTGGGGAGCTCCAGCAATTGCTCATGGAGAGCAGGAGCCCCCCAGTGCAGCTGAGTCTTCTGGGGAACACCGAGCAGTGCCTTGGGTCCAGCCAGTGCCAGCTGCTTCATGTTTAACATTTACATGTCTTTGGGCAAATTAGTGCTGGTGGAGCCTGCTGGACCAACAGCCTCTGCATCCCGTGGTTTCTTCACAGCATAGAATGGATTGGTTTACAGAGTGCTGTTGTCTTTGTAGAACAGGCAGATTCAATTCAAATTTCAAAATTCCTAGGGGATATGGAGGCACAAATTCAGAATCTGGATGGCTGGTGTGATGTTAGTTTGGTTTGGGGAGAAGGGTAACCTGGGGGTTTGTGTTGGGTTCTTGGGGGATGTTGGGATATCCACCTTAAATACTTGTCTTGTTTTCTGAGAATCTTAAATTTTGAACTGTTTTTAAATAACTAATCTGTTGGGTTCATTTGATTAACAAAAAAGTCTGTCCTTACGGGCTTATATTCAGAGGATCTACAGAAAGATGACTGTTAGGTTTAAATCTGTGTAAAAATGGTGCTGTTGAATTACTTCTATTTCCAAGTGTTTTTATGAGAAAGCACCTAAAAAGCTTGAGAAAACTGTACCGGAATTATTTCAGATTGTGGTTTCAATGTAGTATTATCACAACCAGAAAAATAGTAAGTAAAGAGAACAAAAAAAGGGGAACTTCCCCCTGTGATTTTTCTAACCCCATCGTGTGTTTTCTAACCAAAACTTTCTGTATCTCCAGTCTGAGCCACTGGTAGCTTTGTGTTCCTTTTTCCAGGCACAAGTATTTGTTTTCTCACTTCGGGGCAAACATAGAGCAAGTGTCCTGGTGATGCCTTAGGTTTTATATTTTTCAGATCCTGCACTGCCCTAGTGTATAACTCTGAACTCCACATGAGTGTCAGTAAGCTCTCTTCAGTTTGGTCAGACACAACAATCCCTCCAGGCCTGAGAACCAAGGACATCCTCACCCTCAGGCCCTGGAAAATACAAACAAAAGTGAATTGGGGTGGAAGCAAACTGAGGGAATGTGACTTCACTCCCTGAAGCTGTAATTGGACAATTAACCTCTGAAATGCAAACAGACCAAACTTATCTCTGTCTGAGAAACTCTTGAGGTGACCATGGTCCATCTTGGGTGTAGCCTCTGCCAGGCTTCTGACTGCCCAAGGTGCATCTGTTACAGGCCTTGAATAATTAATATTAATTTAATAATTAATAAATCCACACTTTATTCCTTTAACTCTCTCTGGCCTCTGTTCTAGGGAGCCACTCCAGGGCATCACTGGGTGGGAGCAATGGGAGTTTCCCACAGCAGCCCAGCCATGAGAGTGGCTCTCCTGTAGAAACTTCATATTCTCATAAGATTTAATGCTTTCTTCCACCTTTGATTTGCATTTTGGGATCTGTTAAAGGTGTGACACCTGGTGAATTTAACAGTATAACAGCCAGCTGTTGCAGGGTATCCCCATGAGTGAAGCTCAGAGGGGTGGAGAACGTTCAGAGCAGACCCAGAGCAAGTCTCTGGGATGGGGAAGGAGCTGTGGCTGGCTCTGCCTGCTCTGACAGGCTCCACCAAATGAAAGGGAACTGATTTTCTTGCAGCTCTCCCAGCTGCTTTTATTAATCTGTGTTATTAGATGACAGTTAAAGGTTCTCTAATGATTTCTTGTTTGCACTCTGTTCGTCAAAATTCACATAAGGAAGCTGCTTGCCTGCTTTTATTTGTTCTTAAACCTTGTCTGAGCCTAGTCTTAGTTCTTAAACCTTGTCTAACTCGGTGCCTAGTACTACTTCTGGCACTTTTTCCTGTGGCAGTCTCTGTTTCACAATTACAAAATGTAAACCAGTGAAAGGATTCTCCACAGCTGAATTCTCACTGCTGAGCAAGGTGATCTAAGGGTATTAAACCCACTCATATTTACAGGTGATGCATAACAGAATATGGGTAGCTTTTGTGTTGTCTTGGTGCAAACATTAAGATTTTTTTTTTTTTTTTTTTTTTTTTTTTTTTTTTTTTTTTTGAGAAATTTTTATGCCACTTGTTTTAGCCGAGAATGTTAAAAGCTTACTACAGGGTCCAAAAACAAATAGATAAGCAAGCTTGAAATAGCAGATTTATGAGTGGTCCACTGCAAATATTATCTATTAGTCAAGACAGAGAGAGTATTACAAAGAAGTTTTTCAATTTAGAAACAAACTTCAGATTCCTGCACTTCCATTGAGCTTGGTTGAATCCTTTTCATGAGACATTAGAGATTCAATGTTGATCAACATTGAATCACCAGGGGAAAAAAAAATGTTGAATTTTCTCAAAGATGAGACCAAAAAAAAAAAAAAAAAAGAAATATGATGCTTTTGTTTTTAATGACACTAGCGTTAGGTCCCTTTTTTGAATATTGGAAGAGCTCCAGAAAAGCCATTGGCACTTACTCTGGGAATATTTAAATATCAGTGGCTCAGAGCAGCACAGAGTTCTGCTGTGTCATTATAGAGGATTGTTATGCCTCACATAGGCACTACTGTACTAATCAATTAAGCAGGAATTTGCATATAATTAAAACTTCATTGTAAAGGTTTCCGGAAATAAAATTGTGTTTCCACTTACAAACAGAACACATTTGAGGGGAAAAAGTTTTGTGTAATGAAACAAATTAAAATAGCAGTGGATTTTCTAATTGAACTTGGAATATCCATGTTTCTTCTAGAAAAGTAATGGAATTTCCCAAGTGAGATTTGCTGTTGTGTTTTGGGTAGACACACATCAAATATGACATTACCCAGCAGGTCATAGGATGAAATCTACCTTTTTTTTTATCCTCTGGAGAGGATGAAAATGGAATTCTTAATGGAATATTCTGATAGCTGTCAGTAAAGCAAATATTGTTGCCCAATAGAAAAGGAAGAACAAGGCAATTAACAGCCGTGCTTGCATCTTTCACTGCTCCAGAAAATGGGTCCAGCAGAGATGGTGTGCACTTAAACAGGTGCAGTCAGTATTGGTTTGTTTCTTAAATCTTCAAAATCTTGAAACCACTACTCTTTAAAGTGATCATTACCTTAGAACTTTTATCTGTAATGTGATGGAAAATTTTGAATGAATTGGGCAGAATTACACCACAGAAAACAAACAAACAAAAACAACGAAAACAAAAAAAGAAACAAAACAAAAAAAGTTCTGTAGAATTGTTATTTTATTAAAGTTGCTGATTTGGTTTTTTTATGAGGAGTCTTTCAAGATGAGTTGATTTTCAAATAGGGTGGATTTTAGAGCACTGGTCTTATATCTAGCCAATAGCTTAGGGAAGAAAAAAAAAAGCTATTTATTTATTTATCTTGAATATTTTTTTTCTCATGAGGAAAAGAAGCCAATCCCTCTTTTTAAACCACTAATGACTATTTTTAACCCCTTTGTTGAACTATTTCAAGGCTGTTACAACATTAATTGTCAGTAATATTTCATCAGATCGAATGAAATAGATACTTACATTACTAGATGTGTTTGGTTATTGTTTATATCCATGATATATTTCTATCCTGGGAAGCTGTATAGTTCGTAGGTGATTTTCACACAGAGCATGTATATACACAAATCTACCTGAGCATAACCCCCATGGTCATATTCTCCTGTTCTCCTCCCCAGCCATACAGGTGCATAAATTACCCAGAGTGGGAGAAACACGTTCCACTGCACAGATTATTTATCCTGCATTTTCTCAGTGCCCAGCAGATGGTGGAGACCGTGTGTCTCAAGTTAATGGAAACAAAGATTGCATGAAAAACACTGTGTCCAGAGACATAAGTCACGTAAACTTAAAAAAAAAAAAAATTAAAAAAATCTATTAATATGAGCCAAGAAATGATGGAAAGGTGGGTGATGACAGACATTAGTGATGGCAGGACTTTGAGGCATTCTTAAAAATTATATTCTGTGCCAGATTTCTCATGACTTGCAGCTGTCATTTAATCACTCAAATCAGCTTTTAGAGTTTCAGAGGGTCAGAGGAGAGAGAGTTATAATTCATTTTGAAAACGTGCTCATTGTTCAGGCAATTGCTCTTAAAAAAAAAACCTTGCTCCACAGTACTGAATAAGCTGAGATTTGCAATTTTCAGATTTCTGCCTGAAATCATCTTTGGAGGAGTTTTTACTGAAGTCTTATGTCGCTCCTTATTGAAGGGAATAAAGAGTCACATAAAGTTGTTCCGAGATCTTTTCATGTCAGAAATGATGTGAAAGCGTTTTGTACACACTTTTATTTCCACTCTCTGATGTTGGCCAGGAATCATATCTTACACTTGGTAATATAACCTTGAAATTCATTAGTCTGGTAGCTGGGAAATGTACAGATGGTGGGGTTTGGCAAGCCAGGGAATTTGGTAAAGGTCTTCTCTTTTTGAAGTCAGTGATTTGATCGTTGATTTATTTATCACTGCTTTTGTGTAATTTAAATGAAAACTTAATTAAGCGAGCTTTGATTAAAATTCCATATGAAGAATGTAAATGGTAAATGGTAATTAATCTCAGAATTGCTAAAGTATTGAAAATAACAGAATGTCTCCTATTACCTGTCTGGCTGCTTTCTTTTTAGCAGTACCTGCAACTTCTCTGCTGTGTTTTTACAGAAAGTGATTTTATGTAACAGTGGTGTGTCCTACCAAATTATAGACTGGTTTAATTACAAGCAGCTCTTCAAAACCTCAAATTTTCACAATGATGTGTTTTAATTCTTAGGCATTTCTGCTGTTGTCATTTATCATTCAGCATCAGTAACCAGAACCCAGTCTGTACATGGGAGGAGGTTGATATTTGGGTTTAATGATGGAAATGTGAGCAAGAGGCTTAAGGGGTAGAGAGCCAAAGCCCTTGAGTTTATTAGAGAGGGGGGATGAGCAGCAATAGGGAAATATTCTTTGGGGCAGTGTGGGGCTGCATTAGAAATGGTGCAGGGTGCATTTGTAATGCATTTACATTTCCTCCAAGGCTCAAGCACGGAGTAAAATCCTTGCTCAGAGTGAGCACTTAGTGGCACTTACATTTACAGCTGCAGTTGGCTGAACCTGTACCAATTGTACGTTCTCCCTGTGTGTGCTGATGTGCCACATCTGTCCATGCTCCCAGGTTATAAGTCTATAATGTACAGTATATATTTATATATTTACATACTACAGACATATATATCTATTAGAATGTGTGTAAGAAAAATGAAGGTAGAGAAATCAGTTTTTTGGGGCTTTTTTTTTTTTTTTTTTTTTTGTAATTAGGAGGAGTCTGGGTATTTGGGAAATTGTTCTGGACAAAGCAAGGAAAAGGGCATTATCTGTAATTAGAAATAATAATCTATAATTGGTTCATTTGCCATATTTCTGCAGTTCTGATTTAGTTGAACAATGTGATCATTATGCCACCAGTTTTCAATAGAGGTGTCACAATGAAAAATAATTGCAATATTCCACAATATTAACTGTACCCTAATTGCAAAAGTTTTGAAATATAATTACCATGAAAGCTAATGCGACAGGGAACATTAAGCATAATTAGTGTATTTTAAAAAAGGGGGAAACTGTTAGAAGCTTGTTATTGTCTCATAAGGTAGCTTCAAATTAGCTGGATGCAGAGCACTTTCATCTAGGTTTTCTATAATTTTGGTTATTAGCACAGACTGCAATAAATTTGTTTGACACAGCCCACACCTGCTAACCCTGCAGGAAGGAATTTCTAATGTGCACGGGACCCAGGCTTCTCACAGAATCTGTCACCATTTCCTGGGAGACAGCACTGAGTAAGATTTGGGGGGGGGGTGTCTGTGGGGGTGTTTGTTGTCAGGTTTGTTTTTTTTTTTCATATCCACAGCCAGCTACACTGCTCAGACCTCACTGTGTTTTGAGGAATTTTCTGCAAGAGACTGATAAAAATGCTGTTAGGGAGCACTTGAAACAAAACACACGTTACACATCAAAAAACGTGTTCTGAAGAGGTACATCACACATTACTGACCTGCTTTCTCTACAGAACAGCTACATGCTTTTACACAGAGCAGGAACGTTCACCCAGTTAATTAGAATTTATTTTTGGAAGTAAAGAAAAACAATGTATCACCCCACTTGTGTGGAAATGGTTTTGTGCCCAAATAGCAGGGAGAGGATCCAAGCCATGAGCAGTGCTGGCTTTCTGTAAGATGAAAATTTCTCTAATAAACATCTCAGAGATTTTCCTCTGGTTTTTGGGTAACATTTTGCAAGTAGAAATTCAGTGTTTCAAAGTTACTGAAAGTGGTTTGGGAATAAGCTAGATACAAACAGAAATATACAGAGGAACACCACTAATTTTAGTGGGCACTGTTTTAAGAAACAGTTGCTTGTTCTTAAATTACTGTTAAGAACTGAGGCTACTTTTATCATCTTTATTTGTGGTTATTCCAGATATGTAACAGATTTCTTATTAGAAGGAAATTATGTCATATGTTAGATAAAGTTTTGAATTGGATACTGCAAATAATTTTTCCCTACAATCTTCTCAAATTAGCATCTGATGCTAATTTGTGGAAGTGTAATTTATGAAAAAGTTTTGTTTTCAGTTTAACTCAAGTGACTTTTAATCTTTTCAGTGTCTATCAACAGCAAGTGCTCTAACGTTGCTTCTAGAGAATTTAAGATCTTATGAAAACTTGTGAGAAAGGGTCTTGGGTTGTTTTTGGGTTTTTTTCTGCTCAAAAGTAATTCTTATTTAACTTAAGCCTTGGACAGAGGTTGTTTCTGTGGAAGTAATGGAAAGGTTAAAACTGAGAAAAGGTGTGGAAATCCAAGTGATGTCTATAGAGAATATTATGGAAGTCAGCCATCTGAAAGCAAGTAGGGAGAATAGAAACCTGTTTTTTCTTTCAGAAGTTAAGCTGATCCATTTATTCAGCCTAACACCATTTTCTGTCATTTCTTTTCTACAAGGGTGAGGTTTTTTTAAAGTTCTGCACAAACTGTGGACATGGAAGTCTGCAGATATTTCTGAGTAGCCATTTGCTGTATGTGTTCTGGAGGTTTGAAAGGCTGACAGGAATTCTTCCAGCTGGGGAACAGCACTGCAGAGTTATCAAAGCAGGGGGCCAGGATCCGAGGGGGAAGTGGGAGTGTGTGATGTAATACCCAGAACTGATAGCCAGCCCACAGGAAAAAATCACTTAGGTAGTATTAGGAGTCATGCTGTGTTCTCACTCATATCAATTAAATTTACTTTAACAGAGCAGATTACAGACTGTTCAGCCTTGTGCTTCAAGAAAGTTAATCAAAACTTGCAACTCAGACTAAAAGACAGCAAAAAGCCTGCCTAAGCTACAGAAGAGCGTGCTTACATTTTCTGAAATGAAAAACATGGGCTGTAATGTGTAAGGCTGGAATACCTTTATCCTTTCATTTAACTGGACACAACCCCCTTTTCTTTTCTTTTCTTTTCTTTTCTTTTCTTTTCTTTTCTTTTCTTTTCTTTTCTTTTCTTTTCTTTTCTTTTCTTTTCTTTTCTTTTCTTTTCTTTTCTTTTCTTTTCTTTTCTTTTCTTTTCTTTTCTTTTCTTTTCTTTTCTTTTCTTTTCTTTTCTTTTCTTTTCTTTTCTTTTCTTTTCTTTTCTTTTCTTTTCTTTTCTTTTCTTTTCTTTTCTTTTCTTTTCTTTTCTTTTCTTTTCTTTTCTTTTCTTTTCTTTTCTTTTCTTTTCTTTTCTTTTCTTTTCTTTTCTTGCTGTGACCTTTACACTATTTCCCTCGGCATGCAGCAGTGCAGCCCTGATTCAGAAGCTCCTGCTCCTTCCTGCCCAGAGATGCCTCAGCATGGAGATGCACTCAGGTTCATCAGCAGTGCTGACAAAGCAGCAAGCCTCAGATCCAGGCTTTTCCAAAAAGCCCCCTTTTCCAAGTGTCTCAGAAATGATACCTACATTGAGAGGTTTGGGTTTTTGTTTTTTTTTTCCTTTGGATTATTCACCAGAGCTGAGACTTAGGGGGCAAAAACATTGCCTTCATTTGGCAGCAGAAGGCAGCCCTGCCTTAGCTCAAAGGGAGCTCACTGCTGTGAGCAGCCACGGCTGAGCCACCCCAAATAACCTCCCAAAGAGGAGCTGGCTGATGGCACTGCCACACAAGACTGACAGCTCTGATTTAAAATGCATTCATGTTTATAAAGCCCCTGGTTTTCCCATCAAAGTGACACACAGCTTCGTGGGGTTCTACCTGTGAGTGCAGCCTGGGGGTGTGTGTCTCACCTGCCAAAATGCAGGACAGACTTAGCCAAAAACGATGTTTGGTAAAGGGAGTCTTTATGATTACTCAGAGAGCGCCATTGAGACTTTAAAGAATTTTAGGGAAATTAGGATTTTAGTTAGAAATAAGCCTTATGCTTGTTGGAGCTAATTAAAAGCTTTGTAGTTAGCTGAGGAAGACTAGGCTTGAGTTAACTTTTTCCAAATAACTGATTGCTTCTCAACTTTATGTTTGCTTAGCTGTGCTTACAACAATAAATAGGGAACCTGATAAATGGGTTTAGGGACACAGGACAATTGCAGAGACTCCCAATGCTGAAACTCATTGAAAGTCACTGTACCTAAGGAATGGGAGTCCTACCAACACCCATTTGTCACATTTGCATTGAAAAGGTAGAAAGTTCAGGGCGATGAAGAGTCATTTTACTTCCTCAATTTAAGCCCACTCCTCTTGAATGAGACCACCGACCCATTTCAAAGGACAAACCACGCATGCTTAATTGCTTTTTGCTAATTACCATGCAAAGCAGGGAATGGGATGTACCAAGGTTATAAATATGCATTTGTATTTTGGATATTCAACAGTTTTGTAAATAAAATGGCTTTGTGATTTTCTGTAAGGTGCAGTATGTTTTTGGGGGAGCTATCCCACACGCTGCCCAGCACTGCAATAAACACAAACTTTCTAACTTTGAACTGTTAGAGAGGTTTTTTTTTTGTCCGTCACAGTTGGATATCAGTATTAGGTCGATATTCATATTTTTAATAAATCACCATAGGCACCTGTGAACGAGTGCATTCATGTCCAAAGGCTGTCCCAGTCTTAGTTTGGTGCCTGATTTTCATCACTGGTTGCCATCAGCCCAACACTGAGCTGCCTTCTCTGCCCCTGGCTCCACGCCGCTGCTGCTCTCCCTCCCTTTGTGCCAGCTCCAGCAGCTCTGTGTTTCTGGACAATCACAGCTCCTGCCTGGCAGCTGGATTGTCCCAGCTTGTCCCCTTTGGTCCCTGCTGGATTGGCAGGCTGGTGTCACCCAGAGCACGCTGCTGTGTCACCTGCAACAGCAAGGGAGGGGCTGGGCCAGGAGGGCTGGGCTGCCTCCTCTGTCACAGACAGCTGGGGAGCTGCACCCTTCCAGATATTTCTGCAAAGATGAGGTTCTAATTAGCTCTGCTTGGGATCCACAGGCAGGGTCTCCTTTGGAGAGTGTCCTGCTGGGCTGAGAGGTGCTGCTCCTTCCTCACCTTTCCATGTGTGATTCTGAACTGACTGTCCTTGCTGACCCCTCTGGAGCACGAGCCACACTGTGCCTCTGGCTGCTCCTTTCTCTGATGAGGAACTCGTCCATCTCTCCTACTTTTTGCCTTTCTGTGCTGGTTTTGCTTTTTTTCTTTCTTCTCACCTCCTATTGTTCTTCCTTCTTCCAGTGATCAGTTAATGGTTCAGTTCTTACTGCAGCCATGGCAGACTCACAGGGCCCTCTGCCAGCAGGTACAGAACAGGGGAGATCACCCTTCCCACGTACCTTAGGGCTCTGCTTCCCTTTTAAAGATCAGATCTGACATATTTCTTTTGCAAACCATGTTAAGCTATGTGCCAGGCTTGCATTGATTCATTATTTAGTGCTTACTGTTAACTCCTTGGCTTAATTCCCCTGTTATTTATTATATAAAACATTATTTCATTAACTAGATTGAAACAGATGAGAGTGGAGAACAGAGCTGTGTCAGACAAATTTAAATGAGTATTCAATATCTAAAATCAAGCTTTAGATTTTCATGAATAAATCTCCATTTAAGCTCCTTCTTTTTGTCTTCACTCTAAAACATGTACGCACCTATTCATGCATACAAGGCAACATGTGAACACTGAAAAGTGCAGAATTCTTCTTTTTAAATCGAGTGGGTTTTTAAGTAGAAAAGGCTTTTAATAGAAAAGAGCCTCACGACCACCACAACAAACATCTGTACTTACTACTGCTCAGCATATCAAGATAGGAGAGGCACCTGTTGAAATTGTCTCTGAAAGTGAACACTGAGTTGTGGTGCTAGGGGTTGTGTTTTTGGAAGGACTGCTTTGGTGGGAGCTGCTGTGCCTGTAGGAACACTCACAGCACTTCTCAATGTTCCTGCAATCTCTATTAGAGCATTTCTGGATAAAGTGAGAAAAAATTTTGTTCTCAGGGTGCTTGGAGTGGCTTGTAGGTATTTAACTCACTATGTTCCAGCTTTCTCAAGGGTTTGGAACAAAAGAAAACAGACTGATGGAGAGAAAAAGCCCCATTAGGTCTGTAAGCCAGGCACCTACACCTGCCTTTCCCCACAAAACCTTTGCCACTGGGTCACTGGGGATGTTCTTCAGTTCCTTTAGAGCTCATGGTGTGTCCCGACTGTTTGTAGGCATTTGAATCTTCTTCAGTCTCTCATCTCCTTTGTCCCTTTCCAACACAGTTTACACTGAGAGTGTATTGAGTGTACCCAGCTTGCTTCACTCTCTTCATTGAGCAGGGGGTTGCCTTTGTTAATTATCATGAGAATTAGTTTAGTCATTACCCTTTGCTCCCATACAGGTTACAAGGGAATATCAGTAACTGATTCGTGTTCTGTGCTTCACAGTGTATAGGAATGCACTGTCCTCATTAAGATTTTCTACTTATTTTTCATGTGGGTTTCAGGACATTTCCTGTTGGGATTTTCAGCCATAAATAGCTGTCCATCTTTGATTCCCACCAGCTGTGCATTTGAGGAGCAGGCAGCAGAATTTATGAATCACTTCTCCCTGACAGATCGCAACAACCCCAATATTCTGCCACATAGCCAACAGCAGCAAGTGAAGGATATTAGCTCTTAACTCTCCAGAAAACTCTGTTCAGTAATTAAACATTAAGCCTCTGATGCCTATCATCATTCACTGCCAAGACCCTTTGCAATCCAGGTTTACTGTGTTCAGGTAATGATATTAGAGATGATCATTTATTCTGGAAATGCAGCTATCTGAGAAGAATGAATCTGCTGAAATCAGAATTTCATTTATGAGCTGGCTTTTCAAGACTTTTCTCCTAATGCTGACAGCCACCACACAGGAATATTTATTTAGTTAAAAAGTACTCGGAACGTAGGCTAATTGACAAAGAGTGATGAAAAGAACAATATTTAAAGCCATGGCACCACTAGCAGTGTGCAATATAATGCAGAAATCTGCCTTCATTCAATAAGGACAAATGATCCAACAGCACTTCAAGCTTTGAGCATCATTTCCAAGTTAATCTGCTCTGCTTTGGTGTCAACAAAAAATTGAGATCAACTCTCTAGCTAACAAAGCAGCTCTGGAAACTTCAAATAAAAATTCCAACTTGTAACACATACAGCACTGTTGACAGAAACTGTGAAGTCTGTTTTCCATCAGGGTACGTACACAGCTCATTTAATGTTATTGTGATGAGAAATAATAAGAATAACCCTCAAATTAATAGCTGTGTGTTGTTTGCTAGTGGCCACAGCTCCTGCTCACCAGCTCAAGCTGTCACACTCTGTTCAGTGAGAGTCATTTTCTATTTTACAACAAAATGGCCCAAGAAAATAAAACACGCAGAACTTTAAAAGATCTGAAGCCTAAGCTGCAGACTCAAGCCTGGAGAAGCCTCTGATATTCAGAAATAAGGCTGACTGTGCCCAGGCTTTTCCTCTGCAGTGCCAGAAGCTGGAGCTCTGCTCTGCCCCCCAGCCCCAGCAGCTTTTTGGGCAGCCTGGGAAGTGCCCCTGGGTAGCAGGGCACCCCTCCCACCCCTCTCCTGGTGGTTCAGCTTTGCTGGTTGTTCAGTGCATGTCCTGCTCGTCTGTCTAATCCTAATCCTCATTTCCCTTGCTCATCTTCTAGTGATTCTTACAAACTGACTTCCACCCTTTAATTTGCCTCTGTGTCAGGTTTTTTCTGGTCTGGTTTTTGTCTCACCTTTCTCAATAGTTTTTTGTCCTTCTTTCCTCATCTGGGAGTTCCAAATGTCTCTTTTCCCTCTTCTGTCAGGTCTGCCTTTCTGTCTTGTTTCTCTCAGAGCCCTGATGTGTTCCCTGGCTGGCTCCATCCCCCTGACTGACAGCTTTCCATGTCCCAGCTCCTCATCCTTTCCAGCTCTCAGTCCTTGGCTCCCTCCTTTCATGACTAATGAATAGCATCATCTGTGAGTCTGCAAAAAAATAATTTGCAGGCCTTGGCTGTGTATACAAGCATGAAGGGTTTTATTGTTAAGTATTAGCATAGCTTGCACAACTCTAGAAAGCCCTTTTGTTTTAGGATGTATTTCTTGTGTTAGTATGTAACTTTCTTGTAGTTCGATAAGGGTTTCTAGGACAGCTTTAGCCCCTGCTTAGAATCTTTCTTTTATTGGTTCTTTCCTGACTCACCCCCTCTGTCATGCATAATTTCCCTCTTGTCCATCATAGCATACTTATCTTTGAAGTACAGTAATATTAGCCACTAACCTTGCTAGACCGCCCTCGGCCCATCCCAGAACCTGTGCTGGATTTGTTAGAACTTAAGTGACTTAGTTTAGCATGATGTATTTGGATTGTTTCATTGGTATCTGTCACTTAGAACCCACCCCAGAATTGTAGTATTAAACCGCCCACCACCCCAGGCTCGGGGTCTCTCTCTCCAGAGGCACCAGCCTGGTGGCTGGGGGGATCTCCCTGACCCCTTTCCCCCAAATAAAGCCTCTGTTCCCTGGAAACTTCAAGAGAGAGTCCCCTCTTTCTTTGATCCAGCTTTTACAGCGTTACCCAGCTGTGTGAACCAAACCCCCACAAAGTGATTTGCTGAGGCGTGCCCGAGCTGCCGGGAGGCCCAGGCTGAACACCGAGCCAGGGCCAGAGCAGGCACGCGTCACAACAATCATCAGCCAGCCCCAGACCCTGTGGATCCCAGGCCTTCAGGGGCTTCTCCTTGCTGCAGTGGATGGCTGGAGGAGGACTGCAGCTCTCTGAGCAGGTGTAGCACGGTGTTGACCCCTTCCAGGCTGTCCTGCCCCTTCCATCACCACTGCAGGTGATGATTTCAGCACCAGTGCCTGTAGCAGACACAGCCAGGGCACACGTGAGGCCGTTGTAATCCCACCCTCCACCCTCCTGGCCCCGACTGCTAGCTCAGATCCTGGAGGGCTTTGGGCCAAGATCACTTCAGGAAAGGGGAAGAGACCCAAAAGAGGCTCCTTACCTAGGATTGTTCCAAGGCTTTATTCTTGAAGGGTTTCCAGGGGCAAAGAGAACGAACAAGGAAGAACAGGGGTTTATGTAGACCCTGTGTCCCAGGACAGAGAGCTGGCACTGAGCCAGTTGGTCAGAGATAACAGGGGAAGGTAGAGTCACACCACACAGTTACAGCTTTGGGGCTCCTTTTGGGGTCAACCATCCCCAGAGGGATACAACATGAGGCTGCTGCTGGCAGCTCCTCCTGGTTTTGTTTGCATTTGTTCTCAGGTGCCTTGCACACTGTGATTTCTGTGTGGGCTTTTCTTGCCTGTGTCAGGCAGGGTTTGGAGGAGGAGCCCCCATTGCAGGGCAGAGAGGAAAACCTGTCTTTGATCCTTTGACTCAGAGGGGTTGGAAATGGGGCATTTGGGGAGCAAAGTGAAGCTGTGGACACAGGGGTGGCAGGAAGCATTTCACCAGTGGTGACTTCACCTCCACAGGCCTTGTCTGTGCTGCTCAAACAGAACGTTCCTCTCTCCTGAGCACAGGCAAGCCAGAACATTCCTGCTGCCTGTCTGCCAGGAAAAGCCTGACCCTTCCCAAAGCAAGACTAGGCTGATTTTTGTACAGTGGTGACCAGGTTGTTAGGGATGTTCTCAGAAAAAAAACCAGCATATTCAAGCAGGCAACAGAGAAAAGATTAATAAATGGTGGAATTTGTAGTGTATGGGGTGTATGCACAGATGGAAAATTGTCAAAAAAATAATGGTAGCATGTAAATGAATATATTCCTTTGTCATTCAAATTCTTTTATCAGTTTTATGAATCTTTAGAAAAATGGCAGAGGAGCAGCTACATTGAAATTAATCTTTATTTACATCTTAAAAAATAAGACAAGTATTAAAAAAATCCCTATGCAGAAAATAATAGAATGCTTACAAAATAAATCTACTTTTTGCTCGGAACGCCGATGAACAGATGCAGTATTTCAAACAGCTCTATTGCATATTTAAATCTCCTTTTAATATATTTCTAGCATAGAAGCAAAAATTAAAATACTGAAAATACAAAGAATCAGTGTTGCTTGTTTGTAAATAAAAATGAAGTTGACATTACTAGAATAAAGAATAGTTGTGAATGGAAACCTTCGATTATAAGGCAGCTTTGGCAGCTCATGTTTCTAAAAAGAATACTTGAAAGGAAAATATTATGTCTTTCATAAAATGAGATTAACACAGCTAATTCTTAATGCCCAAAAGTGAGATTGCCTTGCAAGATGTTAGATGTCAGGCAGTGTAATTGCCTCATAACAGAGTTTGGAACAGTAACTTCCCCTAGTTATAGAGAGCCTCCTGAAGGACTCCAAGGCAGCAGCAGTAATGCCATATTTTATTAATCTAAAATTATTCACCCAATGCTTGGGGACTGTATTTCAAATAGGGATTGCATTTCAGACTTGGAGGAATAAAATGTACATTCTCATTTTCCCCCACCTTCTCCCATCTCTAAATGTTTGAAGGCAAGAGTTTGAAATGTTAAACTAAGGAGAGAGTTGAGTTGGCAGGGATGGCCACTGTTATCATGTATTTTTGCAGTCTGGAGCATGACTCTACCTCCAGGCCCCTGGAATGGATCATTATTGAAATGCACAACGTGATGCAGCATCACTTGTGCCACAGCTGCCTGGAGCTGGGCATGTCTGTATATGCACATTTTTGGGTTAATTTGGTTTTGTTACGGTTTTTGCTCACGTCAAGAAATTGTTGTTGACAGGTGGATGGGAGAACCCCAGAGAGAGGTCAAAATCTTAAGTGGGTTCTCTCCCAGTTGAGTGATTTTGTACACAAAACCTTTTTGTGTACAAACTGACTCCTACATGTAGTTCTTGATCATTTCCTTCATATTTGTGACCTTTTTTTCATTAAGCCAAATTTAAACTTCTTCCCATAACAAAATAAATGTTTGGTTTGTCCAACAGTATCAGCTAGACTGTGGTAAGTAAATCTTGGGTAGGTCTTTTTAACTGATCTGTGTGACTGGCTATTAGGTCACAGTTTGCATGAAACTATTTGGGGTTTTTTTTTCCACCAGGGCTAGAAGAGGCGTAAGATTATTTAAATGAGCTTTGAAACCTTATAGTTCATCAGGCAAACTGCTGTAGGGGACTAGAAAATGCAAGGGGAAAAGACTGAGGAAATTCTGAAAGCAATTAGAGAACCCTTCTGACAGTTCATTCAGCAGATAAAAAGCCAGCTTCTTGTGAGAAAGGAAAGTATCTCCTGGCATTGGTTTGCGTCTTATGGACAGTTGTCTCATTAATATGCAAATGTGGAATGTAGAGGAAAGCATGTGTTGAGACACTTGCAGATTATTCAAAATTAAAATAAAATTACCAGGGGTATAAATAAGATTTTTTTTTTTCCCCTTCAAATCTAGCAGTCAAACTTTTTTTTTTTTTTTTAAATGATTCAATGTTTTCCTTTAAAATCTAGCTACTCCAGCCATCAATCCAGCGATCCGAATTTTCCCCTCTGCATATTCATGCTTGTGTGTTTACATATTTGTTTGTTTCTTGCATCTGGCCCTTGGGTAACGTGCAATTTCTGTTCCTCCCTTTTGTCTGGGGGGGTCTCTCCTCTTCCATTTCTCCATTTCCACCGCGTCCTTTATCATTCCAAATTGACGTTTCTGCCTTCAGCGCGGCTCCTCTCGGGTTCTCCTCTGCACCATTTGTTTCCATCTGTGTCCCTGCCCTTCTCTGGCCGTGCCCAGAGCTGCACTCCCTCCCCAGGAGCTGGGGCTGGGCACGGCTGCCCCGCCCCAAAGCCCCAGCAGCATTAATTGCTTTTCCACTCGGTTTATGAGAGCTTTGAGGGCTTTGACAGAAGTAATGGCATGCCGGCGCCTCTGAATAAAGAAATGCCATTTACATAGAGCAGCGCTGTGGCAACAGAAGGGAAGCCGCAGAATGAAAGCTAATGATGGCTTAAAAAACATTCTTGCTCGTTCTTAGCAGGGAGCCCAGCCAGGTCCAGGGAGCTGCCGAGCATGGGCTGCTCTACAGGTGCTCTCTTTGTAAACAGGAGCTCTTGTTTTCATTTCCTCGGCCGACTGCCGTGAAAACTTTGCGGTATAGATGGGAATTAAACAAGAAATGTTTGAATTTCCAGCGGCCTCAGCAAGCTGTTGTGCTTCTTCCCGTGGGTTCTTTGCTTTCTAATAATCGTTTTAACAGTTTGTGTTCCGTTCCTTCCCCTCTACTCTGTCCCTGTAGTCACTGTTTCTCATGTTTGCATTTTTCTTAAACTCTTTCCCAAGGATCAGAGTCAGTAAACAAGGTCACTCTATGTAAACTCTCTTGTTTTTCACTTTTCCCTCTTCTGAGGAGGGACTTTGCTTGTTGACCCTTGGTGTGGCCAATGGGTCCAGGGATCCCACCTCTTAGGTGGGCACATTGTAAAAAAGGTATAAAAATAGGTTCTGAGAATAAACCAGCCCCTTTTTCAGAGCTTCAGCCTTCTGAACCGTGAGTCCGGGTCTCATTGATCGTGTCCCACAGCGACATTTCCCCTGTTGAGTCAAAAGCTGTGATGTCAAACAGTTTAGGAGGGTAAGAAATAGTGGCATAATCTGTGTGTGGTGACAGATTTGGAGCCACAAGCAAAGGGCTGGAGCGAGTCAGTTTTATGCATCAAGTAATGAATCTCTCTCTGTTGGAAGGAGGAATAATGAGAGCAATCAGAACAGGCTGGCAGAGAGCAGGCGTGGAAAGAGGCTCTGCAGCTCTCGAGAGATCAGTTGAGGTGTGGAGGCTGATAATGGGAAGCTGATAAAATAATCAGAGGTGAGCAGGGATATAGAAATGAGATAGCTGGGGCACCTGCCTGCTCTCTTCTGCTGTCTGCCTGTGACCCCAAGCAGAGCCTTCCAGTGCCTCCCTGACCCTTCTGCTTTG
Organism: Phylloscopus collybita; assembly: GCA_027886175.1. Classification (NCBI taxonomy): domain Eukaryota; kingdom Metazoa; phylum Chordata; class Aves; order Passeriformes; family Phylloscopidae; genus Phylloscopus; species Phylloscopus collybita. The sequence goes on along the minus strand of JAJNNQ010000019.1, from coordinate 1,518,232 downwards.
CTTCCATGCACCACAAGTTCACCATTTGTTACAAACTCTGATGGTGGCACACTCTGCCTTCTCAGAAGGGAAACAAGCTTGCACCTTGCAGAAGAGCTTGGTGTGGGAGGAGAAAGCTGTTTGCATTCCTGTATATCCCAGGATAAATGCCAGCTGATTAGAAGGTGACAGTCACCAGCTTGGGAGGAAACAGTACTGATGGATATGTTTAGGAAGGAAGAAATCTGTGTCAAAATTTGAAGGAGTAATTGGAGAAATGTCATAAGGAAGTGCTGTGTGCATTTAGACTGCTTATTGAGTTACTGATGATGGTAGTTATATGCATACATATATATATATATATATAGACAAACCAAGATAATAATCACCTGCCTTGTTCAGGTCCAGAAGCTCTACCAGTGTGAAACATCAAAGCAAGCAAATACATTTTGTGTGTTTCTTTCAGCAGTGTGTCTCAGTGGCAGTCTTTCCCACTTCCATCTCCTTCCCTTTTTTTTTTTTTTTCTCATGTAACTATTATTGTTGGTTTTACTTCAAGAAAATAAATACAATCTTGGGGAGCATGTGATGTTTAGAAAGAATATCAGGAAGGAAATAGATTGTCCTTTTTCAGAGGTGTCCTGCTCTGCAGGGTGGGAGCAAAGGCAGCCCAGCAGTGTGCCTGTGCAGGCCTGACAGCAGACAGATAACTCAGGGACCACAAATAAAGGATAAGCTATTTCTAGCTCTTACCAATCATGAGATTCCTTTTTCTTTCCCACATCCCCCATAAAAACTGCAGCAGACAGCATGCCTATCTCTTCCAGCCTTCTCAAATGTGAATAAACAATGCCTGTACCACTGTAGCTCTTTAATTTTTTGATCTTGAGAAGCTTTATTCTGTTTCTGCCATGCCAACTCCTTGACCAGCAGCTTTGCTTGCAGTGCACTGGGCTCGTAATTGCTTGGAGTTAAAAAAATCTGATGTATAAACTAATAATATCTGAGGAGCAATTGTTTTCTAATTGTTTGTGAGCTGGCTAGTAGGAGCATTGTGAATTACCGAGAAATGAGAACAGAAGAGTATTGTCTCTTTCACTGGAAAGTTATGAAATGTTAGAAAATTGAAGACAATGCATTCTTGTTTACCATTTATGACAGAAATATCAGTACTTAGCCTAAGTGATGCCTTTGTTATTATTTTGCTCTGATGATGCTGCAGTTCATTTGAGCAATACCCAGCAATAACTGGCTTGACTCACAAGTGAAAAGAATCATTTCTCTAATGCACAGGAGCTGGAGTGAAGAGGAAGCTGCACCTTCTTTCAGTGCAGTTTATGCCCAGCTATAAACTGTGCTTAGAAGGTGGACACAGGAGCCCTGCATTTGGAGGTGGAGATACCTCATTCCCTTGGACAACTTAGGGATGAGTTGGGGTGAAGCAGAGGGAAGCTGAGCTCTGCACTCACTGCAGAGCTTGGTGTGTCCCAGGCTCTGACCATGCCCTGGGCACTGGATCCTGACCATGCTGCCCACCCAGGAAAGGCCACAGGAGTGGGAGGTGCTGTCAGACACAGCTCCCAGGAAATGGTTCCCAGACAGTTGGAAATTACCCAGGCAGGAATCTGCTCCTGCACACTGAGTGTGCACACAGCTCTTCTTCACACTCAGGAAATTCCACATTGGGCTTGATCAGCTGCTTATTGGAAGCTGGTGTTTGGCTTTCCCACACAGCTGTGGATATATGCCAGTAGAGAAGTGTTTCTGTGTGTTTTGGCAGCACAGGTGATCTCCCAAGAGAAATGCTGGGCCATGATTGCTGGAAGGACACCTGTCCTGAGCAGGAGCAGTGTACCTGGCTGTCAGGTCTGAAACCACTGACTGGATTCATGGCTGTGTTTGGGGAGTCAGTCACAAACCACCTTTTTTGGCTATCTGACCCTTTGGGCAGGTTTCTTTTCTTTATTAGTCCAAAACATCAAAATATGGCCAAATTCTGTGCTTGTCATCTGATGCTGACATCACAGTAAGTGCCTGCTGCCTTAGTCAGATATGCACGTGTATCTTCCTAAAACACCAGTGAAAGAATTCACTGAAGAGATTATTGACTGATTTTGAAACACTGACTTCACTCAGCTGAGACTTGAGCAACAAATATGTGTGTCTGCACACCTTGTAGTTTTTTTTCAATTCTTAGTTTTCTACCAGAGTAAGATTTCTTATCTGAGTCCACATTGAGACAGGGGGCAAACTTCTCAGGGCTATAGTCAATAAAGAAATACTGGGATTGTGTTCTGTAAGGCCCAATTGCAAATGCAGAGCTCTCAGGGTTTTGGGGAACACACTTGTCCCTGTGTCCCTGGATCCCAGCAGGGTGTGTGTTAGGATCCTTAGAAATTCTGTGTTCCCTCTGCTCCCAGAGAGCCCAGCTCAGCTCTGCCTGCACAGGGGACACTGGCAGGTTCCAGGTCAATGCTGATCTAGGATTACAGGTAACAGTTGTGTTAAACAGACACTTTTTCTGCTTGTTTCTCAAGGCTGAGCAGGAATGAGGCAGGATGGCTGTGGGATGACACAGATCACCTTTCAGCCAGTGTGAGTGGGTGATGCTGTGTTTCCCAGCTTGGCTCATTCCTGATGTTTGCACAAGGCATGTTGTGAGTGAGCCCCTGCTTGTCTTTCTCTTCTCTAACAGCATGCAGCACTTGATGTCACAGCAGAGCAGATACACTGCATTTGTATTTGCCTCCATTGTCATGCATTTAGGATGTTATCCTGGAATATTCACAGCATTGCACTTTTTTTTCCTTGCTCTGCTCACAAAAATTCATCCTTCCACACCTTTTTCTTCTTGGCATTGATTTCAGTAATCAGCATGAAGTAGAAGAATTTTAAGTTGCTTTTGCCTTTGTCAACACTGAACTGCATCTTCTGTCCCCCCACCTGTTACCTAGCCCTGCTTCCCTTTGAAGGACTGCCTAGTGCATTGTATTTTAATTACTTTTAAGAAAATGTGGTTGCTCTTAGACTTAGCAAGATTTGTTTCTTTCCTCTGCATCTTCTCATTTTTCAAGACCTTTTGTTAAGTATTCTCTACTAGAGTTTTTCCATTCCTTAGATACTTCCCGTTTAAAAATGTTGAATTCTCTGCCTAGTTATTACCTTTTTCTTTGACAGCTGCCTATTCTTATTGTAAATTCCTGATCCACATGTTTGAATCTAATTTTGTTTGGCATTACAACTCGTGTATCAATACAGAAGAGCTCCTTGATCTCCAAAATACCTACTTTTTCATTTTTTATATGCTAATGCATGTAATATAGCTCTGCCCTGTGATACTGTAGTGGTTTTTAATTAAGCAATCCTTAATTCTTATTCTTTGAGCAGCTTAGCCATCTTGTTCTCAAACTTGCTCAATATTCTTGGTTTTTACATTGTGCAGGCCTTTGACATCCATCTCAAATTGGCAGTGCTACACCTGCTGTGTTCTCTGCTCTAGCTTAGTTTTTGATGTCTCTTGAATTTGACTTGATTTCTGCTACTATTGAAAAAAAAAAAAGGTGGATTTCTGAGTATTAGTGTTTAGGAATTCAATTAATAGGGTACCTAATATTTTGTGGCAGTGTTAGCATCTGGCTTTCCTTTTTCCCTGTCTCTCTGCTGAGGGAGAAGGAACATTTGAACAAGTCATTGAAGTTAGTGATTGCAGTTGTCACGTTACTTGATCATGGCATTGTTTCCTTAGGATTAAATTCATTGGTTTGCTCATGCCTGTCAAATATATGAATTTACAAAGCCTGTATTTCTTTGCCTTCTGATACAAAACCTGATTTGGAACCTGGAGTCCCTACTGGATGTATTTTTCACAATATTTAACCTGATTTATTCGGGATGTGGAACAATCTCGTGCTGTTCCTTGCATATTTGACCTGTCATTTACTGCTGTATCACCAGCACAAACAAAACCTGATAGCAGCTCTTAGACCATGAAATATTTCTGTTGTTCCAATCTAAAATTCCTTCTCATAATGAAGCAATGGCAGTAAGAAACCAGAGAAGAGATTGAATTCTCAGTTTGACACCAGCAGCTGTGTCAGACTCTTTGCTTAAGTTTGCATTTTCTTTAACCACTGAAGGCATACCTTGAAATACAGTTAGGGAAATTTAATTATTTTTGCCTGCTTCCTATAATATTTCCAGATCTGTGAAAATGAATCACAATGGGGGTTATCATCTGCTTTCCTAAAATCTATAAAGTTTATAATGGGTAGATATTGCTTTATTGCATTACACAATTTATTATCCTCCACTCACACTTTTATTTCTTTCATTTTGACTTGAAAAGTTCTGCCTAGCTTGAATTGTTTTATTTAAACCTTACATTTTTTTGCCTTCATCAGTTGTCATTATTGCTTTGTTCCCATGAAGAAGTTTGGGTTGATTGGCACCACCTTTTTTTGGGTGACAGAGGGACAGGGTCCCCATGCAGGGATTCTCGTTTGGGGCTGGATACAGCTGGGAAAGCTCCAAGAGCTGTGGGGGCACGAGGTCCTGAGTGCTGCAGTGAGTAGGATGGAAGTCTCAAACACTCCTTACAGCTGCCATGAACTTAATATGAAATAATGTTCCCAGTTTCTTGAAGGAAAAGTAGGAGATCCACATGTGCAGCCTCTGTTGGAAGGTAATTTATGGAGGGAAGAAAAGGGAAGAAGAAATGCATTTTTACCATAGGGAATCTTTTCTGTATAATGCCACACACACACCAAAAAAAAAAAACAAACAACAAAACAAAACAAAACAAAACAAAAAAAAAAAATAACAAAACAAAAAAAAAAAAAAAAAACCCTACATAAAACACAAACAAAAAACCTGCAAGGAGTCTTGCAGCCTACAGGGTGGAATTCTCTTCGATGGGAGCACAAGCCCTGGAATGGGGAGCACAGACTGCACACTGGGAGAGGAGGAAACCAAGCAAATATTGTTAATTCTCATCAGAAACGTGCAGTCCTGACCAAGTAAAACACTGAAGGCGTATGTGCTACTCATAGTTTGCCCCGTCGAAGCAGTTTTTGCATTCAATTCTCAAGAAAATTTCTTTTACTACCCAGCTAGTTTTTATTTTATTTCTACTGAAGATTTGTAATATTAACTACCAACATAAAAACAAAAGATGCAGTGCACTGAAACCAACGGATGCTTTTTTTATGCTGAGATTAAAACATTACTTGTAATTGTTTACAGTGAAATCTCCTTGCTGTCACACTGCTCTTAATAGGGTTATAAACTTTTAACTTCCTAGAAGGAAACACAAAAGTATATTATCATCTAGCTGTGGTGTAATCCACCATTAGTTGCCCAAACATTGCTGCATTTGCACTGTATCATGTCCTTATCAAACATCTACATGACTCCTTAACTATTTCCAAAACAAAAGAGCCATTATTTACCCACTGTGAAAATAGCCTGGTGGTAGTGGCATTAGAAATCATTAGCTCTATTAAATCCCTTATCAGCTCTGCTAGCAGCTGGAAATATCCTGCAGCTCAGGGGGGCTCCAAAATGTTCCCCACTCATTATATTCTAGATCACTTTGTTTTCTTGTATGCTGGAAACAGATGATAATCACATTCAGCCACGGGGCAAAAATAGAAGCTGACAACAGTGATAGGGGAAAAAAAAAAAAAAAAAAAGATTTATGAAACTTTTCATTGCTTGGGGCAGGATTTTGAGCACGAGAGCAGTGTTGTCCCTTAGACAGTGAACAGTTCAGCTATGTCTTTCTATCATCTTGGTGTTCTGTGTCTCAAAATGACAATTATCACACCATAAATAGAGCCCAAAGCTTTACAGAGGTCTATAAGCAGAATCCATATTAATTGTTAATGGATAAAAAAGAGACAGCTCAGTTTGTTAGCTTAGGAAATAACAGTCTGGGGTTTTATGAGTATAGAATAACATATATAGAAATATTAATTTTGTCTTTTCGTCAGTTGCTTTGAAGAGGATTGACTCAAAAAAATGGTATCTTGAAGCATTTGGGGTTAAAAGAATTCCTTTATCAGTCTTTGCTCCTCTGGGTGAGGCTGGCCCTCCAAACAGAACATGTTAAGTAGCAGAATTTAAATTATTTCTTTAACATGGCTTAAGATCAGGGGTTTGTTTTTTTCCCCTTAGCAGAAGCATTGTTTGCAAAAACTGATCCTTCTTGAGAAAGCAAAGGAATTTACTTTTGCAAAAGCTGTAGTGGTAAAAGAGTGTCTCCATGAAAGTCTCTTTTTAATTTGCTGCTTTGCAGGTGCATAGCTGTGGACTCCCTGTTTTCTAAACCCTCTGAACATTGAGGGTTTTTTCTAAACCCTCTGAGGTTGAGGAAGGATATGCTTTAGGTGCTTGCAATCTCTGAACTAGGAAACAAGATGGTATCACTGGGCTGAGGGGAAACTTTACATAACCCAAGCTGCTCACACCTGTAGCACTAATCAAAAAGGAATGGATTTGTGTCTGTAAGTGATTACAGATATAAAACCCTCTGTAAATGTCCACAACATTTGAGCTGGCTGTGTGGGATACAGCTCCCTAGGTGTGCCTGAAGTGGGGAGCAGAGTTCACCCTGCTCATCCTGCCTGCCCATGCACTTCCTGCACAGCTCTTCTGCTTGTTCCCCTCTCTTTTTTTTTTTTACCTCTAACTCTTGCCTAAAGAAAAATGCAACTGTCTTGGAGCTCTGCACCTTTTTATTTCCTTCTTTTCCAAGTCTCCTGGTCTGCCCTCGTGGTTGTGTCCCTTTGTAGCTCTCACTCAGCTGGGGAAGGTGCAGCCAGTGGTTCCTGCACTGCCTTGGCCACCCCACTCCTCTGTCCCAGCCACATTCCTGCTTGCTCCTCTTCCTCCCTGGGCTGGCTGTGGGCTCAGAGGGCTGTACCTGCTCCAGCAACCCTCTCTGGCCCCACCAGGAGCCAGGCAGGAGTATTTGCTTCCCCTGCTCATCATTTGCTCCTGTTTTTGTACATCAGAGTGTTCCCCTGTGTGTAGCTGTGTACCCAGCACATGTGAATATCCAGATACCTCTGTGTACCCAATACATTGTCATGTGGTATGTATCAGTCCCATCTCTTCAGAAATTCCATTTTAGCTATGGTCTCCTTTCTGTTGATCATCTGGGGTAAATTAGTGTAGGTCCAAATCAAACTGAATCTGTAACTCTCCCTGCTGTTCATGGCAAGAGCTGAAATCTGCATTACTTGAGTTTCTGTCTGAGCATCATCTGAAGTATTTATAACCAAGGCTCTAAAAATGTTACAAAGATAGTAGCATGCCATTTCTCTTTATGCAAAACCCACTCTGCTGTGACATATCTGGAGCAGAGAAAAGGCTAACATGCTTATTTTGCCAGCTAACCTAAGTGAACAAATAGGTACAGAAAGATTGGAGTGGGAATTGTTATATTTTATGTGATCAATCAGGTTTTGAAGCAGGCAGAGAGTAATTTGGTGTTGTGCAGGGATGTCAGAATTCCTGCCAGTTATGCAAGATGTTTGAATCTTCACAAGTATTGGAGTAACAATTTTAAGCAGAATTATTTGATTAGGAAACAACCTGTTGTGTCTTTCTTCTTTCAGCTGTAAAGATACTTCACACACATGGGGAAATACAGCAAAGAGGATGGCATTAAGGGAGGAAGTCTCCTACCAATTTTTTTTATCTAAGAAGTAATTTCATCCAGAATTAAGATGAAGCATCTGATTTTGTGTTTTTATGTCACAAAGAAGTCATGGACCTTGATAGTTTTAGAAAAAATTTCTCAAAGATCTAGAACAGGGCATGCCAGTGAGTCGGGATTTCACATTTCAGCAGATGCTACAGAAATGTTTCAGGGGCTTTTTTGCTTAGACATATTTTAAGGATACTATCTTTAAAGAACACAGATCACACCAGTCACTGTGTATTTCAGCAGTGGAATTATAAGAGGTCCTTTGCATTTCTGTGGGTGAGAGCTGGTTTATCAGTGTTTTGTGTTTAAGGTAGATGACCTTGGAGGATGGATTGTAAGAGGTGAGGAGCCAAGGAGCAAATCTCCTGAACTATTGATGGCAGGACAGGGAGAGAATTAAAAAGCACAAGAGGAAAGTATTAAAAGCTTAAAAAAATTTACTATCCTAAAATAGTAGGTGTGAGTAGTAGAGGGATGAGAAGGAAAGCAGCAGTGGTATTTCATGAAGAGTATTTCAGACCCCTCAGAGGGGTTATATTTTATGTGAATAGCCCGTTGGAGCGGGGTCTACTTTCTTTACATGTGCTGCTTCAACTTCATAAAAAACATTGCACCAAAGTTCTCTCTCTTCCCTTTCTCATTCCCTTTCCTTCTCTTCTCTAACTCTGGAAGACTTTCTCTGTCTCTACCATCACACAGTTCCTTTTTTAGCAGCTGCACCACCACAGCCCCAGAGGTGGAGTATCCCCTCCTGCCCACGGGTGGCTGTTGCCCACTGTGCAAATGGGCAGTGCTCATGTTCAGCATCTCCTGCCCAGGACCTGCTCCTGCTGGGGAAACTCCCCAGGAATTACTGACCCCGAGTCCCTCTGGGGTCTGCAGCTTTGCTGTTGGATGGGAGAGGGATCTGCAGCAGGAGCATGGCGTGGCTCAGTGACCCTGACCATCCTCACCACTGGACTCCGTGCTCAGCTGTTGGCTTATTTGGCACAAATAACATCTTCCCTTCGGTTTTAAGTTGATTTCTTTGTACTCTGGTGCATCAGCACGAAGTGGCTGAGGCAGCCTCCATGTCATGATGTAGCTCCAAAGTACAACAAAGTCACCTCACCCCTCTGCCAGGAGCAGGGGGTGTGCAGCTCTGCTACCCAGAGTGCACCACCTTGCTCTTCACATCAGCCTGTCTTTGTCACTTGCTCCTAAATTTGACTCTGAGGCTGCTTTAGCAGCAGGTTCCCTCTGTTCAGAGGGTATTTTGCTGCCAAAACATACTTTTAATGAGAAGACCAGCTGTTCTCCCTCAGGACCAAGCTTCCACTTGCTCCTTAGTTTGCTTCTTAATTGTCTTATCACTGATGAATAATTTAATAATTCTTCTTCAGCATTTCATAAATTTAGAGTTTTGTGGAGTCTCGGTTAATAAAAATATAATGTACAGCAGCAGAGAGTTGGTTCTCTTCCCTTCCATTCACAGCACAGCTTGTCATATTTCCCTGAGCAGTGTCAAACAATATGCAGCTAAATTGAAGCAGTGAAACTGGATCAAGATGTCTGTCAGCATCCTACACTGATGTGCAGTTTGGGTTTTATTCCAGACTATTTTATGATGCAGAAAATCTGCATGGATCAGTCTGCAAGCGTTAAGGATGACTGGCTTGCATGCCCTGTAGAGGGGAGTTTTTGCTCTTGTATTTCTCTTGAAATATTACTAATTGGACATTAGCTTAAAAATCTAAACCACCACAGTGGGTGGGGCTTGTGTTATTTAGCATTGGAAAAATCTCTGATCAGCTGTGGGAGGTTTATTTGGGGGGTTGTTTTTTAACAGCTGTAAGAGGTCTGGCAGAGCAGTGCTGCATTTCTGGATCTTCATCCTGTGTAGAAGTTTCCTCAGTTATTTCTCCTTCCTGCGAAGTGTTATTGAAATAGTCTGTTAAAAAAAAAAAAAACAACAAAACAAAACACCAAAAAAAACCAGCCAAACCAAACCTGTTTGAAAAAGTAGTTCAACATGGGACACTTTGTGTTAGCACCCACTGGAATTAATTTCCACGTGCTTGAGTTTGTTGTGACTGGAGAAATGCATCAGATGTGGAAGGCCTGTTGGAAGAAGAAAAAAACCTGCTTAATGTAAAAATGAGATCACATCTTGTTTTGTGATGTCATTTCTCTGTTTTACCATGTGTGACCAGGGGGTTGCAATTGGTTTTTAGTTGGTTGTTTTTTTGTTTTTGTTTTTGTTTTGTTTTTTTGGGGTTTTTTTGTTTGTTTTTTTGGGGGGTGTGGTTTTTTGTTTGTTTGTTTGGGGTTTTTTTGTTTTTTTGGGTTTTTTGTGTGGTTTTTGGGGGGTTTTTTTGGGGGGGGGGTTGTTTTGTTTTGTTTTGTTTTGTTTTGTTTTTTGCACTTCATACACACAAAAAAACTTTCTTTAAAGAATTGTTTAAGATTTGCTGGGTTAATGTTGGCTCATGTGCTGAGTGATAAACTGTGCGAGGGCCTTCATACAGCACTTTATGATAATCTGTATTTTATTCATTAACCCATGGTTCCAGCTGAGTAACAGAATCTTTTACTTGCAGTAGCTGAAGGTAACATCTCTGGTACCTGGAAAAGTCAAAAAACTTCAACAGGGCTTCTTCTCTGAATGGTTTGTGACTTTCCTTTGTTAGTGCAATAACAACCAATAAAGAATTCAAATGAAATCTCACTGCCTGTGAAAGAAATGCCAGTCATGTAGTATTGCAGCTTGCAGTACCCTGGAGGCAGACAAATCCTTGTTTCTGTCTTGTACTTCCTTGTATCTTGCCTGCTTTTAAAAAGAGAAATAACCCATTGAAAACCCTGATCCAGTGCAACATGTACATTGCATTATATTTGCTTTTCTTTACTCTGGAATTATGCAACATTCCTCTTACTTTTTTTCTATATATTCCACACAAATTATTTTTACCTGTTGTGCATGTTGGCAAACAGATGGTCCAGGTAGTAAATAACTGGCTTCCCAGGAGCTATAAAATTGAATTCACCCAGGTAGCTCCTCCAGGAACCTTGTATTTGCAGGTATATGTCATGTTAATGATGCTTATATATCAGTGTTTATTTCCATCATTTGATTTATCAGTTGGTTCAGGCTAAAAGTAAAACTGTTTTTAAGTATTATTTTCATGCTTTTTGAGGGCCAAAGGGGTTATATTTTAAGTATTTTTGGGAAAAAAAGGTCAATCCCTGAAAACCCATTGAAGAAACATTGTAGTAAAATAGAAGGGGTTTTTTTTTCCTTTTAGACAAGAAAAAAATATTATATTTTTGTTGATCCTGCTGTTGAAAAAAAAAAATCTAGATTGGTGTGCACTGTGCATTATGGTGAGTTGTCCTAAGGCAGTAGTGTAAGATGGAATAAGAAAAAAATTCAGAAATTGAAGAAGTTAGTGTTGCTGGGAAGAGATGATAACACTGCCTCAGAAACAGAGAAATTAGGTGATGCTGAAAGCCTTGTTCAATATATTTAGTTTCATTCGTAGTTCAGCTGCCAAACTTCTCAGTGGTGCAACTTGACCTTACAGACTCCTCAAACAGCAGAAAGATTCCAAATCATTCCTCTGCTGATAGACCATTCCTTCTCCTAAAGACCTGCAGCACCTGGGAGGCTGATTTATTAAAAAGCTCACTTTCCCATTAGATCTTCTTTCTGACATTATTACTTTAGGAATTCATTTTGAGAGACTCTTTCTGGTATAAATTTTTCAGGAGGTGGGGTTTAACAGAAGAGGAGTGTTTTGGGCAATGTGTAACACCTTCTGTGACACTGCTGGGATAATCAAGGTAGTGCATTGCATTAAACCACCTCTGACTGGCATTTCTTTTGCCCCTTGGAAACCAAATGTGTTCCAGCTCACTGGGTGATGCAAGACCTGAAATGCTGCTGTAACAGCTTCAGGGATGACTTTCTATTGCACCTGACTCGAGACTTGCAGTAAAGTGGAAATTATGACATATTATTCTTATGTCATCGTGACAATTTTCAGGGACCCCACAGAGCAGCCAGAGAAGCAGCAGTTTTCAGGCCATAATCCTATCAGGGAAGTGTCATCAGGTTCCACTGCTGGCCTAAATACTTCTGTTCAGAAACTTCTGTCTGTTAGTCAGAAAAATTCTGTGTCTCATTTTCACTTTGGTGTGATTCCCAGTGCTTCAAATTATCTGAGCTCAGGCAAGAATTTGAGTCTTTAGACAGGGTCCAGCTCTTTCCCATTCTGCAGAGCCAGGCCTAGAGAAAAATATTTACCTTTCTGCACTAAAATGTTCCACAGTAATGATGACAGTAATAATGAACTTCAGTGCTTAGAAATAGAAATGCCTGCTTTTCTTTTTAGTTCTTCTTTCATGGGTGCCTTCTTCAAACAATACTGTGACTAATGCTCATGTACCTGAGCTGAAGAAGATAAATACACCCTTAAACTCTCTGAAATATGTTTTCTATTTATATCAGTATTGGGAAACTAAATTAAAAGATGGATTGAAAAAGATGTGAGATAACTGGTTTTCAGTTAGAAAGACTCCAGCTTCTTTGTGACTCATTTTTACGATAAGCAAAATTTGAAATAGTGTGCCTGCCTTTTCATACATGTGTAACATACACATGTATACACATCTAAAGTACCAGAGGACACTGAGTCTGCAGAAAGCAATTATTATTGACGTGGCTTGCCACTGACCAGACATTATTTCATGCAGCCCGTGCACCTCATGCAGTGCAATAATGAATATTTAAGTGATGTATTTCAACAAATGTAATTAGTACATGGTGTCTCAGATAATACTGTTTTGCAGGGCAGTGAGTTTTAACCTTTTTGCAGGTGACCCTCACTTGAGAGAAGTGGTGATATGACTGTAACCCCTTAGGTTTGACTCCTGGTGGAGGGTGCAGTTTTGCCTTTGCTTTCATGACTGTCCACACTGGATATTGCAGGCAAGCAATGGGGATTTTTACTTTGGGTTTGTTTGGTTTGGCTTTGCTTTGTTGGTTTGTTTGTTTTGTTTCTTTTTTGTCAGAGTAGCATTTAATTTTCTGCTGTAATATTGTGCTGGGGACATGGCTGCAATGCACTGGCAGACACTGATAAGTGACTTACTATTTCATATCACACATTTACTGAGTTTTCAGTTTGAAACGTACAGTCTGGGATGACAGCCAGTCATTCAACCTATTCTTGCCTCCAAGAGTGTAAAAACCAGGCAGACAAAAGCAGGAACACCTGGCAAATGTCTCGGGTTGAAAACAACAAGAGAGAGAGGTAATGGTATCCATGGCTAGGAGTGAGATAACTTTCCTCTTTACAGCATGCCTTGAAAACATTCTCAGAACATTGAGATGCCATTTAGCTACAGCCTGGCAGAAAATAACGTGTCGAGAATGAAGCAAACAAACAGGAGAAATGAAGCAGAGGCAGCACAAAGGGCAGCGTGTGTTGCTGGGCAGGAGCCCTGGTGCCAGCCTGCCAAGCTGGCTGCAGGCTGGGCTGCAGGCAGAGCTCCTGGGCCACGGTCACATTGCTGGGCTTTCCAGGGCTTTCTGTGCTCCCTGACTCAGAGCAATGGCAGCTGCCTTGGAGGATGGATTTAGCTTGGAAGGTGGCCCTGTGGTTTTGTGAAACACCCGTTTCTCATTGTGGTGGCAGATGATGTGGTTTCCTTGAGAAAACAGTGGGGCAGAGGGATTTGAATAAAGAACCAGCATCACTGGAGGGGACACTCAGGAACGAGGCAGGGAGTGCATCAAAGAGGCTGCGTGGAGCTCTTGCAAGCAAGAGACCCCTCCTTGATTTTTCTGACTCCTTTTGTACATTTTACAGATGTGCCCACCCCAGAGGTGGGACCCTTGGGAACCACTGGTCATTTTCCAGAGACCATCACCGAAGCCCCTCCTCTGGGAACAGATGTGGGAACTTCAGTAGTTTACAGAACATGACCTTGTGCCTCAAGACCGTGCCTGGGAATAGAATTCCCCAAAACCAAAACATGCAGGCACGAGCATGGCAACAAACCAGGAGTGCTGCAGACGAGGTTTCTAATGCTGGCTGGCAAGGGTTGTCTGTGGGCTTTTTAATTATTTTCTTTCAATTCATCAGCTTTGGTATTGGGAGCTTTTTTTTTTGTTCAGTATTGACATTGTTTAAAGCATAAGGAAATAGTTGGGTCGTTGTTCGTTTCAGAAAAATAATGCATGTTTGGGCTTTTTCTTTTAGTTCTTTTGTGAAAAGGAATGATGAGGAGGTGTCAATGTCTCTTTAGCATTTAATAATGTCACAGAGGATAATTCAGCACAACTAAGATACAATGTCCATGACTTTTTTGAGGTAGTATTGACAATGAAGGGGGATGCAGGGACGCAATTGCTTTGCTTAGATTAGAGATGCTGCCTTTTCTGCTTTGTGTTTCATCTCTGAGGTGGAAGATCAACTTGTTCTCCTCGGATCATTGTATTGCTTGGATTTAGTTCATGAGTTAAGTGAGTGTACCAAAGCCTGGGAAGAGCCATGAAAAACAATTTGACCATGTTACAGCAGATCTGAATTTCCTTTTGTCTTTTAGTCACCCTTGGAATTGTAAAGGAGCCGAGCAGTGATGTTTGGAAGGTGTGCTCAGGAGCACTTGGCCATGGCTGATGTAACTCTGGGACACCCAGGGGCTCTCTCTGAGCCCTGGGGGCTGTCAGGCTGTGCCACAAAAGCTCTTTTGTGATGCACAGGCTCTGTGCTAGCCTGATTTGTTTAAATGTTTCACCAGATAAAAGAATGAGCTGAGCGAAATATTTTTTATTTTTCTTTTTTAGTATTTTGGTTCTGATTAAACCCAAATAAGTCAATTGGATAGCTTATGATTGCTTCAAAGCTACACAAATCAGAATTTGTATTCTCAGATTACTTAATTACAATACAATTTACCCTCACTCAGCTTCTAATTTGGAATGAGTGCTGCTGATATTCTTGACTGCAGTAAGATCTCTTGAAGAATCACATGTTGATTATGTGGACACCGGGCCGTGATTTTTTGAAAATGCTCAGCACAATCAATGCCTACTAAAATTGATTGGCATTAGATATGTCATCTGTTTGTGAATTTAAATGAGAAATTAAAAAATTAAAAAGCCAAAGCGTGGAGAGCATCAGCATTTCAGATTTCCAGGTCTCTGATTTTCACTATGGTTTTGAAATAAACCTTAAATCCTAAATGTTTGAGCTTCCATAGTGTATCCCAGTGAAATGACTAATTCAGCTAATACCTGAGAAAAGGCATCATTTCCTCAGCATTCTCCCCTAGACCAATACTGGCTACTGCTATATCAAAAATAAAATCTATTTCTTAATGTAAAAAGCCAGATGTGCTCCATCAAGACACTCGTTGTGTTGAAGCTTCCAAAGCAAAGACAATTTCCAGGGGCCCAGAGCGTGTCCTGCCATGGGATCCATGGGGCCAATCCCTTTAGGACAAGAGATTTACTGCCCTGAACTTCAGAGCTGAGCATATTTGCAGGCACTGCTGGGGAAATTTGAATTTAGGCAGAGATGCTCGTAAAGAAGTGCTCAGGTGTTCAGATGTGAATCCAGTTTTATATCCCTGGCAAGTTCGGTAGCGTTCAGCTCCTGATGTGATTCATCTGAAGAGGTTTATGAAGGAGCAGAGGATTCAGCTTCCATCTCTCACCTATACAGGAGTGTGTGTGCACGCTCCCTCATTAGTGCTTTTTATAGATATAAACTTTTATGCATTTTAATAGAAACTATATAATATCTGTCTGATGTTAATATTGGTATTTATTTATTTTTCAGTTACCTCTGCACAGCTCGTTTTGCTAAGTACCTTACCTGTACTGTGTGGGAACTGAATCTTGAGGCAGATTAAATAATTTTTGTGGTAATTTGATTTCAGCTCTTGCTTCCTTAATCTTACAGAAATGCTGTTCATTCTTATTGGTGTGCACTTGGCTCACTTTTAAGAGCAGCCTCCATGACACTGTGGTGACAAGATTCAGAGTCTTTATTTAACCGTGGCTCTCAGAGCAAAACTGTTCTGTTTATGTGGGTATGACTTTTTTGTGCTTATCCTTGAGAAGGGAAAGCTGCATCTAAAGTAAGTTGGGAAAACGTGGAGCACATGAATCTTTTGAAGTAACTATTAACACAAGGGCACATATTTGTGTTTTATCACTCATAAATATTCACTTATTGAAATCCAAGCATGCTTTGTTTAAAGCCAGAACACAGACCAGGAGAGTAATTCCAGTTAAGCTTCTGTGCACGTGGATATTGTCCAAACACATTTTCTTCCTGCTGTGTCTTGCTCTGCATGCTGTTGTGGAATGGCACAGGACCTAGTATAGATTAGAGATTTGATGTTCTTGGAGGTCCAAATGGGGGTTTTAAACATCAAATTTGATTGGCTAAACAGTCTCTTTTATGCTTAGATAAGACATAGCCAAGGATAGTGAGGAGAGCTGCACATATAACGGCCTTAAAATTTAGGATGTGTTCATGAAAGGTGACTTTGTGTTTAAAGCAGTTGACATTCCCACAGGGTGCACGTCCGGGCAACAGACATTCAAAAAAGATAAAGAAACTGCTGTGTAGATTTAAGGCAACATGTGGAGGATGCAGAATTTATTATAATTCATTTCTTAAAAAGTTTCTTGTCAGAGGACAAGCTGTGCTTGCCTTGTGTTAAGTCCCAGCAAACCTGGGTCTGTTCCTCCCCAGCCTGTGCTTCCCCAAGCCCTCAGAAACGCTGAAGAAAATGAACAGAGGCACTGTTCCCTCTCTGTCCCCTGGTTGTGGTGCTTTCACTGCCTGTCCCTGGGGCAGAGCAGTCTGCAGGGCAGTGCCAGGAGAGAGCTGCCCCTGGGGTGTTGCACAGAACCATGGTCAGGTAGGAAAAGCCTCCTGAGATCCTCAAGTCTGCCCCTGGCAGGTCACCCCTGACATGCCCCTAAGTGCTGCTGCAGCTCAGGGCTCCATGCCACTGAAACATCCTCCTGCTGCTCTGGGGTTTGGGGTGTTATTTTGTGTCTTGGAATTTTTTGTTCGTTTATTTTGTTTGGTTTTTTTTTTTTTATAAATATTGGCCTTAATTAACTTACAGTAATTACCCAGTTCAGCAGCTTCCCTAGACTTCTTTGTTTCAAATGACAAAGATCAGTCTTGCTGCAAATGATGTTTTGTGATGTTTTCTTTTTATTATTTGATTCATTAAGTACAGAATTTGCTTCTGTTTCTAAAAACAAACATGCATCATTAGAATTATCATTTCTCTAATACTACTGATTAATGATCACTAGAAAACAACTTGATACAATGTCTAAAGCATACAGTTCATGAGAGTGTTTGTTTTCTTTATCCTCTTTTACCATTTTTATTAGACATAAATTATTGCAGTGTGTGGAATTGCACATGAACTTATTTACTAGTCTGCATTTGTGTTTAGGAAAATGACAATGCTAGAGTGACACCTGCTTATCGGATTTTCATGTGTTGTTATTTTAATCCATTTGCCTTAATGATTAGAAAATTATCGATGCAAACATGTCGGTACTCAAAGAATGAGAAAAGTTTATATCCTTCTTTTTCACTAAAAGAAATCATCTGTCATTTTTCAGTGAAAAAGACTGAGAGAGTTGCATAATTTCCAGATCTTGCTGTGTGTTTGTGGCATTACTAAATAGACTAATACAGGCCAAATCCTGATCCCATGGAATAACATGAAAGAGATACCATCACTGCCTTGTTGCTCTCTTTTCATATTTGAAGTTTAATCTTCTTGTGCTGGCACAAATCCTGTTCATTTGAAGCTGATTGGTAAAATACAGTGAATGAAAGAAGATTGATTTCTCTGATTAGGTTTTATAGGGGCCTAAAGACCCTATTCTCAAAAGCTATTTTTAATCCATTAAGGTTCATCTGCTCAAAGGCCCTGATAGCAATGGGGGGGGGGGGGGGGGGCGGGGGTGTGGGTAAATTTCTTTTTTGGTAGAGGTAGGGGATGGTCAAGCTAGGCTGCTGCCCTGGCTTCTCCACTGAGGAGACTTTCTCCAGGGAGAATCCATAAAGAAGTGTTTTAAAATTTAAATACAGTCTTTGTCAACACGCCAGCTGTGCAGGCTGGAAGCACTGTTTGTGTTGCTGATCTCAAGTAATCACTGATGTGATTTGCCCACGCTTTGATGCCCACAGGTCCAAGAGGCACAGTTCTCTTCTCCCAGGCAGTGGCCCCCCTGAAAAAGCCGAGGAGAGCGGTTGTCACCACGCACGTTTGTGATTTGTTTTTCTTTTCTGTTTTAGGCCCTTCAAATCACCACAGCCAGTCAACGCTGAGGCCACCTCTCCCTCCTCCTCACAACCATTCCCTGTCCCATCACCATTCCTCTGCCAACTCCCTCAACAGGAACTCGCTGACCAACCGGCGGAACCAGATCCACGCGCCGGCGCCGGCGCCCAACGACCTGGCCACCACGCCCGAGTCCGTGCAGCTCCAGGACAGCTGGGTGCTCAACAGCAACGTCCCGCTGGAGACCAGGTGGGTGGCGTGGCAAGGCCACTGGTGGTCTGTAGCCATGGTTGGTGCTGTGATGTTTGGGTTTCTCTGAAACTCTTTCCCAGAG
Organism: Phylloscopus collybita; assembly: GCA_027886175.1. Lineage (NCBI taxonomy): Eukaryota > Metazoa > Chordata > Aves > Passeriformes > Phylloscopidae > Phylloscopus > Phylloscopus collybita. The sequence continues at coordinate 1,499,891 of JAJNNQ010000019.1, read as the reverse complement.
AGTTTTCTATCAACAAGAGATATAACTGGTTACGGCGCCAGGAAACGAGGCAGGGAGTGCATCAGTGAAGGCTGCGTGGTGCTCTTGCAGGCAAGAGCCCACACCTTTATTTTCTGACTCCTTTTGTACATTTTACAAGTTGCCCACCCCAGAGGTGGGACCCTTGGGAACCACTGGTCATTTTCCAGAGACCATCACAGAAGCCCCTCCTCTGGGAACAAATGTGGGAGCTTCAGTGGTTTACAGAAGATGACCTTGTGCATCAACACCGTGCCTGGGAACAGAGTTCCCAAAACCAAAACAAGCAGGCACGAAAGCATGGCAACATCCAGACACGTTTGTAACTGTAACCCATGTTTGCATTCCTTTCCCTAGGAGGGACTTCTTCTTGATGTCCCTCTGGCTTGACCAATGTAGTTGAAGAAGTTTGTGTTTCTTCCACCCCTTGGGTGGTTCTTTGTAAAATAGCATAAAGGGAAGAAATTTCCTGGTAATAGAGATTGGAGTCATTGTCAGCCTTTTGACCTCGGAGTCCATGTGGTTGTGATCTTGAGCAGCATCAGTGGTCCTCCAAAGCACACAGAGAAAACCCTTGCTTTGCTGGGAGGTGGGGTTTGGTGCCGTGTGTGTCAGGGGTGGTTGTTCTGGCACAGCGTGGGGATTGAGTGGCATTGGAGCACCCAGCAGCCCCAATCTGCTCAGTGAATTACCCTGCTCACATCCCAATTTAAAGCCTTTTATTCACTGGGACCTTCCTTGCATACACAACTCATGCGATTAGTACAGCATATTTATATCACAGGCTCAGGGACAACTTACTTAGAATTCATATTGACTGTGCTGCTGGAAAATTATACATTTTGCCTTTCCTGAAGCAACAAACAGAGGCTCACTTGACATTATGCATTTTGGGAGACTCTGAGAAACAATCCGAGATTCATGACTGACAGTACTATAATTTTAATTTATACCTCATCCAGCATGCAAGTTCATTTTAATCTCTTCTGTACATGTTAACAGCTTGATGCCTGTGGGGCAAACAGCAGCATATAAATGAAAAGGTGCAGCACTTAGGCCTGACAGAGAAATAAATAAATAAATGCCTGACATGCTGCTGGTCTAAATATTCTGGTTTGTTGTCGTTTGGGGGTATGGAATGTCAAACATATTTAACTTGCACTTTAAATAGCAGATTTGGCAGAGCTGATCCCTCAGAATTTAAAATTAGCCATTGTGGTGCTGAATAAAGTGCTTGGAATAGCAGGGTGGTGTTGCTTGCCCAGAGAGTGATAAACACAGCGAGCAGGTGGAGGAGCTGGGCTGCTGGGAGCACTGGCTCGTGCCAGGGTTTCAGCTGCTTGCTTGCCACAGCTTCTGGGATGTTACATTTGGTTTGCAGCCTCCCAGGACTTCAATGCAGCTCTGCTGGATCTCTGTGGCCACCTCAAGTGGTTACAGCCCCATGCAGCCTCAGCCCAGCCCCTCCAACATTTGATTAAAGACTGCTTGTCTGGTTTGGAGCTCTGGGTTGGAGCTAACACCGAGGCTGTTGTTACTCAGTGGGTAATCAGGGGTGGGTTGTAGCTCCATGGGGAGCAAATGAGCCTGGAAAGGGCAGGGAGTGTGTGCCAGGCTGGGCTGGGCTGGGATGTGCACAAGGGGCTGCCCTCACTTCCCTGCTAAAAAGAAGTCCACAAAGAATTGGAAAGCAAATCCCAGTTATGCAAAACCAAGATGGCCAAAAAAGGAAAGGAAAGGGATTCTTGCTTACTGAAGGTTTGGAGCTAGCTTTGGCCAAAAAAAGAAAAGCTCAACTCTGAACTGCTGCTTCTGTGAGAACCTCTGCTGTTTTATGGAACTTGGTTTGGACATCCTGCACTTGTTCTTTATTGCTAAGAATTACAAGATAGAAATATTGGTCCTGTTCAGCCCAGACTGGTTCTTGCTGTGTGGTTCATTGCCCAGGATTAGAACCTACTTTAAATTCTGGTGTAGAGTGGCCACCAGCTGTGCCTGCTCTGCCTCTTCCTGTATGGAATTGTTCTTGGGTACAACAATACCTGAAACGTGTCATTTCTGAAGGCTCAAGATTGTCCCAGTTTATCAATCACTCTACCTGGAAGAAATTCCTTGGGATATTCACAAAAGGATTTTTTTTGTTGTTTTTTTGCCATAATACTGGCATCCCTGAGCCACAGCACTGGGCATTTGTCTGGCTGGGGTTTTTTTTTTACTGTCTGATTTTGTACCTATTCCCAGCCAGAGGTGACAGTGAATTCCATTACTGACTTTGGCTCTTCTCTTTTTCCTTGTCCTGTAACCTCTGGGAGTGGATATATGTACATGTTGATGACAAGAGGTTACTTTGTAAATCCTGTTATTTTTGGAGGCTGCAGGATGCCCGACAGTTAATTGGAGCTTTTTGGAGGACAGGTTTGTCACAGGCAAGCATTAAGCTATTAGAAAATGTCCTGGCAGAATTTCTGTGTTCCAAGACCATTCCAGGGCTGCTTCAGGATCGATTTTAGTTCTTTTCTGAAATTACACACCTGACAGGGCTTGATGACAAGTTTCATCACAAGAATATTAACTCAGAAGATGACTGAAATTGATGCTTGTGAAATCATTGAGACTTTCAGAATTAGCCTGTAATTCTTTCACTTTCAAGCTGGTGTTTCATTTACATTCATACCAATAGCCACAAAAAAAAAAAAAAAAAAAAAGGCATATTTTTGGTAACTTTTTACTTCAGCCTTTACTTTAAAGCTTTAGCTTGTGGAAAAACATGCTGCCCCTTCGCAGTGCACTACTCTAATTTTTTTATCTTGTTATCTGTTTATTAATCTCAGTAGAGGAGCGCTCAGGAGGCCAAGGCAGCACTGACAGCACCTGCTTTATCAAGAGAGGATTTCATAGCTCTTAGTTTTCATCTTTCAGTTACCTTCAGTAGATTCTGCTCTCGACTGAAAATGATGTGCGAGTGGTCATGTTCCTGATTATGAAACAAAAAGTGGCACCTGAGCTGTCCAAAGGGAATGCTTTGTGTCAGCACTACAAAATTCAGATCACAATTTAGATTGCAGATGTCTCTTTATCTAACAGTACCAAGTGCTGAAATCATTGAATAATACAACACACGTCTGCATGTTGCTTTTTTGTTTTGTTTTGTTTTTTCCTAGTAAGAATATTTTAACCTTCCCATTGTTCCTTTGCTGTCTTGGGCAGTTTGGGCTAAATTCAGACTGTTTGGAGACATTGCATTTTCCAAATACATCTTTTCTCTCTCTCTCTTGTTTCAATATTGATTGGGGGTTGTTAATCACATTTGGTTTATTTTCTTTGTGATCTTTCTTGTGTGAAAGGAAGCTTTTACTGCTTGCACATGTTTTCATTTGGCCTTTTCAGGCAACTTCACCCAAATCTTTGTGTATCCTTTGTGGTGCTGTATTTGTTACATAATTCTGTTTATTTATTATGTGTTGCAGCAGCTCTCCTTGCTTCTAGTGGAGTTACAGGTTTGCAACACGTCTGTGCAGAGTTCCTAATTGTACTTATTTAGAATCATAGAATGGTTTGGGTTGGAAAGAGGTTAAGGGTCATTATGGGCAGGGACACTTTCCACTAGCTCAAGTGCTCAAAGCCCTGGCTAACCTGGCCTGGAACACTTGCAGTGATGTGTGCTTGATTGTAGAGTGCTTGTTCCTGCTTCAGGTAAACAAATGGGCTGTGCCTTCCCTGCCCTGCTGCTGCCTTGTGGCTGCATCAGGCTCCCAGGCTGGCTACAAAACCTTTCTGTTTTCTTTGAAATAGGGGTCTGTAATGGAAAGGTTGAAATATCTCTAAGTAAGGACACAGTAATGCATGGCTGTAGCATTTTTATGGTGCTATTTTTATGGTTCGTTTCTGCAGTATTTAGCTGCTTTACCTTTAGGCTCGGAGCTGCTGTTTAATGCTCTTTAACTTTTATTGTCCTCTTGCAGTCTGTTTCAAAGCATCTCCTCCTCCTCCTCCTGACAAAGTGCTGGTTTCTACCTTCTCCAGTGGAGAGGTGCTCCTTTATTGCTGCTTTAATCATTGCCTTCCAAGGGGATGTGTGATGAAAGTCCTGCCTCTGAACATCCCAGGGTGGGTCTCGTTCCTCCCTGATGGGCACAGAGGCAGCACTCTGCTTTAAAGCTGGGAATTGCTTTGAGGGCACAGGGAGAAAGGAATGGCTTTGCAGGGGAGGTTCCCGTGGCTCCTCACACAGCAGGAATCCTCTGGGATGAGAACCCCACACCACGGGCACTGGGATGACTGGTGAGGGAGGAGAACAGAGGAGCTTCCATGGATGGATGTTTCAGAGATTGCCTGATTTGCTAATGCCTCTTTCAGTACTTCATATTGATGGTAAAATTAATTGTTACCATTATAACTAATAATGCTTAATTCAGGAGGGAAAAAGGCTAGAATTAAATAGAAATTACTCTTATTCTTCAGTTTTCATAATTAGTCTCATAATTTGAAATATTTTCAGTCCAAATCTTTCAGTTGCAAAGATGATTTTGTATCTGTGTCTATAATTTCTTTCTGCTTGCTCACGAGGATGTGATGCTGGGCTTTAAGGAAGACTGTAACATCCTAATGTTTCTTCTGTGTTTCAGGAGAAAGGATGGTGGCCATCCTTCTGGTGATTATGAAATAGGTTTCTTTAGATCTTGTGGGCTGTGGTATAAGACCAGTGGTCCAAATCGAAGGTCATTTGTGCAACACTAAAGATTGAGAAATCTGAAAATGTAGCCTCAAAAGAATTCCTATGAACCTTAAAAGAACTCTTCAAAATATTTGCCTTTTCCTGGGGCTCAAGCTGCATTTGTTCCTTTGTCTGATTGGAGCACAGCCACTCTGGGTGAGCCTGAGGACAGCAGTGAGAGGTGAAAGGCTGGAGCAGCACCATGAGCTGTGTGCCAGTGTGCACCATGCAGTGCTTGAACTCAGCATGCTGGGCTATCACAGCTGGATTGTGATACCACCTGCACCCAGGTGCAGGGAAACAGGGAAACACCTGCACCCAGCGCTCCAGTGCAGGAGTGAGCACAGAGCACTGAGCCTGTGCACAGGCCAAGAGTAGGGCACATGAGGAGAGGGATTTAACAGTGGGGGAAAGCAATATCAATGTTTTTAAGAAATGTAATATCTGACATGCTGTGAATACGTCTTGTACCGTGTTCGGGTGTCAAGATCAGCTGCAGAACTTCTGAACTGAATATGGAAACTGGAAGTTTCTGAGCGTGTTGAAGTTCCAAGCTACAGCTGCTCTCTGTAATTGTCTGCCTATTTTCAATGATGTCTCAATATTTTGATATCTCTGTACATGATGCAAAATGTTCTGGAACAGAACTGTGAAACAAAATTTCCTTTCCTTTTGTTAATGCAATTTCCTTGGATATACTGGGCATAACAAACAACTACTTGGAACAGTGAAATGAGTCCTCACTCTAATTTTGCTTTGTCTTGTGGCTTTCTCTTACCATTTACTTGCAGCTACAGGTACATGACCTAGAGCAGATGTTATTCCTCTGAGACTGAAGGCTGGGGCAAGAACTGAGTCCTTCATTCTCTTCTGCCTTCCTGCATGTGAAGGTTGCAGAAAGGTTCAGGGGACTTTCTAAATAATTGGAATCTGCATAGATAGATTCTGGACCTGTCCAAAAATCAAAAGCACTTTAAAGAGTCAGAGAAAACACAGTCAAAAGCATCCCCAAGGACTTTAAACACATTTGGGCCATGTACTTGGAGGAATTCCAAAAGCACTGCAGAAAGGTCATTTTTAGCAGGCTACTGGAGGATCATTTTCATAACAAATATAGGCACGAACAGGAGAGAGAAAAGGGTGAAGGGAAACACTACAAAAGCAGGATACATAATGATGATTCACAAAATCGATCTAGATGTACTCCCACTCACGTACACATAAGCTCAAAGAAGTTTTTACTGATTGCAGATAATTGCATGTTTTCATGATCTTGTTCATTTGCATTTTTAACTTCTGGGTTGTGCAAAGTGAACAGGCAGTGTGAGTGACTGCAGAGGAAGAGACAGGCACGTTTAGGTTCTTTATAAAAAGTCTAGAACGATGTATGTGTCAGTATTTATGTGTCAACTGATAAATTTCTCTGAGTTCTGAGTTCTATTATTCTGTTCTGTGACTTACAGACTAAAGCACTGTTAGTACTTTTTCTTTATTAAGTGTGTAGTTGAATTAAGAGATAGCAGAGAGCTTACATGTATGCCTTTTAAAATAGAAGTGTTTTGAAATTATGTTCATTAATTGATGTAGAAAGTTAAAACTGCGTGGACTCATTGAAATGCAAAACACTGTTCTCATAATCCTCACCACTGGAATAACAAATGGAGGCATTATTGCACTTCATCACTTGGCACTATGCAGCAACTACTCAGAAACCTACGGCAAAAAAAAGACACAAGGTTTTTCTGCTTAAGAAGAGAAAGTTCCTGCAGTTGAGTTGATTCAGAGCTGCCTAAATATCCCTGGATCTGCTGATTGATCCTGCTGCACTTTGATGTAAGTGCACATGCAAAGACCCTGATGTTTTTGTGTTTGTGCCTGTAGCTGTGGCTGTTACTCTTTACTGGGCCTTAACCAGCCCTTTGATTGCTCTGGGCCTGGGCATAAACAGTAGTGCAAGGAGGAGATTCATAAACTCAAAGAGCAGAGCTGGCTCTTGACTGGCTAACTCCCACAAAAGCTAACTAGGATTCAGGCAGACAGGCTGAGTGAGAGGGCTCACACCTCTTGCAGAGCACCTGGAATATTTTTGACCACAGAGCCACCCACCAGTCAGGAAAGTGCTGGGTGGCTCCTGCAGTTCCCTGGAGCTGCTGAGCTGCCATGTGCATCTTCCCCTCTAGATTTCCCTTCCAAGTTGGCATAAAGTTTGAGATGGTTCTCCATCTCAACCTCTCGAGCTGCTCGTGATCCCCAGTTCAGCAGATCTTCCCCCTCTCTTTTATCTTTATTTCCCACCTTCCCTTTCTCCAGCCTTTCTCTCAGCTCAGCAGCCTCTGAGCAGCCTGGGATGGGGCAGTGCCACGGGGACAGGCCAGAGCAGGGAGCATGTGGTGAGAGCCCCCAGAGAACGCTCCAGGGGTCAGCTCCCAGTGGGAGCAGGGAGAGAGCAGGCTAGAAAAGTGTATCCTGGAGGATCTCAGCCTTGCAGATGAAGAGCAGATGTCCTGTGGAGAGGTGCCCAGCACAGAGCCGTCGCTGCCGCTGTCACGCCGTCAATGTGTTTTTGCCTTTGTGGCTCCGTCAGTGATCCCTGCTCGGTTTTGTTGAATAATATGACAGATCAAGGTGCCCAAAGGTTGGCACCTGCCTTTCTGTACAGCACCCTGCCTGGCTGTCAGGCAGTGTTCAATTGCTGTGCTTCACGTGTCCGGCTGTGCCTCTGTTAGAGGGTGGCAGTGGCGGTGACAAGCCAGCCTCTGTGACACCGCCTTACACTCTGCAGGGCTGAGAACACACTGCCTGGGGACATGAAGAACGCAGCCTTCAAGGAATCATCAGCCTTTCAAGAGCTGAGGAGCTGCAATTGCAGCTGCCCTGGGTGCTGGGGGCTGCTGCAAGGAGCAGGAGGTTACAGTGGGTACAAGCGTGGCGTTGTTGATACTGATGTGTTCACCCTGAATTCATCCAGAATTACTGTTCCCATGCCCAACAGTGTCCTTAGTTCCTGCAGCAGCATCTGCAGCAGGCTGAAAAGCACTGGAATAGTGTCATGAGGACTGGCCTCTGTTTCCACAAGCGTTTGGGTGTGGGGGTGCAAAACACATAGGTGTGTAAAATGTGTAATTGTGTAAAATGGCCGGTGGGTTTATACACATGTGTGTTTGAAATAGCTTCCCAGTGGAAGAAAAATCTCTTACTGAGTTGAGTCTGTGGATTTGACATGATTAAGACAATTTCTTGTAACTGTACAATTTCAACACAAATAGATACCACTTGTTAAGCTTTATTGCTGGCTTTAGAGTTCTAGGCACTCCAAAGGGTAGAAACTTCTGTGTGGTTTTACCACATCAGCTGTGGAAAAGTGGCTGATGGGCCCACGTTTTCTGCAAGAACCCGAGAGAACATACAATTAAATCTCATCTGGGGAAAGACTGAGGCACAGGTAACCAAAGCTTGTACTAGTCTACGACTCAGAGTTAATTTTTTCATAACAGGCATAAGAAGAGCTCATGGTTTTCTTCAGACTTGGTTTCTTTTAGTTTGGAGGTTAGAAATCTTCCATAAAACTTCACTGTCTGAATTTGGCAGCCACTTTCAGGCTTCCACTGACATAAAATGACTCATGGCCACATTTCTGGAAGACTTTGAAAACTGCAGAAGGTTTTTTATCACAATGAAAGCCAGCATATTATGCTCTATATTCCATTGTTTTCTGCTAAGAATAAATGTCCAATAAAATTATAGACAGATATGATTTTACCACAGCTTGAAGATATTTTTAAGTCCTAGAACAACTGAATTGAGCTGTTACTATTCTCTTGGCATGTAGCTTTTCTGTTTATTAATTACTATTAAAAACCCTATAAAATATAAAAAAAGACAGTTTAAGCATTACAATTCTCTGTATGCCTTTTTTTTTTTTCCATACAGAATAAGTTTAGGACAGTATGAGGAGGGAAAGAAGCAATTTATGTTAGAAAATGTCTTTTTCTTCCTTTCTATTACAGTTTTTGATCGCCAAGCCAATTTTTTTTTTTTCCTCCACTCATTCTTGCAGTGTGCTGCCATGACAATCTGTCCAGAAAGGAGAGGGGGGAAAAGCTGATTGTTCTCTCAGAGAATATGGAAGTTAATACAGTCTCTGTCAGACCACTGCTCCCTGAACACCAGAGCTCCTTTTGACCTGTGGGAAAGCAGATGCTAGGGAGAGCTCTGAATTAATGAAGAAAGCAAAATACAGCTTTTTCCATTGGCCATTAGTGCACAGAACAGTGGTCAAATGTCCCCTCACAGGCTCAGCTTTCCCAGATGTCACCTTTGGGGCCTGGGTGTGACCCCAGAGAGCAGCAGTGCTGCAAACAGAGGGGGAGAAGCCTGAACCCTGCACCAGAGCCTGGCCGTGGGAGAGGAGAGCTGCAGGGTTCACTTCTGCTCTGTGAGCAGCACCCGAGCTCCTTCCACAGCTTCTCAAGGACACTGAAATGACAGCATCATCACAGCCTGGTGACCATGTTTTGTGACTTTTTCAGTGTGGAATTGTCTTATTGATCCGCAGAAATTAGGGAGACTGGGCTGAGACTTGGCCAATTTATTCCCGTGTTTTCAAAACAGAAAACGAGTCCTAGTCTAATTCAAATTGGTAATGCTTAATTGTGAGATAGAAAATGTGTTTTTCTTAATCGTGTTTGATAGGTGAACAGGTAAGACAGAGAATACAATTTTTTAATTCTTATGTGGAGTGTATTTGAAATTAAGTGAACTGGTACAAATCAGATCATTTATTTTCATAAGCAGGCATTGTACAATGCTCCCAGCCTTACCACTGTGAGGCTGTAATTAATGTTGATAAATGCTCATGTTCTCTCTGTGCAGCTTCAGCCCACAGACAATTGGTTGTACCAGAGCATGTCAAATCTCACATAAAAATATGGCTATAGATCATTGGGTTTAGGGATAGAGTTGAGACAAGTCAATTTATTTCCATTAGTAGCTGAATCTAGATTTAAAACTCTGGGGGTCCAAGTGTTTTGTCCATTATGTTCCCAGTCTTTCTGTGATTTAAGGTATGTCTGCTAATCTGGCCCCCAGCTTTAGAATGCAGTGTCAGTTTTCCAAAGTCTCTTGGGGGATATTTAACACATCTTTAGTTAAATGCCTTTTTTTAACTTTTGGAGGCAGAACTTGTGCACTTTCAGGTGGTGTGATCTCTTCTGATAGCTGCCACTTAGCCAGGGATCCTCATATTGAGACAATGAACTTTCAGCTTTCAAAATGCATGGGTAGGACAAAATCAGGGTTTATCCAGTGACATTCTTTCTTTTTGGCTTTGAGAATGACATCTTCTCACATTTCCTGTTCAGTTGGCTTTTTTTTTTGCTTCTACCAAGTTCTGATTAGTTTTAACAATATCACAGAGATCCTGTTTGCATGGGTAAGTGTTTTGGTTTCCTTTATATACTTTATGTATCTTTATGGATCACAGTGGAGCTACTTTTTTGTTCTGCTTTTTTTGTCTTCTCACATGCAACAGGATATGATTGACACGTTCTATTAAAGCATATCTAGACATTCATTAATTCAATTTTAATGGGAGCAGAGTTTCATTATATATCTGCGTTTACTTTAACAATGCTTTATATTAAAATTTCTGTTGGTGCTGTAGCTGCCTTCTCAGCTAAAGAGGACATAAAACTCCGGGGTTTAAAGGCATTTCAGATAAAGACAGTTCCAAAGGACTGTAATTTCCAGTTTGGCTCTGAAAGGTCTGCTTTTGGGCAGGTCTGTTATAGACCCTTCTGCCCAAACCTAAAAGGCTCATTCCTGCCATGAGGATGCAGGAGGAGAAGGGTTCCTGGGCTGAGGCAGATGCAGAATTAGCCTGGATCAGAGAGGAGCTTCCCTGCCTGCCTGTGTCTCACTGGGTCTGTCTTCCTTCTGGCTTTCCCTTGCTCCTCATGCTCCGTGGCATTTCAGTCCCTAGATCAATTATGGAAGTGGTCTTGTGCAGCCAGCACTGGAGAGCAACTAGAAAGGACTAAACCTGCTTCTGCTGACAAATTAGTCAGGTTAATTAAATACAAATAACAAATTAATAGATCTGGTGTGACACAACCAGCTCCATAACATCATTTCCCCATCAGGTACTTTAATTGAACAGTTGCAAAGTAAAGAAACATTTTAAATCGTATTCAAGATATTAGACTTTCATTATTTCTTGCTTTCTTTTGCTGAAAGATGTTTTTCATAATTTAAAAGGCTGGTAATTTTAAGGGGAAGTCTTTTTAGCATTTGCCTTTATTGCTTTTTCTCACAGATCACCTATGATGTGCAGAAAAGAAGCAGTTCTAACCTCTAATGTCCCTCACTGAGAAAGAAAAAAGAAGGATGTCTTTATTTGTTAAAAAACCCCAATGTTTCTATTAAGTAACTGGTTAGAATTAATCTGATTGAGTTTGATTGCATAACTGAAGTCTCCAAAGCACAAAGAAAAAGTTATGACAGTGGATACTGCCATGTACAAGGCCACTTGGAGTTTAAAATTCAATAACCAAGGCAATGTCAAAGTGATTTTTCATGTTCATTAATAGAGTTTATGATTGATTCATTAAAAAAAAAGCATATTTTCAGAGGCTGTCTTCAAATGGAAATGTTTCATCAGAAATCTGGGGAGCCTAGCCAGCTTTCCTTTTACTGCTTTTTACCTGTATGCAAGTTCTGTGCAATCTCTTATGTTCTGGGTTTTATTTCAAAACAAATGTTTTAAAAAATGCCTTTAAATTGACTTCTGTAGAATAGGTAGAGACAAATCTCTGCTTGACAGTAGTCACAGTCATGGTGGTGGGCTGGAAAACATACTTGGGAAACACATCTCAGCCTCCAACTTCCAAATTGTTGTTGTCAAGTGAGTGACATGGATTTTAAAGCTCTAACAGGTGGTCTGAGAGTGGCATACTGGATTGTATCTGAATAAAAATGTTAAACATATTTTACATTGGAAGTAAGGCCTGGGTTATTTTGAGCTGTGATTTTGATTTTAAGAGATTACTGAGTGCCTTCGTTCTGTTTGATTCCAAGAAGCATTTGTTTTTCAGAGCTGTGAAGGGAGAGGGTATGGAGCAAGTCTGCAGAGCTCTCTGTCGTAAACCAAGTGACTTTCTGTGGGACCACAGCCTTTATCCTGTGCTTCTCTTTTTATTGTTTACTGGGAACATGTTTGTAGCCAGTTCTGCCTGACTGTGAGAAGTTCATCTAAAGAAACCAGTCTTCCAGTTTGCTTTCTCCATTTCCTCTGTCTGGAATGTGTTGAGGGCATTTTCTGAGATTCATCAGAGTGTCTTCTGTCCCTTATCCTTTTCCTAACAAATGTATGGGCAGCTGAAATCCTGGTTTTATCTGCTGAGTCATGTGCTGTTGATAGTTGTCTTAGCTGTTCAAACCAAACCTGTGCACTGTTAAACCACAAAATCGTGGTTAATTCTAATTCTGGCAAGATTTTTTTTTTTTCCTACAGGACTTTGGGTTTTGTTCAGTGTGTTCTGAGTGGTTTTGCTGGGAGCTTTTGCCAAGAGTGTAAATGAGGCTGGGAGTGTGGTTTTCTTAGAACATTTTCTGAGTGGTGGATTCCACAGAGAGCTCCCAGACACCTCAAGGGTCCTGCTGGTGTTTTAGCCAGTATGTGGTCAAGTTGCATCTAATTACAGAAAAGATTAAGGAAGATATCTTGACATTCTATTTCAGTGGCAGGTAGCAAAAAGAAGGAGAATTTTCATTTCCCTATTTCTTCCTAAAAAAATCCCTTTTCTTTTTGGTTGAATTTACCAGGCTGTGTCAGCTGGAATGGTAGAGGAGTAGGAAATGTTCTGTCTTAACTACAGGACTTGCCATTTTCAACTCTGTTCCATTTTATGTTTTTCAGGCATTTCTTGTTTAAGACATCTTCTGGAACTACTCCACTGTTCAGCAGCTCTTCCCCTGGTTACCCATTGACCTCAGGAACAGTTTACACTCCACCTCCCAGACTGTTACCTAGAAATACATTCTCCAGGAATGCATTCAAGCTGAAAAAACCCTCCAAGTACTGCAGCTGGAAATGTGCTGCTTTATCTGCAATTGCTGCTGCAGTCCTGCTTGCCATCCTGCTAGCATATTTCATAGGTAAGGCCGTGTTTTCTCTCTCAAATCACAGGGCTGTGTCAGAAAATGGAAGTGCAGCAGATGAAAGGGTGGTCAGTGTGTTTCACCAATGTGTGTTCTCAGTGAGCAAAGAATATTAATATTCCTTATCCTGATTAATGAGGAAAAATAAAACGTTCAAGTCACGTTCAGAACACTTCCAGTTAAGAGCAGTGGAAGCAAGAAATTGATTTAAGGTTCTTAATGTGCAGTGTTAACTTTAGGTGTCAGATATGCACATCTCAGAGATGGTCCAAACAGAGGGATTTAATGACTTTTTGATGTAGTGCCATATGTTTAAAATGTATTTAGAAAAAAAAATGTGATAGGTGGTGAATTCACATAAGTAACAGAAGCTAGTGGCATTCGAATTAAATATTACCATCACATGCTGCCTTTAGATAAAAAACACCAAAATCATTTTCATTACTAGTTCTCAGTCTATATTGGTCTGTGTACCTAAATCCTGGTGGTGTTAAATTTGAATCACTAGATGCTTCCAGTTTGCATGCAGTTATTTTCTCTATTCCACTCATCCTTAGCATTTTGTAAGGAAAAATATAGAAACTCTGAATGTTGTGTTTATTTCCCAGGATTCGTATGTTGATAGTGACACACTGTGTTCTAATCCTTTCTGTGGTTTTTTTGAGATGTTTTTAACGTGCTGCTGAGATTTTGTCTTTCTTAATTTAATTACTTTAATTAATTTTTGACTTCCTTGCCCTTCTTTGGTCTCTTCTCAGTCTCTGTTGTTGTACAAGTTTTTTTAGGTGTCTGCACAAGCTACCAGTGTATTTTGTACCTCTCACAGTGCCTTTAACAACATGCTGATGACAGTGAAGTGCTGCACACTCTTTAGGTTCTCTGAGTAAATGGCAAAATTGTGGTAGCTTGACAATATTTTCTGTTAATACTTTCCAGAGCTATTCTTTGTGGGATTTATTTCCCCTCTGAAACTATTCTCACATATAGCACTCAAAGGATCTATAAATATGTGCTGAATTTTCTCTCTTCTTTTTTTTCTTTTTTTTTTCTTTTTTTTTTTCTTTTTTTTTTTTTCTTTTTTTTGATCCTGTATAACCTGACTCTTCAGGATAGACACCATTTTCTAAGAAATCCCCATTTTTCATACTAATGAGCTTCCATATGTGATCAATATGGAAGTAGTAAGGGAGAACTGGCTGACTATTCCTGCTGTCTGTTTAGTCCAGACCTACATCCCAGCACGCTGACTACTACAGATCTAACCATCTTTCTGTGTTTCCCCTGTAGAAAGCCTCAGAAGAATAACAAGCTTAGTTTGGTGTATAAATGAAAAGATTGGAAAGCACATAATTCATTGAAGTTGACAGTTATCATACAGCAGCTCCCTGTTAGAGTGATTATGCACAAGGGAAATGATATACTGCAAGTTGAACATTTTAATCATGTGCATAACTTTGAAGTGATGGATTATGAAATGTGGGTTTTTTTTTTTTTTTTCCTTGGTATTTAGGTTACTGTAATCTTAAGCAAAGCTCTGCAGCGTGGTTATTGCTTTTTACACTTTCATGTATAAGATGAGAGAATGTAAGGCAAGGTATTGACTCTTAATAATTGATGAATGATCTATCATTTCAAGTAATGACATAACTGATAGATTTTGACAGAAGGTTTCGAGGTCTTCTTTCCTGTTGAAAGAATGATGAGCACAATAGAGTTGGTAGTGAACACAAGGCAGGGTTTAGGAGAGAGCGTTAGCTCGAGGTTTAAATAATGAGAAGTTACCTGACAAGCTTCATGCCATACACAGCAAAGAATAAGTGCATGTCAAAGCCAGGAAATGGCTGAAATTAATCCTATGAATAAATTTGATAGATCCACCGTGATCACAATTTAGAGTGATGGAAGTGAGAGAAAAGGAAAAAAAAACAAAAAAGCAGTGGTGTAGCCTCAGATGCATGAGGACAACAGAAAGGTAAGAGTGAAGCACTTTAGGTTGGCCATTTATTAAACTAATTCCTTCACTCTCAGCAAAAAATCATACAATTCATTGCACATGACAAAGAGTAGGTGTAAGACCATCAGCTATAAACTAACCCTTGCTGTCCTCCAACACTGTGACTCAAGGTGCTAAATCATCTCCTGATTTGAAAAAAGGAAAGGCTTTGAAGGTGCTGCCATTGTATTTCTGCCTTACATGTCCACAAAGAAAATTTTCTTGTTCTCTACCTTAGCAGAGGTTCCATCACTTGGGGTCACATTAACTAAAAGTAAGAAAATGGGGAAAAGTCATCAACATTTGCAGCAAATGGTTCTGCTCTCTAGGTTTGGCAGTGTAGTCTGGGATGTGTGAATGTGGTTTTATCAGTGCTGATCAAGACTCTTGCAGGACCAAATGCAATGATGGTAAATATGAGATCAATTATATTGAAAGAGCACTTTGAAGTTCTCGTGCTCTTCAAGATTTCTAAATGAATTGCCCTATCATAAAGGAGATGGGAAACTTGATATGGATGGGTCATTGAAAACATGATGTCTGCAGGTTTAAACATGGGACTTTGAGACTGTGAAGGGTTATGGCTGGGATGAAAAAAAACATAATGAGGGTGATTTAAAGAGAGAAGAAAAAAAAATCTGATAACTGCTAGAAAAGAAAAAATATTTTAAAAATTATTAGGCATTCCTATTGCCTTTTCTCCAATACACAACTAAAAAATACAATGAATGAAATGAAAAGGCAGAATGTTTAACGCTTCAAAAATAAATTCATAGTGCATAAATAACCTTTGGAACTTTTTGCCACACTACATAATTGATGTTAAATAAGGATACTACAGAGATTTTAAGTTAAACATTTGTCAAAATAATGGCAATATGCCTTGTTAGAAGGTAACTGTGGGTTTTATTTTCTTTTTTAAGATACATATAGATTGATGGTTTATATCATAATATGTCATCAAAGTCTGGCTATTTAGATAGACTCCTCCTTTATGGGCCAGTCAGTACCACTGTTATCTGAAATTTTCTACATCTTCCTCTGCAAAGTACTCTGACTGATTCTGGGAAAAAATCCTGCAGGTCTGTGTTGCCCTGGTCCAGTGTGCCAGGGCAGCTGTTTGTGCAGAATTGCTTCATTCTGTGTGCAGACGTTTTCCCATCTCAGCCATCCTGCTCTCTGTCTGAATTCCTTTACACTGGAAGGGTTTCTGCAGAAGCCTCAACACAGATCAAATTCACCAGGCTGAAAATACATCAGGTGACTTTTGGTCTTCTTGTTCAAGAGCTAGACAGAGGGAAAAAGTGCAGATGGTGTGCATGAAAGAGCACTTTGAGATGTTTCTATGGCCCATGGCTATACTATTTTTAATAGTAGAGAATAGGAAAAAAGTCACTTCAATTAACTTTTCCATTTCATGGTGTACACCAGGCTGTCTGCACGTTTAAAGCCAGGTTTGTCACTTCTCCCTGTCTCCTCAATAGCCAGATGTAGGCTATGAAAACAGGAAATTTCCTACTCTGTAAGGAAATGCAGAGTATTAGCTGCTAGTGTTGCACAACCTCTTGGTAAATTCCAGCATGCAGGATGGAAATAAAATTGTCCCACAGTCCTCTCTGAGATTTGTGCCATTTCACAAAGCCCAGGAGTTATTCCTATTATCCAGGGGTGACATATGAAGAATATAGCAGCAGCCATTCAAATTAGGACATCCTGAAGATATTGGGCTGGTGGTAAAACCCAGTTACAAGAAAGTAATTTATAAAGTGTCAAAAGGAAAGCATATAGCACACATATTGTCTTTGTCAGAGTGTTCACTTCAGAGGTTAAGGGAGTGATGAAAGCATTTGTCATGTTAAATTAGTTTTTAGCTCTTTTGATTCCTGCCAAACTTGGGGGAGAAAAATATAAAAAAGAAGAAGGAAGGAGCGTAAAAAGAGTCACCTTGTATTTTTCACAAAGTAATTGCTGCCAAACATAAATACCACGTTTTTGTAAGCCCCTATGCTGCTCTGCTTTCTGCCAATCTATCTTTGAGCATCAGAGAACATCTGACCATCAACATGTCAGTACATTAAAAATATGGTATTTTAAATATTTAGACTTTCCTGTGGGAAAAAAAAAAAAAAAAACAACCAAACTGCTTTTTCCTGTGGAAATTAAAAACTGTGATGGAAATTAAAAACTGAAAAAGATGTTTCACTTGAAAATAGTATCTTGATACTCACTCTGAAGCTTTTAGATATTAATGATATTTTATCTATTATCCTATGCAAGAAGATACAAGAAAAAATTAAAGAAAATGACACAGACTATGAGAGCAGCATGCTTGCACCACACCTTTAGTGCCTATATTGCACATGAAAGTATTATTAGTCATTTCTTCCTCAGTGTTATTTGACCTTAAAGACACGGGAGGTTTAAGATAAATTTCAGGTTTCTGCATAAACTTGAAATAATATATTCACTTCAGTGCTGCAGAAAGGACTGAATTGCCAAAGGATCTGGCAGTTAATTAAGCAAATGAAAATGTCTTTCTTTTAAAATTTCAAATTAGAACCTGAAAAATAGCTATTCATAGGACATCAGATATAGGGAAAAAAATGGTTAATTTAAGTATTTTTTTCCTCTTGTACCACAGAAGTATTCCTTTGTTTGTGTGAGAGTCAGACAAAAAAAAATCCATAAGGGTTTCTGACTTGGAAGTAGAAGTCTCATTTTTACTTTGCATCAAATATCTGTACATGGTACAGTTTGCATACAATTTCATCCTTCAGGTGTTGATATCAACTTATTTTCTTCCCATTCATGAGTCAGGTTTTTGCTGATGGTAGTGCTTGGATGAAGTGTGCTGTTCATTCATGTTTGTAAGTTCTTGCACTCCTAAGTCAGGTTATCTTTTTGACTCTGATCCCATAGATGAGGATTCATCAAAATAGTTTGCTGAAGTGCCTGTCTTATGTACCCATTGATATTTTTTTCCTCTCTCTCTGAGTTGTACTTTACAAACAGAAACTTCCATTTCGTTTGATTTATTTTTTTTTTATGTCGCATTTGCCTATTACTTGTGCAGTCAGAAAACCACAGCCTTTGTCTTGTCCAGACTTCACTGAAATCAAATATGCTAGACATTTTGGAAAGCAAGGCTGAAAAAGGGAAAATCATGCAAAGCTGGAACCTCTGAGAGGCAGAGGGCATCTGGCTGCCAATCACTGCGATCAGATTCACTTGAAATCAATGTAAACCAAGGGAACGCTGCATCTTGCAAGATTAGCTGCTGACAGAAGGTTCTGTTCTTAAATTTGCATTGAAAATAGGTGTCAGTTAGGGGCAATAATTAAATTTTAGAATAGGCCTGTCATATTTTAAATGTCACACGTTCAGTGATTCTTATTGACTGCTATCAGTCAATCTGAGTGAGAAAAGCGGGGCTGTAGCTCAATAAGCTTGAGAGGTTTGAGGGAAAAGCATCTGGCTTCATTCCATAAAGAAACCAGGTGCTAGCATTGGGGAGTTTTGGTGCCTGTGTCCAGGAAATTCAGATGTGGCTTTTTAACCTAGCAAGTGTCCCTTCCCTCTTCCACAGTCCAAAGGTGTGAGAGATTCATTCTGTTACAGAGGCAGCTCTGGAGACAAGCCGCTCCAGCTGTGCTGTGTGCTTAATGCCACAAAGAACAGGAGGACTTTGACGTGAAATTACTTGGGTGTAGTTTTGCTGGGCTTTTCCTGGGAGCTTGATCTGCAGATTTGTTCCAAGAAAAGCCAGTGTGCTGTGGTTTTGCCTAGCAGAGATCCTGGGGAGAAGGAGAGGAGGAGGAGTTCAGCGTGGAGGGGCAGTCTCACAGCCTGGGCAGTTCTTTGTCTCTGGGACAGTTTCATACCTTCAAACTAGAGAGAGACCAATGTTCCCATAAATCTCAAAGTGCTATCAATGTGCTTAGCTTAGCTCTTGCAGTTGAAAACCTTTCTTGCTCAGCTACCAGGCTGAACATACTCTGGAGCCTTGGCAGGGCACAGGGAGGAGGAGCAGGGAATGTTTCCTTTCCTGTGCTCCTTTCCTGGAGTTGTGTTTTCAGGGCACGTTTTGGGTTGTTAATGCAAATTGCACAGCACAGTCTAGGATGGGTCTGAGGAAACATTTTTTCACACATGCTGGTAGTGCTCCCCAGGAGCTGTTAAAATATATTGCTTTGAAATTGAGTAAAGAAACACAAGTGCCTGCCCGGTGCTCGCTGTCCTGCCTGTGGCTGCACTGCTCAAAACATCTGCTTGGCCACAGCAGTGAGCAGTGTGATGTGACAGAGAAATGAGATGCTGTTTATAATTAGGAATTTATTAGTACAGACACTATTTATATAACAGAAACTTTGGGGTTTTTTTTTTAGTCATAGCTGCAAGAAGGGCTTCCTCAGAGGTGCTTTCTCTTTTTTCTCTCAGTTGTGAAGTACAGGTTGTACTTCACATGCCCTTGCCATCCTCCCCATGCACAAACTAGGAAATATGCTGGATTTGAAGATGGCTGTGTGACAGAGCCTATTCTCACTTTCATCAGTGCAAATACCTTACATTATGAATTTTTTAGTGGGCTAGGATTTAATCCCAGAATCACAGCTATGAAGCTTATCAGGGCAAAGAGATAGCAAAGATAAGTAGATGCAAAATGAGACTTGCAGGAAGCCAGGGGGAAAAATGATGAAAAAGCGTGGAGATATTTTAGTGAGGCATGCTTTATAACCCAGCCCAACAAACTGAGCTCGGAACATTTTTCAGGGGAAGGGTAAGCATAAGGGATATTGAAGATTAAATTTTGCTAACATAATGCCAAGTCAGAGATACCTATCAAACCAACCTGTGGTCATTCTCTCCAAAAAGTCAATGTTCAATATCAGTGTAAAATGTCTCGTTTCTTCCTAGGGAAACATTGCTCTTTTAGCAGTTATTTAGGTTGAGATCACCAGTTGATCATTTATAAATTCATTTATATGGATTATTTGTTGCTGTGTTTCTTTGTTGACTCACTGTGTTGTCTTGCACTTAGTGAGCCTTATGGATTTTATTTATTTAAGTATAGCAGTGCATATTTGCCTTTAGGAATAGCATTATTGCTCCATGGGTTCATAGAGTAATATTGAAAGATTTGACAAGGATTTTGTAAGTGTGGCTAATGTAGCTCTTAAAGCAGCATTATGAACACCATGAGAAAAAACCCCTCACAAATAAAAAATACTTAAGTGTACAACAGAGACAAGGAAATATTCAAGGAACTTGAAGGAAGACAAAACAAAAAAATTGAAATTAAATTCAATTTTTGAAAATAATAAGACAGGATAACAGAGAAGGGAACTTATACAGCAAAAGAAGTTGAATGAATTGGAAGAGAAATGACATATTACAGAAAACTTTGCTCGCAATATAATGAATTTATCTCAGTGATTTAAAAGCTGTTTAAGATACCATTTTCAGGTTAATTTCAACTTTTGCTTATTCAGGGTTTAATTCTATGTAGTCTTGCTGCAGCACAGTTTGACCTGCCTTCTCATGTCACCACTGAGATCCCAGCCATCATATATATTCTGTATGTCCAGTAATCAAGTCATTGACTTGCCAAGGTCAGAGAGTTGGAACACCTAATACACCACACTTGTGGGATGTTGTGCCTTGTTATTAATTCCTTACAAGATAGCCTTGTAGCTATAAACAGGAAAAATGACATCTTCTGTCACCACCTGTCTGACCCCTGGGACACATTTTGCACTCCAGATTTGGGGTTGCAAGGTTTTAGGATGATTTGTGTTGGAATGTCTCTTCTGCTCCAGGTGGGTCATCTCTTATGTCCACTCTGCTCTTGAAGACCACCAAGGACAGAGATTACCTGTGGCTTTATCTTCTTCATGACCTGTAGCTTCCAACAGGCTGCTTTCAATGGATAGAGGCAGGCCAAAGATTATTTTATTAGTGCACAGGAAGGAAAAGCTCCTTTTTGGACTGGTGCATATATATCTTATTGTCAGCAAACTCTGTCTTAATTTCTCGTAATCGTTTCTAACATCAGAAGCTTGGATTACAATGCCAAAATGAAGAATGTAGTTGGTTAGAAAAATCATGTTTTGACTTGTATGTTGAGCAGATTTGATAATGAGAGAATCAGTATTGAACCCCACTGTGTGATTATGAAACACTCTTAATGTCTTTATCTTGGCTATTACTAAATAATTACTAGGAAAGGCAAGCATTTGGATTAATGCAGTTCCTGAATGGAAAAGGAATTTCATTCTCTAAAGCTGATCTTACAGAACCTTACCTAAAATTGTAAATATGCTCTAGGTTTAGTTTGTTTTCTTCTCTGGGGTGTCCAGATTTATCCCTCTGTGTCATATTTAATTTTTAAAAGGTATTATACATAATGCATAAGAGTGCTGCAGTTAATTGAATTTCAAGCTTTATTTTAATTTGCTGGTTGGTTGATCAGCTGATTTCCTCCAACATTTTTCTTACTAAGTACTTTCTGAGAAAAGCCACAGAACAGAAGATGTGTTCACATCCTGCCCTCCAGTGTGGCAGAGCAGGTTCCTCACGTGCTGGGTGACAAAGTGTCTCTGTGTCTGTGGCACCTCACCTGCCTTGCAGGAATCAGCCTGGACTAGGCAAAACTCTTGGAAAGGTCAGACAGTCTTTTCCATATGTGCTGGTCATCCCTGCATGTTAACAGCTGTTTTGTTTAAATTTGGGTGGAGTGCTCTATTCCTGCAGTTCTCTTCTGTATTTTCTGTAGAGTTGCATCTTCTTCTTTCAACTCACACTCACTTCTCCTGCAAGAGGCTTCCAACGTTCTGTGAGGTGCAGGTGGCTGCAAATCCCTCCTGCAGGGATCAGAGGGTGAGGGATGAGCTGAGGGTGCAGGAGCTGGTCAGAGGGCCCCATCCCTGGGGGCCAGGGATGCACTGCTGGTGATCAGGATCCCATCTTCACATAAACTGACTTAAGCACAATTGTGCTCACAGTGAGTCCCAAACCATCCTGCCATAATCAAGAGATTTCATTTTTCAATGAGGATCTTTTTGCTACAGCTTTGCCTCCTAAATATGGAAGCCATGGAAGCCCTCTGTAATTCCAGGGGAGCTAGCTCATTCCAAGGCAGGTGGGTTGTCAGCAAACTCAGGTTTTGCTCCTGACAGCTGGAATTGAAGTTGTGAGGGTAATACTTCCTTTTGCAGAAGGAACATACTCCTTCTGTCAGACTGTACTATCACTAGAGGATTTCTGCTTTCAGTTATTAAAGGCTTTAACAGAGAGGTAAATAGTGCTTGATATGCTGAGGAAATTAATGAATGCTAGAAAAATGTCAGGAGTACATAGCAAGGATCCCAAGGTAATATAAGAGTAGAAATGAACTTGTGATATCTTTGCTGGTCTGTGGCAAATGCAAAAGAACCTCAGAGTGAAAGAGAAGTGAAGCAATTTCACAGCAGGCACCCTAACAATTAGCAGAGCTGGGAAATGCAGCACCAAAGCCCCCCACACACACACACATGGTGATGGGTTACTGTGCCTTCAGCATCTGAGCCTTTCCAAATGAGAGACCTGTGCATGTTGGTAGGAATGTGGTGCAGAGCTGGGAGCTGAAAATAGAGAATCCTGTTCAAACTGGCCACAAGGTAGCAGGGAGCAGCAAGACAAAAGAGATGCAATTTAGGCTTTATTTAGAATTTATTGAGCCAATATTTTATTTTACTGTTTCTTTCTTCATATACATCTTTTACATCTTGAGACTCCATTATTCACCGAAATGCAAAACTCCAACCACATGAGAAGAGGGCCTTCCATAATGGACTCAATTAAGAAAAGCTCAGGGATCTGATTAGTCTTACTCTTGCAGGGGGAGTTTGACCTTTTTTCAAAAACATTTTAATGTAATTTTATCTCTTACCATGTTGTCTTCATGGCCAGGATCTGAACCTTATAAACACCAAAGTTCTTACACAAGCATTTAGGGATTCGGTGCTTGCTTCAGGAACAGTATTAGAGTCTTTTCCAACCAGAAGAATTTTCTGCACCTCGGGAGGCTTCCTGAAAATCCTAAAACAAATAATAGAAAAATAGTGATTTAAAACCTAATTTCTAATACAAACCAGCTCTGGCTGTCTAGATGAAGAATAAGCTTCAATAAATGGGAGACAGATGCAGTCTCTTCAGCATGAAGAGTAGCGAGGATGCAGAAATAGAAATAGGTTTTTCATTACTTGAGGGATTATGCTTGGGCCAGAAATGCCAAATATTCTGTGGACCGCAGCTGCACTTTCAGTCTGCTGTTGTATTAGCTGGTAATAGTAAAACAATGATGTGGTGGTAGAGACAGCTATTTGTTCTCAGAAATACAGAAAAGTTGTTTTCCCTTCCTTTGCTTGGATTGCCATCTTGTCCTCCATGGCATGCCCTAAACTTCTGTCCTATTGCAGCAAATGGGCTACAAATTAAAATATACATTCTCCTTGAGCACCACCTGAGGATGCTCCTCCAGCTGCTGGTGTGCTCTGTCAGCCAATTTTTCCTCCTGTCCTTGTGACACCCCTTAGTCAATTCAGGGGTCGTTATTTCCTTGCACAACTGTGTCAAGGCAATTGCCTGAGCTGTGGGCAAACACCATCCATTAGACCTGCAGCAAGGAAGGGAAGGGGTTGCTGGAAGGGGAGCAGGGAATTCAGAGATGCTCAGGAAAACAGCAGGCTGCATCCTACTCCTTGATTGTTTTTCTGTCACTCGATCAGCACTGCCCACTCTCATATTAACAGAGAGACTGGAAATAGTTTTGTTTTCAGGATGTAGCTCGGTGGAGGGTTTCACTCAATCTCATCTGAGAATATTTGTAAAGGGGAATGAAGTTAAAAAGCCGTGGTTTTCATCTCTTTAGATTTTTTTTTCTTTTAAATCTCTGTCAGAATGAGTTTTATCTTTTGCTTTAGGCCAAATAAAGGTTTAACAACATTTAACACCACTCTCTTCATCTTTAGATTTTTTTTCCCTGTCAAAAATCTATGAATTTCTTTTCTATAAACATCACCATGAAAGTGTTCTGCTTAACTCCATTTCCCCATGCTATGAAGCATTGTTTTAATATGTTGTTTGACTTTTTACATTGAGCATTCATAAATCATTCATCTTTTCTCCCATCTATACCATTAGAAAACTGTAAACAGCTAGAAAAGAAAAAGGCTTTTAAACACAGTGCAATTTGCTTTACATTGCTTTGGCACTCCTGGAGTACCAAATATACAGCAGGTACCCCAGCAGTGAGAGTTTTCTCTGCTTGGGCTGTGTGTGCATTTCATAATGTACAGTTTTCCTGTGTTGTCCATGATTTGAGAAGCCAATATTTAGTACAGAATTCACTGTTTCAATGAAGTCCTGGATAGCATTTCAAAGCTATCAGTGTGCCAGCCTGCATTTCAGCTCGGGTCTGAAGGAGGAGACCTTTTAGTAGCTACTGTTAGCAGAGTGCTGGAGTTCTGAGGTGAGTAGTTCCCAGCACGGTGCAGCTGAGGGGTTCAGGTCACCGGGCAGTGCTGCCTTCTGGAACAATCCATGCAGTCCCTAGGTTCATTCTGGCACTCTTTCTCCAGAGCCCCTGAGTCACAGGAAAAGCACGAACTACAGGTTGTGGAAGGTGCTGCAAATCCTGCTGTGGCAGCTCTGCTGCTTGGGGCCTGGGATTTCCATCTGCACAGTGGGTGCCTTTGCCTGGGACCTGAGACCAGGGTGGGTCACAGATGATCAGTCATTTCCCAGGGCTGCCGTCATAAAATCCATCTTATTTTATAAATAAAATAAAATCCTTTTGAGTATGGAGTCTTATTCTGAGCACAGATCTTTGTTTTTGCTAACAGAAAGGTCCAAACCAAAGCTCAGGGCCCAAAGCTTAGGAATTCCAGTTCTCTTAACATATTCCCATTCTTCAGCTGTACGCTATCCTTTACCTACTTTCAGCAGATTTTGTTTTAAATGCTCTCCATTAAGAGTTTCTGCTGAGTGCTACAGCTTGCATACTCTGAGAATCCCAGAGCAGTTTGCAGCAGAGGTAATGGCTGCATGTACTGCACACCTTGCTTTTTCTTCAGTGTAGTGGTGACTCTGGAATCGTCAATATTTTTTATAGCTGTAAAAAGCAGTTTCCTTAGCTCAGTGTCCAGGGGTTTGGCACGTGGGTAAATTACTGAATACAGTAGGTCACCAGTAAGGATCTCTGTGAGTGCTGTTAGCCAAAGTTTGTGATTTTGATTTTTTTTTAATTCAGTTGTACTGTGTGACCCCAAGTCTTTCTGTTTTCGGAGACAAAAGATTTTTGTAATTTCTTGCAAGGCAAAACAGGCCTCAAGCACCAAATGTTAAGATTTGGGTGTTCGGAGGCGGCAGAAATTCAGTCTTTCACTTTGCTTGGTGACATTGCTCATGAAAATCCTCTGATGAAAAGGTTTCCCATCAAAGGGCAGGAGAATGGTTTTGAAAGCAGTCTGGTTCTTTTCAACACTCACTCCTCAGCTGGTCTCAATTCCAGTGCTCAGGCACACGGAACTGGTAGGTGAAGGGGAAGGTTTGCAATTGTGTGGAACAGTGAATCTTTGTTTCCTTCGGCTGGAAATTTAAAACCAGTCATGTCCTTTCTTGGCCAAAGGAAAACACCAAGATGCTTGGTGCTCCTAGATGCTTCCTCCTCACTTGCAGGGTCTGTAAGACTGTGGGGCTTCTCCCCACCCTCCTCTGCTGGGGTATCCTTGGTTAGCTCTGATGGATGTCACTGTGTGCTCAGTCTTTAGGAAATCACGCGATTTATCAGCGCAGCTCCGGGCTGGGGACGCCTCTGAACCCCCTACGTGTCACCTCCATGAAAATCTCCCCTCTGTCACCTCCAGAGCTGGAAATCCTGCAGTCATTAATCCCTGCTGCTCAGCAGTATGAATGCCCCACGTGCCATTTACCAATGGAGACGTTCTTGCTGAGCATGAAATGCCATTTCGGCTTGAACTCCCTGACTAGTCTGCTAAGATAAAGATAATGTTCTTCTGTGGCAGTTTTACCTTTCCAAGCTTTTTCTAAATATAAGCAGTTTCCCCCTAAAGCCTTTTTGTGGAAGTCAAAGGTCTGGATTGAAATGGCAAGATCATAATAGAGTTTGGGCTGCAGATTATGAAAAGGCCAAATTTGTAGTAGACAGAATTGTATTTTACATGTCTCTGGCTTGCTTATTGTGGTTATGTGTATTGATATGTAATAATTGAACTGATTTCTCTATAGATTTTACTGATTTCTTTCACCTGCTTTTCGTTGTGTGCTACTAGATGCTCTTAAGTCATATCCAGATAATACTTTTGTGATGGACTAAAAATAAATAGTATTACAATGAGCTGACAGAAACTATGAAAAGATTTCCCTTACTTTTTAGCTCACTTATTTCATGTATTTCTTCAGAGTTTGACCCCAGGCCCATTCTTGAAAATTGTCCTTGTGTACTGCCCTGAAGTTTGTTAGAAATGTACATCAGTAAAGTCAGGAATAGGAAAATTTATCAAGGTCTGAATTTTTCTGCAGCAGGGGAGAAGTTTACAAAAATAGTTGTGACAGTAAGTGGAAAAACTTTTATTTTCTTTGGTGAAATTTACAGTGTCTTGAAGCATTCAGTATTTTGGAGGAATCTCGTACATACTGCCACCAATACTTGTAATGAATAATGAAATTGTTCTCTTTTATGAGGAGGAATGTTCCTCAGACCCTTTGTACCTGCAGGCTCCGTGCAGTGCCTTGGATGAGTTTGAGTGTGGCTTTGAGGGTCACTGAACACTACATCCAGACTCTCCCAACAGATGTGCAGATCAGCTGGGCCTGCACAAAGCCACCCTTCCCTGTGCAGGCTGGTGTGAAAAGGGGCACCAGGGAAGGTCTTTAAGCAACAAGAGATTTAGGAGAAAGCAGTTTGTCCCTCTAACTCTCACCTTGACAGAATGGGTTTAAAGCCAGCCCGTGGCTGGGCAGAACTCGAGCTGGAAGTGTTCTTGGACACGGCCGAAGCTTTGAAGGCGAGTGTGCTCTCTGTCCTCTGGCTGAAGGTCAGATGAGCCTCCCGTGAGCCAGGGCTGGGGGCAGGCAGGAGGCAGTGCAGATTTTTCACTTGCTGATCCCTTCCTGCAGGATCATCTGGATGTGCCCACCCGCTCCTGGCCGCCCTTGGCAGCGGAGCCGGCGCCGCTGGCGGTGCCTCCCTGGCACCATCAATCTGTTCTATGGGCTGGGATGCCATGCTAGGAAAACAAATAGCACTGCTGTCCCAGCCAAGGACTAACAGATGGGGCAAATTCTGCTGTCCTCTCATGAAATCGAGCTAGAAAATTGATAACCAGCTTTTTTTCCAACTTAAACTGAAGGAAGCGAGTCCCAGATTCCAAAAGGAATTCCGTGCACCGCTCCACAGCGCTTGCCTTAAGGCTGATAGATTTCTTGTAATCATATTTTTTTTTTACTTTCTCTACCCCCCAGGCTGTATTTCCTCATGGGTGTTTTAATTCTTAACAGTCTGGACATCTTGATGACCCAGCTATTGCTGTTTCTTTTAAGAAAATGCAGTTTTGTTTATACCCTTTGATTTTATTGAGCAAAAGCCCACATTCTGTGGTGCTCTCATAATTAAACAAAAGTTTGTGTAGAAGCCAGTATTATAAATTTTGTTTTCCTTAAGAAAAAAAAAAAAAAAAGCATCTGATTTAAGAGCAGTAAAAATTTTTGTAAGCTTTATTTATTTGTAAAGCAATAGCTGCTGTGATTGAAATTAAACATGGTATCATGCTGCTTCTGATTAATTCTAGCACAGAGGAGCCAAAAAATAACTTGATTTTTCTGTAAATAGACTAAACTAGCATCTGGTAAATAATGATAGTTGGAGGAATTGAAAAGAAAGACAAAAGTTTTATTTTCTGCTCAATGAAATTACTTAGTCATTTTTTTAAAAAAATAACGCTTGGAGTTAAGGTTATGATTCACTGTTAGGCAGAATTGAGATGAATAATAGTTAATGCTAATTTAGCTTAGAAGCATCTTACTGTGGGGAAAGTAAATGTTATTATTCCAGCACTCCAGATGGCTAAACCGAGTTTCAGTAATGTATGTATTTTACATTACCGTAAAAAAAAAAATGGATCTTAGGTCTGCTGGGTTGGAGTGTCTTTTGAGCAGTATCAGCCTGGATATTCTGGTATTTAAAAGTACCATGAGAACTACATGGAAGGAAGAGCACTGGGTTTCAGAATGAAATCACAGCACAAGGAAGTAATGTGTGACAGACAATTGGTGCCCCTTGAGACACAGAGCACGACAGGCAGCTCAGGAGGAGAGACCTGGGTGTGTGTGGATAATGAAGAGACTTCTTCAGCAAGTGCTGGAGTGCACTGCACTCACCTTCCAGAGAGTCCTGCACGCTCACATCACATTTGGAGCACGAGTTCACAGTGTTTTCCCTTGTTGTAGGCAAAGTCATTTGTTCTGGCTAGCATCTCGCCACCTTTACTTGTCAACAGTTAACATTTTGTAGTTATTTTATCAAAGAATATCAGTATATACTTTTGGAGTTCTGATATTCTATTAAAACTGAAGATGAGGGTCAGGAGAAGTTTGGGGGTCTGTGTGTCAGAGTTCTTTTCCCACTGTCCTGCTCTGCCTAACCACTTCTTCCCAGCTCATTTGATTTTCCCAGGTAACTGTGGAAGGAGAGGGCTGTAGCCTTGGGTGTTACCAAATCAATTAAAATCTTCCTCTCAGGATGCAGGACTTGCTCTCCAAGCACAACTTTATCTATCCAGTTTTATTTCAGGACCTCAAGTTACTGTCCTGTGGGGCAAGGTGTTGCTCTTCAGGTTGTTTTCTGGGAAATTCTGCTTCCTGTGGAAGTGCAGCTGTTACTGCATCGTTTTCCTTCTTCAGCTGAGCAGATGGGAAGCAGAAATCAGCACTGCCCAGCTCTGAGCTGGTTCTGTTGAAGGGCAGCAAAACCTGTGGCTTCCAGTGAATTCTTGTTGCTGCCAGACTATCAGGTGTGACACCCTTGGCCCACACTCAGTGTTAAGTCACTCTTTACTATTGTTTTAGCTGAGCTATATCCTTTATAAGTACAAAGGAGCAATTTCTTCAGAGTAGGAGTGAAGCTGGGGCACTTGAGGAACCTTTCAGGACTATTCCTATTCTGAGAATAAGTGGCAAATAATCAGCTTTTGGGGCCATCAGTCCAATGTCTTTTATTTGCAGAAAGATCAACTGAAAAAAATGAGTTAAAGTGCAATCTAATATAGCAGAAGCTGTAAAAATAATAAACAATATTTTACATTAATGCTCTGAAAAGAAGTGGGCAAGCTTTATTCTGTTTCCTGTGCAACAAAAGAACTTCACAGAACAAGGACAGAGAAAGGTGTGTTATTTCTGTCCTCTGGTTTTCTTTTGGAGGCAACAGATCCCAACCCCCTAGTAAAGCTTTCAAAATTACTCTGCTTGAACAGTAATCTGCTTTTTCCCACCTTTGGTTTACTCATCCATCTTCTAATGCTGATACTCCACACTCCTCCTTTCACTGCTGTCAGGTGTAGGAGTAGTTGTGCTTTGTGTTTGTGTTACTGCTAGTGGTGATAACGTGTTTTTTCTCATTTAAGAATCTGCAGGAATCTTCATTCTGATTCCAAGGAAAGCAATTTGTGCATTACTACTGGAAAAAAAAATAATATTGGGCCTTGCAGAAGAAAGATAAAATACAATGAGATGTGAGTGTTAGCAGTACCTGTTTGAGTGTGATGTCGACAACTCTGTCAACATCCCCAAATTGCTTTTAAAAATTTTAATAATTGTTTTTGTGGAGAAGACAGTGATCATTTTGATCTTGACAATACAATTGTGATTTCCTCCAAACCTGATACAGGTTAAACTGGAGAGACATTGCAAAGCTGCTTTAAATAATTTCTGTTTCCGTGATACAGATTAATAAAACTAGCTTTATTTTTCTTGATCACTAGTGTTTGTAGATTTATATTTTTTTTCAGTTCTTTGCTAGCTTTTTACTATTTGATTTCTCTGTGGAATGAGTGTAAAAATTACGTGTTTCCTTGTTGACGTGTAAGAATGGAAACACAGCTGGCTATGTCTTCTTTTAGTGCTTTGAAGATTGCTCTTTAAGTGCTGGTGTTCTGGTGCCACAGCCAAGTTATGCAGTGTATTGTGCTGCTGAAAAATTCAACAGCTTCAGTCTGCAGCGTCTGTGTGCCTCTGCCTGAGCCTTCCTGCCTCTGGGTCGCGTGTGCAAAGACAGTCAGAGTCCTCCTCCTTCCTCTCTTTCCTCATCCTCTCCCCAGGTTCCATAGATTCTGTCAGCTGTCACCACAGCAGGTGTCTTATGGCAGATAGAGTCCCAAAAAAACGTGAAGGAAGTAGCACACATAATTTAATGATTGATTTCCAAAGCGGGCGCTGAAGGGAAAAATGCTTCTCCCTCTGATACCAGCGGGCAACCACTAAATCATCAGCCTACACAAAAGTGCAGTACAGCCATCCACAAGGAAAATTTAAGGCAAACCAAGGTAAGCAGCACGCTGTGGCGTGCAGCTGGGAGCTGGCAGAGGAGCAGAGGCAGTTTCTGTGCCTGAGCAATGCCAGGGGCTGGGGGCAGGACACAGTCAGCCACCCCTGCCCTCCCCAGCACCCCTGCCACTGTGTCCTTCACAGTGCTTGTGTCAAGAAAACTTCTTACTAATGGCAAACTCAGATTATTCTTCTAGAAAAGCAGGATTTTCATGCTTTACTGTATAACTTTCTGCTGCCCTCAGTCTCCAGGGTGCCAGTGCACCTGGGCAGTGCTGCTGGGGCTGCCGAGAACTGTCCAGGTTTTTGGCTGCAGCATTTGTCAGTGTTTCTGATGAACCCAACATTTAAAGAGGAGCCATGGCTGAATCATGTTCTGCACATCTGCTGCACTGATATTTGCACTTGCTGAACGTTTTGCACTCCTTCCCCAGTTTATTTATGGGTTTGGTTACATTTCTGGAGCAGCAGGGCCCACGTGTCTCCCGTTGTTCTTGGGGAACAGGCAGCCTTTGGCAGAGCCTCAGGCAGTGCAGGGAAAGCCACACTGTGCCAGTGCCTTGCCAGGCAGGGGCTGAGCAGCAGGGGAGTCATCCTGAGTTAGAGCTGCAGGGCTTAACCCCAGATTTGTCACCTCAGCCTTGATCAGGTGGGCACAGCCCTGGTGACTCTGTGCTCTCCTTGTGTCCCACAGCTGGCACTGGCTGTGCCTTCCTGGGCAGAGCTGAGCTGCTGCTGGGCTCTCACATGGGAACACTGCAGGCTGCTTCAGTGTAAACCAGTTTTCCAGACAATATTGAGGACTGATTGCCGTCACATCTATCTAACACATGGCTAGGGCTGGTGCAGGACCAGCTCCTGTGGTGTTCCTACAGTCCCTTTGCATTTTTCCATGGGGATTTCAGTTCCCTTTCCCCATCCTGCAGTGCAGCCCCATCCTTGGCTCACACAATTGCAGGACCATTAAGGTTGGAAAGGGTCTCTAAAATCATTGAGTCCGACCCCTAGCCCAGCACGGCCATGTCCCCAGCAAAGCAAGTCCCCAAGTGTCACAGCCACACTGCTTTTGTCCACAAGGTGGGATGGTCTCATATTAAGGCATGGTGTGTGTGCAGGACTCTGTTGGGCAGGGCTGCCCCCAGAGCATGAAGAGGAGGCAGTGCCACGTCCTTTCCTGCAGCTCACTTCAGTGAAATCTCTGGAAACCATGGAATATGTGACAGCTGGCCAGGGAACACTTCAGCTATTGAGGGATGCTTTTCTTTTGGTATCTCCTGGAATGAAACCCTAATACCCTTGCCATTGAATTTACATGACAGATCTAGCAAATAGCCTAGAAAATGTTACCATTAATAAAGGAAGCCCGTGAGGACTGGGTGCAGATACAGGAAAATGTGCATTATGGCACCATTCAGCAAAATTTATTCTTGCAATTATGGCCCTCAATGCTGGCACACCTATTCTTAAAAGTCAAGTCTGCATTTGTAGACTTCAGAGGTTTGTTTCCAGCATTCTCATAGTGTAAGGGTTGCTAAGTTGCTAAGATACAGGCAGAAAGGTAAGTTTATTTAATATATTTTGTTGAATAAATGTTATAAAATATGACTGTGATCTGTGGTTCACTAGGTTATATCTGAGGCTTTGCTCAAGTGGAATTGTCATGAAAAATAGTATGGACTTGATTCATGATTGCATTATTCCTCTTCCACACTGATACAGCTACATTGAAAATAATTGACTTAAACCAATGGGGCATGAAAAAGATGCAGGGATGGATTTGGCTCTGTTTCTCGAAATGAAATATGTGCCATTTTCTGTTCTGCATTTGCTGTACCTTAAGAAAAATCATAAGGCAAATTACATCAAATCACACTATTAAAGGAAGCATTTTCTTGTTCTGTGCAGTAGAACAGACCTGAAACATTTATGTGTTCAGAATTTTCTCAAAAGCACACTTTTTATCCTTGCCCTGTATTTAAAAATTGATAACCAAGGGGAAAAGCTGTTGAGTTATAAAAACAGGATTTTTTAAAAATGTAATTGTGTCATCTGCTGCTAAAACATAATTGAACTCAAGGTTTGCATTTGCAAATGACCTTGACTAAAGTTTTGCAATTCAAAGAATTCATGTAGTGACTTGGACTGTCTGGAATTTCAGAATCCCTTTATGGGGCAAAACCTGTGTAGCTCCTAGTGAGGACCCTGTATTTGCTGAGAAAGTGACTCTTTCTGCCTCTCACAGGATGACTTTAGACTCTGTTTACAGAGGAAATCAGTATGGGAAAGCAGTTCAGAGAGAGGCTGAATGATCTTAGGAGTCTTGTTCTCACCTGTGGCTCGATGAAGCAGCTTGTAAACTCTCTGGGGGTACCTGGCTCACCAATATTCTGGAACCAGCAGCCCTTTATTGGCCACAGCTTTGGGAAGAATCTTCACTCCACTGCTTTCTGCATATGGAGACTGGTTTATGTCACGAGGGTGACATTGTTGGGTCTGTGGATGCTGCATCTTCCAAGCACTGCAACAGTCCCTGCAAGGACAGAGATGGCTGGAGCACGTGTGCTTGGGCACAGAATTCCCTGGCTCACACCACAGTGCTGCCTTGGAAAGAATAAATAATGTATTTCTGCCTGTCAGTCCCCTTTGCTCCCTCCTGTCTTCTTTCTCCCTGAAGGGAGACTGCAGGCTTAGATTTTCTCCTTGATTCAAGGCTTTAAACTTTATTGGATATTTCTGCATGCAAGAAGAGGGAAAAGAATGAGAGAATGATTACATACCTTTAAGAACCTGAAGATGAAAACCCTCAGTCTTAATTTCTCACGTTTAAGCCACCATTCATTTGCTTCTTGAGTCAATATTTCCCCAGAAGCATTAGTGACAAAAGCAGCTGCATGTGTGGATGTCCCCTTATGTTCCTGGGGTCTCATCCCAGCAGTGCCTCCCCAGATGTGGGTCACACTCTGCCTCAGGAGAGGGACTGTTCACTGCACATCTGAAGCACAATCACAAGTTGATTGGAATATATGTTGTTCTTCCCAGCCCGTTCTTTACAGTTTATTCTTTAGGGATCTTTTTAAAGGCACAAATCTTTGCCTTATGGTTGCTATTCAGAGTAAGCTCCTGGCTGTATCTGACAGTGCCCTTCCCCAGATTCCCCTTTCCTGTCTCCAGCTCCCTCATTAAGCTGTATGTTCCTGAGAATGTACTCAGATAGGACAACAGAATGAGGAGAAGATGACCAAAATAATTCATCTCTTTAAGAAAACTGATCCCCAAGCAGGGTAGCTCCTTGTACAAATAACATGGGTGCTGTCAAAGCCCACGGGCAGGAGAAGCAGGCACTTCTGCTCATCATTGCTCCAGGCAGGGTTGTCTCTACAGACACAGGACAAGGAGAGGACAGAAGGATCACAGCCACCTCCACAGAGTTCTTGCTTCCAGAGGGCTTTGGCTGCCAGGCTCTGCTTCCTCTGCCTGGGGCTCTTGGTTTCATACCCAGCCAGGTATTTGTCCCAGAGTTTTTCAGCTTGTACCTGTCCATCAGGCATGTTGAGATGGCCCATGGCCGTGGAAAACTGCTGGATGGGGAATTTGCTCTTTTGCCTCTGCTTGCTGGAAGAAGAATTGGATGGCATTAAGAGGCTTCAACCTTCTAGATGTTTGTTTCTGGGTTTTGTAATGCACCTCTTATTAATGAGTTCACGTTCATCAAAGTCTGCTTTTTATCTCCACTCCTGTACATGCTTGAAAATAAATGAAACTCAGTGATCAAATAAATGCTTCATTTTAACCTGAAAAAAATATACACAATTAAAAAATATATAATTTTCAATGGAGCTTCCCATTATTCCCAGTGCTATTGTAAGAATTGGGCTGAAAGCCATACAGTTCCTTCCTTGCCAAAATGGGACATAACCAAGTTTGTTTAGCAGGCTCTTCACCAGAGTCAGTCCTCACACTGAAAGCTCCTATCCTGTCACCTGTTTTGAAATGCTTCAAATGTAGGAAGCCTGCTGCAGGTGGTATCAGTAGTTTTACTGATCTGAGGCCTTGGGCAAATTCATCTGAATTGCTTTGAAACAGCATATTCAAAATTCAATAAAATAAGAGGGTCTGATGGTGCAGCTGCAGCATATCCACTCCAGCTGGGTTAGCTGAGATGTTTCAAGGCCCTGGACTAGCAAAGCCTGGGTGTGATGTACAGATTATACAGATAGCTGCCAGGGAAGAGGTTTTGGCAGGCTGGCTACAGCAGTACCCCTGCCAGAAGACTTGGGAGTGAGTAACAGTGGCTTCCGTGCTATGTGGCATCTTTTGCTGGCTTTCCTAGACAGAAATTTGTTGGTGCAATAGTGGCAGCAGGCCAGGGGGAGGGGATTGCCTCGAGGGTAAAGGGATGGAATGTGGGAAAAACAATGAACCCAAAAAGCTCCAGTTGTTTTGAAAGCAACTGGCTGTCCTGAATGCCTTGGTCTGGCTCCAAAATGAGCTGTTCTGTGGGCGGGTTTTGTTAAATTGCATTCAGAAATCATATTTGCCCTTGGGCAGATACCCTTGCTTTTATGCACACTAGGCAAGTCACATGCACTAAAATGGAATTCACATGGTGGTTGAGTCAAAAAGCTAATGTCAGTCATCCTACCTTCTATGCATATCCAGTCCCTTGGTTCTTTATGCCCATTTAAATATGCAGAAGTGCTTTTTATTATTACACTGCCCATAAAGTATGGAGCTATAGATATATAGGCCACGTAATTTATTGCAGTGTAGACTCTTCTCTGCACATGTTTTCATCACATAAATTCAAATCCTGGGCATAAAACATTTTGGTCGGTGGGCTGCGATTTTCTCCGATTTCTGCTGTCAGCCAGTGGAAGTAATTCCTTTATGAGCCGTGCATCCACGCTGTCCAAATGACTCCTTCAGTGGCAGTACCTGGCTTACCTTTGTAGCATTGTGCTGCTGGCATCCCCGTGAGCATCACAGTGCTGGCACAACCAGCACAGAGCCTAAAGGTGAGATGATCAGAGAATCCACGCAGGGACGTTATTGGAGCACCAGATCGTTGGACTGCACAGTATGTCCCTCGTTATTGAAAGGGCTACCATGAAATTTAATTTAGGATTTTACAGGCACATTCTGAATTGGAAATCTCTGTAATAACTTTCCCTTTGCTCAGCCTTTTAACTGTGAAATTCAGTTGGGGAGTTTTGAAGCAGCAGGTAGTGTCTCAGCACTCTAGAGGGATTTCGCCAGGATTCAGCTAAAGTGCTTGCAAGTGTCATTTCCATATTTAACTAATTTCAGTTTTTAATTAGCTCCATGTGAAAAATGAGAGTTCACGCTGAGCTAAGCTGTCAGCATAGAGGCTTGTTTCCTTTCTAGCCTCTCAGGACAATTACTGCAGCATCCCCTGGTTTTTTCAATGAGAGTGCTTAGCCACTGCACGCTCTGTCCCTCCATTGTTCCCTGCCAGGAGCCGGGGAGTGTGTTGTGTCTAGCTTGCTAAAATGGAGCAGAGAACTTCTGACAATATTTCAGATGCAAAATTGGTTCAGCAAAGGTTCAAAGAACTTGAGAGGTCTGGCTCTGAAGCATCCAGCAGCCCGGAGCGCTCCGAGTGCCATTGTTCCGAGCTGTGTCTGATCCTTGCACATCCATCCATCCATCCATCCATCCCTGCTGCACTGGCCACAGCCAGCACACTGGGAGAGCAGCTTTTCCTGCTTTTCCTGGGATTGCTGCAGCCCACTGTCAACAGGGCAGTGTCCCAAAGGCCTGGGGACCTCCAGGAGAAAGGAGGTGCCTTTGTGTAAAATCCCAGGTACGGGATGGGGATTTGGTAATCCTGCATCTCAGCTCACAGCTCACCTGTGAGGACCTGAATGCAAATGTTCGAGTGGTTGTCGAGAACCAAGTGAGAGGTGCAGCTCCTGTAAACTCTGCAAAGCCATGGGATGTGAACAGATTTCTGAAATAATTTTATGAACTGGTAGCGATCCTGAGTTACATTTACGTTCCAGTCATATAATGTCGTTGTTATTTTTGAAAGAATGCAGTCAGTGAATTTTTGAAATTACTTTTAAATGGGAAAATTGGTGTAGATCTTACCTCAGCACTGGTTTTGAGCTGTGTTTTTTTAAACCTGTCCTATAAGGTGAGATTTTTAAAGACTTATGAATAGGTTCAGTAATATCTTCATTTTCATTTTGGTTTATATCCCAGCAAAATAGAGGTTGTGTGTATTTTATTCTTCACTAATTAGTACAGACAGCCACTTGCAGTAGGCAGAAGCAGATTTTCTCTATTAGACCATAAAATCAAATGCATCTTTTTCAAATCAGGATGGATGAGGAAAAAAATCTCACCTGTGGTACTTTTTGTGTTCTTAATGTTCGTAGTGAAAGAAGGTGGCAAATACATTGCAGAAACTTGTCAGATACAGTGACACTGAGGAGTTCCTAGTCATTTTTCTTCTAAGATGCTGAGGATCTGCTTTGATACCTGCTTTCAAGCTGAAGCAAATTCTTGAAAGGAAAATAAAAAAAAAAAAAAAGGAAAACAAATTTCACAGTGAAGAGTGAAGCTGAAATGCTAGATAGATTTTCAATATAGTTTAGGTTTGGGGGTTTCTTTAAAATATAGTATTTACTGTTTCATCCATCAAGGAAAAAAAATATATATAATCCTGGTCTGATTGCCAGCCAACTGGATGTAACAGACATGAAGAAGCAGAACTTGTGTTAGCAATGAAGTGCCAGTGTGTAGGTCTAGCTACCATATATATAGTATTTTTTGCCCCTTGTAGTGTGAGTTGTCTTCTCTTTGAAGGACAATTCCTGGTTATTTTATTGGTGTTACTAAGTGAAGTTGTTACATATATTATGATTGTATTAATCACTGAACTTAACTCAGTTATGCCTTACAAAGGGCATGTAACTGAAGGCAAAGGTTTCTGAGGGTGTGTAATCTAGCTTGTATTTTATTCTGTGATGCTTTCATCAGTTGTATACAGTGATGCAGATGCTAATGCATTACAGCTCATGTGCAATTCACCCTGCAGTTTAAACCATTGAGTTTTTAATGGGATGCATTGCTGCTGCCTGTAGAAAACATTGTTTCTTCAGGCACTGGCATGATACTTGCAGTCTCAAATACTTTAAAGGAGGAGTTCTGAAGTGAAGCCCTCTCCACTGAAGGCAGTGACAATTTTGACCTTGGTTACAATGGGCCCTGATTTTAACCAGCTCTAAATGGGCTGATGAGGAGCATCCTGCATTGCTGACCTCAGACAGTGCAGAGGCTCCTGCAGCACCTCATATGCAAGGCAGAAAGCTTCATTAAAGTGATCAGGTATCAGATGCTCTGTACATTAAACTGGCATCATTTTCCTGTTGTGGACAGCAGCTCCATCTGTACAGTGATTTCTGCAAACTCTGCAGTGATTAGCTTTGGTATACCAAGATCAAATTGAGCTAGTCTTAAAAGGTATCTTCTAAAAGGCAATATGAGACACAAGAGATAAAGAAAATTAATACAAATATTAATATTTAAGTGTATATTATAATGTTCCTTAGATTAATCAGGATGTAGGTGTCCAAATTGAATAAAAATGTTTTCCATTATTCATGGTGCACAGTGCTTAGAGTGGACTTAGACTCTGGTGTGCTGTCATGGTGTCTCTTGGGGCTTCAGATGCACAGGCAAGCTCTTGTCCCTGTATTGGCTGATGAAATTGTGTAACAGATGTTTTGGTGATGCAACTCATAATCATATATGAACACACACACACAGAGGAATTCCTCGTGAAACGTCTACTGCTGCAGTCTGAAAACCTGCAACTCTGGCACTTCAAAAAGGCAGCGATCTGAAATTAAAACCCTGGCACCATGAAACCCTTCACTGATTTCTCCTGTGCTCCCATATTGGTGTGATCACACAGAAATCCTGTCTTCACTTGCAGCTCATATTCCCTTACCAGCTCTACAATTCTAGAGAAGGCACAGATGCCGGAGGGCCAGCTTTTGCTCTCTGAAAGCTATAAAACTTTGCTATATAACTTGTTTTTCCTTTGAAGGCAGCATGAGCAAACTTCAGAATAAGACAGGTAAAAGACTGGAAATAGTTACAGTAAACCCATTATGGGAAATTATTAACAGGCGTCATGTAAGGAAGGACAATGGAAAAAAAAAAGTTCTCAAAAACGTAACTAAAGTCCAATTTGATAATTGCTTATTTCTTTCCAAATCACCACTAAAAAAACAACCCACACAAAGGAATATGAGTTACAAGGCTGTAACTGATTGGCTATGTCAGATACTTCTCAAATCTGTACATTTGATTTTCACAGGTTTCTATTCTGGCTCAGTAGGACATCTAAATCACAATACATTAATAATGTCAGCTTTTCAAGTCTTATAGAAAGTCTCAATCTGCATAGATGCTAAATCTAATCTGTACCTTCATGTCAGTACCAAGGTATCATTTAGGCAAGGTTTATATCTACACCTTTTGAAGCACATTGTGAAAGAAATATAAACAGCCAATAGTGTTGAAAATGAATTAGAGGCTTTGGGAGAAGAAATCATGTTTTCTTTTCATCTTTGGATTTATTTCCTCTTTGTAATGAACTTTTAACTCCAATAATTACTTTGCGTAGAGAGTAAAAACCTTAAACTTTATCATTCACGCAGTGTTTTAAATTGTGATTTTATCAGGTGATTAAATTAAGCTATTCTGTATCATTTCTATTAAGAATACACTTTATGATTAGAAATTACACCTTTTTTTGTACTATAGACAGAAGTTTGGCCATTCATAATAATGCAGTTTCACTTCATTCAGTGTGAAAGGAGTAATAAAGGTAAAAACTATTCTCTTAGCTGTGTGGCTAAGAGAGGCTGAGCCAAGGTCTGAATGCCTTGGAACAGTGAGATTATGAAAAGCTTGTTCAACATGTTTGTAGAAATTAAGGCAGATGCAGTTTCAGGAGATGAACGCAGTTGAATAAATGTTTGACATGATATCCCTTAGGTTTATGATCACTATTAAAAGTAAAGCAGTTATTTTAATTCTTGTAAGTTCAGGCCTCAGTGATTTTCAAGAGTATATTTGTGTCTGTATTCCTTGAAACACCAGTTTCAAGTCTCATCTAGGTTCTTCCTTCTCTTGGAAACAGAATAAAGACAAGCTGGGTACTTTGTTCATGATAATGGTGTCTTTTAGGTGTGAAATTAAAATTGGATTCAATTTGCTTTGTATTAACATTGAATGCTCACAATCGCTCAAAAATAGAGCAAAACTGAGTTAAGAGCATCCTTTTCTGCTCCTCTAAGCCTGTTTCAAAAGTGGCAGTATTTTGGCAAGGCTGGTAAAGTGGATATTGCATAATGTGATCTGGGATCCTCCAGGCTGAAAGATGCTCTATTGGGCAAATAAAAATACATACACTTTTCTTATTAGTTACAGTCATCTAGTTCAGATGCAAGACCAAAAAGATTGCAGCCTTGACTCTAGAAATTGCCAAGAGAAGTGAGTCCACGTCGCAGGGTCTCAGGAACTGATTAATCGTGTGCCAGCTCCCGGCGCTCTGTACAATCTAAGGCCTGTCATGAGAATAAATGAGCAGTGCACGGTATTCTGCTTCTCTCTTAAGGTCTTTGTCATGAGATCCCAGATTCTGAAGGCAGCACGCAGTGCTGGTTACCCTTCTGGTGACAAAAAGATTGCTCAAAGTGGCACAAAATCAAAACATTTCAGTGAAGAGGACTGAGAGGAGCAAAGTGGAGGCTTGAACCAGGGATCTTTTCTGTCCTGGGAACAACCACCCACCCAAGGCACAGCTCGTGTTCCTGGGCTGGAACTCTGCTGGCCTGGGCTTCATCCTGGGCATTGGGCACCAGATCTTCACATCCTCCACTTCTCCCTACCCCACAAAGGAGCTGCTAGTGTCTGTAAGGTTTTCAGCTATTTTTGGAGGTAGAAAAACTGAAGATGGAAGTAGAGGAATGAACTTTCAAAGCATTGCATGGCAGATAAGCACACAAATCACATTACTCCTAATGGGATTTGTGGGTATATCTTTCATGCTGTGCTTTGAAAATCCATTCCATTCAGTTTATTGACGTGCACAGGGAAATAAATCAGTCAGCTTGGAGGGGGGTGATCAATTTGAAAAAAAAAAAAAAAAAAAACAAAGCAAAAAAAGCCCAACTCTTTTTTTGGGTCCCCCTGTTCTTCTGTGTGAACACAGTGACAATGAAGCATCTTATAGCCCTTCTTCCATCTCCTTTTCAATCTTTAATAACATTCATTCAAAAGAAAGCAATTAATTCCTAGCAGAAGTTTTTCTGCTGCTGACAACAGTACACTCACTCATAGATCCTTTATGGTATTTCTATAAAACACCTCTTGGGCTGGATGCTTTATAGCAAACATCTTGCTCCAAATAGTTTATTGTCTAAAAGAGTTTACATGCTGAGGGTGAAATTATGCCTAAGGATTTCTTTCTTATCTTTAATACAGTGTGAAGTCAGCTCTCCTTTCCATTGTGTTTTCCAATGGTTCCTTTTGTTTTCCTTGGTGAGTGGAAGGAGCACAGGGACACTGAGCTCATCCCTCCTCCACAGCAAGAACTGTCCAAAACTGAGGGTCTGCCTCCTTTCCCTTGCTTCATGTCCCAGAAGTTTAGGTGCTGGAATTCACATTTCCCACGTCTGTGTTCATAGGAAGGCTCTGGGTGAGAGAAGCCCAGAGCTGGATTCTCTCTGCAGCAGTGAGGAGGCCAGCAGGAATGGCAGCCTGAGATTCCTCACACTCATTCCTTACAAACACTCCTCAGGGCTTTCCTCCTGAAGCCAGAAAATACACTTTCTGTTTCAAAAGTTACAAAATGTTGCTGTTGCTGTTGTTATTTTAAGTATAAAACTCTTGCAGATGTCAGGCACAATTAACAAGGGTATAAACCTGTGGCTGGGTAACATACAGAAGCTTGTATGTGGATAACGATACGAGCTTAATTCAATTGATGGGGAAGTGGGAAAAAAACCATGCAGAAAGATATAAAAACACGCAGCAGTGCCATTATAGTTAATGGAATTTTCCATTTTCAGCATTGTAAACTGCAAAAAGCGACCGAGAAGTGAGAGGTCTTGTTCAATGTTATGGGCAGGATAAATAAGACAGCAAAATGGTTCTTTATTTTGCTCTCTAGGTGTAATACAGGCAAGCCTATTGTTTTATTGAAAATAGTGGTATCTGTAAATTCCTGAAGTTGTAGATTTTGATAACGCTTTACATGGAGTTCCCAAATGAACTTTTAATTTAAATTTATTACAAAAACGTTGTGCATAGCAAATAGCATACTGATGATTAAGATGAATTGCTGAGAATGAATGACCTTGAAAGTAAGCCATCTATTTGTTGTTGAGTTTCAATGGTCACAGTCAATAAGCAGGACGTTTTGCATATATTTCACAAAAGAAGTATTAAATTTACATCAAATGATCTATTTTTGAAATGCTACTTTAACCTTGCCTACAAACAATTGAATGGCCACAAGTGGAAGAGGCAATATAATCAGGAATGTATCCAAATGTTTTATATGAGCTCTGTAGGAGTCTGAGTCATTAATATTAAAACACAAGTGCATAAATACCCTAAGTACTGGTAGTCCAGACAATGCTGCATTTTTTTTAGCTGATCTTTGATCTCTGCTATCAACCCTGTAAAAATTAAATCCTTATCTGCTGTGTCCCTGAGATCTCCCACAAAATATTTTGAAAACGCACCTCTCATAATTATAACTGCTATGCTATTAATTAGAGTACTTACCATTGTACTGATGAATATCTACACTGGGTTGAGACACCTGCACAAAAGCTGTGGCATGTCAGCAGTTGCCATTTACGTGCTGCATTCTCTGCCTGAAATCATGCTGCTGCTAGGAAAGGCTTTGTGGCATGAAAATCCCAGGGGCTGCCTGTGAGGAGTGGAACTAAACATTCCCTGGGTGGATAGGTGGGACATGCTGCAGCAACCTGGATCAAACACTTCAAGAAGAACTGGGGAGTGTTGTGTCCGTGTGTAGCAGCAGCTATGTTGGGTTAGGTGAAATTCAAGTGATCCATTCATTCATCTCCAGCACCCAAAAATGGTTATCCTGCAAGAAGGACAAATCATGTGTGTACTTCACCCTACTCATCCTCCAACCTCTGGTCATTCTAGGTCTTTTCTGAGAGGAGGGGTGGGTAGCACAACAATATTCCTTGCTTTGTTTACCCTTCCCACAATGATTCAATGTTTGATTTACTTGACATCATCATCCAGCCCAAAATTTTCCTTCTGTTTGATGTTAGTCAGCTCAGAAGTCATTATTTTATACGTGGAGTTAAAATTCCTCCTCTCCAGCATATTTTATTTTATGGGTTTGAACTTCATCTGCCCATTTCTGGCCCAGTTGCTCAGTTGTTTTATGTCCTTGTGCAGTTCTCGGTCAGGCCTCTTCTTGAATAATGCATTATCAGCAGCAGACTGTGCCCCCTTCCCTGCATGGCCTGTTTTCTGTGATAGAATCTGGACTTTTTAAAACAGTACTTTAGACTTTCCTGCAGATAATACATCAAAAGTGGCAGATGTCCACCCAGCAAGCCATGTGGCTTTTGTTTTGTTTTAGAAAAAGGCGTGGGAATGTGATCGGTTTCTGTGACATCTCTTGGATACCCTCAGGAGAACTCTGGCATCCTTGTCACAGTCACACGAGGTATTCAAGGAGGAATAAAAAGTTCTGACACTTCTGAATTTTCGGAGAGACGTCATTGTTTCCCTAGCAAGGAAAGGTGCTACTTGCTCACGTTGTTTATTTTAAGGCTGCTCCTTTTAAGTGGCAAGACTCACATTCTTTGATAATGGTATTTCAAGCACTTATGTTTAACGGGTGCATTGCAGGTTAGAGCTCCTGGAGACACTGTCCCTTTCTGCCAACAGCAGAATATGAAAGGGGATGGATATGATCGTGAGCTTTCTTTGATACACCTTCCTCAGCCCTTGTCAAGGACTCCCAGCCCATCCCAGCTTCATCCTGACAGTGCTTGTACTGCTCCTGCTGCAGATGTGGCTGAAGGCTGCCCAACAGATCTATGGCTCAGAGGGTGGTGCCAGCATCTGTAAATCATCTGTGATTTATTGAAATCTTTGTCTGGCATACGTGTTGCCAAGTGCAGTTTTTGTGGGAGAGGACTTTAGCAGGTTGTCCCCACTCCTCAGTGTGTGCCCTGCCTTGTCCATAAAGGAAGACGTGCAGCGCTGCCCAGCCGACACAGCCTCCCTGCCCTCTCCTCAGTGCCTCTTCAGGGTAAGGCACGTTAGCAAAGCATGCCTCTCAACTGGGATTCAGCTCAGCGAATTCTGATCATTTGTGTGTTTGTGAAATTGTCTTTCAACCTCTTCAGATATGAGAGGAGCTGGGCAAGGCTTTTCCCTTCCCTTGTTACAGCGACGGAGAATCCGTGCTCCCCGGCAGAGCCCTGCAGGCGCTGCTCAGGACCAGCTGGAGTGTTTGCAGCACTGGGCAAGTTTTTCCCAGGCAGTTCCCCCACTGCTCTTCCCTGACTTTCAGCCCCCCTGCTGTTGGGCATCTCTTGAGGAGAGGCTGGCAGCTGTGATGGATTGTGCCTTCGTTCTGTAATGGGGGCAAGGAATCACTGGGGAATAGGCCTAATGCACTCGGCGCACTTGGGACTTGGGCTGAACTGGAACCTCTTTCTCCAGAGGAATAATAAAACTTTAAATTACTATGTTCCTAATCTTTTAAGTAACTGTTATTTTATGAATAATGATTGAGATCATTAAGATCGATTTCTGGTATTCCTCAAGTCCTGCTGCACAATCAAGAAGCAGTATCTAACAAAGGACCACGAGTCTCAGCTTAGAAAGATTTAATACCAGTAAGCATGCAGTAATGTTTAATTTTTTTTAAGTTTTTTGGGGAATACATTTCTTCTTTTCAGGCCATTTGGATACCCATCCATATGCACCCAGAAGTGCA
The DNA here is from genome assembly GCA_027886175.1 of Phylloscopus collybita. Lineage (NCBI taxonomy): Eukaryota > Metazoa > Chordata > Aves > Passeriformes > Phylloscopidae > Phylloscopus > Phylloscopus collybita. The sequence continues at coordinate 1,455,368 of JAJNNQ010000019.1, read as the reverse complement.
AAACACTAAGTGTCTTTTGCTTCATACAAATATTGTGTTGCATTAAAACAACGTTCAGAGCCTATGAAATAGAAAATAGATGTGCAGACAGGTCTTTGAACATAGATGCTATGAAATTAACATTACGCTAAGATTTATTAGGTACTTTTTGTTTCCTCATGTCTGTGATTCATTAGACCTGGCTTGGAAATTAATTTGATGTTGCTGAAAACTACATAATAAATAGCAAGAGTTGCATCATCGTTCACCTCATGAGTGGATGGAAAGGAAGCTGAACATTTCTGCTCCTGTAACACAATGGCCTTCAAACAGCAAATGTGCTTTTAGTGTATGTTTGTTCATGTTGTTCGTGACATGATGGAGTGATTTCTTGTTCCTATGAAAAGAGACTGTCCTGCTCCAAACACTGGATGTATCCTGACAATGTGAAGTTGTAGTTTGATGGGTTCATTGTGGATGATATTAATTCAGGGGTTAATGGGCATGAAATTGGAAATTTGGAAATTAAACTGTGGGAACATTCTTAATTCTGTTCAATTGTATTATCTTCCCATCTTTTTGAGTTGCTTAGGGAATACTGAATTTTCCAACAAGCAAGCAGGGTGTATTTTACAGACCCTAACTGGGAAGATGCAATAGGAATGGGGGAAATGATGGCTCATTAGTCTGTATATGTCTCCCTTTAAGAAAGAATATCATCAAGAAAAGGGATAAGTGAAAATCCTCATTCTGCTCTGCCTATTGGCAGACACTGAGCTCTACCACTGGGAGATCTCCAGCTCACAAAGACACCAGAGGGCTCTCCTTTTAAAAGTACAAGGTCAAGAGTGACAAAAGCACAAAGACAAGACAGAGAGCTTGGAAACCATTGTCCTTTAGAGAAACCTCTAAAGCCCACTGGAGTGGGCTCTGGGTTCATGGCCAGAGTGAGAGAAGGCCAATGAAAGAGGAATGTGGCAACACCACTGAGTTTAGAGAATTTCAAGATAATTTGCATGTAAGTTGTATCAATTTCCTGTGGATTTGTGTACCTTTTGGGACTTCTTAAAATAATATGTGATTCACTCTAGCAGCCTCTATCTTATGTAAGTCTTAGGCTGATCCTTGGCAGCTCTGCCACCTGGAGTGATGAACCAGGTCTCTGCTTTTGTTCTTGCTGGGCATGCAGGTTTAGCTTCCAGGTGCTTTTGCTCTCTGTATGTGAATGGTGCTAGAGTGGGAGTGAGAGGTTGATTATTATTTTTGATCTAAACCTCGAAGGTTTTAGTTCAAAATTTATTGTTTCTGAATTCTCATGGTTTAGAGAACATAAATACACTATTCTGAATTACTAGATGTTAGTGTGAAATGAACCCTATAAATTCTGACAAGCTCGGTGTTTGAAAATCAAGTATCAGAGAGAAGAATTTTGAAAAGATGCTTAAACGTTGAGAGAGGAAAAAGGAAACTCGCAAAAATAATACCTTATAAGCGTTCTGCAAAACATAATTTGTGGATACACAAATTGTTGTTGGGAAAAAAAAAACAAAAAAACAAAACAGCAAAGTCAGTTTCAAACTAGAGAAGCAAAGCAGAAAAACCAGCAAACAGGCACAAATTGACGAGCCCAACTTTCTCCTCTGAGACACACGCAACTTCTGCGTGGATCCCCACATTTCTAATTAAACAGGCTTCTCCCTGTTCCTTTGCTGGAGGCGCTTTGTTTGATTAACAGAACGAAAGGTTAATCAGAGAAATTTGCCATCTCGCCGCGTTGTGAGGCAGCGGAGAGAAGGTATCTCCTTGTTCCCCTTGCTCAGCTGCCACTCAGCTCTGCTCAGACCCAGAGCTTTCCCCTCAGGCCCCTGTGACACACTTTCCTGTGCTCATTCCCGGTGTTGGTGACTGCAGCTGCCTTGGTGGAAGTTTGTGGATCACCTTGGTGGATGTGGGAGCTGTGCAGGAGCTTCTCAGTCTCCAGGAGGGATGGAGCCAGACGTGCAAGTCCCTGCCCCATTAGGAAGGAGCTCTAATTGCTCTCACCTAACATGCATCCATGATTAAAACACAGTTTTATTAATGAAACCATGGTGTGCTTGGAAGCAGATGGATCACGGGGGGTTTTTTTTAATACCACGTTAATAAGATCTTTTATAATTCCTTGTCTGAATTTACCTGGTAATTATAAGGTAGCAACTATAATTTTCCTGGACAGACTATTAGGTATGATTTCTTTATCTCTCTGTAGTAAGGACTGGTTCACACTTGAAGCAGCAGGCTTTCATCTCTGCAAGTGACCTACATTTATGGTTACGCTCACAATCAAATAAAATACAAATAGCAACTTTGAGTAGACACACTGAGAGTATAAAACACAAAAGTCTGATTCTCCTCTGTGACTTGTTTGCATTGTGGGGCTTTGAAATTCACTTAATCTTTATGCACTCTTGGCTTTCAGGGCTGGTCCAGCTGAACCTGGTGCCTGTGCAGGGTGTGGGAACTGCTGAGAGCACAAACCAACCCCGAGCTGCTCCTCTGCTGTCCCAGCCCTGGCACAGCTGTCTCTGCCCTGTGGGGCAGTTTGGATTAGCTGCACTTCGGTGGGGTTTGAGCTTTTTTTGAGAGATTTTTCAGTTTCATTTGCCATACTTAAAAAAAAAAAATTAAAATTTGGTCACTTGAGATTAGACTGAAAAAGCCTTTTAAAATGTTTGTTTTGGCAAGACAAATAAGTTGTAATTGAATAAATCATTTGATCCCCCGTAAATTTCTTGTCTATTTTCCAAGGACTTGTAAACATTCTGTAGAAATAGAGTTTGAGTAGTTTCTTTGCAAAATATCCTTTTCAGGTTCATGTCTGGTGTTTAACATACCAGAGGCTTTAAGAGCTGAGCTTTTTTTTTGTTTGTTTCTTGTGAGGTATTTTGATATGATAGAAACAGAATTTGCAAATTTTGCATGAATATGTAATCTGGCAATTGCCCTCCTCACAGAAAATCTGTCCTGATTTTAGCTACTGTTCTTAGACATCTGCTTAGTCCATAGGATGTCCAGGGGAAGATGGTGTTAGAAAGATGTCTTGCTCCCCTGCTGCTTTTGTCAGAAATACAGAGGTTAAACTCTGACTAGATTGCTTGCTGAGAGATTCCCAGGGCTTGGGATAGATGGATTCTGGGGGTGGGGGGTGCTTTTCCTTTTCTTGGGGCTTAGGAATGCACATATGAATCAGTCACATCCAAATGGATCCCCTGCATTCTGAGAACATCTGAGTGGTAGCTCCAGCACTGTAAAAGGTAGCTTCTGTGAGAAGTGTTTCACCTCTCCTATCATTAACATTTACTCTTTGAACACTTAGTGTGTGGCCACTGCTGGCCACTGTAATCACTTTGAGTTGGATGCAAAATATCTGATAATCTCATGTGGATCTGACACTGCCAAGAGAACAATTCTAAGGGTGCCCACAATTTTTTTTTTTTTTCCCTGCCCACAAATTGACAGTGAATGCTCTCAAACACCTTTTGACATAACTGGAAATGCTGTTCTCTGTGGTATGTAGGTTTACATGCATCCTGTGTAAGCAGAAAGATGCAAAGAAAGGGAAAAGAAGCAGCTTGGTGGGCTTTATCCCTCACCACTCTGCTGCATTGAGAGTGCCATGGGGATAAATGTGATGAGAGTGTGCAGGTAGCTGTGTTTATACAAGGTGAAGATGCACATAAATCCACTGGCTGAATGATTCAGACCTGTCAAGTCTCATGCATTATGCACAGGACTTATTCAATTAGCCCTGCCACGGTGCCTATAACTCAGGCACTTGTGCAGGGTGTGCTTGGCCTTGCTCCCAGTGCTCAGCTCCAGTTCCAGGTGCAGCTGCACAGCCTCTGGGTGGCCACACGGACCTGTCTGGCACAGGGATGGCTGCAGAGCCCACGGCTGGCAGCTGGCAAACCTTCCCTGCCCGGGGCTCTGCAGGGCTTGGGGTCACAAACCTGTGAGGTGAAAGGATTGGCACAGCCCTGGCTTGGTCAGGGAAGCTCAATGTACAAAATGAAGATAGAGGTTCTATAATGGATTTCACACTGAAAGAGAGCAGGGGTAGGTTGGGTGTTGGGAAGGAATCCATCCCTGTGGGAGTGGTGAGGCCCTGGCACAGGTTGGCCAGGTGGACTGGGGATGCCCCAATCCTGGAAGGTTGGAAAAGGCTTGGAGCGACCTGGTGTAGTGGAAGGTGTCCCTGCCCTTGGCAGGGGATTGGAACTGGACTGGATTGGAACTGATCTTCCAGCCCAAACCATTCCGTGATTCCATTACTCCCATGTATCGATTTCAATAAGTTGTGCTGAACACAAAATAATTGCATTACCAAGTCACTGCTTTACATAGGGCTACAGCCAATTTCATAATCAACATATAAATTACCGCCTGTGATTTAAGCTGGGAGCTGGTCCTTGCAGCGAGCCGGGAAAGTGGTGCCCGGAGTTGGGAGCGTTGTGCCTTTTGCACGTCAGCGCCAGACAGATGTGCCCGAGGCACCGGGGCTCGCTTTTGTTTATTCGGCGTTTTGCGGGGCTGCCGGCGGTGGGTGCGGGGGGAGCGGGGAGTTTTCGTGCCGCTGCTGCCGCTTCTCGTAGCACATCCCCATCCTGGCGAGCCGAGGGGCTCTGCGGCGTTCCCGGGAGGCGCTGGGGTGTCCGCAGCCGCGCTGACCGCTGTCTGTGTCCCCTGTGTCCGCAGCCATGCATCTCCTGGGGCTGAACTGGCAGCTGCAGCCGGCCGAGGCTCCGACCTTCAACAACGGGCTGCGCCCGCCCGGCGAGGACGGCCCGCCCGCGCCCCCTGCCGGCAGAGGTGGGTCCGCGCCGCGCCCCGACCCGACCCGGCCCGAACGGGCCAAGGCACCCGAACCGACCCGAAACGGCCACAAACCGCCCCAAAACGGCCACAAACTGTCCCAAAACGGCCACAAACTGCCCCAAAACGGCCACAAACCGCCCCTAAATGGCACCTGAACCGCCCCAAAACAGTCACAAACTGCCCCGAAACGGCACCCGAACCGCCCCGAAACGGCCACAAACTGTCCCAAAATGGCCACAAACTGCCCCAAAACGGCCACAAATCGCCCCAAAATGGCCACAAACTGCCCCAAAACGGCCACAAACTGCCCCTAAATGGCACCCAAACTGCCCCTAAACAGTCACAAACTGCCCCAAAACGGCCACAAACTGCCCCTAAATGGCACCCGAACTGCCCCTAAATGGCACCCGAACTGCCCCAAAACGGCACCCGAACCGCCCCAAAACGGCCACAAACTGCCCCTAAATGGCACCCGAACTGCCCCAAAACGGCACCTGAACCGCCCCAAAACAGTCACAAACTGCCCCAAAACGGCACCCGAACCGCCCCGAAACGGCACCTGAACCGCCCCAAAACGGCACCTGAACTGCCCCAAAACGGCACCCGAACCGCCCCAAAACGGCACCTGAACCGCCCCAAAACGGCCACAAACTGCCCCTAAATGGCACCCGAACTGCCCCGAAACGGCACCTGAACCGCCCCAAAACGGCACCCGAACCGCCCCAAAACGGCACCCGAACCGCCCCAAAACGGCCACAAACTGCCCCTAAATGGCACCTGAACCGCCCCAAAACGGCACCTGAACCGCCCCAAAACGGCCACAAACTGCCCCTAAATGGCACCCGAACTGCCCCAAAACGGCACCCGAACCGCCCCAAAACAGTCACAAACTGCCCCGAAACGGCACCCGAACCGCCCCGAAACGGCACCCGAACTGCCCCAAAACAGCACCTGAACCGCCCCAAACTGCCCCAAAACACCAGTTAAACTGCCCTAAAATGCCACCTGAATCACCCCAAACGGCCCCAAAATGCCACCTGAATCACCCCAAACCGGCCCCAAACCCTGCCAAGCTGCCCCAAACCCCATGGCTCGCTGGCTGCCCAGGCTCACTGCTGGTGTGAGCCGTGCAGTGTCTGCCTCATTGCTGGTGACCCTGGGGAAGCTCCCCGCAGCGTGCTGGGTGCGTTGGTGACGTGTGCTCCTTCCAGGTGTAGCTTAGAGATCCCTCCAAGAGGAGCCTGGGGGAGCTGGGGCTGTGCAGCCCGCAGAGGTGGCTGAGAGGGCCCAGGTTAATTTTGAAAATACCTGCAGGGAGGGCTCCCAGCACGGCCCAGGCTCTTCACAGCCCTGCCAGCCAACAGAGCAGGAGGCAGCGGGCAGGAACTGGTGCCCAGGGAGCTCCACTGAACGTCAGTGTGCTGGTTTGAAAGCAAAACCAGTGAGACTCCCAGTCAGAGATACAATTTAATAGAAGAAGAGAGGAAAAAAGGTGAAATAAATGGAATGATACAACCTAACACCCTGTTGGTCAGGGTGTTTGAAGCAGTCCGGAAATCCTCCTGGAGTGGCAGATGTGGTTCTGCTGGAGCAGAGATGATCCTGAGAGAGAAGGGTCCAGGGATGATGAGAAGGGTCCAGTCTTCCTCCAGGAATCCAGATGAGATGTTCTTGTCAAAGCAGTGATTCCTGTAGAAACGTCTGGTAGCTCTTGTCTCCTCTGAGAGTTCAGTGGATAGAAGCTGCTTGTGAGGTCTCAAACCCTGGATTATATCCAGGTGGGAATGCTTGGCTCCTCCCCCTGGGCAGAGCATCTCACAATGGGATGATTTCATCTTATCAGTCATGCAGTGGGTCCTTGATGGCCCATTAACCAGAGATAATGTCTTCCGGGAAGGCATTGTTGGGCTCGTTAACAGAAGATAAGGAGAACACTGCCCCACCTTGGCTCCAACGGCTCATGGGGATAGAATACATCTTTGGGCACAATTTTACATTGGAACCTAGGACAATCAGGCAGAACTCTTGTGCAGTGACCAGGCAGTGGATCATATTGTCCCAGTCTCCCTCGCTGGGGATGTTCCAGAACCTTCAGGACACAATGGTGTGCCCCGTGTTCTGGGATGACCCTGCTGGAGCAGGGGGGTTTGGACCACATGGCCCGCTGTGATCCTCTCCAACCTGAGCCCTTCTGGGGTTCTGTGAAAAGCCTGATTTAGTACAAGTGCATGGAGAGAAGTCAAGAACTGGCTTGCAGCCAGGAGCACATCCCTGGTTCTTCTTTCTCAGATGAATTGTAATAGCAAACACCAAGGACAGCAGAATTTGACCCATGGTAAACAGTCTGTCCTGTGATATTAATGTGAGAAATTAGACAACAAATGGTTTCTTTTTCTCTTAAAGAAAAACGGTGTTCCAGAGGAGGATGACAAAGACATGGCAGTGGAAAGAAAAAATGAGTAAAACCTAGAACAAGAAATATTTTCTTGAAATGAGAAAATATGTTAAAACCATAGAGAAGTTACGTGTCACAGAAAGGATTTTAATCATTTAAATGGAATGCTTTTTACTGGTGGGGTTCAGGGGTTTGCTACATCACACTAAGGTCTTCTCTGGTTATCACAAAAATTGTGGAGAGATGGCAGAACAGAATGTTACAATTAAACAAAGCACACCCCACACTTCAGTGTGCTGGGATGGTGGATGGTGTGACTGGAACAGGAGACATCTGAGCACTTGATTTTTGTCAGCTGAAGAGTTCTGTTCAGAAGCTGAGCACTGTCCCACCCTCAGGACCTGTGCTTCACGTTAAACTTGGTAATTGCCAAAGCAAGTGTTAGAAGCAAATGCTGACACAGGATACTGGTATTGGGAAAACAGTTTAAACAGAGCTGGGATAGGAAACTGAGCTGTTCTTTTATGGGCTTGATCATTTTATGGATTTGCTTCTGTTTTCAATCAATGGTGCTGCTGCAGCACCTCAGCTTCTCCATGGAGGGTTTTCCATGGAGGGTCTGGTTTTGACTTCCTCCTTGTCATGAAATCCTACATCCTGCTGGTGCCAAAAACCTGAACGTTTTTAGGCAGGCGTTCATTGGTTTGGCTTCCATCTCTGCCTGGCTGTAGGTCAGAGTGCAGGAGCAGCACATCCCTCGGTGCACGGCAGAATGTTTGCATTGCTGCTGAACTGCCTCCAGGTTGTGCACAGGTGAGAGATCCTGTGGTTTTGGGCAGGAACCTGAAGAGCCCAGGTTGGCAATTAGGGTCATTTAGCAGACAACTGCAGGGCTTTAACACCTTTCCCAATTCCCCCCCCTGCAGCTTTTTGTTGCCATCTCTGTGCAAATATAGGGCAGCAGGACTGCAGAATTGGAGTGTGCTCATCTGCCTGGGGCACTTCAGTGCAAATTCTGGCAGTTTATCCCAGCCCCACTCTAATTAGCTTTGCACATTTGAAGAGGCTGAGATGCTGTTTTGGGAGTGGTAACCTCCTACAGAGGAGACAAGGAGATAGAACTGCTGGTTATGTCTTAAATTGCTGCAGTTAGCTTTCCTCAGAGCGCCTTGCAAAAGTTTACTTGTTCTTCTGCCCATTTTGTAGAAGGTAGCTGATAACGTGGGGGAAGGAGGAAGAACAATATTTAGGCAAGTAATCTTCCACAGTGGAATAAAATGAATGACAGGTTTGGATGAACACAAGAAATATCAAAAAGACAAATTCTTCGAGCTGGGAAGGGTGAAAAGTTTTTTCTACCTCACCTTTCTTTTTATTATGTCTAAGTTAATATTGCTATCCCAGCAGTTTTTAGGAAAGCCTCTGACAGCTTTTAACACAACAACCATTTCAGGGCTCTGGCTGTGGAGAGTGACCTTTCTATAATTGACATAACTCAGGATGAAGCCATTCTTTTCAAAACATGGGTCTCCCAAAGAAACCTTTAACCCCTAGTCTGAGAAGGGCCACTTAAACACAAGCTGTGCCTACTCAGCAAGCAAAGCATTTTAAAGTAGAGCAATTTGAAAGGAGAAAAGAAAAAAAAAAAAAAAAAAAAAAAAGGCAGGTATTCAATTTGATCTGCCTGTTCCTTATTAAGAGACTAAATTCTGGTAGGAAATAATAAAACTGCAATTTAAGAGGCATGTGAATTACTTTATTATTGCATTTTCCTATCTGAATGAAAACAAAATTCACTATTAAGATAACACAGTTTCAGGTTTTTTGTAATTACACACTACATCTCACTAATGGTGGGTATGTCTGAAAGGAGGAGGCAAGTGCAATGGGCAGAAAAATCCTCAGGGCTGCTTTAAAACTACAAGTGAAGTCCACCATGCTGTGAAAGTTGTGTTCAACTGGGGATTTAAATTAGGAGACAAAATTTCTGTTCTTAATACAGAGCATAAGGCAGTATCCCTTCATAGTGCATAAACCCCAAAAACTGATACTGCCTTGGAATTTCTGTTTCAATGAGATAGATTGTAATGACATTAAAAAAGCTTCCTGAGAGAGAAGCCCATTTTATCTCTTATTTATCTTACATTGCATAAGGATAATGTTAGGATTTGGGTGTAATAAATCTAAATTAAGGGGGAAAGTGGGGGAAAAGAAAAGAGGCGTGTTTGGGAATAATTGCTTTTTCAAAAAGAAGTGAAATAGATGACCTTACGGGATTTTTCTGTGCCTAAATTCTGTTAATCTATGCCAAAAGTTTTCTACATTTCTACATTTAAAATTATGTGGTGGGCTAGACACACATTTCCATAAAATCTGTGACTACGTGCTGTTTCCTTTCTAATTGACAAAATATATCATAAATTCAACTTTAATCATTTCAGAGGACACCTAAGATAACCTACAGTTTATGTGGAAATATCCAAACTAACCCTAGCTGAAAACCCATATAAAAATGCTTTGGTGTCAAATTCTTTTGTTTAGAACATATTGTCTTTGATGTGCTCACAAATTTAGCAAATTTTCTAGTAATTCAAAATTGACTTGGTGTGGGGGTTTTTTGGGTTTTTTTGGGTTTTTGTTTTTGTTTTTTTTTTTTGGTTATTTGTTATAGTCATGTTCTAAAAAGCTGAAAAACACAGGAAGAGATTGTGATCTCTGATTCTAGAACCTCCCATTTTGGAAAAGTTGACCTGAATGTATGTTTTGATGCTTACATAATCCAGGTTTTGCCTCTCTTTGGATGAACCAACCTGATCCAAGTTCATGCTCAGTTGGAGGTTTTTCACAAAGTCTACCACAGTGTATGTGGATTTCAGAAAGACTTTTTCAAAAATATTACAGCTATTAAATATTAAAGTACCAAAATGTCATGCAAAAGACTCATTTCCAGATACCAAATTCAAAATTGCAAATATAATGTCAATAATGAAACGAAGAAAGTTTTAATTAGCCGTGAAATTTGGCACCATCTCGCCTGCTTGAGTTGAGAGAGAGGAAAAACAGATTTCTCCTGATGTAGCAGAAATTTTCCTTGGCTGGATGTGGAAAGCTGAGCTCAGCAGTCATTGTGGAGCTGTACAGGTTTGTCCCCAGCTCTCTCCAAATAGGCAGAGATGTTGAGAGCTCTGCCAGATGCTGCAGCTGGGAGCCCCATTTTGGTTTGCACAAATTGTTTTCTAATAGTTAAGATATTTTATTGGCAATGCAAACAACCTGGATCTCTGGGTTTCCACTATTTCCTGTCAGACACTTTGGAAGAGATCAACATGGAGTAACAGCCAATGTGTTTTAAATGTCACTTCTGTTACCCTCCTTCAGTGTAATCAAGACAAGCCATCGTTTTCCAGGTGGATTAATTTTATTCACTAGTTACGTGGCTAATGTAATGGAGATCTTAATTAACGTGTTAGCAAGCAGAACCATTAAGATGGAGGCTATGGAGGCTTGCAGAGGTGGTCTTCTGAAAATACACCAGGCTCAAGGGCTGTCTCAGAAAAGCAAAGGATTTGGCTAAATTCAGCAGCAGAGGAGTTTTAGATTTAGATTTAGTGGGTGTGTTAATGGTGGTAGCCTGAGTTGCTCTGTTCAAAGTTAGGTGTATCAGAGATGTCTGTTCTCCTGATTTAGAAACCCATACTAGTGTGTGTTTGCTCTTTGTGGAATGCACTGTACCAACAGATCTTCATTTTATTTCAGTGACAAATTCGCTTTTGATTCTGAAAGCAATGACTCTTGTGGAGCCATGCTCACATGAATGTGAAGATGTGCCTAAATTTTTAGGTGTTATCAGGTGTGTCATATTTTACTAAAAGCAAACTGCTTCATCTCACTGCCACATTGATTGGCTGCTCTGAACCAGAGCTGGGGGTCTCGCAGTCACTCCCTTTGAAGATTTTTCTTTCCTCTTGCCACAATAGAAATTTAGGGTGCTGACCAGACAACCTGATTTTTTAGGTTTGCACCAGTTTTCCTGGACTTCTGAAAGCTCATACACTCAGAAGCTTCCTTCCTTCCTACTTCCCAAAACAGAGCTCATTGGTACCTCAGCCCCTGCAGCAGCACTGGAGCTCAAATGTGCCACAGCAGCTCCTCCTGCCAAACTCTCACTGCCTGGCTTTTTTAGCTCATTGCAGCTGAGGGAATTTGTTTTGCAGTAGCAGTCAATCTATTGTACACATTCCAGAAATAATCTGTTCTCACCTGAGTCCTAGGGCACTGAGGTGATAGGAGATAATTTGAAGTGTAAGTTCATATAGGGAGTTGTCAGTATGGTAACAGTGCATAGCACTGATTTTTCCACTGAAGAGATTTGTATAGAAAAGACATTTTCTACTTTATTTTATTTGCCTATCTGGAACAATAAGACATGTCTGGTCATATAAATAGCAAATTTACCTAAGGAAAAGAAGTTAAACTATTGTGGAGAACCATAGTAATTCTCACACGGTCTTTTTTGGCAAAAAGTCAGTGGAGTCTATTTTTATATTGAATGGTTTCCTTTACACAGCTGTACCATAAATTTCTTCAGAATTCCAAGTCATCTGTGAAAATCCCTGGCTATATAAAAAGAACAACAGAAAAATAAGCTAGATAAAGAGATAAGGTAAGCTATGTCTGTAGCAGTGATTTATAAGAAGCACAGAAACACAGGAAAAGAAGGAAAAGAGAATTTTACCAATGCTGGTGGCATTTATTCCTTATATTTGAGGTTGTCCACAATATCTTGGTAGTTTGTCTCTGATCCATTGGAATGGTTATTCTGCTAGATATTTTTCAAGAGTGCTATCAAGATGCAATTTGCAGCCATCCCCATGACAGAGGCACACAGTCACAGGACTGGAGTTAATTGCTGTTTAAATGTGATGTCTGTGACACTGCTGGTAGCCAGATTTCATTTTTGTTTTTAATTTTAGCTACAGTGTAGGATACTGTAGTTATAAATAATCAAGTATATCTGGTTTCAGTGTAAATACAGCTCTGCCTCCATAGCTGACACTGCTTGACATCAGTTAAATTAAAGGCTGACTGGGCATGTCCCATCCACTGCCACCTTGAATCTGACCTCCAGCTCACAGATGAGACCTGCTGACAACTTAGCAGGGGGAGTTTGCATTGCTGTTGTCATGGATTGCCTGTCTGATAGCTTCAAAGGCAAATACACTTGAATGCTAAAACAGTCTTTTCAAATGTATATGCCAAAATAGTAATTCAGCTGGGTAAATAAAACAGCAGTTTAAATGAATAAGTGTTATTTAGTTGATGAATATATGTTTGACTGAGTGATTGAAATGGCTCCCCTGGGTAAGATGAAGAAGTATGCTTTTAAAACTCTTTTGTAGATGTTTATAGAGAGAAAATGACAGGGGGAAAAAAAATCAAGTATCTATGGGGTTATGAGATAAACGTGGAACTTTACAACAGTCACCCACAACAGAGAGAATGGTCTTGGGATTCATTTGTTCACAGCAGTATGAGCAGTTTGGGTTAGTCTTTCCTCACAGATTTGTCAGTTTGTCACATCTGTAACTTCACTTAAATGCAGTTGATGCTCTTTGGATGTGATCTGCAGTGGTCCATCAAACGGAAAAGCTTCTAAAAATAACTGGAGGGGAGTGAGTCAGGTGCCAAGATACATTCTCTGCATTAGGAGGTGAGGACTGAAGGGAGCTATAAAAAAAGTTTGAGTCTCTAGTGACAGGGTTTGCCAGTGAAGCTGTTAGTGCAGAAAAAGGCATTGCAAATACCAAAGCTAGGATGATGGTCTGCTTTGCAGGTTCAAAAGAAAAGAAACTTTAGCCTATTAACTAGAGGTAGATTCAGTGGTCATACCTGCTTTGCATTTCCTCTCTGTATTTATATCCTGGGGAGGAAGGAACATGAAGAGGCCAGTGCTGAGACACCTCCTGTCATATTTATATTTACTGCTCTGCCTTCCTCATCTTCAAGGATGAGAATTGTTAATAATTCTGTCATTGTTAATAATTCTGTTTTACAAGTAGGCATCTGAGAGCAGCAAGATCATGACCAACCTGGGTGCACTGGCAGTATCAGAGCAGGGAGCAGAACCAAGATGCTGTCACTGGTTTTGTGTCTCACACAAGCAAGGGTAACTCAGGAGGAGTTCATGAGAGCATGATTCAATAATGCACAATCTTTAGAGTTTACTGATACCTTGCTGGAGTTGAAACTTTTCAAGTTGTTAGCTAAGCTTGCAAATATGAAAGCTAGATTTTAGTATAACTTCAAGCATTTCTAAGTTTTGTTATTACAGCATTGTAGTGTAGCTCCATAAAAACAGGATGTCATGAATTAAATTCTTAAAAGCAAAAGGAAAGGATCCTTTCAGCATGCCAGAGGTGAGGCAGCAGCTGTTCCTTGCAGATGTGGCACAGGCTGGGTACAGAGCATGCTGCACTACAGAAATACAGACTGAAAAGAGTCACCCATCTGCCCCATTGTTTGCTGCAGATTAAATATATCTCAATCACTTGTGAGAGCTGATCATCTAACCTGCTCTTAAAATCCTCTGCTGTGGTGAACCCCTGTCAGAATTTCCTTCCTGGGGAGATTTTCCTAAGATGTTCCAGGAGGAGTGGTTTGGAGAGCTAAAAAGCAGGTCACTGGTGTTGTAGAGCAAAATAAAAGCACATCTGTGGGGAGATGCTTCCAAGGATAACATCAAACTGAACAGAATCATTTCAGTGTTATCATGTCTCTAGGCTCAGTAATAACTACAAATTCAATTGTCTTATCTGCAGTTTTCACCCATTTTTATTTCACCATGATAACTTCAAGGTTTTGATGAGAAATACAAAGGAATGGTCTTCTTCTAGTAATCTTTTTGGGGAAAATCCAATGTATATTTTTACCTTTGCATGCTGAAGTAGGATGAATGTAACTCTGGTTCTCCTGATGGCTGAAATTTTATCATTTTAGCTTAATTGATGTATTTGAGGATCCTTGAGTCCTGAAAAATGCCCCTTCCCAGAGAGAAATACAAAGCAGAACTTTGGCTCTCCAAAGGAAGCTGAGGCTTAATTTATCCAGAAATACTAAAACTTGATCCTCCATTAGTAGAATTAAATTTATTTACAAAGTTACAATTCTAGAGAATATATACATAACTAGCAAAAGCCACTGACAGTTTTGGAGTTGCTTTAATAGCCAGTGAAACTGTGATTGCCAGCAGAGACTGTTGTGGTCTTACCATGCACATGCTCCATACCTTTGCTGCACTGGATAATAATAATAATTCCTGGAAATAGCTTTTTCTTTGACTGGTTGGCTATGGATATATTGCTCCTGAAGAGCAATGTTCTTTAGAGTGTCTCAAGGAGCCTTCTGCAGGTTAGATACAGTTGATGTTCATTAAAGAATGCTCAGTCTGCTTCCAAAGAAATTATTTACAGCACACTTTTTAAGAATGTTGGAAAAATATGCATCATTTATTAGCATATGTTAGAATTGTGAAGCAAATGTAATGTTCTCAAAGGAGGTGAAGGTGCCTGCAGTCTTTTGCTGACTTCCCAGCTCTGCCAGTGATTCCAGCCTAACATGCCAGAGGTGATTTTTGGTTCTGTTCTCTGCCCCTGATTTCCCTCTCCACATGGGTGAGGAAGTTCTTACCCACATGGGTGGGTGAGAACTAATTTAGATTCTGGTGAGATGGTGTGCCTGCCTTCACTGAGATGGGAACCTTGAGATATCCTCTGCTGCAGTAATCCATTAGAAATGAAATCCTGTCGTTCCCGTGAAGCAGGACGTGTTTGGATCTGGTTGCTCTCTGTGCTGCTGGTGGCTCCAAGGGCACATTGCTTGACACTCCCAGGCATTTTTCCTTTCTTTGCAGCCTCTGGTTGCAGCTTCTTCTGCTTTCCCTTTCTTTTGTTAGTGCTGTGATGTTATTGTAGGCCCATTAACATGGGAAATGAAAAAACAAACAAGTTGCCAAAAACTGTATAGCAGTTGGTATTCAGAGCATTCTTTTACCATTTCAAAACACTGCCAACATAGTATCTGTTTCATTATGTACAAGTGTAAGTGCTGCTAACATAGATAATTTAGAATCTATAATTGAAACCGTGCTTTTGCAGCTCTCTCAATTAAAGATAGTCAAGACAGAAAAGCTGTTATGTACTTACCTGCTGGAATTATACGTTGTTCTGTGCCATCCCATTACATTCATACACTGCTGGAATGTATTTCAAAAGTAACTTGCCATTTATTGAAAACAGCATTCCACCACGGCAGAATAACCCCCATGAAGTAAACACTGAGCTTTTTACAAATGCTCTCAGGTTGTATCAGAGGTATCACTACCATCCAGTCTGTGGTAATGGTGGTATTGGTGATACCTTTAAATCTCTGTGATTGTTAACAGATCTTTTCTGTGGTTTTCTGGTTGATTACAGTGTCTGTTATAGTGTAAGGATTTTTAAATGGATTTCTCACCCTGTTGTTTGGGAATACAGAACACTGAATCGAACGTTGCTGCATATTGTAGCTTAAAAACACTGCTAACTCCATGTTCTGCACTCCATGTTTAAAATATGTGTAGCCTCAGAACCTGTTCAGTTGAGAACAGAAGGGATTTGCACCATATTTTACGAGTTGACTATTTCATGGGCTGAAAGCCAGAGCACTCAACCAGAAAGGTCTTGTATCTTGTCTTCAATAATGCATGCTGAAAAACCAACAAATGATGGATTTTAACTAACCACAGCACAAGGGGAAAAGACTCGTGGATAGACCCTGCTTCAGGCAGAGAGAACTTCAAAGGCACTGCACTGAGTTGTGCTAGCTCTGTTTCAAGGAGAAGATGCATGTACAGAGTACAGAAATTGTCCTCTAAACCCTTTTGTGTGCATTTCATTTCTTCTGTCAACTCTCCTGTTTGTGACCTGAAGTCTATTGGACTACTTTAGTGAAGAATGCAGTGGTAATAAAAATGTGTAGTCAGTTCATTTAGATTGAAGTTACCCTTCAGTTCACCTTTCTGGCAATTCTTAATACCCCCGTTGTGTACAAGATGCAACTGAAAAGAGCACAGGGAGATTCACATGTGCTTAATTGACTCTCTGCTGTTGCTGTTTGATCAGTGAGGAGCAATCACACAATTAAAGGGTTTGAGGGGTGAGAGGATTGCTGATGCTCCCCAGAAAAAAAAAAAGGGTTTGCAGAGTTCTTGCTTCAAATAGAAGGCCCAAAGTCTTACACACCAATGAAAACAGCAGGCAGACTGCATCAGAATAAGAAAGTTACAGTTTGATTTAAGAAGTGTCACTGCCACAGATGTTCATCTTGAATGAATAAAACTACCTGTATTTAAACCAGCTCTCTCATTTGATTTATATTTGCTTTTGTTTTATAGGACCATGGGTCGCTAGGAATAGCAGCATAGATAGTGGAGAAACAGAAGTTGGCCACAGGGTCACCCAGGAGGTGCCCCCTGGAGTTTTTTGGAGGTCTCAGATCCATATCAGCCAGCCACAGTTCCTGAAGTTCAACATATCCTTAGGGAAGGATGCTCTTTTTGGTGTTTATATAAGAAGAGGACTCCCACCATCACATGCCCAGGTACTTTATCAATGTGTTTGTTGGCTCTGAATGTCAGAATGCAAAATCTAGGTCATCTTTGTTAGGTTTATGTTGGTGTTTACAAAATTCAAGTTTAGGGATTTCCTGAATTCCTTCATTTTGTGATACTTGACTGAAACACCCTCATCTTAACATTTTTAGGTTGTCACATACTTCAATGATACATTTATAAAAGAAGTAATCATATACTTGCCATTCAAACAAGGTTTTAAGTCTCTGATATAATCTTGGCACAAACTGAGATAAAACTATCCAGTTACCTGTGAGACAAAAATGATGAGTCAAGGACCAAACTCTTTGGTTAGACTTGGGAGTAAAGGACTGAGGGGGTTGCCATGGGTTTATTACCTCTGCTTCCAAGGGTTTGTGCAGAAGGAGCTTTGGCTGTGCAAGATTCATCAGCTCTCTGTAGTAAGCTGTTTTCCAGTGTTCTGTGAGTTACTGAACGGATGTGTTTGGTAAGAAATCAGGATCAGCAGTGCACAGCCCAAGGAGGGGAGGACATGTGGTCAGCTTTTCATGTTAGCATATGGTGTCCTGAAATTTGCTACGAAGACTAAAAAAATTGGGACATTGCAGAGCGCTGTTGACTGATGCTCAGCCATTTCCAGCCATCCAGGCAACACAAACCATATATCTTCAGAGAATATGTTCCAGGCTGGGAGCCTTTCTTATGAATGCTTTGATTCTGGCTGTAAGGCTTCATTCAATATGCTGTCTTGAGGGTGAAATTATGTCTGTGGATCTTCAGCTGTTCCAGTGAGGTAATGGCATAATTCATTGCACATGTCTCATTGAATTCAGAATTTTAGTGCTCACTTTCCGTATTCTGTCATGAATAAAATGGCAATTTAGTTGAGGAAAACAAACAAAAGTATAAATCGTTAAATGAAAATTACTTAGGGCAACCAAAGCTCCAAAGCAATCATCAAAGTTTGCTATAAATACAGGTTAATTTTAATTTTTTGACCAAGACATGAGGGAGGCATGCCTGTACCTTTTACAGGAAATCCAGTTGGAAGTAGCTCGTAGCACAAAATATTTTTTTTAATTCAGGATGAACTTTATATTGCAGTATGATCAGATGTATTTGTTCTAGGTTTCATTATGTTCTCATCTGAGAAGGCTGTGATCAGGCTGAGTTTTTTTTTTTCTTTCACTCCACCTCACACGGATAGAATAGAAATTTGGTGACCTTTCTGTTAAATTAAATAATGAGGAACATCATCTGTGTTTCCTCTTGAGCTGGATTCCTCCTCAGGGGACCTTTTTTTCCAGTCTTCAGAGGAAGCAGTTCTAAACCTCTTCATAAGTGGGATTAATGAAATCTGCTGTATATAAACCAGCACAGACCTGGTCTGAATCTGCAATACAAACCAGCATGAACTTTCCCACACCCAGGCAGGGTCCTGGGGCTTGTTAATAGGGTGCTACAGCTGGAGATTCCATGGCATTTTCGCTCAGCAACCAAAATTCAGTCAGGCTGCTACCAAGAGAAATAATTTTAGAATAAGAAAGGCGAGCTGTTACGGACCTGAGTTAGTGAGGAGAAGCCTTTTTCTGACAGAAAGGAGCACAATACTTTTGTATGAATGAAAACAGTCTGAAGTTGACACCAGACGATATTTTAAAATTGAAATTTAAAATCCTTGTTTCTGTAGGTTAGGGACATGAGCTCTAAAGCAGTGAACAGCTTGACAGTTCATCACTGATCAGTGCTCATATGTCAAGCTGAGTAAAATCCTTTGTGGGAACAAGTCAATAATCAGCAAATTAGGTACATGATTAACCTGAGACAACAAGATGCAGTTCCTGTCTGAGAGCCCTGCTGAGATTTAACCTTCTCACTATTACTGTTTAGCAAATATTCCAAATGCCTGGTTTAGTCAGTCAAACTGATGTAGCTGGGAAGCTGTCTGGGTGCAGCCTGTGTGCCATGTGCAAGGGGAGTGGAGCTCTGGAGGGGAGGCAAAAATGCAGTTTTGAGTGGCAAGCAGAGTACAAACAGGAATGCTTTGGGGCAGAATCCCTCCAACCTGTGCAGTGCTATGCAGAAATAACAAAATGCACACTGCAGGCTTGAATGATCAATAGGAATATAGCAGAAGAGAGTCACATTAATAGAATTGAGAATGTATAGAAGACCAACTGTAAATGTCAAATAATGCATGAAGTGACTCTGCAGAGCTTACAGCAATTATGGTGTTGCTACATGCTGGTAGCACCTTCCAAATGATGCATGAAATGAGGGAACCTGAGAGGAACTTCACTGGAATGTCTGGAGAAGGCAGTGTGTGTGGAGCTGTATTGTTTTCATTTCCAGCAGCGTGGTTTATACTTAAAAATTTTTCACATCAAAATGAAAACTGTTTTCATTTCAGTTTCGTTTCATTTCAGGAAATGGCTTTATTAAAAAAAAAAATAAAAAAAAATTGGGAGAGCAGGAGAGCATCAGTGCTCCCTTGGTTTTTAGCAGGTGCTCAAACATTTTTAAGTGTTCTGAGCACCTCAGAGTTGCCTGGTGGCCACGGGGCTGGCCTGAGTTTGGTTGCCTTGTGGCACATCCCAAATGTGGGAACAAACTGGCTGGTTGGCTGCCATGGTGGGTGTCAGATGTTCTGTGGCTGTATTTTAGTGAATAATTACCAACTGGATTTTAGGAAGAACTAATTTTAGAGCACTTTGCAAACAAGTTTCCCTGCCATATGTTTTCCTGGCTGCTTAGATCCTACAGGGCTTTGGCATAAAGGCAAATGCTTGCCACCATGCCGAGTGTTGAATATGCATCCCTTCTTGAGATAGGAGCTCTGAGAGATCTTTCTTTTCAATTCCTGATCTCAAAAACTCCTAGGCATTTTGTGGAGGCATGCAAATTGATTCAAATCTGAGAAAACCCCTGAAGGTTATGGGGTCTGTCTGCATTTCTGTTGCATTGCATTCCCACACCCCAGCAAGGTGTTTCCATTGAAGGAAAGGGTTTCAGTTACACCCCTGGCTTTTCAGGAAGAAGCAGCAGAACTTTCTGTTCTTCTCTCATGGTAATTGGCCCAGGACAAAAAATTCTGTAGCTGTTCCTCAGAAATGTAGCAAGTCTCTATTGGGCAGCAAGTCAGAAAACCCTCCAAAAGCATTAGGGAGGTAAGAAGGAGCACAGAGGGGCTGTGTCGCTGTTGGACACGAAAGAAAGATGCAAGTCTTGTCAGAAGGCTGATGCTCCCAAAAAGGGGTCTGTTTATCCTCAAAACCTATTTTTATACCTTTCTACAACGTGCCCACCTAAGAGGTGGGATCCTTTGACCCACTGGTCACACCAAGGGTAAACAAGCGAAGTCCCTCCTTAGGAGGAAATGTGAAAAACAAGAGAGTTTAGAAAAATATGCCCTTGTTTACCAGTTTTCATCCCTGGGAAAGAACTTCAGGAAACCAAAACATGACAGGCAGTGACTACAGTGCTGGAGGCTTTTTGGGGGTGTCTTAGCCAGGTGTGAGGGGCCTTTCGTGCACCTGCACGTGGCTTCTGTTTTGGTTCTGTATCATTTGTTATTCTCTCTTTAATTAAAACCTTTTGCTTTTCAAAGCACGCCTGATCAGCCGCCTCGCAGATTTTATTTTAAAGCCATTTTTGGGAGGTTGCAGGTCAACCCTCAGAGCTTGAGGCATCTTCCTGGGGCTCAAAACTCTGGCCACCTGTATCACACCTCCAGTCCTGAGCCCTGCAAGCTCTCTCTGCTCTGGAGTGGGCACAAGGGGCTCCCTTCTGTGTGTGGCTGGGCTCTCTGGGGCTCTGCAGTGATGGAGTCACAGCCCTGGCTGTAAAGTTTTCCAGAGTGGGTTTTTTTTTTTTTTTTGCTGACTCCCCATGGTTACAGGAAAAAGAAAAGCCTTTATTAGCCTGTGAATAAAATGCATCAGAGGGTAGAAAGCCCTGAATGGAGAAATTATCAAAACAAATTGCCCAGGAAGAACTTAGCATGAGATTTTAGGTTTGTAAATAAAAGTAAGCAGTAGGATTTCGGTGTGCTGGGTAGGGAAAATAAACAAACTCACCCAGAGAGTGAATTTGGAATTTGTTTAGCCATGTAGGCTGGCAAGTCACTTGCTTATATTGGGCTTTAATCATACTAAGTACTCCCTGCTGCAAAATTGAGCTCTGATGATGTAGTCATTTGGGATTTCTGCTGCATGTTGTTCCTGAGCTGTTTTAGCCATTTCTATGTGATTTTCGGTATGAAGCCATGAAATATGAAGGAGCATAAAAAAAGAAAACAGAAAAGCCAAAAGTCAGTGAAACTTCCAAATTACTTCAGAGATTTAATTTGCTTTGGCATGTCCATTCCCTAATTCATGTGATTTAGTGGCCTCTTCCTAAGCAGTTGTGTGTGTGTGTGTGTTACATTAAGAATTCCGCAGTTGCTTTTTAATGATCATGAAATTACTTGCCTCCCTTTCCTAGATGGGTCTTCTAATCTATTCATATATGCCAATAAGTAGCTTTAAAGCAAGAATGATATCTTCAGCACGACGTTATGTAGAAGTAATTAATCATGCAAGGGTAGTAAATCAGAAAATCAACTGGGCCATGAAAAACAAAATGATGATTCAGCCAAGCATGTGAAGAAATCTTATCTGCTTATGAGTTCACAGTGTCATCTTGGTGACCCTTCAGTCAGGGATTTTTGATTTTAGGGCACATATACCTCGTCCTTACTGGCATATTAAGATTAATGCACCCAGGGAATGCATTAATACACCAGCAGATGCATTAACTTCCTTTTTTTTTTTTTTTTTTTTTTCCCCTCAGTCCTGAGAAATCCAAAGAGGGATAAAAATGTGTCATTGTTTTCTGTATCACTTTGCACCGATTCTTCAGCCTTCACAGAGCTGTGCAGATTTGGTGATTTTTGCTCTTTTGCCTGGGCATTAAATTATTTGTCATAATTTGATTAAAGAGGGGCAATGCCAGTTCTAACTGCACTAAAGCTAAAACCCATGTGCCGAGGGACCTGCCCTCCTCAGGTCACACAGCATCCTCGGGAAAAAGAGATTCTGCAGCTCAAACTGCTTCAAGCAGTCTCAGGCTGAAAACTCTTCCTCTTCGATCTGGCCAACTGCTGAGCCTTCTCTGCTGTATGAGGTGGAATCAGCATCAAACAGAGGGAGGCAGAGGAACCTGCCAGCACAAGCAGAGAGGAACAGCGTGTTGCCAGTGAGAAATGTCAGCTTTTATTGCTGCTTCCTCAGTTGACCCTTTGTGAACAATTGCTCTGAAGAGCACAATTTCTTTTTCCCCAAGATGTTGCCCGAGTAATAACGTTTCCCAAGGAGGTGATGAGTCTGTCCTTAACCTCTGACTGTTAGACAATGGGCTTCAGCAATCCTTCCAAATGCCATTGATTCCAGAGATAGATTATGTGTGCATTTGGCACCTCACATATGCTGGAAGTCACTGGCATGCCAGAATTCTCTACATCTTTGGCATGCTTTGGCTGGATTTTGCTAATTTATCTGATTTACCTTTCCCCATAAAAATCATATGTGGAAAAAGGCTCAAGTGGATGGCAATCTGATATTGAGTGCAACTTTTTACTCCACTTCTCTTCCTTTGTCCCTGGTTTAAAAGCATAGAATAATAGAGTGGATAATGCACTCACTGTGATGATAGCTCTCAATATTAGTAGATTGGGGCTCACATTCCTCCCTGCCCTGGATTTCCTTTGTGCAAAGGCTGCAGGTCAGTGTCAGCTCCACATGTTTACTGGGAAGACAGTCGTTCTTCCAGACATTTCTCTTTGTTGTAAGGCTGAGCATACCAGGGCTCTGTAATGCTGGTACAGAAGAGGTTTTCAGCTAGAAAGGTGAGGTTTTATACCCCAGTTTTGGAGGGATGTGATGGCACTAGAGTGTAAAATTTGTCTGTCTCTTCCATTAGAAGGGAGAATCTTCATTATTTTATTGCATATCATATCGTGAATAATTCACCAGGGCTCACAGTTAATGAGTGGAATACAGTGGGCAAGACAGCCTTCTCTGGGTGTTTATTCTGTCTAGGAGGCAAGGTTACAGTTTTCTGCTTAAACTGAGAGCAAGGGAAGGTGGATGTTTTCTCGTGGCAGTTGCAGGCACAGCCTGGAAGTGTTAGAGATAACAGAGGGAAATGTAATGAAGCTACTAGCAAGCAAGCTCATACTATTACTGTATTTTATTGAACACATACATCTTTCTTTAGACATGTCTATCTATCTCTATCTACTCCTACACAGATAAATGTGTCTAAAACAAGATGTGTTTTCATAGGGGACTTGTTATACAGCTATCAAAAGATTAGATATATTGGTTTTGGTGTTTCTTAAGGGCTTCCCTTAGACAGGGACTGTGAGATCTACACAGTTGAGCTTGAGAGCTCCAGAATCACAGACATTAAAGACAGAAAAAAAAGTCTATTAGGACGGCTAGCTCAGCTGCTTTGTTATGCAGAGTTATTCCCTGTTGTAGACTAACCAATATTTCTTCCAGTCCTGTTTAATTGTGGCATCTCCATTGGGAGGCTATTTACTGAGCTTAATAGATGGGGAGCTTATCTGACATTCATCTTAAATTTCTTTCTTTCTTTTTTTAGTTTCATGCCATTAATGGTGCCATCACTCTTATGCTCTAAATAATCACTTGCTCTGTTTGATCCCTTTTCCAAAGATTAATGCAATGTTCTACCTTATTTGGAAGCCATCCAAAGAGAAATTCTCAGTTTTCCTTAATTTAAGATCAATTCTCTTATTTGTGTTATTCCTTTCCATGCTCCCTCTGGTTTTTGTATCACACTTGCCCTGATTGTTCCTCATACAACCTCAGGTAAGCAACTTCTACTCTGTGATGTAAAACTTGTGCAGTGTATTTTTATCTGGTGATGAGTGGCATTAGACAAACACATTTCCTGTCTGTGCTGTTCCTTTTTCACAATCTGGGGGCTTCCATTCAATGTCTCTGGAGTTACACTTCAGATGTCAGTTCCTGTTGCAAAGAGAATTTATTGCAGGTGATTGCTTAGAAAAGGGTGTGGGTCTCCTGGGTCCCTGAAAGCTGGGTAGGAACCTAAAATTAATGGCTCAAATAATAGATTTCAAATTGTTTCTCAGAAACCATCCTGTTTGGATGTACATTGTACAAATGTAAAATCTGTACATTTTATCATCACCTGTGCAGGGAAAAGATGCATAGTTCTAGGTCACTGTTTAAGAAAGAATAAAAGTCCCAGAATCTCTTTATAGTCCATGGTCAGCTAGTAAATGTTAGCCCATTTCTTCCAAAAATACCATTTTATAACAAGGCAGAGGATAAAATAGAGTCAGATTTTGAGTTGAAACCTTCTGTATTCAGGTCTGTCTGTTTGGGGTTTTGTTTGTTTGTGTTCTCTTTTTTTTTTTTTTTTTCCCTTTTTTTTTTTTTGTCCCCTCCCTGCAGTATGATTTCATGGAACGCTTGGATGGCAAAGAGAAGTGGAGCGTGGTGGAGTCGCCCCGGGAGCGCCGCAGCATCCAGACCCTGGTGCAGAACGAGGCCGTGTTTGTTCAGTACCTGGACGTGGGCCTGTGGCACCTGGCATTCTACAACGATGGCAAGGACAAAGAGGTGGTCTCCTTCAGCACGGTCATTTTGGGTAGGTGTTCCCACAGACTGGAAATTTTCCCATTTTGTTGATATCCTCCCTTACCCAAGCTCCTCAGTATTTGTCTTTATGCTGTGAATTTTTTCAACACTGCTCTGGCAAACACCAATTTTCACTAAAAACACTACTTCTTCAACAAAAATGGGGTGTGCTGACTTCAGTCCACTCATTTCTCTCTTAATGTTTTAGCATTCCCACAGATCTTGAGTTTAGGCTCAGAAAAGCTCAGTGTGGTTTGAAGCATTCCCCAGCTAATATTCCTCTCCCTCATCTCAAAAAGTCATTTTGGTACTTTTTATTTGCTTCTCTCAAGGAGCTTCTTTACACTCAGGTGGAATAGTATCCAACAGGAGAGCTGTTTAATCTCAGTGGAAAGACAGCTCAAGAAACAGATACCTGCAAATGAGATTATTGTTTGCAGCCACCCTAGAGATTAATTGAGCCAGTTAATTAGGTGTATGTTGTTTTACAGCTTATGACTCACCTAACAGTGAATCATCTCCTCAACGTGGTGGAAGAACATCCAGCTGCAGTTTTGTTGGAATAGGATTACGTTCAGTTGAAAATCAAACTTGAGTCTAAATTCTCCAAGCTTTATTAGATTTGTTGGCCTTTGAAGCTCTTCATGAACTTTCTGACTAAGAAAGTTCTTTTCACAGTGGTGTAACAAATTCTGGGGTGTTGTATGTGATACTCTGTCCTGGCTGGTGAAGCCTTAAACCTGTCTTGTATAAATCTGTAATTCCTTTTAGTTTAGGGGAAACAGTAAAAAGTAAAAAGGAGGTTTCAGATTGAAAAATAGTCAGAGGTGTTTTGTAGTCTTGCCTTATTAATAATATGCAGCTTGGGTTTTTGGTTTTTTTTTTTCCTTTTACATTAGTATAACATTCAGTTTGTTGGCCCAAGTGCCACAGGGTGTAGGCAGATAATCAATACTGTCATTAAGTACAAACATAATTGTTTCTGTTGCCCTGAATTAAGAAAAAAACCCCACTTTTCTATGAGTGTTGAAAAATAAATATATATATAACTTTTTTCTGCATATTTCCCCAAAGCAGGCTTTTCCCACTTCTCTAAATACAAGAACATTTGTGATTCTGTCTTGTTATGTCTCTGTTGTGCTTAGAAAACCTTAGGATATTGTAAGCTGCCCTTTAAAGAGTTCCCTGGTCAAGGCTATAGCTTTCAAGAGCATCAAAGGTGTAATAGCCAGGTAGGCTACTTGATAGAGCAATGATAGTAATTGAAATGAAATCTGGAGAAAAATACAGTGTTTTGTCTGGTTCTACACACACACCTTGTATCAGATGCTTCATAATGAAAGGCTCTGAGACAGCTGAATATCTCTCTGGTATGGAAGAGGAGGAAGAATAACAAAAATTATGTTAACTCCCAGACAATACTAAATTTACCATGATTTTGAGTACATAGAAAATGCTTTTGTGTGCCATGAAGCAAAATAATGAATAAATCTATAAACAAGCTTCTTCATTAGACAAATTGATATCTTTGAGCATTACATTTCAATTTTTCTTTTCATAGTTTACATGAATCATTTCAAGAGGCCAAGCTAATGACATCTCTTTGCAAATTTGCTTTAGACATGTTGTGTTTGGTGTCCTGCAACTGTGAAATTAGATTTAAAGTTCTACTTGAATCCTTTTCTCCTTTGCAGTTTAATTTGACAAATAAACGTACTCTCTATAGTTCTGCTAGTTCCAAATCCAAATTTTCTTTCCTGTGTTGTACAGCAGCTTGGTTTGGTGCCTGAGGCTGGCAGAACCATTTAGTTTGGAACCACAGGTCCCACAGCAACAGGGAGTGAGATGGTGAAGGGTTATATTCCAATTGGATTTTTGTTCCAATAATTCGCTGCTGAAAATATGTTCCACTGAAATCCAACAGCTTTCAAATTAAAATCATTCTAAGAATTAATTTCAAAAGTGGAATTTTATTTTTAGGTTGTTATTGTGCAAAGTAGTGCGTGCTTTATCCAAATGATAACAGAAACTGTGGAAAAT
Organism: Phylloscopus collybita; assembly: GCA_027886175.1. Lineage (NCBI taxonomy): Eukaryota > Metazoa > Chordata > Aves > Passeriformes > Phylloscopidae > Phylloscopus > Phylloscopus collybita. The sequence continues at coordinate 1,428,802 of JAJNNQ010000019.1, read as the reverse complement.
AAGTGTTTTGGCACAGCTGAAATGTTATCAGGCTGATGTGTCTACTCTTCTCATATTATTGGAGTCATCAACATTTCAGTCACTCAAACTCTGGTATCAAACTTTGTCCTCTGTTTTTACAGAACTCTACTTCACCCTCTCGCACAGCCACTTGCACCTTTTAAATTCTCTTTTTTAAGGATCGAGTAGATTTGCCAGAGCAAAAGAGCTCCTCTTTGTCATGTTCAGCAGATATTTTTGTCAGCTTAATTAATGAGACTTTAAATGCCTGTAGAAGGAAAAGAAGACAGAGTCCTTGGGATAATCACTTTCCCATGGGGGAGTGGGGGAGCAAGAGCAAAGTCTCATTGCAAAAGGGAGAGCGTGGATTTTCCTGAGGAAGAGTTGTGTTTGCTACACAATATAAACTCAGACATGGCTGGTGAGGTCCTAAGAGGTCCTGCCTGTTTTTGGAGCACTAGGATTTGAGCACACTCTTAGGGCATTTTGGGTTCTAATGAAGCCCAGAGCCTCATCTGTGACTTGGGTGTGTCACCAGATCTCTCCACGTTCTCATGCTGTCATAAAAACTCAGTGCATTCTGCTGCACCTGGACCTTGTGGTGTTCATATTGTTGGGGGTTGTGCTTCTCAGTGTTGAGGGCAAATTAAAAGGGAGAAAAATGAAACAAAAAAAAATCTGTAGCCTGAGTAGGAAGCAGCCAATTAATGTGCCTGTGATGCTTTCATTTCAGACTCGGTGCAAGACTGCCCACGTCATTGCCATGGGAATGGCGAGTGTGTCTCAGGTGTCTGCCACTGTTTTCCAGGATTTCATGGAGCAGATTGTGCTAAAGGTATCATTTTCCCTGTATTTACAAATAACCACAGCGTGTGTCTGTGATCTGCAGTGCCTGCTAGCTAGCTTGGGTCTGAGCTAGGTTCAAATAGAACAGTTTGGTATTTTTATTCTTAGACCTCAAGTTAAATGTGATCAAGAGGAAGTATTGCCACGTTTCCAAGGAGTTTGCGTAGCTAAAGCCTTTTTTTTGTAGCAAAGGTAGTAGGGAGAAATGGCAGAAAATATTTATTTTCTGGATAAATGGATGAATTATCAATGCTTTCTGATAATCATTAGCTGATCTGCAAGAAGAGACTGATTGTCTTCATTGATAGAGTGTAGTAAATATTCTGGCTTGCCTGAGCCTCTGCTTCTAGTGCAAAGCATCTTTCTTGCATATAAAAGTATTCTTTGACCAAAGAAACTTTGCCTTTTGTAGAAAAATAGGTAGGACCTGATAAAATCTTAAAATTTTATCAGAATTATAATCAGAAAACAAAACATTTTCTGTAATATCAGTTGTGAATTTTAACAGCCAAAACTGGGAAATACATTGCTCTCAAGGATTAAGTAGAAATCTGAATGGCATCTACAGATTGGCAGTAAGTTTTTCTGAGACTTTTGGATGGCAGTCTTAGGGAAAGGATTCATAAAGGAGGAGCTCTTTAGTTTGTACAGCCAGTAGCAGATGTGCTGTCTAAATTCAGTGGCTTGGTTTTATTCCCCTCTGCTCCTGAGCACACTCAGAACATTTTACAGTTTGCTTCCCTCTTCGTTTGTGTCAGATTTAAGCACACTGTCAATATCATGCTTGCAGTTATTTTCCACGGGCTTGTTAGTGTTCCAAGGGGGAAAGCCTGGTGTTTGAAAGCTTTTTGAAATAACTTGAAGGGCCTCAGAAATCCTGCTCATTTCTTCTTAGACTCCTGATGCAGTCATTGTGCCCCACCTCTGTCACTGCTGGGGCATATCCCTGTGTCTATGAAATACTCCTTGAGCAGCTGCTGTAGTTGTATTAGAGTGAGTAATTTCTGGGTTTTGTCTCCACATTTGGCTCTTGAAGGTGCCCCAGTACCAAAAAAAAAAATAATAATAATAATAATAAAAAAAAAAAAAATAGAGACCCCAAGGGCCTGTAAAGCTAAGGCTGATACTTCAGCACTCGCCCTGCTCATTTTACAGAACACTTCAAATAATTGTTTGATCACCTAAGAAATTAAGACAGCTGGTAGATCTAGAGAGGAGATATCTGTATTGCACAAAGTCAACGGTGTGATAATGTGAGCTATAAATACAGACTGACAGCTCTGTGCATTTCTGTGGTGTTAACCTGTGAAAGTGTGCATGCAGTGACTGTGTGCTTCACTGCCACCCTTCACACATCCATGGCCATTAGATCAACTCATTTGCATTTGGAGGTGTGGAGCAATCCTGCATTGTCTACCCAACCTCTGTGTAGCACTCTCTGCTGTGTTAGCCCTAGAAAATACTTCCTTCGGGCTGTGACAGATAAATAGCTTTTTTTATAGGGTGCTTGTCAAACTGTATTTGTCAGGCTTCTCCTGCCCCTCAGTGCATTCCCTCTGCTCCCTGCTTTGTCCTTTCTGTGTTTCATGGAAGCTTCCTTCAAGTCTTGTACTGTTCTCTTGTCAGACATCATGGTATTTCTAAAGAACAAGGAAGCTTGAAAAGCTGCAGGAAATGAGGACATGGGTGTGTTGACAGAAGTGGTGTTTCTGTGCAGGAGCAGCAGCACAGCCTCACCCTCAGAGTGGGGTGTGAGGGCTTTTTGCCTCACCTGGCTCATGCCTCTTCTCACAGCCACAAGTTTTTCTGCTTCCTCGAATGCTCTTCACCTGTGAAAGCACTTTCAGGACACAAAAATCAAAATTGGGATTCTATACAGGGTACAGCACAGTAAAATGAGATCGAGAATTATATCTTTTACATCATATTACAGGTATGGACACATGATCCATCTACCATAATGTTAAATTTCTATTTGAACACTCACAAGTACGGAAGGATAATCTTTTTGTTCAATTTGATTTTTTTCAACTATTATTTCCCTAGCAATGCATCTTTCAATATCTCATTTCTCCACCATAAAAAATAATATGAGGCAAGACACAAACAGAGAAATGTGTGAACAAGCTCCTCAGATGGCTTTTAGAACTCAGTCCATGCAGCAACAGCAGTCTGAGAGCTTCCCTTGGTGGGATAGATGGGAAACCCAACCTTCATCCCACAAGTACCCTGCTCCAGGGCTGGCCCTGAGGCCATCAGGGCATCAGGGAGCCCTCCATCCACGTGCTTCTAAAAGATAAAAATGATGAGAAGCTGTGAGAGCACAGATTTGACTTCAGATCCATTAGCTTCAAGAAAATACTGTGGAAATTATTGGAATGAGATGAACTCTTAGCCCAACCCCCAGGCTGTAACACTTTTTCATACCCTGATTGGAATGGAACAAACTTCACCCTCTCAAACACTCCTGCCAAACACCGTGTGGGGTATTTCTCCCTCTTGTTCTGTGGAAATAGCTTATTATCAGGTATTCAGCATCAGCAGATTTACTCCAGCCTTGCTTAGGCAAGATTCCCTTTGGAGTTTAACCTTATTAAGGTTAAAGAATTTCATCTGACATACAAAAAAGGTAATGATACATTTTGATCTCATGGGGATAAGATATGGCATACACAGAAAAAGAAAATCTGATCAAAGGATAATTCCATGTGGAGATGTGTCCTGATAAAGCAAGTGTGTACAGTTAAAGCCAGTGGAAGATTTGCTGTGAATTGAAACTGCACTGTGAGTAACCTCTTGTCCACAATTACAGCTAGGAGTTACTGGTGAAAAGTGATGCTCTGGCCAAGGATCAATTAAAGAATCAGACATGCAACTATGATTATCTTATTTTTTGGTGTGTTGTCACCTTTTTCTATTCATCTCTATTTTTTGTAACCTCTCTGCTATAACCACTGAAGTATATCAAGAAGTCCTTCTTGCTTAGAATTCTTGCTGTTTGTGTCTGATCAGAGTTGGGATTTTCAAGGGCTGTGGTGAATCTGCAGGCAGGCATCCTTTGCCATGTCCTGCCTTCCACCACCTGGGAATGGAGTGCAGTGTTACAATGAGTTGAATTCCTAGGAGTGACTCAGACTTGGCCGTAATTTCATTTCATGTCACGAGATATTTGGAGGGCAACTCTTCCCTCCTTTAACAAAACCACTTCCAAAGACACTGTCAAATACTGTTTTGCAACTGGGAGCAGAGCCTCCCTAAATTTTGCATTTTAAAACACTTGGATTTGCATCACAAGCATCTTCAGCTAATCTGGAAAGGTGAACAAGGCACCATCAGCTCAGATTTCTACACTGATGTGATGAGCATGGCCTGCTAAGAGATGGTGTCCAGTTTGTGAAGGGACAAAAAGGGAGTCAGGTAGCTGATGTCACCTGCCATGGAGTTACCATTTAGCAGATACTTCTGGTTGATTGTGCAATGTAATAAGAAACATGTTAAATATTTTAATCTAAATGAAATGAAGGCTTGGGGGTTTTTTTTAAACCAGAAATTTGTGTGATGTTTGATCAGTTGACTTTTTAACCTAATTTTAAGAACTCTAATTATTCAGATTTATGTTATTCGCAATTTCTTTTCCTGTTCTCTTTGTGTGGGTTTTTCATTATTTTATTTTCATTCTGTTTGTTTTTGGCTTACTGGCAAAGGACGGCGCCACTTTAATAAGTATAAAAAGAAGGGTAGGTTTTTTTAAATTTCTTTTTATTTCTTTTGCAACACCTATTTAGTTTGAAATAGTTACAAAGCTGTAAAGTGTAGTCTCTCTCTCTCTTTAAATTGATTCTAATGGATTTGCTGTTTGCACCACAGTAAGAGTTCCTACCATTGCCATTTTCTTTGTTATGTGTGGGATATTCATCTCTGTATAAAAAAATGTAAAAAAGCTGTCAATTATTAGGTAAGTAAGATATAATTGCTAGAAGTAGCAACTCTTGTAATTTTTCAGTTGTTATCTAATTTCAGTTGTTTGAGACTCATCTTGCTCTGAGGCTTCTCAGAGGCTTCCTGCTTGGACAACAGTGCATAAAGTCATGTTTTTTTCATCCATTGAATAGACTGCTTGAAACTGAACTCTCTGTGCTGTGTCCAGAGTGCTCCCAGTGGTGTACAATGTTCTGGAGTGATTGCAATGGGGACAACACAAAATTTTGTGGTGCAACTCAGTCCTTGGTTCATTGCTGTAGAGCTCGTGGCCCACAGGGATGAATGATGCCCACTCCTTGGCATGGTAGTGTATAGGAGTCTGTATTTCCTCTCTCTGTGGGTCAGGGAAACATGATTTGTCATCAGAACTTGGCTGGAAATTTTAGGAACTGGCAATAGCTTCAGCAGATAGAAGCTCCCTGAAGGAGAAGGTGAGGGGACACTGAATGCCCTTTTTCCTTTGCCTGTGCTGCACATGGCCATGGCCTGGCAGAAGGGATGGGAGCTGAGCTGAGGCAGCTCTTTGGCACAGACAGGCTGGGGAGTGGGTCTTGGGCTGTTCAAGTGGCTCCCTGCAGCTGCACTAACAGGCTGTGGCTCAGACAGGTGAGGGAGGGTGGGTCAAACATGCTGATGCCATCACCAGATGGGTTTGCAGAGCAAAGAGCTGGAGAGGAGCAGCAGTGTAGGAAAAAATGCCACCTTTGTGACATTACTAATGCATTGTCCTGAGCAATAATGTGAGTTAAAGGCAAGCTGGTGTGGTTAATCCTTTACATGCCAAGCAAATAAATCAAAGCAGCACCTGACTCCAGGGATGGACCACCTCAATAGAAGTTGAAAGGGAAGGAACGGGAACCAATTGACATATGAGGATGCAGGAAAAAATGGTGATAATGCAGTGTAATAAACACAGCAGCAGTGTGACTTGCCAGCTTGGGAGAGCATTGTAGAAAAGGCAGTTTTATAGAGGGGCAGTGGGACAGATAACAGCTTGTGGATAATGCAGGGCAAATAGGGCCTTCAGAGGAGAGACTGAGCATAGGAAACAGCTCAAAAAAAAACCCCTAAAAACCAACCAAAACAAAAACAAAACAAACAAACAAAAAGGCAAGCCCCCAAAAAAAACCAAAAAAAAACCCCCAGTTCTAAAATTTGACTTTCAAAAGCATCCTATGCTAAGTCCTAGAAAGGTAGAAGTCAGAATTCAAGCAGTGAATGGTGCAGGGTGAAGGGGGTCTGTAACTTAGAAATTACAGGCTTCTAAGGGGGTCTGAGGTTAGAGCATGATGCTCATGTTCCATAAGATAAAAGACCTGAAACAACACTGGGAAAGAAGAGCCACACAGCTGAAGGTTAGATTAATAAATTAACAATATTGGAAGAGTGTTGCACGTAAACGTGACTGAAGAAGACTGAATTTATCAATGTGGAGAAAAACATGTTTATTTAATGTAGATTTTATTTACTGGAAGCCAGGGCAGAATTCTGACCTAGAGATGCAATGCAGAAAAAAGTCTGTAAAAACTTTGTCAAAGCCTGAATGTGAGGGAAGAAAATGAGTCAAAACCAAAAATCCAGACTATGAACCTTATTTTCCACTTTGATAGAGTAAAAATGCAAGGCAGGGCTGAGAAGAAGTGAGATAGAGAAAAAAAAAAAAAGATAAATTAAAGAAGAAATAACGATTGGTAAGCATTTTAGATGTTCATAATCATAGCACGTATCATCTTACACAGTACTGTTGAAGGAAGAAGAAAAAGTGTGCTTTTCTCTGGAAATGCTGCATTCCTGACTTGTCACCCACACATATCTCACATCCTTTCTTGCAGTTGACAGAATTCAGCATGTTCAGCTTCTCTCTCTGTATCTCTGTCTGAGTGGGTTTGTTTTGGGGTGTTGTGTGTTTGTGTGTGTGTGTGTGTGCCAACTTCTGTGCGTGCTGCAGCAGCAGCACAGCCCTGCCTTGTCACTCAAATCTGCTCTCACAGTGGGTGGAAGCATCATTTTGATACTTGAACAGGCAAGGCTGTCTTTGGCAGTGTTCCCCTCCAGCAGTTCCCACCTCTCTGACTCAGTACCTTAAAACGCCTTTGTTACAAATTTTCTTCTCGTTTTCCCACTCTCATACTTTATTAGCAGGGCTATTTTCATTTCTTGCAATCTGGTCATGTCCTCAGTTGCCTTGGGGGTGATTTTTATGTACAGGGCAGCGATTGCCTGCCTGCCCCTGTTTTTTCTTAGTTTTATAGAACTGCATTACACTCTGAAAAGGGGTTTCTGCCATGAACTCTGCCTAAAATTAATTACAGAATAAATAAATAGACATGCAACCTATTTTGACAATGACTGACAGCCCTTGCTCTGTCTATCAGCTGCTAGCTTGCCTGCATGAAATGAGAGAGTAGCTTTGATCCAGTGTCAGGTACCCAAGGAGAGCCAACACAAAATCCATCACTGCAAGTCTTTCTAATTGGCAATTGAGGCAGGGGCCAAGGGCTGCAGGGGTCAGGGGCTGCCTTCTCTCAGCCTGCCAGTGCTCACAGCTCCAGGAGGAGCACACAGGCAGCAGGAGCCATCCTGTCTGGTCTGCAGCTTCCCCCATCAATCCTCATGGATCCTCCTGGAGATTAGAAGTAAGAACAGGGGGCTGGAGGGGCTGGACTCTGGAATTCTGCAACAGGTACCTTGTTAAATTCGTGTTACAGCACGAGGCATTCACCGTGGTGACATTTCACTGCTGCTCAGGAGGATGTACCTGTCCCTCTGGTGCAGTGTGGGTTGAAGAGGAGGATTGGCAGCACTCAGATTGCTCCCTTTTCTGCACCAGGCTGGAATTGGTGCTCACACCCTCTGCATTCTTTGTAAGAGAGTATTTGCAAAGTTGAAATAGAGCCCAGGAGCTGCTTGTAGCATTGGGAATACTTGAGAAAACAGACTTTAAGAATATAGGTTTCAACATTCAAAATATTAACTTTACATTGTTCTTAAAGTTTCTATGGCTTCTGCTGATTCCAGCATTGAATTTAGGGTTATAAAGAGTTTATCTGCAAAAGATCTTGTCCTGAATCATTTTTAGTGGGGATTCTCCTGTTGTTTGGAAACACATCCTTCATTCTTTTTATTATGGTTGGGCCTCTACAGGGCAACAAAAATGCTTTATTTTTTTTTTTTAAGAAATGTATTTCATGTTGTTAAATACACCTAATAGTTGCACCTCTTGTAGCAATTTCTTAGCATGTTTTCTGTATTAAACCACCAGCAAACATACAGGCAAATTTGTGCATGTGAGTTACATTGTTCTTTCATATGTTTCTGAATTCATGCTGCAGCCTATGAGCTTGAAATTATGTCTGATTCCTTTTCCCAAAGAGCTTGTAGGATAGTGGTGCAGTTAAGAAGGCAGATTTATTCTGCAAGAGAAAATTCAGACTAAGCTAAAAGGATTAAAAAAAAGAAAAAGGGGAATACTGAGGAATTCTGTAATGAAGGAAGGAGAAAATAATTGACAGAAGTCACTGATGCCAGTGATGGACAAACATGATAGGTAAAAAGTGGACATGTAAGGAATTTTAAGTCTCTGATTTCAGCAAACTCTAGGGTATTTGTATGTGATCATTCCTACCCCACTTGGAGAAATTTAGAGACCAAAGAGAGCCACAGGCAGTAAGTACTGTAGCTGAGCTGGAACTAAATTTTATTGGTTTAGTATTATAAGAAAGTTTGCTTTGCTTCTGTCCAAGGTGGAAAGCACATGGAAACACAGTAAAATCTTATTAATGGATTTTTCTTCAACAGCATTATGTAGTATTTTCATACTTAATAAAAACTGGATACATTCATTTGATCTCTCACAGCTGCCTTTGAAGACTGCTGTATTATCAGTTACTTCTCTTTCTTCCTTTTTTGTACATGTGCAGCCCAAATCCATCTATTTGCACAAATATTTTCTGTTTCAATGGAGTTCCAATAAGTAGAATATTTCAAAAGGTTCCGAATGCAGCAAGGAAGTGGACATCCATATAAATACATGCAGGACCAAACCCATTGTGCAGCTCAGTTCTGGCAAGGCAGAAAGCTTTTCTCCTTCATAATGCTTCCTTTGGTGGCCAAGAATTTCTCTGCTCCCACTCTGCTCTGCTGAGCTGAATTGTGTTCGCTGTGCTGTGTGCCTTGTAATTTGGTTTTGTGCTTAATTGGTTAGCTTATCTAATTGTGTTGCAATCTACATTTTGGTTTTACTTTGCTTTGTCTCCCTGGAATTGTACTGGTGTTTGTTTATTTCATTAGGTTCTAAGTGTGCATCTTGGCAGTTGTGTTGGGATCTTCTTGGAGTCCTTGTGATGATGGTAAATGTCATTGGAGTGACTATGATTAAGTGGTATTGTAAATCACATTCTAGAAATACAGCTGTTGTCAGACATCCTTAGACATTTGCCATCCCTGAATAACAGAAACAGCCTGGAATCATAGCTTCAGATTTCAGCATGCATGACTTTTTTCACACCTACACTATACCTGGATTTTAAACTGTAATTTAGATGGTTTTCTATATTTAGTCCTTACTTCAGTAAGATTAAATTCAGTTAATCACCCCCCTTCACTTTCTCAAACAAACAAAAAAATCTCTGATTCAAACGTAGGAAAAAAGTGTTTAAGTATCTGCAGCTAATGTGGAACTGTGCAGTTAAACATGTTATGATTTAACTTTTCTGGTAAATTTAACAAGGCAAATAATAGTAACTAAAATGAGACCAAACCATCCTGCATTATGAATACCCTGAATGCTGCAGCCTGTGGGTGCAGTCCTGCATCAACTGCACTGCTGCTCAGCCACAGCTAAGCCACTACCAGAGGAGCAGTAGTTTTTACAGCATTCACTGGGAATGGTGTAAAACTTACCAAAATACTTGAAGAAATATTTCACTTTTTTTAGTTCATTCTTCTAGAAACATAAGTGATTTTGTTCTGTTAGCGTTTTTCTGTTTTGGATCACAACACTTATGTTTGGAAGGGAATTTCTGGTATTTGATGTTTGTCCTTTTTTCTTGTGCTTGAAGCATCATCTCTTTGATTCCTCACCATCTCCTTCCACTGAGATAGCAACTGAAACCTCTGAAATAGTTTAGTTTTGCCTTCCTCCGCAGTTTTCCTGGTGATGAAGTTATCAAAACATACAAATGAATATCTACATGCTGGTCTATGACAGTAGCTGATTTCAACATCTGTTGGTTTCCATCTGTTGGTGAAGTGAAACTTGTTTCTCTGCGTGGTCTCATGTCGACTTCACCGCTTATATCTGAAACAGGAATTTCACAGCTCTGATTCTGTGTTACTCACAGAAAAAAAAGAGTTGCTTTGGTTGCTTTGGGTTTTTTTCCTTCCTTTTCAAAGGCATAAAATAAGTGGCAAACTGATCAGCCTCATTCTTCTGTGGTAAATCAGAAGCAGAGCAAGGGAACTTCCATTTCCTTGAATTCCGTGATGCACGTGAAAAAGAGGTTGAACTGTGCTGCTCTTTAATGATGTAGCAGAGAGGGAGGACCTGATCTGGCTTGGCTGCAAATCACATTCCTGTGCTGTGTGGGGAACTGCAGTCTTCCCTTAGCACAGGCAGTGACAGTGGCAGAGCTTCTGCCATGGTGGAGAAAGGAACAACCAGGCTGACCAAGTGCTGAATGCAGAATGTACTGACAGGACCAAGTCCTCAAGACATTTGACTCCTGGCACAGCTAGCTGATTTATCAAGTGTCACTGCACTCAAATGGCCTCTTTTGTCTCCATCTCCAATCTGTAGTTTGTTTTATGCCACTTGAAATTCTTTTTTTTATGTGCAGCTGTGACTTCTCCGGTGAGACAGAACAGTGGTCTCTTTCCTTCCACCTGAAGCACTCCAATATCTTTATCTAAGATCTTTGCTGGTGGTTAATGAGATTAAGATAGGGAACTCACCCTCACAAAAGCAGTAATGGGGCTTCAGTCCTCTCAGTCCACCATTAAAATAGTTCTGAGGTATTTGATATTGCCTTAGTCTTGATTTCCTTAGTCCTATGGACTGCATTGTTATTGTTACTGAAAATATTATAGGGGTTAAATAATCAAGCAAAATTTACTTTTACCAGCTGATCAACCTCAAAGAGAGCATTTTAAAAAATTGTTGTGTTTCTGGAAATTGGTGCTGGTATGGGAAGAGGCATTTGTATTTCTTGAATAGATTTTTTTGTAACAGTTGTTAAGCCAAGCAATTATCTAATGGAAATAGATACTTTGTACAATGGTAGAGGAGGGAGCAGCAAGTGTTTTCTTTTTGAAGGATAGGCTCGTACTGAAGGCGTGAGACAAAATATGGCCTTTGTGATAAATTTGGGCCGAAGCAAAAGTTTGCTGAGTGTTCAGAAGAATGTAAATATTAATTGTGCAGTTAATGCTGTCCAGTCACTTCTATAAAAACCATGTCATTTTTTCTGTAGAACAGCTTAAGTACTTATCGATTGAGAACTTCTATAACTCCCAAAATGGAGGCATCCCCATATCTCTACAGGTATTCTAAATGAATTGAATTAATCATAGGCTTAAAAGTCTCTAGTGATCTTTGTTAAGTTTCCTGGGTTTAATTAAAACATCTGTGCAGTTTTAATTTATCGATTCATCCAACTCATATGTCATGTTTTTAACACACCCCAGCATGCTCTGCATCATTTTTAACCCGATTTCCACTTAACTAAAGCAATTAAATTCACCCCGGATTAATTAAAGCATCCATACTTTAGTGCTTAAGTCAGCGCGTGCTGCTTTCCCCAAATGGTTTCTGAATGTCAGAGATTTGACACACCTGATGAGTTTTTTGTCCTTCTGGAAATCCTTCTGTGGGTTTCCTCCTCGCTTGCTAAAGTGCAGTTTGGCAGCGCTTGGGAGCTCGGTGGGGCTGGGTTTGGGCAGCTGAGGTGTGGAGGGCAGGGCTTGGCTGCTGTCAGAGACCTTCCCTCTGGGTGATGACTGATGTTAAACTCTTTGAATTAGTGCTGTGTTCTCTAGTCCTAGTCTAGTCTAGTCTAGCATTCAATTCCTTTGGGTGTAGTGATTGTGTTGATTTTAAGCCATTTAGATCAAGATTGTTCCTACAAAAATAGGTATGACTTCATTTTAAGAGAACAGGAACTTGGTTGTAACTTTTGCAGTGAATCTTAAATTATTTGGGCCCTTGGTAGACAGTTGTAGGATTCAACTCTTGCATCTTGAAGCACATCTTCACCTGCAAACAGTTTCATGAAGTAGCTACTAAACCACTTCATGCCAGTGGCAGTTGTTCATAGTTGTTCCTTCTCCTGCTTTTCGGTGACTTTCTGGAAGATGACTTCTGCTTGGAGGAGCAGGAGCTCCTGGAGCAGCCTAAAAGATCTTTCTATCAATTTTTCTAATTGTCACTGTTCTTAAGAACGTTTCAGCCTGATGGGAGTTAGTGAACCTAGTGATCTCTGAAGAGCTGCCAGACCAGTCAAACACCATTCTTCCTGACTGTACAAGTAGGTTTGTGAGGCACAAAGAGCAGGTGAGAGAAAACACTCTTGGATTCATGCAGTCTCCCATTCCAGAATGATTTTCTTGGGCCTGATTTTGCTAGGGGTGGAGCAGCTTCTCACAAGGAAAGTAGTATAAAATCAGCATAAACTAGAAAAAGAGAAACAACAAAAACCATGAAGTGGTCCTAGAAGTTATTTCATATTTTCATATCCACAAATGAACTTCAGTAAAAACTAATAGGTTGGCAGATAAGTAGTGGAATGTGCAGCCAACTGATTAAAATAGGTTCAAACAGAAAATATGAAGGGAAGTGTTGTCAAACAAAAGCCTTGTCTTTTCAAGACAACAACTAAGTAGATTTATATGTCTTCTGATTTTTTAGAAATTTCCAATGGCAAATACTTGGTGTAACAAGGGATATGATAATTACAGGCAAATATTTGGTGTAATACGGGATGTATAATAAAACAAGGAATGTCTCAGTACTGTTTTGTTTATAATATTAATGTAAAGTCTAGAGCCAACATTTTGAATCAAGTTGACAGCAATTAATTTTTTTTTAATAACTGGGCTGATTTACTAAAATGCAAATGCTTTCAATTCCTTTGGGTATAGTGATTATGTTGATTTTAAGCCATTTAGATCGAGATTGTTCCTACAAAAATAGGTATGACTTCATTTTAAGAGAACAGGAACTTGGTTGTAACTTTTGCAGTGAATCTTAAATTATTTGGGCCCTTGGTAGACAGTTGTAGGATTCAACTCTTGAAACACATCTTCACCTGCTTACTTATTAATCTAATTTGTCCAATGAAGAGAAATTAATATGTGTTGTCTAACTGCTGCATATGCATCACCAAGATAAAGACCAAAAAGAGAAAAATGGCATTACAGTGTGACTCTGCTCTCCTCCATCAGATTGGGAACCAGGCAGCTGTACACAACATTTGTCTTGGCTCTTTCCTCATTTCTGCTCCAGTTTGGGGCTGACCTGGAGTGCATTTATAGGCTTCAGATTAGACTGTCAAAAACCGGAATCCATCTTCTTTATATGTTGGCAAAATCGTGCATAATCTCTCAGCAGTAGCAGCCTAATCTCTGCTAAAAGGAAGTCCAAGTGTGAGGTATTACAGAGTCTGAATTAATTATCCCCTGGAGGAGCTGCACCCAGGAGGGTCGCTGGTAGGGCTCAATGCTAAGAAGTTTGACCTACATCTGTCTTCAGTTCAGCTCCTGGTGGTCAGTGAAAAAAAAAAAAAAGAACAGTTTTAGTTTCATTATGCAACTGTGGATTTCACGCCTTTATATAACAAGGAATTTATGCAATTCCGTGTCCAAAGAGCGTAGCAGTTCTGCCCAAATCAGTGCAGTGAATTTCTGTGACTGAAATTTGCTTCCTCCTCCTAAACAAGAGCACCTACAGATAAAAATTAATATTTTTCTTAGGTGTGGCAAAACATACCTTACACAGGAGTTTAAATAGTGTCTCTTCAGAATGTTTTTATTCTGAGTGTGGGGTTTTTTTTTTGTTTAGAGGGAAGTAAAGCTGTAATGGCTGACACCAAAATTCCTTTCACCCAGGATTTCAGCTACGATGGTGACATACAGCAGATGGCTGAAGGAGAGTAAAAATTTTATTTGCTTCTCCATCAAATTCTTCTGGTTCCAGTGATAGTTAGGACTTTCTACAACAGACAAAGCCTCTTTGTGTTCAGCAGATTTTCATTCCGTGAATTTGTCTCAATTCTATGGTCGATCACAGAACGTTCTCCATGAGTTTTAAGTTGTCAATTATTCTTGCTAAGATTGTTTGATGGAGCAGTCAGCAGTACTCAGGCACTGTAGATGATTTCCAAGTGCTCTTTTAGTTCAGTCTTAAGCTCACACTTGAACACTCGGTCCTGATTTTCCATACTATTTACGTGGTGAACAAACGGCCAAGCTCATCTCTTGTGCACACCAGCTTGTGGTAAGAAGAATGTGGTTTCTATGCAAGATTGGGTCTTGCAAGCATGATGGATACAACATTCTGGTCCTTACCCCCAAGTTCCACCCCTTGGTGCAGTTTTGTCATGGGCATCTCACCACAAAATTCTGTGGTACACACATTAAAAAATAAGGTGGGACCAAAAATTACATTCTTTCTCTGCCATGTTTGAAAATTGACATCTGAATGTAAAGCTGAGCTGCTTGAAAAATCAGAATAATATGAGGGCATTGCTTTTGACCTGGTCCAGGACAGGGAAGCATTGTAGACACAAATTCAAAAACCTTTCCAGTCTGCATGTATTTGTGCCCAGAGACTCAAATAACTTTGAAGAGAAAGATACCAATTTGCCCATTTTACAAGGAGGAACTGCAAAAAGGCTGCAATAGAGAGCTGACAGCCTAGATCCCAGTGGTACAGGACTTTCTCTGCACCAGGGTAATGTCTGCTCTACAGCAAGAGAAACCAAGCCAGAACTCTGCCTTCACATCCTGTTTGGAGCTTCAAGTAGCAGGGGAAGGCCTGTCAACCCAGCAGCTGTGTAACTAATCCAAGTTCTTCAACAGCCTCCAAGAGTTTGTCTCCTCAGATATCCTTTGCTGGTTTCTTGCCATGCTCTAGAAGAACTGCTCTGGTGAGTATGTGTGTGTGAACCCTGGAAGAGGGTGTGCAAGGAGTGTGTACACAGGCTGCAGCTGGGACACCCGTGGGTTGTCACTGGCCAAAATGGTGATTTTTGATGCCAGACCCTTTGGGCATCAGCCCAGGCCATCTCCTCTCCTCATCTGTGTGTGATAGGCTGTTACCAAATCACCTTTCCTCATGCATCGTAACATGAACATAACTCCAAAATATCCTTTAGAGAGAGAATTTTTAGAGGGATGTTTGTCTTGTCTTTCCTGCATGATTGATGTTCTCAAATGTGTGCAGCCCACAGGACTCAGAGGTCTGTAGTGTTTGTTCATCAGCTGAGCCCCGTGTTAAAAACTTAGTCTGATTTTGTTCAAATACCAGTAAAGGGCATAATCCCATAAGCAAGGAAAGTTCAGAGTTAGTAGCTGTTGTGCTAATCCAGACCTCACTCAGGATGTACACCCTTGGGCCTAAGTTGCCTGAGTGTTCCCATAACTACTCCTGAAGATCTCTTTCCACTTTTTGCCAGTGCTGGTGTAAGATATGCAATCAGTCTCTCCACAGAAACGAGATGGAGCTTGGTTGTTCCCTTACATAAACCATCTTCCTTCACATTGCTTCAACAGACTGTGAGCAATCACTTCTGTCCTGGACCAGGGGCAGTCCACTTCAAATGGGGAAACACAAGCAGTCCTAGATAACAACAACTCCAGCATATTCTTGAGGAGTTTGCACATCAGCTGATGCTGCCAGGATGTAAAATGAGGGTGGACTGGTTTGGGTCTCATCCTGCAGCAATATGATCTAGGAAATAGGCACAGCAGAATCCTTTTTAGGCTACCTGCTCCTGTTCTCTATAGAAGAGCAGCTTGATGATTCCCTCTCTTCCTCACACAGGACAAACTAAAAACCCATAGCAAAAAAAAAAAAAAAAAAAAAATTGTGAAGAATGACTTCAAGTGGCAAGCCAGGTTCTTATAATAACCTAGACCTTCTTGCATTCTTGCTTACATGTTTCTCCTGCAATTTTAGTGACATGGCAGTCTTGGAAATGCTAAAATTTGTCCCAGAATCTGTCATTTTTCTTATTCTCAAAGAGATATTCCTAGAGTTTGCAGAATAACTCCAGCAGGGGGTTGTAGATTAAACTGTGGGTTTAAGTTGCAAGTGTCTTAATCTTAACTGTAGCCACTTCATCCCTAAGGTTAAGTGACAGATTCTCTTGTTTGTCCAAAGTCAGTTCTGGTGTCACTGGCACCGTGACTGCCCTGGCAAACCCCTGAAGGCAGATTGCTGTTCAGCTCAGAGACAAGCTTCATGAGGACTGAACAGATCCATGAACCACAGCGAGACCTCTGACCTGACAGAAACATGAAGAAAGGAATGAAAAGCTGCGACAGGGCTTTCAGCTCTTCTTAAATTCCTGAAGCACTGTAGCAGAGTCAGGGAGCACTAAAAAACTGCAGTGGGAGCTTTTTAGCCCAAGACCCAGCACCATCCAGTAACCTTTCTTCTGCCATGCCAGGCTCTGGCATCCCAAAAGCTGAACCCTGCAAATCCAGGTCAAAAGCATGAGCTAAGAGTGACTTACCTACAGATAAGTACCAGGTAGCAGATACACATCCCCTTTAGCTGGTCTGCAGTTACCCATTGCTTAATGAGGCTTAGGGGCAAATCTAGCAGAGAGGTGATCTTATAGCAGGTGTCTGGCACAGAATTACAGGTCCAGACCATTCTAGCTAGGTCTAGACTGGTCACAGTTAAGTGGCTTGGATGTTTTTGTTGTTTTGGTTTTCTCTTTCTATTTATTTTTAAAATGGTTTAGTTCTGCTCAGTCCCTCTTTCAAGGGAGTGTGCTGGTTAAATTGAGTTATTGTCTTCGAGTTTTCACGCCAGAGGAGAGGTTTTGCAGAACAGAAATCCTTTCAGGAGTTGAGTCACGTGTTGACCTGTAAAACAACAAAACTAAAAGAGCTGTCCCTCACTTGTATCCAGCTTGTGACTCAGCTTTAAGTTTTTGTCCTTATAACTACTTGAATAAATGTGATTTGTCCAAAGAAACTGTCTAATGCCCACAGATTCATTTAACATTCCTGGGACCTGCCCTTTCCATGCAGCTTTATCACAGTGTGGTGAGGAGCTGGGTGGGCAGAAGCAAGTGTGTCCTAGTGCAGCTACCCCAAACTTCAGCGTATCGTCTTTAATATTGTTCTACAGTAGAAGAAAAAGAGGCCAAAAATATTATACATATTAGATGGCATGCAGCTCATATATCTTTGGTCTTAATTAAATAATTCTCAGCACTCTAAATTTTAGCCACCATTTCAGGTTAGAAATCTGAATTTGATTTTTTCTGATCAATTTTTTCCCATATCAAATAAGAAAATTCATTTTAAAATCTATCCTGAAATGTGTTTTTGCAGCAGATCAATGGGACAGCTGAAATTAATAAGGATTGCAGGACTGAACAATGGAGAAGTTGAATAACTGGACCACTGCACATTTCTTTGTAGGAAATCAATTACCTGGGTTCTTCTTGATCATTCGGGTTAAGGGGATAATAGAAGCCAAGAAGACATTAGGACCTTTTAATGATTAATAGTAGCTTTTGAGTGTATTTTTGGCACTGTAAAACTGGGTGTTCATTTCTAATTACTTTGAAAAGGGAAAAGACAGCGAAATACTTTTCTGTCTTTATCAAACTGCATCAGAGAGAAAAGCACAAAAGTTCTCCAAGCTTTTCTCAAAGACTCACTTCATTATTCCCATTTTCTGTTATTTCTCTGTTATTATTTCCATCTCTCTGGCTAGTGACCACACACCCAGGCTTTGACAGGCAGGGAAGTTCACAGATTGCCATGTTGCCAAGGGAGACACCAGCACATAGCAGTGAATGTGACTTAGTGAAACATTTATATGCACCTGGGTTTTAATCAACCACTTGTTTCTCTCCATTGCTCTGCATATGTACAACATCTGATTCCTGGCACCCAAGACCTACTGGCTACTTTTATTATTCATAGGCTTCACTTCATTTGCATAAATGAATATTTGTTCAGAATGTTTTACCCCCTTGAATAATACAGTGGTGAGGGGTAAGGGTTAATGAAACCAGGGATCTCCTAATTAAAGTGGGGAGCTGGTCAGAGCAACGCTCATACGACCAACATGGGTAGATCATGTGTTCTCCCTTTATTCTCCTAAGGAGGGGGATTAAATACAGTTTCAGATAGTTCACAGTTACAGGTGTTTTCTGATTGGCATTCAGTGTAAAAAGAATGTAAACAATTTCACCCTTAAGGAAGCCACCATAACCACACTATAACTGTGCTTTCTAATACTAAAACACACCTTAAAGTGAATTTCTAACTGTGCCACAGGTCTGGCTGCTCCTAGACAGGCCTGAAACTGAGGCCCAGTTTGGGGTAGTTCAAATCTCATCCCAAAATACCTCATGGCCACGTTCCCTAAGAAATTCTCTATAGGTTAATGGTGCTTTCTTGCCAGTACACACAGGGGAAAAGCTGTCACTGGGATTCAGGGGAACAAGGGTTAGCAGGGATAGTGGTGGCAGGGTGCATTTGTAGCTGGAGGCCTGTGTCATTCTTGGGTTCAAGATTGTTACACTGAAAACCAAAGGCTCTAAAAAAGTTGGGGGACATTACATTAAAGAGGTGTTATGGGAGAAGAAAGATGCCATATAATAAGCTGCTGGGGGGAATGAATATTTTGTGTTCTATGAAAATCGCATGTTACCTAGAGAAACAAAGCAGAGTAATGTCAAACTCAAATCTGTTCACATTATCTCATTACTTATCCCAAACATTATCAGTATTCTCCAAAGAGTAGGAGTTGTATTCTCAGAATGCCCAGCACCTCTGTGCTTTATTAAATAGCAATCAAATTATTTGTTTGGGAAATGAAGGACTGAACCACCACGAATTATCTCAGATTTTTTTTTCCTCCCCAGTAAATGAACGTATTTGAGTATAAGTGTTTGATAGTGGATTTTTAGTGCACTTTACACGACTGCATGCATGACCCTGTGTGTTGTTTCTCTTTCATTCCCTTTTCCAGCTGCCTGCCCGGTTCTGTGCAGTGGCAATGGTCAGTACTCCAAAGGCACCTGCTTGTGCTACAGTGGCTGGAAAGGTCCAGAGTGTGATGTGCCCACCAGCCAGTGTATTGACCCCTCATGTGGAGGGCATGGTTCCTGCATCGAGGGGAACTGTGTCTGCTCTGTGGGCTATAAAGGAGAAAACTGTGAGGAAGGTAGGATATTTATTTTCTCTGTTGTTAGTCTGTTTTCTGGGTTTGGGAGTTATTTAATGGCTAGGAAAAAAGGAAAGAATAGAATAAAAATCTAAGCATAAAACTCCTAGAGTGGGTAAAAGAGAGTGAAAATGTACTCTATCACAACTTTACTGATCTATCAGAGTCCAGACAAAACCTCAGGCCTTCTGTATACATTGTTTTGCAGTATTAAGAGTGTCTGCCACAAGTAAACCTGAATAATTCCTTTGTGGAAGAGCAAAGAAAAACCTTTTCTTATGGATTGTGTTTACCTAACAATTTAGATGTGAAATTCAGAGGAAAAAGGAGCAGTGGTAGACAAAATTGTATAGCTTCAACTTCACACAAAGCACGTATCAATCACTATTAAGACAGAAACTGATGAAAAATATTTGAAAGACTTGGATATCCATGTTACTCACAGACTTAATGTGGGGTAAATTTCTCCTCTTGGCCATATCATGTAGGATTAAGGAAAGGTAGATAGCACACACCAACAGTAACTGTCCTTTAAATGCAATAAAGCTTTTCAGGTTGAAAGTGTCCAATTCCTTGAGTATGTAGAATGAACAAATTTTAAAAAATAACCCATGCAAAACGTGGTCATAAATTAAGCTCAATACTGGTTGCATTCACAGAGTTTTCTGTTAGAATGCACAATGTAAATCGGGCTCCTTTTCTTTTTAAAATATAATACTGTGCTCCAGAGTTTTTAATCCTCCAAAGAGAGAAGCAGCTGGAGTATTGAAGTGATAGGGCTGGGATGTCATGCTGTTGGGACTGAGGAGTCTCCCTGGATCATTCTGAATGGGTTGCAGAGCTCTATTGATACTTTGTGTATCGATTTTTATCTTACCCATAGCAAACAGCTGTCTCTCCCATCAGAAAACAAAGGGAAGAAAACTGTGGATAAACAAACCACTAAAGGTTTTATTCTCAGAGCTGCAGACATCGCCTTTAGGACAAAATCTTGCATTAGTCTGAGTGAACTTGTGGTAAAAGGAAAAAAAAAAAAAGACAAACCAAGGATCGTCACTGGTGGGATTGCAATTGTTTGTTCAGATCATTCCTGTCACCTTCTTCCACTAAATGCTCTCAACACTGGTTATTAGAGCTTTTCTCCAGAATTCAGTTGAAGCCAAGAGTTTTTGCATTGTTTTTAATGGATTACATTTTAAACTATAGCCAGAAAATACTGTAATGTCCTTTTTTTTCCCCCTTAGAACTGATAGTTCTCAGTTCACCCTGAGTGTATGATAATAGGAGATATTCAAAAATTATCTGAAATGCCTTGCTTTAACTGTCTTTGTCATCAAAGTCAAAGATGGAAAAGACTGTCTCTGACATGCTCTACAGCACACAGTCTATTGCCAAGAAATGCAGAACCTCTCTTTCTGGTATTAACTGCAATTCTTTGCTGGGTCTCATTGAGTTTTATGGATTTCTTCATATTTTCTGTTGTTGTATAAATGTTTGTGTTATTAGAGAGATTATGGTAGATAGCCTAAAATGATCTTTGTTTCATTTAATTCAGGAAATTGTACCTTGCAAGCCATTCCTCCCTCACTTTGATTGTCATGACCTCGATTGTACTTGCATGGAATTCTCTCTCTGCTTTCAGTTCTCTAGAATGGCTGTGGGCCATGGATCCCCACGGATCTATCCACCTTGGATCCCCAAACTCCTGTAAGAGGAATAGGCTCCTGTAGTGCTTAACCCATCTTATCCTCAGGGGAATGTTTGGAATGGTGAAGCAAAGGCATCAGCAGCTCCAGAGGAGTTTATAGAAAAAGCCTTTTTGCAAAGGTGTTGTGTTAACTCCTGCCAAAATTGGGAACACAACAAAACTGTCAGCCAGCAGAGCTTTTTGGGAGGTGAATGGCTGTGTGGATGAAAGGATATACATTATTTAATCAACACTCTGCTTAGAAGAATATGTTTCTTCCTAGAAAGATAAATGGGCAGGAGGTATCGATTGCAAATTTGGAAGGGGCCAAAAACATGACAAGAAAGGTTAAAGTAAACTTTTGCATATATGATTGGGAAATAAATAAGTCAATGAATTAATTTGAAAATAAATAAAAATCAACCATCATGTTCCTACTCTAAAATTCCATTTCTTTTGTACATACTTCTCACATTAATTTGAGTGCTATGGGAGAAAGGGTACACTATAAAGTGGTGTCTCTCTAATTAATCATCTAGTCTTAGTTAAATTTTTTGCATTAATAGAAATTTTACACTTTTAATGGTAGAATAACAGAAATAATATTTCTATATTTATATATAATATGTGAAATCTCCTCTATTCATTTGAACTTCCAAAAGGAATGGCAAAGGTTGATTCATTTGCCATTTTCCAACTAGGATATTGAATTAAAATAAGTGGGTCAGCATTTTTTTTTTCTTCCCAATAGCTTTTTATTTCTGATATTCATCATGGTTATATTGTTCAAACAATTTACCTGAAATGAAAGTGACACCAGAATCAATATTTTTGATGCACAATTTTTGCAGCATAAACACTGTTTTTCTATTAACAAATTTGCACAGAAGATGAAGTGGGGTATTTGTCAGGCTTCATTCAGTCTGCTTTGAAGGGGGGACACAAGTGAAATTGCCAAATTAGGTTAAGTTAAGGGTGGTTTTCTTGTCACTTTGCTGGTCGAGTCATTTTTCAATGACATTTAACTTGGTAAGTGTAATTCATGGCTCTTTGGGGACTCCATGGTACATATTGTTCGGAAAACTCCTTGACCTCCTTTTTTGTCCTTAAGGATATAAATTGCTTTCAGTACCTTTTTTTGTCAAATCTGCAGAGGGCCCAATACTAAATGAGCTCTAATGATCTGAGCTGCCAGGGGGCTGTGAGTTCCAAGCCTAACGTGCTTGCTAAGGCACATTCTCCTTTGTTTAAACACCAAAGACGGTCCATTTATAAATCCTGGTTAAATACCATTGTAAACCCTGCTACACCTCAGGGCCAGAACCTCTGCAACACCAGTCAGTGCAGTTCCATTGCAGGTAATCACATTAAGCTCATTTCAGCAGCGAGGATCTGGCCCGAGATGATAACTCTGAGCGTGGATTAAAATAGAAGGAGATGGGAGCTCGGAGTAAAAACTCTCCCCAGTTTAAACTTTGCAAGCTACTACTTACCCAGATGATAGAACAAAACAGCTGTAAAGCACATTTGTCTAGAACAAAGGACCAAGGTGTTTAGTGTGTTATCCTGTAAAACAAGAGAGATTGGGGGCTTAGGGGCATTGATAGGCTCATTCTGAAGGAATAAATCAAAGCTGCATGAGCACTGTAATTCGGGATAGAGGGAAGGCACTTAATTTATGTAGCAGAAGGTGGTGTTTTCCATATGCTCCACATTCCTTTCATTAGTGCTTTCATTTGAGAAGGAAGATGATACATTCCTGACAGGGAGAGTACATTATGACTTATCATTATCTCCTAAAGTTAGCTGTCCTATAACAATGTTATACACGTATTACCCTTCTGCATTTTCTGTTAAAATATATATTCTAAAAAAAAAAAAAAAAAAAAAAAGAATAAACCAGATGTAGGGGGGAAGTAACCTGCATCCTTAAAGTAGATTGACCTAAGTTTTTGTGTACTTTACTTCTTTATTCAATCAGACTGTTCTATCACAGCTCTGTGTCCATTGAGCTCAACAGAAATTGTATCAAAGATGCATGTAGACTTCATGTTTGATGTCTGATGTGAACTTCAGAAAGGTTATAGTTTGGCTAAGCACAAAGAAGGAGTGACAATACAGGACAAGCACTCTGCGTAATTTAAAACAGTTTATGAATTTATCAACTTTGAGGTGACCCATAAACCAATCTCAGTTTACCTGTAAATAAGAAATTGCATTGTAATATTTTCATGTCCAATTAACTCAGCTTCAAATCTTAAAGAAAAAAAGAAAAAGCAAACCCAAAATGATAGCCAACGTCATCATTAAAATGAAAGTCTTGTAAGAAATTTTACAGTAATTTGTTCCTGTACTATTGTATTCTGAGTTCTATACTGCTGTATTCTGATAACTCATTTTATTGCATCTCTAAATGTGCCTGTGTCAATCCCCTGCCTGTATCTAATCTATATCTAATCTTGCTTTAAATGTTCTGCAACTAAATAAAATAGTTTGACAGGGCTCTATGTTTGTAGAAAAGTTGAGATTTGAAAGACCAAGTATTGTTCACATCAGGTGGAGTGAAAATGTCCCTGCCTTAATTTAGGAGGATCAGTTTGGAAAAGATGAGAGATAAATCACTTTCATTATAAACTCAGATCTTCCTGAAGCAGTGAGAGAGAATGCAAATCATTCTGAGTCCTGCTGTTGTGAGCTAATATATACCATGAGATGAATTCAAGTTATTTAAGACGTGAATTTGACCTTGGCCTTCAATTCCATGGCAAAAGGCACTTGGTAAAACCTCCATGTGGGTATTGGCAGTAAAGTGTAGTATTGTTATACAGATTCAGGATATAAGATAAAAATTTGGAAACCCATAATGTTACTGATAAAGTTTATTTGAAAGACAGCTTGTAACATTCCTTTATGGGACTGAAATAGCAACTGAAATTTTGTTGCGTCATTTTCTGTCATAACCATCTTCACTTCGTTGTTTCTGGGTTGAAATCCATATCTGTATCTGGATTTACTTCTTTAAGAGAAACAATCTGCTGGTTTAGAATATGGCTTGAAGTAACCAGGGCTCTCAGTTTCACAGCTCAGCTACTAATGGATCAAACACTCAGAAGTGTCTGAATGATTAGGAGTCTAAATGAATCTGAAAGCCACTGACATTTTGACTTCTGTGTACTTGAAGTGTCTGTCCTAACATTCAAACAATGCTCTAACATTTCAATAGTAATAATGGCAGTTTTTATAAAAATACTCCAAATAAAAAAAATCCTTCAAAACTGCAAATTATTAACTTACTTTGTAATTGAAGTACAGTGCATGAGTCATTGGAGCTTCAGTGTATTTCAGAAGAAATGTCTCCAGGTTGATGTGTGGAACTCTGACTATATATATATTTAAGTGCTATTTTTGAGCCTTCATGCTTCTCCACCACAGCATTCCTGCAGTAAACTGTCATTGCACAGTCAAACCGTGCTTGATTTATTTAATATAAAATGTAAATTACTTCCCTTTCCCATTCTCAGACCAGGCATTAATACGACTTGGAGAGAACGACCTCGGTTTGCTTTATTTATCACCGCGGTACGGACTCCTCAGAGCACGTTTCCCAGGCATGCCCTGGTGTGGAGTGACCCTTCTGTTCATGGCTTTTGTCCCCTGCTGCAGTGGATTGCCTGGACCCGACGTGCTCCAACCACGGCGTGTGTGTCAACGGGGAATGTCTCTGCAGCCCGGGCTGGGGCGGGGTGAACTGCGAGCTGCCCAGAGCCCAGTGCCCCGACCAGTGCAGCGGGCACGGCTCCTACCTGGCTGACACGGGGCTCTGCACCTGTGACCCCAACTGGATGGGCCCCGACTGCTCCGTTGGTAAGAAAAACAGGTTTTTTTCCTCATTTTGCAATCATGTTGCTATTCTGTTAGATTATCGCTGTGCCTCAAGCTATGGCGAGTTTGAGATGCAGTAATAACTGAGGAAGTTGTCTTTGCTACACGATTGGGCTTGTTTAATTTCCTTGGGAAGAAGTGTGTGTATACCTCTGTATATATTTTCATGACCTTCTTTATTTGGGGCTGTGAGGTGGGTGCAGGTTAGGAGTTTGTGTTTTGGGGCTGGGAGGTGGGTGCAGATTAAGAGTTTGTGTTTTGGGGCTGGGAGGTGGGTGCAGGTTAGGAGTTTGTGTTTTGTTCTAACACTGATTCTCTTTTAGACTACACAAGTTACGTAAGCGTACTTCTGTTTCCCAACTGCAAATGAAAATGTCCATCATTTATGGGGAAAAAAGTACAGGGAATTTTGCTTTTACGTTGCAAGTTGAACCTTGAGATGATGCTGTAGGTCAAAGCCAGGTCTCTCAAAACAATATTTACATTTTTCACAGTTATTCAGTTATTTCCGAAGGTTAATCAGCTGGAATACCCCACCAGTGATATGAATATCAAGATGTGTTTTCTGCTTTATGGATAAGCAGTCAGAAAAATTTGAGAATGAGAGTTTCACTGCCACTTTCTTTGGTGATACATGGGGCAAAAGACCCTTCTGCTTATCTGCAACTTCACCTGGCAGAGAACAGTAGAATTTTTGGAGTGAGACACCGGATAACTGACCACGTTAGTAATAGGAATCCAAAATCTCTCCTTGGAAAGTGACTTTTACCCATCATTCTAAATGACCCTGAATTGCTGCCATTCTCTGCCAGATGAGTTTTAGGTGAGTTTCAGTCTCAATTCTTAGCAAATCAATATCTGTCAAAATCACCCAAGGTCCAGGTTTCAGTAAAGCAGAGCCACCTGCTCCCCTCCTTTGCTGCTGGGGACAGCACCTGTGACACTCTTTGTGTCTGTGTGGAGGATGCAGCTCTGCAGGTCTGATGTCCAGCGTACATTAGCAGATTTTTTAAAACTGATGCCTTTGATTGGTTACCTAGAACAGAGGCTCTTCAAGGTTAAGAGAATAAAAGTGTCTATTTATTAAAGGCCTTTTATAGATACGCCTTGGGCAGTCAAAAGCCTCCCAGAGACTACACCCAAGATGGACGATGGGTTTTTCAGACAATTTTAAGTTTGGTCCATGTACATATCAGGGGTTTCTCCTCCAATTAACAGCTTCAGGTAATGAAGTCATTTACCCCCAGCTTGCTCCTGCTCAATTCACCTTTGTTTATACTTTCCAGGGCCCGAAGCTCTAGGGTGTCCTTGAGTTTCAGGCCTAGAGGAGTTGTTTAACTGTAGCCAGCAGCTAACACTTTATATGGAACTTAAGAGTTACGTGCTAATGCAATACAAGACCTGAAAAACAAAAAATCTTAAGGCGTCAAAGCGACTTTTCAACAAAAGGTTTGCTTTTCAACAAAAACCAAACGCCGGCGCTTTCCACCCGAAGGCGAGCAGGCCCGGCTGCTGAGGGGCCGCGGCCTGGCGCAGAGGCCCGGCTGCTGCTGCAGCTCTCCCTCTGCCCGGCGGCCGGCCGTGACTGCTGTTCTCTCTCCTATAGAAGTGTGCTCGGTGGACTGTGGCACCCACGGCGTGTGCATCGGCGGGGCCTGTCGCT
The DNA here is from genome assembly GCA_027886175.1 of Phylloscopus collybita. Classification (NCBI taxonomy): domain Eukaryota; kingdom Metazoa; phylum Chordata; class Aves; order Passeriformes; family Phylloscopidae; genus Phylloscopus; species Phylloscopus collybita. The sequence continues at coordinate 1,402,330 of JAJNNQ010000019.1, read as the reverse complement.
GCGAGGAGGGCTGGACGGGAGCGGGCTGTGACCAGCGGGTGTGCCACCCGCGCTGCACCGAGCACGGGACTTGTAAAGATGGGAAGTGTGAATGCAGAGAGGGCTGGAATGGGGAGCACTGCACCATTGGTAGGCAAACGACAGGCACCGAAACAGGCACATATTGCTTTCTTTTCATAAATCGTAGAGACATAGTTGCTGTCGTGGATTGTAATGGGCTGTTCCCTTAAGGACCCAAGTGCTCTCGAGGGTTAAGGCTGACTCGAAATGTGCTGCTGGGGGGAGTTCAGGTAGGCTCTGGGAATTGTTTCAGATCGGTAAGAAAGCAGTTTATAGAGGGGGAAAAAAAACCAAACCAAACCAAACAAAACAAAAAAAAAAACAAACCAAAACCAAAACCAAACCAAACCAAACCAAAAAAAACAAACCAAAACCAAACCAAACCAAACCAAACCAAACCAAAAAAAACAAACCAAAACCAAACCAAACCAAACCAAACCAAAAAAAACAAACCAAAACCAAACCAAACCAAGCCAAAACAAACCAAAACAAAACAAAAAAAAAAAAAAAAAAAAAAAACAAAAAAACCAACCCCACACAGAAAAAGAAACCATAACAACAAATTCCACATTAGTAATTAAAGATGTAATAAATGCTACCCTGTGTGATATCAACAAATACACCACATGGTGCTATGGGTGATATCCCAGCGTCATCTGAGCCTGAATGATTTTCAAACTTAGCTAAGCATCCCTTTGTGTGAATGGCCTCCGTTTTAATTTCCCTGTCTGATGCATCAGTGCTCTGCTGCTGTTGTACATCACATGTGAAAAACACCCCCAGCAGCAGCACCCAGAGCAGGGGTGGAGTGCTGGGGGAATGTGTGCTCCTGGTGGTACAGGAGCAGCTCCCTGGCATTGCCCCCTGCTCTGCTGTTTGCACAGACACAGTGCCAGCATGGGCTGCTGTGAGCCCCTTCCCTGAGAGCCTCACAATCTCAGCTGGGCTCTGTCAGCCTGGGAAGTTCAAAAAGGTCATCCTTACACAAAGCAATGATGTTCCTCTCAAGTACCGTGCTTGAAAATTTACTCTGAGGAGCAATTAATTGCTCCTAAGTGAAGTCCTTCATTTTGTCTCTACAAGCAGTCAGACAGTCTATTTGGATTGTTTTGAAAAGTTACTTAAAACAAAGGAGAGAACTGCTATTTTCTCTGAGCTGTAATCAAAAATGGGAAATTCTTAGTGATCACATCCCTTCTGAGAAGTCTGAGCAGATTTATCTGAAACAAGAGTATCCCATCTACTGAGACTGTGAGGTTCAGGGAAGTGTGCTTTCCTCCAGAGAATTTTTGGAGGACTGTGAGGTATAGCTTAGAAGAAATCTGGTGAGTCCAAATCCAAAGTCATGTTGTTTTCATTATCTTAAGGTGGTGAATTGAAGCAAGAAAAGAGTAGGTCACTTGAGATTTTCATGGCCATCAGGGACCCTAATGGGACAGTCCTATTACAAGTGAATTGTTATTTCTTTACTTAAACGTATAGTGAGATTCTTGCATCCCTCAAGCTGTTTTTCTTTTTCATTCCCCTCTGATTTCTCTTTGGATATACAAACCATTTCCAATACACACATGAGTTGGAAACTAAAAGTATACTCCTATTGGAGAGATTAAAAAAAAAAAAAAAAAAAAAAAAAAAAAGGAAAAATTGATACATCTTTTCAGGGCATATCCTTTGATGTTGTGGTGCTGCATGCTTCCACCACACTGTGCTAATATGATTTAAATCAAAGCTTTTATGACTGAACACTTTGTGACCAGCACAGATGCAGAGTGTTTTTTTCATAATTGCTTTCAGACTTCCATCATATCAACATACCTCTGCTAGATTAATCCAGGCATTTTGTTTGCAAAGTTCTTCCCAGATCGTTACAAAATGCCTAGTTTATGATTTTTTCATTAAATTCTGTAATAATTGCTTATTTCAGAAGTTGATGCTTCGCACAAAATTTGTTTTGCTTTATAATCTCTTAGTAATGTGCCAATGTTTAGAAGTAATTAGTGTATGTAAAGTCTTCATTACTGTGCAGACAAAAAGATGCCTTTTACCAAGATCTCAAAATTGCAAGCTGAACTAGTGAACTCTGAAGTGAGATTTTAAGTCTAATTTTCAGAGCTTTGAACTAGATATCTTCCTTATTAGTGATGTGTATCATCAGTTCTTTCCAGAGGAAGGGTGATACTTCTGGAGTGATTAAAATATCATAAGCTTTTTTTGTTTGGTATGTATTACACAGATTTCCTTGAAACTTAATGTGGTCCTGCCTGTGGCAAAGATGAGACTAGTGCAAAAAATTCAGGTATGCCCTTCTAGTTATCATGGATGAAATTTGTGCAGTCAGAAGTTATCTGTTGCATGCAGACAGATATTCTTGTGACAGGTCTGTATTAGTATGAATTTTCACATGGTCATGTCCTGAGGCCATTTACAAAAGCACAAAGGCTGATGCCAGGAATGGGATTGAGTTCAGAGGGACAGCTCAGTGTGACCCCACTGGTTCGTGAAACACAGAGTTCAGAGGAAAAGGCTGGTAAAAGTGATTTTTGTCAGTATTGGTACGAAATTTCTAGAAGCTACCACTGGAAAATTTGTGCTTAGGGTGTGAATTGATACTTTGGTGCAATGATGAGCTGCTCAAGATATTTTAAACGTTGGTGTGAAGAGCTGAAGTGCACTGAAATTTCACAGAAACTCACTATCATTTAGAGTACTGCCTCTGTGGTTTCATTTTCAGCCGAATGTTTGACACACCATTTAAGGTCAGAATTTCTGAGGAGTGCCCACCTAAAAAGATGACACAAATTAGTTCTTTTTGGAAGGTACCTGACAAACTGCAGTCTGTTTGTCCTAAGGCAGCAAATGCAAATCCCGTAGGAGTGGTTATTTACTCTGAATTTCTGCTTTTGCTACACCTAGTCTGAAATGAAGTCAGCAGGAAAACTTGCTTTGATTCCAGTGACTTTAGGCCAAGTCCACTCAGAACAATTGGATCTATGAGGAAGAAAAAGAGATTTCTAGATACAAACCATTTTCTTTTGTTTGTGTTTCTTTACCAGTTTCTTTGTGCTGTATTTACATGGCAGTGGAAAAGAAATCATCATAGCAACCTGCAGGTATCCGAGTTCGTTCAGGATATTTTATTCTATTTGATATCAAATTAGGCTTTAATAGATGCTTGGCAGAATGCACACTCCTTGTCATTTCACTGTTGAGTATCTAAGCTCGAAAGTTTTAACAGAAGTGCATTTTTTTTCTCTCTGAATTATCTGGTTTAAGAAAAGCACTGAGAAAATCCTCCCAGAACAGCAGTGTGAGCTCAGTGTTAGCGCAGTGTTTGTGCAAAGCAGCTTTTGCCTGTGTGCAGTAGAATTATGTGTAAGAATCAATGCAAATAAAAATGCATGCTCTTCCAAGTTACACAGATTTTGATAAATCTATATCCAAATAATATGAAAGTGAAAGGAATGGGTGTCTGGTCTTGCTCAGCTGCTGTTTGAAGCAAGAGCAGAACTTCAGTTCGCTTTGCTACTTCAGGTAAGAAAAGAAATTGCTTACTGGAGTGGTGATAAAGAAAATTAATCTTTCCCCAGTGCAAAAATAGACCTGTCAGGATATGTTTATTAAGTGATTACTATTCATTGATTGCAATTATGGAGGAAGTTATAACTAAATAATAGAGGGTAATCTAGATGAAAAAAAAATATTGGAAAACTAATAACAAAGTGAAAGAAAGGTATAGAAGTTGTTAATCTTGAACCCGTTTCATGACAGAGATTTAAGATGGAGGATTTAGCTTTTCCTTGAATCGTCTGAATGTTGTTAAAGCATGCTGTTATAAAACAGATCTGTTACTTTCACTGAAAATAATATCTGGATGTTTAAAACTGTTGTTTTTAAATGCTTGCAGAGGATGTTCTGCACATAAACTGTCAAGATAGTATTCCAAGGACAGTGTGATATATATGGAGATCTTATGAAACAGTCAGAAATACCATTTTAAAAGTGTAATTCCATCTGTAATTCATATCCCTGGAGTATGGACTCTAAATAAGTTATTGGTAAAACTCTCACTGGGAGACCAGTGAAAGCAGGGTTTAATCCTAGACATTTACAAGTAAAATTTAAATGTCTGCAAATGGATCTTTTAAGGTGAGCTCTGACCAGAAGGTGATAGATGAGGTTTTCTTTCTGGCTGCCTGTCATATTCCCAAACCTTGCTCTTGTCTGCTCATGTCCTCCATTAGATGTAGGTTAAGCCCTCCTTTTCAGACAGAAAGTGGGAAAAAATTGTATTCAAGGCTATTTGCTAATATGAATACTCTGCTGCAGATTTTGATCCTGACAGTTCTTATATTTTATGTTCTTTTCTTTTTCTTTTTCTTTTTCTTTTTCTTTTTCTTTTTCTTTTTCTTTTTCTTTTTCTTTTTCTTTTTCTTTTTCTTTTTTTTTTAATGCAAATGAGCTCTACCCCTGGTACAGACATTGAAGCTGAACCTTCACCTGCCTGCCTGCTGGCAAAACACAAACAAGTGATGAGTCCATCTCTTCAGGTTCTGCTTAGGTTCACTTAGCTTAGAAAAGACCCTTAAGTTCATTGAGCCCAGGCATAAACCTCCCACTGTTCTGGCCTTGGCACTGCTTTCTGAAATCTAACTCCAGAGCTGGGGATCAGCAACTTTCCCCCACTGAGCCCTTGGCCTTTGTAGTAAAAACTGTCAAAATTGTAGAACAAGTTCCTTTAGTAAAGAGGGGGTTTGGAAATCTGTATTGGCTCTGTATCTTATCTTCTCTGCTTTCAAGGCCTTGAATAAAGATTTGAAAAAAGCTAGGATTCAGTCATCTATGTGGTGGAAAATAACCTCATATTTTCAGATGCATAAAAATGTACAGGAGAAAGAAAGAACTCTGTGTCCAGGATGATTAAGAAGTTTGAGTACAAGATATTTGTCTTAGGAAAAAAAACAAACAAACATGTTACCAGTAAATGAAAAGCTGAAGGAGGTTGTCCAAGCAAGTTGTGAATTTGTCATCAATGGAGTTTTTAGTGACCGTGTAGAAAACACTTGTCAGGAATAACAGAGGTAATTCATCCTGCCCTGGGGCAGCAAGCTCACCAGAAGTCATTGAACTCTGTGAGCTCTCTTCTGCCTCCTTTTGAATGAGCTTAAGAGGAAGCATTCCTTCTAAGGACTTTATTTTTCATGGCCTACCTTAAGAGTTGGACTGTCATTCCAGGGGTGTTCTGTATTTGCAGAACAAGGGGTCGTCAATGTGGATATCGAGCCACTCTGAAACATCCAAACAAACTCACATCCAGTAGGTAAATACTTTAAATACCCTCCCTTTAAAGATGGACACTATGTGGAGCATATTCCACCTCTGGTTTCAATAAAAAAATTGTTTACTAAAATCTTTTCCCCCTGAGTGCTTTGGGGGATGACCTTTCCAGCTTTTAGGCATGTTTATATTTTCTATCAGCTGGATGGAATACCACAAGTGAAGTGTAAAGATTTGGTTCTTCACCTTATCATGGACTCAATAATCAATAGAAACATTAATAATGCAGCATTGTGTTATCTTTGGATATAGCAAGATATTTTTGTCCCATGATAATGCTCTTTGTGTCAATTTTTTTTTCTTCTACTACTGATTTCTCTTGTTGTAATTACAATGGTAATGATTCAAAGATGAGGCAATTTTCAGGAGAGATGGAAAGTGTGTGGGAGGAGGCAGTGGAAAGCCATCGTATCTGACAAAGAGCAATTTAGAAGGAGCTAGATATATTAGACTTCTCCAATGGATTTCTAACTTAAAATTAATCTGTAACAGTTTATAACCTATCAAGGCATAAAAAACCCTCTAACCACAATGACAGGAATTTAGATTGCATGCTCTGAGGAGGGAGGAACACTTTTTTTTTTTCATTTTATTTGAAAAACGCATAGAATATTTAGGTCATGACCACTTTTCATTACTGCTGATACAGAAATATGTTGGTAATGTATATATGATGACATGACCAAAAATGTTCGAGATGTTGGCTGTTCCTGAGTGTGCAGATTACAGTTCATCACCTGTTTCACACAGCTATCCCACTGTTTTTACACCTGGAAGCAAATTTCTCGTGATGCAGCCTTTTGAGTACGTGGCTCCAAGCATTCACTGGAGTTTGAGTTGTTCCCCTTGTGCCTCTTCAGCAAAGCAGAGGAGCAGCAGGTCTCTCATGAGGCAACCTGAGAGATTCTCAATTATTTCTGTCACTCACTGCACATCATTCACATTTTCACTTCCGTCATTCAAACACAGAGAGACTCAAAAGGTAGAAATCTTCCTTACAGGGCAGCATTTTGGAAATACATGTTATGTCATGTTACATTTTATAACCAAAGCCAAGGAAATGTACTCATCACTTAAATAAATGCTCATCTAGACCAGCATCTCTGCTTCAGTAAAGGTGTGAGTTCCTGGTAAATAAATATCTGATAAATAAATTTCTTCCTGGAAATCTGCTGCTTCTTATCTATCCCAGCTACATTTGCTATTGAGGTGCTTTGTTGGTTGCCTCATCTTTGCCATCTTTTATTCCACCTCCAAAACTTCTGCATAAAATCTCTTGGCTGTAGAGTCCCCAGATTCCATACTATGGGGATAGCTCTTGCTTGGGATTTCTGGTTCTGGTTTGTAACTTTGCAAATTCCTATACCAAAAACTGAAATACACTGGCTACTTTTGTGGCTCAGAGATGAGTAAACTTCCTAAATAAATTCTGTAGCACTAAGGAATCCAGAACTACAGTATGCATCCACTTAATTTTATCATAGCTGAGCAAAGTAGCTGATTATGAATACTTGGAAGGAAGCATTCTGTGTAGAGATGGCTTGTCTTTCAAAGAGTTTAGAAACAGAATTCCTTTTTGTTTGCAGAATTTACAGGGGGCAGCTGGGGATCTTTTTTGGCTGAAAGGCAAGCTTATTCATGAGGAAGAACTTTCCTGCTTGCATTCTTTGCTGAGGGCTTCCTGTAAATGATTGAAACGTGTCACTGCTCAGTGTCAGAACACTTGAGCAGCTTTTTTCTTTCTCTTTTTACAGGATATTTGTGGAACATGACCTTATTTCTTTCCTTTCTAGCCCAAAAAAATTTAATGAGTATGTTTTCAGCTAAACTTCCTGCATTTTGTCTGCTACTTCAAAGGTGCACCCAGAAGATACTGGTGAATAGTTTCCCAAACTAAAACCACATTTCTTTTTTTCTCCTATTGGAAGGGTTTTTTACATGAGTTATATTGATTTTTCTGGCCAATTCTTGAACTCTTAAAAGACCACAAAAAGGGAGGGAGGGCAATCAATCAGGGAGCTGATCTAACTTTTGAAAGGGCAGAGCCGATTATGCTGTACATAGCAGCATTCCCAGAGTCAGACAATCTTCTCTTCTCCTGCAGATCATATTTTCTGTGTTATTTTGTACCCCGTGGTGTCAAGCAGAGCTTCAGCAAGTGAGTGAATTACACAGTGTTGCTGGAAACAAAGCAACAAAGACACGGGGATGCTTGTGAGAGGTCAGTGGCATGGATTGTGCAGAGATAGAAAGGTAGAGCTGGATCTTGAGAAACAGACATGTATATACATATCTATAATATTTATACTTACTAAGAAAGAAATACAGAAGAGAACAATACCTGTCCATCCTTTTGAGACCCGCTCTTCATATTCCTGTTAAAGATACCTTTTTCTTGATCACTTGCATTCCTGCTTACACATTCTCAAGGTATCATTCTTGCATCTTCAGTATCAGTTTCACATAACCTTTCATGCTTGAAGATGCAAATAAAGTCAAATGTGTTTTGCCTGACTGCTGCAAACTCTGTGGAATATTTCAGATGCAAAGTTTTTGCAAGGGTTTGGGTTTATTTTTTTTTCCAGCTTCTTGCCAATTTAGTATCAAATTAACAGTAGGATGCATTAGAAGTTAGAGACTTGTCTTCCTAAGATATTTAATGCTTTTAAAATTCTCTACTCAATGTTTTCTTAGTTTAATATTGTATTAAAAATATTAATGTCAGAAATAAAAAGAAAAAAATGGTCTCTGTAGCACCTCTGAGGTGTCAGTTCAGGATTTTGCTGTGTGATCTATTTAGGGCTTCGGGGGAAAATGAAACGATTGAAAGCCTTCTCTTTAAGCTGTCAGTTCTCTCTTGTGCAGTAACTACTCACTGAGGATGAATACACGCTGATGCTGAATATTGATACATCCCTCTCTCACTAAAAGCCCTTACTTAGACAGTTTTTTAGCAGATCTTAAGGAATGAATATGGGGACTTGTTCAGAGCACAAGTTACGAGGTATCATGAGCCATTTTTATTGAAGAAAGTTTTTACAAAATTTGTATTATCCAGCTCTTTTCTCTTGCTCCTTCTTTCTTTCCATCCCTGTTCTGACCTGCTTATGAAATGTTCAATAGGATAATGATGCTTCTGGAGATTATTCCTTTGTGTAGCCTCAGCCTATTTCATTTTACATGCAGCTTTTCTATACATATAAAAGGCAGTAAAGTTTGCTCTCCAACAGAAATCATCATATAATATAATATATCTCATTTGCCCAAAGAAATTACAAACATAATTTTGTTTACTGAAATGTAAGAGCTGAATACAAATGTGAGTATTCCTAAAGGCATTTGGGTTTGATGTTTTAGTCCATGTTCATCTCTTCATGTTGAAAGTGAAAATAATTGGAATAATCCTGAGGTTGCTATTACCTGATTTATAGCTTCCAAGGAATTGTGACCAACTGAGTAGATTTCTACAATTTCCAGCACATTCTACTGTCGTGTTTTCAGTGATGTAGTGTGGATTGACATATTACTGTCCATCTGGGGCTGTCAGTTGTCTTCAAAACACATCCATGCTGGGATAGATGGAGACAAAGCAGTGCTGGTGTCTCATTAATCAGCAGTCCAGAGCCATGCTGCTGAAAGCCAAAGGAGAAGCAGGACATGATCTATTAAGGTTGCAGTGTTTGTCGTCATCCCCTCTCTCCATTCACTAACGGGATTAGAGCAGAAAGGATTCATGGCCCAGCTGTTCCCTGAGGATTTACAACTCTGAGAGCTGACCCTGAGCACTGAACACTTAAATGTTTCACTCAGGAATATGTACCTCTCTTAAACACTTAAGCAGTTTTCGTGCAAAAGTAGCAAGTTTGCTTTCACAAAGGCTTTGCTGTGACACGGATCAAAACATTATCCTTGATGAAAATTTAGGCAGGGGAGACGTGGCTGTCTGCTTATCCACGTAAAGATTTTCTCCCTCTTGCTCTACTGCACTTCAAAGATATTTTTACTCCTGCCTTACTGGGATCAGCCAGCTGTGTGGGCCATGAGTGGTGTCTGCCATCTGGGATGGATTTTCTTGTGGTGGCTCTCTGGTTTTTGGGTGCTGGGCAATGAGTCTCAGATGTTCAGGAGTCAAACAGTCTCTGGGTTCCCTCAAACATGGTTTGCAAAGCAGCCCCCAAGTCCTGCCCACCTCATCTGCTCTTCCTCTGTTCCACAGTGCCTCTGCAAAGGCCATGGGTGTCTGGCATTCTGGAATTAGGGAGCCATACTTTTCACAAAGAACCATCTAACTTTATTGCTTCTTTCCTAATCCCACTGTATTTTTAGTTTCTATTTGCAGTTTTTAACAGTCCAGTGCATAGCAGGTTGATCAAACTCAGCATCAATAGACTGTGGCCTGCTTTTAAAATGCTTTAAAACAAGGTACCATCAAAATAGCTCCAAGAAAAGGTTTAGATATTTCTTTTTAAATGTTCTGGCTTGATTAGGGCAGATTAAACTACATGAGCTAATAGTTAATTGTTCATATATTTGAAAAGTTCTAACATCTCAGTATATTTTTACATGAACCCATATAAGGATGAATTTCTTCTCTGTTTAATTATGAAATTTCAGATGAGTATTTTTAGTTAGATGTTGGAAGACTAAAGTTATTCGAGAGTTTGAAAAATAAGTAATACTCATAATTCATCTAGACCATATATGTTTTAATTTTCCTTCAAATCATTTTTCATAGCATTGAACAACTGAGCTAAAGAACCACGGTGCATCAAGGTGCAGTTCCTGTTCTGAAGAGAATTAGTAGGGATAATAACTTTGGTATCTAAGAAGTAAATGTAATGGTGTAATTGTGATTAAAACCATTCTTTTTAATTAAAAACTAAATCAGTTTGTAGTGGAAAATATTACTAGATTGCTAGGCTGCGATTTTAGGTTAGAAGCAATATTAAGAGGACAATTATCGAAAAGCACAAATTAACAAAAAAAAAAAACCCTCTTTAGGAATAGCATTTTTTGCCTGAATCATGGTGGTTTATTGATTTTAAAAGTGGTGCTGCTTCAAATACTGTGATTTTCCAATTGTTAGGAATTGAATCGAAAGGCATTGCTGAGTTTCTTGTGGAAGGAGCTCCTCAAGAATAGCACTGAAGCTATTTTTGTAAATTCAGCATGTACAAACACAAACCCCTAAATGTCCCAGAAGATGCTGATTCTCCTAAAACCAGAGACACATTAGTACAGATGAGAGAACTGGCTTTTTGTTTTAACCACTGGGAATTCCAGGGAGTAGAACTGAGTCCCTAATGTAGCATGTTGCCATCCACCTCTCAGCACAGTTTAAATATAAACTGATCTGACTGCTTTCCATTTCATAGAGCAAGGCAGGATGTGTGTGTGCTGGGTTACAGATCACTTATCTCCCAAACTAAGAGGAACTAGCATCATGGCATTCAGTCCTACCATGGAAGATAGTATGCTCAGAATTAAGGAGTTCTGTAAAAAAAGTGTTTCTCTTCCCATTCTGTATTTTATTTTTAAATTGTAGAATCCCTTGCATTTGGACCATAAAGGTATCACTGTAAGCAGGAATCATTATTTGTTGTTGAAAAGTGAATGAATTTGTTAAAATGTTTGCACTTTCTGATAAATCCTTACCTTTTTTTTTTTTTAAGAGTAGTTTTGTAACAGTACAGAAAAGCAGTTGCAATGTGCCTTTTCTTGTTTCAAAAACAATTGAAAAGATGTTTTAGATTTAAGACAGAAAATCACTGCATAGGAGTTCGTTAGGATTCTGAAATGAAGGTTAACATTGCTGCCATGTGGCATTGCTAATAGCTGAATCAGGGTGGGGGGAGTAGAGTGACACAGATTTTTAGATACAATTCATCTTTTTATTGGCTTTGGAATAGGGGTAAAACTGCTTTTTTGTTACTGTCTCCCTTGGATCATTATTAATTGATTCTTTATCACGAAACCAATCCATATGTATCTTCATTGTGTCCTGTGAACGTTTGAATTTTTTTTTTCCTCCAAAATAAGTCAAAAAATATTGATTTAGAATGGAGAAAGCCTGCCACATTTAGAGAACAGGGTGTCAAAGTCAAGGTCACCCTGATTGTGAAGGCTGAATGGACATTGGCTGATTCTTCATTGGAATCTTGTTGTACATTCCAATGTACAACAATGCTTGTATGCTGAGTAAAAAAGTGAATTAAAATCGCTCAGACCCACCTTTAATTACAAACAGTAGTTCATATACTTAATGAAAAGGGTTAATTAGCAATTAAATATCACTCAGCAGACTTTTTGGATACACTGAAACGTCTCCTAAAATTGCTAATATCTCCATTCCACATAAAAGCTTTTTTTAAAAATACAATTAAGACAATGCTTATTCCAATCTAATTATATCCCCATTCCTTTTAGTCTTTCAATCTTCCATACACAAAGAATATGCTAAGTAAAATCTTTGACCAGTATTTGTGTTTCTAGTTACCATGAAATTCCTAAGATCCTCATTAACTAATTTAAAAGCATCTACTGCATGGAAAGTTTAAAGTATGTGATGCCTTGTAAAGGGAAATATTTATTCAGCAGAACTGGGGGAATTTAACATGTGTACCTTCCATTGAAGACTGCATCTATTTACTGAACTTTTATAGTTACAGTTTCCCCTACTTATTAAGGGTTTTTGTCAGAATTTCTGAGATTAAACACTGCAGTTTTAAAAATTCCTAGCTAGTTGTATATAATGTTTCTGATTTCTGAAGTGAGAATGCCTATTGATACTAAATGGGAGATTTAATAAAGTTATTTGCAGAATATGTCCCCAGATCTTAATTATTTACTTTCTGTATTTTAGTGCTTGAGATAAAAGCGTAATGAAATGTGAGGAGGGATGTCACTCAAAAGTGAGCAAATTACAGTGAAGGGAAAAGGAAAATGTCAGTTCTCATCAGTATGGCTTCTGAATTTTTGTCCTGTGTCTGAAGATTATAGGTTTATTAAAGATGAACTTCCACAGGGCTACTGCTACTGATCCCTTACTGGAGTTAGGTAACTTCAGCCCAGCCTAGGAGATAATTACAATTAGTAAGTGGCTTCAGAGTGAGTTTTCAGAGTGAGAAGCAGGTGAGAGCATGCTGGAGGACCCACAAAAAAAGTCTTGTGTTGAGAGATTTGTACCTTGAGGAGCAAGGCTGTCACCAAACTGCAGGAGAGCTTTTCCAGTGAGTGACACGGTTAAAAAGGATTTTTGCAGAAACTTCCTGAGTGCTTACAGCAGTTATTAGAGTAAATTGGATCTGCACTGTGCCTGATTAAGCATATTCCCACAGACGTGTTTACCATGAAATCCAGAGCTGTCCCCAAGTTCACTTTGCTCGATCGTGATCCGTGAGATCTCACAGAGCCAAACTGCATCCAGCCTCGGGGAACATTCTGGTGGTGCCAGGTGTTCCCTTGTCAGCTGCTCCTGGAACCTGCTGGAAATCCTCTGCAGCTCCAGTCCAGGCAGCATTGGCTTGGTGCTGAGCAGTGGAAAAGGGCTGCACACTGCTCAGGTTCACAGCTCTGAACAAATGGTCATTAGCTAAAGGAAAGCCTAATTAAGAGTTTCTCACATGCTCTCCTTGAAACCTGGTGGCAGTTGAGCTGTAAGCACTGGACAATGACACCACACCCCATTGAGATTATGGGAAACAGGCAGAGTGGGGTAACCTGAATTATGATTTTATTTGACTGCTGAGGATCAATAATGCTGGCCTTCAGTCTCATATTCTGGTACCTTTCCCCTGGAACTTTTCTAAGAAAAGTAATAACCTGGACAGAAAAGAGAAATTCCTTTGATATCTGTTCGTCATGTTTAGAGATACTATGAGAAAGTCATGTATTTTCAGCATTGCAAAGAAAGAGTTAATTACACAAAGCTGTAGCAAGTTTTCTTTTAGATGTCCCTTGCATAGACCATAGATTTTCATTATTATTATTATTATTATTATTATTATTATTATTAGTTACTGGAAGTTCCTTTTAACTGATCTTTGTTTCTGCTTTTCCTTGTTCCGTTGGGTTTTTTTAAAGCAAATATCCTGACAATACACAGCTCTGTATTTCTTTTTGCTTGACATGGATCAGTGAATGAAGTTTATTAATGCAATATACTGATTGTCCTGATCACACAATCCTATTGCAGCTGAGGCAGAGTGGTCTCCAGATTCCTTGGCTGCATCTCCCACTCCCTTACTTTGTGTTTCTCTTCCTGAGTGCTTTTGGAAAACAGTCCCAGTGTAAGAAGTGGCTTAGAAACTGTCAAATAGAAATGCAAGGCAATCAAGTTAAAAGTCTCGTTGGTGCTTCTGATGGCTTCTACAGAGAAATGGAAAATAAATGCTCTGCCCAGCAGCAGAAAGACTTAAGTATTCGTTCCAGAGAATTAAGGACACTTCTAGTGAGGCGAGGGGAGGAGCAGAGCCGTCAGTTGCTTGGTAGTAAATATGTTTAATGTAAAGCAAGCAGAGCTTAAAGAGCTCGTTTCTCTTCCAAATTTCTTCCAAGTGCAGATTAAATACTCTTGGCTTTCTTGGGGGTGAGATGGAGAAGATGATCTCCCTTGTAGATCAAAATCACTTTCACAGATTTATTTAGTATATAAATATCAAAGGAACTGGCTATATCTGAAGGATTATGAGGTTTCTTCCTTCTCCACATAGACAGATTAAAAAAGGAACAAAAAGAGAACTGTTTTATGCATGCAGAATTTAAACCACTTCATTTGTGAACACTACATTTTTATTTCTGTAGTTTTTATTAGTTATTTGTGCAGTTGGTAGATAAAAAAATGGGAAAATAGTATGATATTCGTGAGGCTTATGGATATTGACAAGGGATGCAGAGCGATGCCTTACACTTTAGAATTAAAGGGATGTTTAGAAAGTGTATTTTACGTACTGAAATATTCATCCTCTATCCTATATCTGCCAAACAACTCAGCATACACAAGCACTCACATAACTCAGAATACATTGCTTATCTATTTTAATTTGTTTTGCATACATTGCCCATGTGGTGGAATACTGCTCCTAGGTCATGAGTATTATTTCATACTTCATATTTGTGTATATTCAAGCTCCACCAATTCTAGCTTTAACAAACATGTGAGATATATTTATTTTAATATTCAAATAGCCATTATTTTTGGTCACTTGTAATCATATTTTAATGCCATGAAGATTTAGGAGTGCTGCAAGCCAGAAGGCATATGAGAAGCACTTAGTGCATTGCTGCTATTTTTCATTCCAAACTATTCCACAGTACTTTGTAAAAACTTCTTCTGGTTTTTTTTTTTTTTCCTCTGGAACTTTCTTTGGGTTTTTCTTTTGGACAATTGAAACTCTGAAGTCCATACCCATGCAGTGTGCAGCCATTTAATGGAATCGATGTGATTAATACTTTAAGAAGATCAGCTGCAAAATATAATGCACATCTAAATAGGGCTTTTCATCCTGAAGGGATTGCAAAGTTCTGTACCCAATTTAAGGGACAGAATGTACTAATCTGCCACACAGTAACAGAGGAAACTGCCTCCTTCTGTTGAGGCTCATATTTATTCGTCTGTTAGAGATAACCTGCACACTTAGACAGGATCAGCATTTGCATACCTGGAAGTTAATTGCTAAATTATAAATTCTATGCAGGCATTAATATCTAATGAATAGCAAGCAATTCTGTTTTAATAATGCCTGAGAAAACTGGGATTCCCTGCCCTAAAATTATGAAATATAAAGCTCTAAAACCAAAGGCTCCGTAGATAATTCCGTTTAGAAGGGATGTCAGCAGGTCAACTGGTGCAGCATCTCCTTCAGAGTAGGGTGGTTTTGAGGTCAGACACCAGACTCGAGCCCACAGATCTTAGGGCAGACTCCCTACAACCCCACTACAGGCTGGTACCTCTCAGTGCCCTTGCTGTGCATCCTCTGCAGTGTATTGAGCTCCTTAAGCAGTTTGTAACATCTGCTCGTTCTCACTGCAGCTCCCTACTTGTGTATTCCTCTGTGTGTGCTCAAATCCCATCCCCTCACATTACTGAATTCAAACTGAATTTGAAATACTGATGAAAACTACTATTAAGTAGCACTGGCAGAAGGGGAGCAGTTCTGTTTGGTCACTCTAAATGCTAACTTGGCTTACTGGGCATTTTGCTTGACTTAAACATCTCAATTTGGTGAGGTTTTTTTGTATGTTAAAGGCATTATGGCCAAAGAAATGCAATTAGCATTTGGAGAAAAGAGTGTGTAACACATGATTTTTATTTTTTAGCTTATGTGAAGGCTCTCATCTAAGGAGGAAAGGAATTCATTCCTCCTCTATGCAATATGTGGAGGATTTGTGAAGTGAAAAAGGTACTTTGAAGCTAATTACTGAACTGAGAATGTCTTCCTACAAAAATCCTAGATTGCATTAAGTCTAGATTACATTGTAATTAGATTAGATATATTTGCAAACATGAATTCAGTGTTTTGCTTTTTGCCCTTCAATTGACTGAATTTACACATCCTGTCTGAATGGTCACTTTATCATTACGCTGCCACAAAACTATTTAAATAGATGTTATTTTAGAGATAAATTCAGCTTGAGAAGGCTTCTTTCTCAGAAAGGATATTACATATTACAAAGGATGATGCCAGTGCTTGTATATGATATCAGAAACATTAATACAATAAAAGATTATGGTTGTGGTAGTAGTTTTATGAATGCAATTTCACCTGGAATTATATTCTAAATGGATTTTGTTACAGTAAGATTAATTTGAAAGACCCAGCTATCTTAAATACAAATTTTACTGGATCTTTTATGTATCTTTTTATTGGGTATATGAATAGAAGTTGGATATGAGTCTTGTTTGAAAAGAATACACTGTGTAACTCAAATGTGCTGGTAGGGTCAAATTTTAGCTCCTGCTCAGAATTTCAGCAAATAAGCTGCTTGGCCTCTGGAAGGAACTGTGTGGCTCTGCTGCAGCAGTTTCTTAACTTATATTTCACATAACTTCTTTGCTCATGCTGGTGCTCAGTTGAAACTCATCACCTGATCATGGGGCACATCACTGGGTTCTGTGCAGGAGGAGAGGTGTCTTTGTGCTCCCATGAACAATTTTAGGGTGCAGGGAGAACCCTGCCTTGGCTGTCACAGAGTACCTGGACTTCAGCATTGCAGAGGCTTCTCAGTCTGATGACTGACCTTCCCACAGGGCACTCTCCCTTCCTGCTGGAAACTGTCTTTTCTATGTATAAGGAGCCCAAATTCTGGGCTCAGCTGAACCCTGGGTGCATACTCAACATTCTGAGTAGATGCAGCTTTTACCCAGCCAGACTGTGGCTGCAGGGATCAGTTTGCAGCTCTGACTGCAGCTTTTACCCAGCCAGACTGTGGCTGCAGGGATCAGTTTGCAGCTCTGACTGCAGCTTTTCCCCAGCCAGACTGTGGCTGCAGGGATCAGTTTGCAGCTCTGACTGCAGCTTTTACCCAGCCAGACTGTGGCTGCAGGGATCAGTTTGCAGATTCTGCAGCTTTTACCCAGCCAGACTGTGGCTGCAGGGATCAGTTTGCAGCTCTCTGACTGCAGCCCCAGACTCACCTCACAGCAGTGATTCTCTCTGCCCAGGATCCTGCTGCAGGATTCTCTCCTTTTTTTTTTTTTTTTTTTTTTTTTTTTTTCCTCTCAGCCTCTTCAATAAATGCAGTTGTAGCTAGGCCAGTCTGTAGTTCTAACTCAGGTAATGTATTCATCTGCAAGTAGATACTTATTCTTTACTTCTTTTTTTGATATGTAGCTTAAAGAAATCTTTAGGGTGTTGAATAGTCTTTAACAAAATGTTTTCTCTAAAAAGAAAAAAAAAGAAGCAGCAAAGCAGCCAGTCAAGCATGCTGGTGACAAACACTTGAGTGCCACAGAGAAGCTCCTGCTCTCTCTGAGCCCTCTCTGGAAGGCAGCAGCTCTGCTGTGCTACGTGGGCAGTGGCTCTGGGCTTTGTGCTGCGCTGAGAGCCTGGGTTCATTCTCAGCAATTTGTCAATCAGTGTCACTGCCCTGCTTCAGAGCCCTGGGCTGGAGCCTCTGCATGGCTCCAGCCTGTTCTGGAACTGTCGAAACTCACTCACAGGGGCCTCACCTCTCACTCAGCCAACACTCTATTTCACTGACATGTGTTTTGTTCTGTGTTTGGGGTTTATTTCAGTTGAAGTATTACTCTGTAGAAAATGACTTGTGCGTGTGCCTACCATAACACTATGTCATTTTTATTTGTATGCCCTTTCTTTGGCTTTAACTAAGCCCTGCAGGCTTTAGAATTGAAGGATTAAAAAATAACAATAGCAAATAAAAAGCATAATTTTATTTTCAATGTTGCTAGGTACCTCATTCTATGTACCTCATTTATTATTTGCTAGATAGCTGTAGGCATACCAAGCAGCTCACCGAAGGAATGAACAGAAAATATGAAAACAGTGATTATCCTCTAAAATCCAAATTAAACAGGCTATTGTCATTACTGCTTTTATGTCATTTCTCTAAATTCTTTAGGTGCCATCATATCCCAGAGTACTTTTATTTGCTGCAGTTCTGTAATTAACAGCTGTAATGAGAAGAGGAGGATTGAAATGTAATTTAAATATTCCCCTTGAAACTCGTGTGCTTCCTGTGAGTGAGGAAACACTGTGCTGTAGAACATACTCTTCACTGCAGGGGTTCTTCACCCACAGGACCACCTGGTCCAGCCTCAGCTGAAGTCACTGGAAAGGCTCCAGTGACAGCCAGCAGGCTGTGGATCGGGGTGTGTGAAATGAGGTCATGTGGAAAGATAAAGAGGAGATGTCATATTCCAGACTGTAGCTGTGCACACGTGCACTAAATGGGGAGAGCTGCTGGGAACCCACTCTGCTGGAAGATGCTGTTTGGAGAAAAAATGGCTGATCAGAATAAATGGCATAGGATCAGAAGGACTTGAAAAACACAAGCTCTTGATTTGGTTCTATTTTTCCATGTACTGAAACTGAGCAGAGGCTAAAAGCATAATGCTTTTTTCTAAGTGGCTCTGAGATACCACTTAGATTTTTTCCCCTTCATGTCTCCTATTCTCTTTTCTTTTAATTATACTAAGAGGCTACCTCTTCCATCAGAATTTGGAAACTTTAAAAAGATCAAGGTTTCTCTAACTTCTCTTTCCCTGGCTGTCCTTTGCCTTCCTTTCTTTTTTTTGCAGAAAGATTTGCCCCACCATAAATGGGAGTTCTGATGATTCTGACTGAAACCAAAAATTGATTGGGCAGACTTTATGTTTTCATTTACTTTAAATGTTTGTTTGGAGTTTAAAGTAGTTTATGCAATGGAAAATCTATATATGTGTGAGAAGCTGGACATGTGTACTTGTATACCTGAAGTTTGGGTGTACCAGAGTAAAAAGGAACTCTGTGCAGAATTTATCCAAAATTGGATTAGAATTCTCAATGTACTGAGATAGATACTGAAAATTAGATAGATACTGAAATAGTACTCGATGTACTGCCTAGATATTGGAAATTAATTTGCTGAGTTCAAAAATTAAGTAATCCCCTTACAATTTAATCTCAGAATAATTTCACTGTAGATGAAACCTGGGAGTATTCTCTTCTAAATATATCCAGCACCCTCCATTTTTGAACCAAGCACCAAATCCATATTGTTTTTGCTTTCATAGTGATTCTGATATCTCTCATATGCTCGTTATAGATTCCTGATGCAACACTGGAAAATGTTCTGAGATCTTTCTTGCTGTTTTAATTGTGAATTCATATGTACCTGTAAAGCTCCCAACTTCCAATTCCACAGGCAAGCTGGAGATAGGAGCAAGGCTGCATTAGTGTTTCACCTTTAGCAGCAGCTAGAAAAGTGTGAGACACTCGAACTGCTGTTGCCTGTACTCTGCCTGTTCTGTGAATAAATAGGTTGTCAATCTAGCACTTTAAGCAAGCACTTTCTTCTTTTTTAACCTTGCTTCTTGACATTTTCCATTAAGCATACTGTAATGGAAAAGATGAGGAGAATTTCTCTACACACCAGGAATAGCAACCTGTCTGCTTAGCACGAAGGGCCCTTTTCTGTGCGGTGACTGAGAGCTCCATCCCACACTGGATTGCTTCTCGAGATGAGATGCTGATAGCCCTTCCCTGTGTGCCTGTGGCTGCCTGTCTCTGGGAGAATTCCCCAGCCAGCCAGGAGGCAGCACACTGCTGAGTGTGGCTGCAGAGTGAGGGCAGGCTCTGCCAAAGCACCGAGTGCCAGGTGTGCCTCCTGCAGTGAGCCTGGCCAGCAAAGGCCATCTGTCCAGCTGTGCCACTGAGCCTTGGCTGAGGTGTGAAGGCTCCTCAAGCAGGCACTTTGTCACCTTGTCCACTCTCCTTGGTGGCCACCAAGCCCATGAGATACGTGGAAATCCTGTGTGTGCAGAAGATGTTCATCAGTAATAATTGCTGCTGACGTGCACCAGTAGGAAGATTTAAATCGAGATTGTCAGGGCAATTCCTAAATATAAGCCTTTTTTAGAAGAAAACTGTTATTACTACATCCTAACAGAGGTCTGTTTTCTTGTTGGTCTAAGAGAGTAGAATGCTGTATAGATACTTGCTTGAAGAAAGGCCAAACCAGAAATCCATATATGCACATAGGCATGTACGGAGATATAACCATGCAAAATACCTAATTAGTTGTCCATTACTTAAAGCTGTTTCAAAGCTAATTCATCATTAACTTAATAGATCTTTTAAGGAAGACATTATTGTCCAAGCGCTTGGATCTCATTGTGGCGTACTGCCGTTCATTCCCTTCCTTCTGATATTTCTGCTATTCCAACACCAGCTCTGGCTTTGGAAGGCTGCAGTTAAATGAGCTCTGTGGAGGTAGCATCGTGTTTCCTAGCAACACCATGTCTGTGGCAGTGATGCTGCCTTCCCTCTCCTCTCTAAACGCAAAGTCATGTCCATTAATCCCCAGCTGCACTTAAAACTTTTCAGGGATTTTGCTAGCTCCCTACTGTTCATGTTTTCATCTTGCTCATACGCTGCAAGGCAAACTGCTTCAGTGATTTAATTCTCGTCGGTGCCTCTGTTTAAAACCAACCACGTGGGTATATTCACGATTACTATTTGTTTTTCGTTTAAAAACAAATAATTTGTCCTACACCGTGATGCCTCCCCTCAGACATTATCATTTTGGTCATTCAAACACCCTGACAAATGAAAGAGATAAACTAAATGTCTTGAACATCTATTACCGGTGCTGCAAAAGTAACTGATTTTTTTAAGCTAAGATATGTAGTGGCAAAATAACCCTAAATTTAAGTGAAAGGGGTATTATTTATTTTTTTTTAATAGATAACAACATTGAAGTAAAACTTGTAGGGTTTGTTTCTTTCTGCCAGCAGCTTTCTGTGTAACATGAACTGAAGAGTCTTTGACCTGTTGTGATACCAGCTGTGTGAGTTCCAGGGATATCACTTTGTTGTATGGGAAACTCCTGCAGCATTGTGATAATGAGTCTGGGGTCAGAGAAACTGCTCTCTGACTTCACCTGGCTACAGCCAAGGCAGCAGGGAGGAGCAGGAAGAGACAGCAAACTCACAGCTGTGGCTTTCTGAATGGGTTTGTAAAAGCACACACCTATTGTCAGGCAACACAGCCTTCTCCTCCTGCTCAGACTCGTGAGGAGGTGCTGTGAGAGCTTGGCTGCAGACCACAAATCTTCTGTCACCCCACAGACAAACACTCATTCTTCTGTGGATGGGGGGGGGTTGATGGATTTGGTTGTATATACCAAGGCTGCAGTTTGGTTTTCTTGCCTTTTTTTTCCTAATGAATATTCAGTAAGATACAGTAGTGTCTCCTGAGTCCCATTTACTTGCAGGAAAAAGGAGTTGAGGTATTCTATCACCTATGGACATTTGTTAGAACATGTAAGCAGCTTAGCTAATTAATATATTTGTTCCTAATTTGGCTCTTGCTATACAATAAGTCATGTCATATTCATAGTCAATTCAGAAAATACATCTTGGGGGGGGATATCTCTTCTAATGGGTTTTTCAGAAAGTGTAAGATGTGACACCAAAATATAAGTAAACTTAGCATTAAATGAGTAGGTATTCTGACATTACCATCAATAAAGGAAAATATTTTCAAAAGCATTCATTTAAACTTTGTGTTTAGACACGTTCTGGAGAATGATGGAACACTCCAGTAGCTTGTTGAAGATGTTCTCCCTTAAGTGTTCACACATACAGTGGGAAATGTAAGAGACAGATCTTCTGTCGGCAGACTGTCACTTCTATCAGCTCAAGGTTAGAGGGTTCTTAAAACATGTTACAGCAGGTAGGGCTCCTCCTCCCTTCGGCTTGAGCTAGCTCCCCATCTCTCCGGGCTGTCCCCTTCCTTTGACCCAGTGTTCCTGCCAGTGGCAGGGCCGAGCCTTTTTGTCTGCACAGTAACACGGCCTGAGCGCAGCGGGGTGGGAGTGCCCTGGGCTCACCTTGTCCCTTTGTGCTCCCAGATGGCTGCCCGGACCTGTGCAATGGCAACGGGAGGTGCACGCTGGGCCAGAACAGCTGGCAGTGCGTCTGCCAGAGCGGCTGGAGGGGGCCGGGATGCAGCGTCGCCATGGAAACCGCCTGTGCCGACAACAAGGACAACGAGGGAGGTGAGCGCGGCCTCTGGGCCACGGAGGGCAGGGGCTGCACACACCGCTCCGGGCGGCACTGTCCTGCCTGGCGCTGCTGGCAGGAGCGGCATTTCTGTCCAGCAAAGCTCAGGAGCTGTGGCCGTGCGGGGCCCGGCCCGCCGTGAGGAGGAGCGCGGCCCGGCCGAGCAGAGCGGCCCCTGCGGGCTCCTGGGGCCCCGCGCTGCCCGGGGAGCGCCCTGTGCCCCGGAGCGGCCGAGAGAGCCACCGTGCTGGCCTTGTCCTGTCCGTGCCGGGGCCGGGGCCGTGCTGCCCTGTGCACAGCCTGCCAGGCTGTCCCTTGTTGTCCCACAGCCCCTGTCAGGCTGTCCCGTGCTGTCCCACAGCCCCTGCCGGGCTGTCCCTTGCTGTCCCAGAGCTCCTGCCGGGCTGTCCCTTGTTGTCCCACAGCCCCTGCCGGGCTGTCCCTTGTCCCAGAGCTCCTGCCGGGCTGTCCCTTGTCCCACAGCCCCTGCCGGGCTGTCCCTTGTTGTCCCACAGCCCCTGTCTGGGTGTCCCTTGCTGTCCCACAGCCCCTGTCTGGGTGTCCCTTGCTGTCCCACAGCCGCTGCCGGGCTGTCCCTTGCTGTCCCACAGCCCCTCTCAGGGTGTCTGTCCCTTGCTGTCCCACAGCCCCTGCCAGGTTGTCCCACAGCCTCTGTCAGGCTGTCCCTTGCTGTCCCACAGCCCCTCTTGGGGTGTCCCACAGCCCTTGTTGGGATGTCCCTCGCTGTTCCACAGCCCCTGCCAGGCTGTCCCTTGTCCCACAGCCCCTGCCGGGCTGTCCCTCGCTGTCCCACAGCCCCTGCCAGGCTGTCCCTTGTCCCACAGCTCCTGCCAGGCTGCCCCTTGTTGTCCCACAGCCTCTATCAGGCTGTCCCTTGCTGTCCCACAGCCCCTGTCTGGGTGTCCCTTGCTGTCCCACAGCCCCTGCCAGGCTGTCCCTTGTCCCACAGCCCCTGCCAGGCTGTCCCTTGCTGTCACACTGCACAGTTCACATGCCAGGCTCGGCAGGGCTGGCTGAGCTCAGTGTGCTCAATGGGTGTGTAGGGTAAGGGGCTGACATCCCTCCTCTATTTTCCCTGCCCTTTATCAGGCAAGTCCCTGTTAAATATAGGATGTGACCTGTGTTTCCCTTCAGAGAAGTTTTTCTGGTTTTGTAATGCCTTCTGTGGTGGCCTGAAAGCAGTTCTGAGATGATGTGCTTTCTAATCAAGATTGATTAATGTGCTTCTTCAATTAAAGGAACTTTCTTATCCCTTTCAATATGATGTCTTTAGTAACTCACATGGATTCTTTTTCAAGTGCTTCTGCTCTCTGCTATAAACCAAGCATCAGACACAGTTTTTTTTTCCCTTGAGACTCCTTCCCTTTTCTTTGGCCAATAATTAATCTAAAGAAAACATCCGCTGTTTGCTGATTAATAAATATTTTATAAATGTATTTCCTAAAGCGACATTGGGCTTTATCAAGGGTAAAATTATCATTAGGCTGAGTGCTTTAATTTTACGTAAGATTTCAGGATTTAGAAAGTCCCAAACTGAGAAACAGGTGTATTTGGTTTTGATTACATGATATTAACTGCCCTGAATATCATCAGCTCTTTTAATTTGTACATCCTCTGTTAGTTTTTTGGTTTCACAAACTCACTGTTTACAAAAGTATTTTAGAAGTTCTAAAGCTGATTCAGTTTCAGAGAGCTAGAACTTACTTTATAGCTGTTACTGAATTGTAAAGAGCAGAATGCAACTGCCAGAGTACATTAACTGGCATTTAAGTATACAACAAAACCCACTAAACTTGTGTTAATGTTCAGTGTAAGAAACAAAAAGGTGAAATGCTTATGTTTGCAGGTTTTACATGCTTTGAAGATTATAAACGGAAATTTGAAAACAGATGTATTACTAGAATTTCCTCAAAGAAAGGAAAAAGTTTGAAAATATTATTAGAAAAACTAGAATAAGAGATTTATTTATCTGTCCTGGACCTTATTTTGCACTTGTAAAACAGACAGGCAAGCAGGGGGAAAAAATGACCATTGACACTATTCAGCTGCTCATCCTAATGAAAAATTTTAGAATTATAAAACTTATTCAAGGAAGGCAAACAGGAGCTCATCAGAGGCAAAGACACAGAGAGAATTTCCATACAGAAGATACATAATATTATGAATTAATAATGCAGAATTGCATATTCCATTATCATGCAAGTTGCATGGATTTTGGTTTACCACAGTAAAGCACCTGAAAGAAAATTATTTGGTCTAGCTGAAGGCTGGAAAGGTTTAGGGGAAAACTCTTCAGATGTTCTCAGTGTTTGCATTTCAAGTGATTTTTTTTCCAGAGAGTAGAGAGGTAACTGGTCACTGGTTCTTGTGAATGTAAATAGCTTGAAAATCTGAGGTTGCTCCAAGATCCAAACAACCTGAGAAGTCCCTTTGACCCCCATGTTTTCACGTGGGGCTTTTTTGATAAAGGCAGAAATTAATCTCTTGTCACCTTTGCTCAGCACTTAATTCAATGATCATTCCTGCTCTTAATAGTCTCATCCTTATTAATTCCCACAGAATGTTTGTGTAAGGGAGCTCAGGTGCTGTTCAACACCTGTTCAGCTGCTGTTTCTCTGCAAGCTTTCCAAGCATTCCAGAAAAACCAGAGGCACTTGGAGCCACGCTGTGTTTCCTGCACACAGCTGCCCACAGGCTGGGCCACTGCAGCGCCCTCGGTCTCTCTCGTGCCTTGGTGGTTTGTGCTGCTGCCGTTTGCTCGATTATATTTTGGGGTTCAGATTTCTCTGGGCTGTCCTGGGGCCCTGTCCCATGTGCACTGTGAGGAGAGAGGCATTGTCCTGGCTGCCAGTTTGTCAAATTCACAAGAACTACAACAAAACTCAAAAACAAATATAAAGTTAATCACTTCATGATTAATGTCTCGGAATGCAGTCCTGCCTTTGCCTAAGATGTGCTGCTCTGTAAATGTCTGCTTCACTACACACCTGGCCAGGAATCTGTCCTCTGACCTCTGTGTTTAGAGGGGAGTTTGCAGGAATGGAGAGGCTAGAAGGGATGTGCTCTTGTGCTTCAAGCTGCACCTTTATGTAATTGTGACTCTGTATATAAAGGAACAGATAAAATTAAGTTTTCTCATTAGACAAAGCTGAAAAGTGTACTATGGGAATCAATATTAAAGATCCAGCGAGTTACTAGAACCCCAAGCTTCACATAAAACACAAGTTTATTGGAAGTTAAAGAAATTGCCTCTCCTCCCAGTCACTCGTCTCATTTGAAACTCAGCTGAGTTTATTTGCAGCAAAGTGTTGAATTCATTTGCTGCTCCATTACCAACATTGCTCTGTTAACATAAGCAAGTGGTTCTGGGGTAGTACAGAACACACAAGCTGTTCTTTTGGAAGGCAGTAGGGTAGCTAAAAAAACTTTTTTCTTTTTTTTTTTTTTTTTTTTTTTGCATTAATGAGGTCTTCTTTGGACAGTTGAGTCTCCTTCCTTTCTGTCCATCTCTGCATGTTGTTAAAATACAATTCCTTCAGCATGTCACTGAAAGGGAACTATCATTTCCTGTTTTCTGTGGCAGCAGATTTAACATATTTTGGAGCTTTTTCCCCTGTTCAGCCATTCTTATTGCAATTGTATCTCACAATCAGATTCAAAGGCCTTGGGCCAAGTCTTCATTTTATGGATGTCAAGGAGAGTATTGCCACTGACTCCAGAGGGTTTCTCATTTGTCCTGCTTTGTCTTATTATCTGCCACAATGCAAACTCCATACCATAGTTCAAAAAGAGAAAAATGAAAGATTATACTTAATATTTTCTTTCCATTTTAGATTAATGTCCTTTAGTTGGTTTATTCCTAGAAGAGGCAGATGAGTCTCCCCTCTCTTTTAGACTTACAAATCTTCATTTTAAATGAGATGTCAGTGTGGATTACTGCCATAAATAAAATGTGATTGCAGAGCAGCGAGAGGAGAGAGTCTCCAAAGCTGCTTTCTCCTCTTAGGGCTGTTCAGGGTGAATGATCTGAAGTAACACTGGGAAATTCATCTGCTTTTGTCCTTGCCATCAGATGTCAAATCAAGATATGGCCTTAACTAGGTCTTTATCCTGGAAGTGCCAAAGGCCAGGCTGGAAGGGCTTGGGGCACCCTGGGACAGTGGAAGGTGTCCCTGCCCGTGGCAGGGGGTGGCACTGGATGGGCTTTAAGTCCCTTCCAACCCAGACCAGCCTGTGGTTCTATGATTCATAATGAACATGTTTAGGGTTACTATGGTGCTTAGGCTACTTGGCTGAAAAAACTTGAAAATCTCTATTTTGTTGTTGGGGTTTTTGTTTTGTTGTTTGTTTTTGGTTTTGTTTGGTTTTGGGGGGTGGGTTTGTTTTTTTGTTGGAGTGGGTTTTGGGGTTTTTTGGGGGGTGGGTTTTTTTGTTGTGTTTGTTTGTGCGGTTTTTTGGGGTTTGGGTTGTTGTTTGTTTGTTTGTTTTGTGGTGTGGTGTGGTGTGATGTTTGTTGGTTTTTTTTAATTTCTTGGTGAGGACAAAGCCTAACTGAAAAGTAAGGGGATTCTGGCATTGACTCACCTTTAAGATCTCTCTAAATTGGAAAGTGCTTCTGTTTCCCAAACCATGTCTGGATTACATAATTTGCACACGGTGGCTGCTTCTAAAGCTGATATCGTCCTTTAATCAGTCCCTCAGTAATCTAATCATTATTAAACATCTTTTGGAGGGATTAGAAATAGCTTTATTTTAAGACCTGTAATTGTGATTACAATATAAAATCCCCCTAATAGACACATATAACCCATTTAATTCACCATGGCTTTATTTTGGGAAATTAAGGCATTACTGATGGTATTTTGAGGAATGAGAGAGGATATGCTGCTTTTTATGTTCCTGTTTCTTTTGGGCATATTGCATAAGGAAATTACTACTGTGGTTGTTTATACCCATCATTTTGCAATAACTACTTCATAATAATTTGCTTGTTCCTAAATAGAAAAGTGTTTTTAGTATCTCAAAGCAGTCTCCCTAAATTATGTGTGTTTAACTAAATTTCACCTTGGACTTTGCAGCTCCTCCAGCTGTGTGAGACAATGGGATACACAGCTAAACTCAGATGTCTTTCCTAAAGTATAGTTTCATCCAATGTTGGATGCAGTTAATATCCATCACATTTGAGGAGTCTTTGTCCTGAGTGTCTTGGGATAATTTTGGAGAGAGGTTTAGGAATCCTGTCCTCTGCAGAGGCAGCCTTGGCATGAGCCCATATTGCCCACTGGGGTTGCCCTTTCAAGGCTTTTCTTTCCTTTCTTTCTTTCTTTCTTTCTTTCTTTCTTTCTTTCTTTCTTTCTTTCTTTCTTTCTTTCTTTCTTTCTTTCTTTCTTTCTTTCTTTCTTTCTTTCTTTCTTTCTTTCTTTCTTTCTTTCTTTCTTCTTCCACCTTTTGCATCTGTTCAAATTCACTCATAGTTTTTATTGGCAAGATAGTTAAATTATATCATTTCAGGGAAAGAGAAACAGGAAATAAGCAAAATTTTGCAAAATTTTGATCAGGATGGAGAGGACAGGTGCAGGCAGGTTAAACAAAAAAAAAAAACAAAAAAAACTTAAATGCAATCACTGATCTCACTTCCCAGATCACATTTCTCCTCACAATGTAATTATCTGGACTAAAATTGGTAGGAGAAGGAAAGGAAACAACCCATAGCAGTATAGAATACTAAGCCAAAAAGAAATGAGGAATTTCTTATTTGTTATGCAAAGTGGCACATTCTTTTTAAAATACATTTTAATTTCTTTTCCACTTGGCTTTCCAAAGAGAGATGTGCATCTCTCAGAAGGCAAATTTTGCCCTTCAGTTTGTTACTCTATATCTTTAACCCCACCAAGAAGTAAGCTGGTGGTAATTCTGTTTGGCACAATGCATTAAAGAAAATGAATTAGAGAAAGCCAACTATCTGCTCCAGTAGGAAATCTCTTCAATTCACAAGAAAAATGCATTTCTAGTGAAGTTCACTGTCAGGACAGTGCACTTGACTGATTGAAAGGCTGTTTATTTGAGTTGTCTTAGAAAACTCATCTCTGAAATTAGACAGAAGGAAAATAGAAAGAAAAAACGAAGTGTCTTTCTGCAATAAACATTTAGAAAAAAATTGCTTTTAGAAAATTACAAATCCTGTGACTTGATACAGCATCAGGCTCGTGACATTTAAGATAATACAAGTATTTCACAACACAAAAGCAAATCATGTAATTTAGCTTGCCTCTACAAGCATTGCCTCAGCAGGGGTCTCTAATTCAGCACAGACAAAAGATTTTATGAAGTTCTCAATATAAATACCCAGAATACTCTTGGCACAGAAAACACCTTCCCAGGGCCTGTACAATAGTCAGTTGTGGAACATTAAATGCAATCAGGAGCTGAAATCTGTAGTGGATGGGGGCCAGAGTGAGTCACGTGGGCTCGGGTATAAAATCTGTATCCAAAGTAGGCACTCAAAGTTTGACAAGAGCTAATGAGTGTGCTTGTATGTGATTGTGTTACAGCTTCGTGTCAGCCTCTAATCGCCTTTACACACATTAGCCAGCTTATCCCTCCCTGTCCCTCGTGGGATGTGCTACTGCAATAACTCACACTCACAGCTGGGGAGAAGTGAAAGCAAGAAGCTCAGAGCCTGGAGATTCCATGGTTTGAAAAGGCACCAGCATCCCTGTAGGTGTCTGTGTACACTGGAGCTGGACAAACATTTTTTTTTCATGGTTGTTTCTCACCTTGCAGCCCTTTGGGTCAGCCTGGCTCTGAGCAAGGAGTGGTTTGGAGTTGGAGCATCATTTACCTGCAGGTTCTGAGGGCCCCCCAAGCTGGAGCTGCACCTGCAGTAGGTTCCTGCAGCTGGTGCTCTCAGGAATGAGGCTTTTCCTGCCTGCCAGAGCGCAGGGCAGCACAGGGATCCTGGGTGGACCAGGGAAGTGGGGCTGGTGCTTCACCACTCGTGCCTTCCAGTGTACTTTAAAACCTCATTGGGGAGGTTTTTGGGTATTGGAAAGTACAACCAATCTCCAGGTTCATTCTGCTTTACCACGGCTTGGGAATTACAGTCCAGCTTGTCCTGAAAGGCAGTCTGGGTTACAAAAATACTCTGTTGTGCTCACAGTTAGATACAAAAGGCAGTGTTGTAATGAATGGCCAGATAGTTTACAGGCAGTCTTCACAGGGCTGAAGCAGGAATAAAAGCATTTTCTTTCTTGTTAGCACCAGGAACTTCTGAGGAATTATTTTGAATGATACATGCCAATATAGATAACAGTAATTAGATCAAGCTACAAAAGTGTGAAAATTTGGGTTAAATACTAGATAAACTTCCTGGTAATAAGATACACTGGGCTGAGGCATAGGCTGCCTGTGGAAGCAGTTTTGCGTGCAGTTTTAGAGCTCAATTAATATATTTCTCTGTTGGCAGAGAAGGCCTACTCTTTTGATAATCTGATAGAGCATCTCTAATTCTTTCACCTTGGGTATATTAATACTGCACATAATTAAAATCGGTTCATGATAAATTAACTAATTTGCCCTTAGAGTGATCAAAGACCCTTTTGCCCTCAGGGTTCTTAGTAGCTGCTGTTCCCCCCCCCCTCCCCACCTCCATTTTAATCATCAGTGTGAAATGTTTATTGGAAAAAGAAAAAATTCCAGGAATTAGGCTCTGAAAGTCCCCAGCTCCTGCAGCTAGTGAAGTGTAAGGATGCCCTCTGCTGAGCGTGGGCTCAGGAGTTTTGGGTTGGAAACAGGATTGTCCCTTGCTGGGTATGGAAAGCACTGTCTCAGCAAGTTGGATGTCAGGTCAGAGTTCACTCATTCTGATGTGCGTCATGAATTGAACCCAAAGCACAACCTGCAGGTATTTGAAGAAGTGTGGAAACTGTAGATAATTTACTCATTGAGATTTTAAAACCCCAGTAGCTCAAACATCAGCTTTCTGCAGAAAGGTGAAGCTCCTTTCTCATTCTGCAACCCAGTGACATGGACATGGTGAGAAATTTATTAAGTAGCACTGGAACTGTGATGCTGAGAGGTTCTAAATACATTATTACAGTAATGTGGTAAGATACATCACTGTTCCTCCTGAGAGCTTTTTTAGCCCTTCCAATGAGGGTCAAGAGGAACACAATCATAAGGCAGTCATAAATATGGCATGCATGATAGGTTAATCTGCTTTCAAGTATTTCTTTGAAGTTTTCTCTATGCTGTGTGGTGAAGTCTGCCAAAAAGCTTGTGGAACAGCTCACAGAAAGTTGAGAAATGTGTGGATCCATTAGCCAAGTGAACTCTTCAAGAGGGATACCATGTCACTTGCTTCATTTCTGAAAAGATTTGGGAATTCACAAAAACCTCGAACAGCAATGGAGAGCTAATCCTGTGCTGCCAGTTCAAATCAGATCAAAATTTCCTATTTCTTTCATCTCAGTTAAGGCCAGCTCAGGACTTGTGTTGTTCTCAAATTGTTGGAGGAGGTTCAGGACCATCTTAGCTCCATCTCCAGTCTGCTCCCTTTAACATGCAGAGTATCAGAGAGGTCACTGCCCACTTGAAACTCAGCTGTGTTTGCAATGAAAAGCAGCAATATTTTGGTGAGGCTAGTGGTGAAGATTTGTCATTGAATTAACCATATAAATAATTCAGAATACCTGAGGAAATTCGGAGGATGACAAGCTCTGAAATATATATTAAAACCCAAAGTACTGAATTCTAATTAAAATCTATGCTAATAGCAGAATTTTCTTTCACAGAAGGTACTTTTTTTCTAGCTCTGGTTTTAATCAGCTGAGTCTAGTGCAAATAAATGGTTCTCTAACAATATACTTTATATATAACAGTACAGTATGGCTGGGGAAATGGGCTGGGAGAAACCTCATGAAGTGCAAGGTCCTGCATCTGAGGAGGAACAGTCCCAGGCACAAATATATGCTGGGAAACACTTCTTTGTCCAGTGACTGAGCACTGGAGCAGGGTGCCCAGTGAGGCTGTGGAATTTCCATCCTTGCAGGCATTTCAAAAGCTGTGTGGGCAACCTGGGCAACCAGCATCTGGTAGCCTTGCTTGAGCAGGGGGCTGGACCTGATCACCTCCAGGGGTCCTTGCCAATCTCAGCCATTCTGTGATAATAGTCCAGATGGCAAATCAGGGAAACATGAGCTAAAAACAGGTATATTCTGACAGTAACCACTACTCTTTCATGCATGGAGTCAGAGATTTCAGAGCAGCAAAGTCAATAAGAGCAGCAGCTGTGGCTGTGAGCAGCACAGTGGTGTCTAAGCCTTTGATACCAAGCAGCAGTGCCCAGGGCCTGGCTGTGTGTGCTGAACAGACCCAGACCTTGCTGCTGCTGTTGCAACAAGCTGGATCAGCTAGTTCACTTAAGGTAAAAATACCCTAAATCCCAAATGTTGCCATCTGAGAATAAATCACTACAGGGGAATATAGCCATAGAAGTAATAATGTTCTGAAAAGTACATTGTGATATACTCTATGCCTGTCTTTTCTAAATATTGTTGTAATCATCTGAAAGCATCTGAGTCTGACTTCACAGAACTGCAGCAAAACCTTCTTACATGGAAGGAATGACAGGCAGGTTTTTCCCTGCTGTTGAATGGAGAGGTTTCCAGCCTCCCAGGTCCTGAACTGGCAATTCAGAGCAGTTTGATTGCCTGCTTGATTGTTTGTGAGATAACGGTGAGATTGGCAGTGGCAGGGTAATTTACTGAAGATTGCAATGTCAGACAATATCCAAGGGGGCTCGTGAGCATAAAGATGTGATTCGCATGACTGACAGGAGCCTGAGGGATTGATGTGCCCATTCCAAGTTCATGGTGTCATCACAAGTCTTTTGGCTACAGCATCCCATAATCAGCTGCATGATGAGGTCATCACAGGCAGAACTTATGCTCACCTCTGATAACAGGTATAGCCAAAATATGATGAAGCTTCAGTAGGTAAATGTAAATTTGTCAGAGGGAGTAATTCATATCCTGTGGTTTGCCTCTGCTGTTTCTAGTGTGTTGATAGGATTTCCTTGCCTGGTGGTCATCTGAGGGACAGAACCGAGTGGACTAAACAGTGGGCAAAGCTCAGTTGGTAGCTGCAGAGGGCTCACAGACTGGGAAAGAAGCTGAGAAATTCTCAGAGCTTAATAGGAAAACTGCCTTGCCTGAAGCTAATGATGTCCTCAGAACGATTATATAAAGTGGGGAGAAAATGAACTGTAGCAAAACAGAAAGTTCCTGCAGCCTCGTTGGAGAGGATTTGAAGACGAATGGAGCTCTTAATGTGAATAGGCTAGTGACCTTAAAGCAACATATAGCTATCACAACAAGGTGCTTTGTCTGACTTAAATCTCCTTAGAGGCCTGAATGAAACATTGTCAGCATACCTTGGCAATTTTGTTTTTAAATCGGGTCAGGCACAGTCATTTCAGGCACGCACAATGGCTTGGAAATACAAGGCTAATTGTAAAATAAGACAGGTTTTTATAGGTTTAGATTTTTTTTTTCCTTTAGGTTGTTGTTTTTCCAGTTATCACTGTGCTGGTCTGTTGTGCACTTGAAAATCTTGAAAATGCATGAGTCATGATCTTAACTTAAGGACTTCTGTCTGCTTCCCTATGGAATTCTCTCTCTTGTGTATGATTTTCAGTGTATGCCCAGGCCACATTTGTATTCAAAAATCAGATTGATACACTTTGGGAAGTTTTACAGACATAAGTAGATTGCAGATTGATTCTTGCCAGAGTAGATGAACAAATGTTTCTAAATTGTTAGAGATGATAATATTTTAAAGCAAATGGTTATTAATTTCTAAATCGTAGTAGAACTCCATTGAGAGAACATATTTCAGTTAAATAATTATACCAAATGAAGAGATGATGATAGAATTGTTACTGATAGAATTGTATGTGCTAAAATTGTTTAGTATCTAAATGTACAGATTGATGTCCCCCTTGGTTCCCTTTTAATTTCTGGTGTTAAAATTCTGGGGTTTCTTCTTAAAAATGTAACTTAAGAAATACTTTTGATGGACAACCTAATCTGTAATATGATGACTGAACCCACCCACTTTGTGACTGATCCTTCCTTATCCAAGCATGCATACAAGTTGTGAGCCAGGTATCTAGGGGAGTTGGAAGTTGCAGCAGCCCTTCCCTGGGAACTGCCAAACTGGCTACAGTGTCATTTGTATTTTACTTAGGTAAAGATCATGCCCATCTCCTCTCAGCTCCTCAAACAGAACAAATGAAATCAAATAGCATAATTCTCAAGACAAAACAAAAACAAAACAAAAACACACACACACACAAAAAAAAACCAAACCCACCAAAAAAACACCACCACCAACCACAGCCAAACAAGCAAATAACCTAAACAGAAATCCTTTATTGCTGCTACTTCTTTTGCCTGATTTCAGCCTCTTGATAGATTTCTGGGTATTTATTCTCATCTAACCCTGGTTTACATCAACTGTAGTGCTTTTTAAGCAGTGTGCTCAGAAGCATCATCCTCCTGGCACTATTGATTAGATCACCAGATGTAGGGCACAGGGATGGCGTGAAGAGTGAACTTCAGCAGTTCTTCCCAGTGCCTTAAGCTTTCCATGAGTGTTCCTGCTCCACAGCTGCATGCTGGATCTCAGTGCCTGTTACCTTTCAGATGGCCTGGTGGACTGCCTGGACCCTGACTGCTGCCTGCAGGCCACCTGCCAGAACAGCCTGCTGTGCCGGGGCTCGCGGGACCCGCTGGACATCATCCAGCAGAGCCACGCCGCCGGCCCCGCCGTCAGGTCCTTCTACGACCGCATCAAGCTGCTCGTGGGCAAGGACAGCACCCACATCATCCCCGGAGAAAACCCCTTCAACAGCAGGTGAGAAAAGCCCCCTGCAGCAGCAGGCAGCAGCTGGGAGTGTGACACCAGCTCTGGGTGGTCTCTGTGTTCAGTGGTATGATTCGTGATTTAGCAGGAGGTGCTGCTTCCAGGTGCTTCCTCTCAGGCATTGGTCACACTGAGGCCACGCTGTTGCAGTTTATGATGTGGCCTCTGTTTTATAACACTGTTACAAAACAGCATCAGCGTTTTAAAATGTTTATTAGCATTTTAACATTCTGGCAATGCCCAAAAGAAGGTTTCTTTCACTGAGTAGGAGCTTCTGAGGTTTATATTTATATTTCAGGAGAAAGGGAAAACACAAACTAGTTTCCAGTTAATTTTTAATGTGGTGCCATTAACACAAATTTCAATAATGGAATAGCATTTCAGATTATTTTAAAGATCCATTGATTTATGTGGTTTTATTATTTATTCCTTACATAAAACCATTTTACTTGTAGCATTGATCCATCTGACTAGGTTTTCTTTTTCTTGATTTTTCTTTTTCTATGCTTGTTTTCTAAGATTATTAATTACATATTTGTAATGAATCTAAAAGCCATCACATCATTAATTGATATTTGATGCCATCATATGCTTACAAGAAGATTGATATTTATCAATATTATATAAATAGATCTTCATGGAAAGATGCTAAGAAATTGATGAGTGTATTAATTATGTTGATATCACCAAAATTAAAACTGAAGAAATAGCTTTTCCTTTTCCATTGCCCTTTTACCAGACAGCTTCCCCCCCTTCCCCAGATCTGCTTCTCTCAGGAAACAGGGAAGATGGAAGGGAAAGGAGCCAGGGGCTGGAAACTCCTCACCAGCTGGGAGCAGCAGCACTTTGTGCCCACTGTGCACTTAGCAGCAGCAAAGCACTTGCCAAAGAGAAAAAACTGACTGTGCCTCTTAGAGAAATAGCTCATCTTCATCTCCCTTAGGTTAAACAAAGCTGCTTATCCTGCTGGCCAAAAGAAACCCTTTGTCTTTCCTGTGTGAAAAGCTGGACTTTTAAACCAAATCCTCCTCTTGGCAAAGTGCAAGCAAGGGTTCCAAATCAGGCTGGAATGCAGTGTACAAACATCAGTCATTCCCTAAGATGAGGGAATTCGAACCTTGACATGAAGAATTGCTCATTTAAAACAGAGATGTGGCGTTGCACCATATTTGTCAAGTGTGTTAGGCAACCACATGCTTGGTATTGTACCCTGTAGGGAGGATTTGGAGTTTCAGTGTGGCTGCGGGGGCACAGCTCTGGCCTGGCTGAATGTGAGGGAGCTTTGTACTCTGCAAAGCCTCCTTAGACCATGAGGCAAACCCTTGTTAGGCAAGAAAAGCACTGACTGCCATTCTGTGTACACTTCTCACTGCATGCAGAAGCACTTTCTTGATTTAGGTGTATAAAGGGAGCTGGGCAATATTGTGGTCCCTCAATATTCTAAAAACCTGTGGAGTAAACTCTATTTAGAGTGAATGAAGTACAAGCGTTCCACTACTTCACTTATAAAGCACGTAACTTCCCTTTTGTAATTAGCTTTAATACCTTTAATTCTCTTTCTTTTTCAGTCTTGTGTCTCTCATAAGAGGCCAAGTGGTGACTACAGATGGGACTCCTCTAGTTGGGGTCAACGTGTCGTTTGTCAAGTATCCAAAATACGGCTACACCATCACTCGTCAGGATGGCACGTGAGTGTCCCTGCTTCCCTGAGCCCCTGTTTGCTGTGGAGTGTCTTGGCTGATTAACAGATGGTGTGATCTAATGGAACCATGTGGTACCAGGCATTGCCTTCCTCCCAGGGCAAAGAGCTATTAAGTAAACACAAAAGTAATTTTTCACACGGCATTTTGAATACTAACTGCATGTAAATACGAACAGGCTGAATCCTGATAATGACGTGTTAGCAGGCAGACTCCTTTCAAATAAATTGCTCTGTATCTATGAAAACATTTGTGGGCTACAGCAATATCCAGCTGAGACAAGAAATATTTTATTTTAAAATGCAGAACGGGCTAACACTTCTAGGAAAAAGGAAAGCATCATTATAGAATAGTATATTTTGTTAAAATTTCCCTTCTGCTCTTCTTTGCTTTTGAAGATACACTCTCTTTTGAGTTTCTTCAGGGTAGAATGTAATCAAAAGATTCTAATTGAATATATTTAGACAATTTCCTGCTGTGCAAAAAAGTGCTTTTCCCCCCTTGTATCAGCTTATTTGAAATGCACACAAATTCAGATAAACAAAAGTCAGTGTGTCATGGTTTATCTGGTTTACTGGCTGTGGTAACTTAAACAGTATATCTGACACAGGCATTGTAGACATTTGCCATTCTATCTTGATCTTGCATAAAAACAATGGAATTGATATAATTAATAGGAGTGAACTGAACTATAGAGAGTATTTAAGTTCCATATTTTCCAGAATATTATTCAGTTATAATAAAAGTATAATGTTGATTTCAATGGTTTAAAATTGCAGTGAATGGTGAGCCAAACTATATTTAAATCTGCATAGATTATTGACGTCATTGAGTAATTTGTTACATTGCCAGCACTTACACAGAACAACTGATACCTGCTTCTGTTGTCAGAACAACCTGGAAGCATTTCTCACTTAAGCCAGGTTTGAAATGCCTGTGCAGCTCCACATTACTGCTGTGATTTTATAGGGGGTTGGGAGTAAACACCTTATTTCTCTGAAAAATGATAGATCAGTTATCTTGGGGACAGGAATTCTTACTTGTAGAACACTTTTCATTACTATTCTCTTACTGCCATGTGTCCCATTCTATGCTTGATGGACAGGATCTTTTAGCAAAGGATAATTCAGTGTCCAGCTCAGAATGCATTTGGCTTCTCTGCTGTTTCTATACAAAAGTGACTTGTAATAATAAATGTGGTTGTTTGTTTGTTGGGTATTTTTTTTAACTATTTTATACAGATTTTATATTATCAGAATGAGCTTTGTCCAGGTGACTTCAAATCATTGCTTGTCTTTGCCGATTTTCAGCTGTTTAGTTGCCAGAGGGTCACATCCCATTATTGATCACTGGAGCCATGACATTTAAAACATAATCATGGTCTGCTCACTCTCCCCACCTCTGCTGGTGTGGGGAGAGAATCACAAGGGTAAAAGTAAGAAAAATCTTGCACTGAGATAAAAAACAGTTTAACAACTGGAATAATAATTATAAAACATGTAGTGAAAAGGAGAACCAACAGAAAGATAAATTAATTCCCAGCCAGGTTCTGAGCAGCTTTCCCCCTAGTTTGTATAATGAGAATGGCACTGTATGATCTGGGGTATCCCTTGGTCCCAAGCTGTGTCCCCTCCCAGCCCCCATTCTGCTCCCTGGAGGCATGGGGTGAGGAGGAGGAAAGGCCCTGATTCTGTGTAAGCACTGCTCTGCTATAATAAAAGCATCCCCGTGTTATCAACATTATTCTCATCTTGAATCCAAAACTCAGCACTCTGCCAGCCTCCAGGAAGAAAATTAACTCTCTCCCAGCCAAAACCAGACAAATACCCATCGCTGTTGGCATGGCTCTATAGCTGTCTCATTAGCCAGGAGTGTTAATACTGGAACTGCTCAGTCTTGTCACTTCTAAAGGCCACACTTCCCTAGGTTTGACTTGGTTGCAAATGGTGGAGCATCCCTGACGCTGCACTTTGAACGGGCCCCGTTTATGAGCCAGGAAAGGACAGTGTGGCTGCCATGGAACAGCTTCTACGCCATGGACACCCTTGTGATGAAGACAGAGGAGAACTCCATTCCCAGCTGTGATCTCAGTGGGTTTGTCCGTCCTGATCCAGTCATCATTTCATCACCACTCTCCACTTTCTTCAGTGACGCTCCCAGCCGCAATCCCATTGTGCCAGAAACCCAGGTAAGAGCAGTGTGAGTGGAAAGGGTACAGAAATCAGTGCTCAGGTGACAGTTCTGACCTGAGCACAACAGGGCCACCACGTGTCCCCTGCAATTGCTACAGCAAATGTCTCTGCAGAGCAGCATTTGCTCTGACAGGTGCCAGGTTTTCTAATGAGGGCTGCAGGACATAGCCCAGGTTTATGTCACCCAGACACATTTATCTTTGATTACCTTGCACCCTCCCATTATGATGCAACATACCAAGTATATCTGTGTATTTCAGTTGCCAGCTTAGGTGTTTCAAGGGAATTTTGCAAAGGCTTGGCATGTGGTGCTGATTACTTATTTCTTTCTTAGGACAAAGGCAAACTCTATTGGTGCTATTTTTTTCACTGCTGTATTCAGTTAGGCTTTATACTGTTAGTGGAAGTTGTGGGTTCCTATGATATTTCTTATGTTTCCCTTGCATATCACTTGCAGTAAAAATGCTTGAGCTTATTTGCCCTTTTGCCCTTTTGAAGTGGTCTGTTCAAAAGATGTGACACCGAATCATTATTTGTCAGAAATGTCAGCTGAACTGTGTTGGTTTGAGGACATCCACTCCCAGTAAGAAAAAGACATGAGTTCATAAGAATACACAAGGTGATACATTTTAAAAAAAATCATGAATGTAAAGTGTTTGATCTCTTTCCTACCCAGGTTCTTCATGAAGAAATTGAGATCCCTGGCTCTAGTATAAAGCTCAGCTACCTGAGTTCCCGCACTGCTGGATACAAATCCTTACTGAAGATCATCATGACTCAGACACTTGTGCCACTGAACCTGATCAAAGTTCATTTGATGGTAGCAGTAGAAGGGCATTTGTTCCAAAAATCATTTCAGGCATCTCCCAACTTGGCATATACATTTATCTGGGACAAAACAGATGCCTATGGTCAGAAGGTTTATGGGTTGTCAGATGCTGTAGGTAAGTCAGCATATACAAGCTCCAAAACTTTCCCAGTAACACCTGTAATTCTAAATAAGAAAACTGCAAGCTTCCTTATGGAGGAGCAAATGTAGACTGAACAATTCTTGTCTCCCTGACACAATTTATCTTTGTATTACGGTTCTTTTACACATTAAGATCATATTCAGAGGGTCTAAACTCCATCAACATGCCTGGGGTTCCTGCTCAGTCAGTACCTGACTTAGAAGGCTTAGACCAGGCAATAGGAAAATCTGGCCACAGGAACTTAGGTGAAACATAACCCATCATTACAATTTCATTTTCTTTAGTTATAAAATGATCCTTGTGGTGGACTGGCTGGCAGTCTGCAGTGCATTTGGGTTTTCACACATGCCCTTATTGTAGTCTCTTGTGGTATAACACATTTGAAATGAAAATGCTGTTCCTCTAATGCTGTTCAGTCTTGTAGTTCTACAGCTATTTTTAGTTAACTTGGTTCTAGTGGGTGGGAAGGAGAGTGATCATTATAATATTTTTCAGTTTTCATTGACTGTCTGAATAATTTTGATACAACAGGGTTAAAAATGAGCATCAGAGCTGTGCCAGTGTGGAAAGAACAGCTTTTTTTTTTTTTTTTTTTTAATCTTAATTATTTTCTATATTTTCTAAATTCTTCTTTGCTATAGCTTTTCTTTCTTACGTTATTGCACAGGATGTTGCCTTCCTGTGTAATGCTTACAGTGCAATTGTGCTTAAATGCACACAAAGTTTTCACTGCCCTTTGGTACATGGTATGTAAAATGAATACACTAAATAAATGCTGTGAACATCTGGCAAATTAAGAATTTATCTTGTCCTGCTATCTGGTATTTTTAATTATTTAATATAATTTTACTATATTTTAAAAATTTTATCTCTCACTCTCCTCTCAGCAAACCCATCACTTCCCAGTGTGAGCTATTAAAATAGAAGTGATCAGATCCCTGCAGAGTACATGTGAATGAAGTTTCAAATTTGTGTCTAGTCAAAGATCTGAATATAATATTGTATAATAAAAGTGAGGAATATAATCACTCCATCTTCTTGAGGGGGCTGGGGGACTGGAATACTCGATGACTTGAATGTGCTCTGGACATTTAAGTCAGTGTTTGTTCAGCAAGTATATTAGATTTTATTTTATTTCAGTGTCTGTGGGTTTTGAATATGAGACTTGCCCCAGTCTCATTTTATGGGAGAAGAGGACAGCACTGCTGCAAGGATTTGAACTGGATCCTTCAAACTTAGGAGGATGGTCTCTGGATAAACATCACGTACTTAATGTCAAGAGTGGTGAGTTAGTTCATTCCATGTGTTTGCTGTCCTATGTGGAGCTTTTATTTGCATTATACTTACACTTCCAAAAATGTGATTTCTCCACTCCTTTTGTTTCATCTTTAGCTCAGTAAGGCATATTTCAGTTGTCAGAATTTTTTTGTAGAATTTCAGCACATTTTTTACTGTTCTGCACAGCCGGAATATCTTAAAGTCCTAGTCTTTATCCTCTATTCTATTTTTCATTTATTCCCCTGTAATATCTTTCAGTTTTCCCTGTCTTTCTCATGTTAACCACATCTGTTCCTGGCTCCTTTTGCTTGGTCTCCATTTCCCTCTAACCTGAGATGGAGCTTACAAGGAGTATGAATCTGTGACAAGATACTGACTCTCCCTTGTCTTTCTCATTAGCCACCTCTGTGTTTTTTCCTCTTTTTTTTTTTTTTTTTTTTTTTTTTTGGTCTTTCCATATCCTAAGCTGAATCTTCATGATCCTTGTATTTTAGCAACAACTCTTTAGGAGCTGAATGCTCAGCATACATTTTATTTCTTCCATGCAGTGTTGTTTGCAGCCTTCCTGCTGATCATTACCAAATAACAAAGTGTATTCCTGCTTAATAAATATCAACTATTGTTCAGAATTGGCAAGATCAGGCTATTTGAACTCACTTCCAGTGTTGGGCAGTGGATCCACATTTCAGTAGTACATGCCAACAGAGAGTGTTGCCACCAGTGAGGAGCCAGTTATGTTAGGGTCATACAACTTCATTCCCACAAGAACACAAGGCTGCAACTTTCCAGCCAGATTTCCAGTTTTTGATGACACAGAACATGGTCACACTGCCAGGAAACCCACTTCCTTCTTGGAGCAGGGGTCTGCTCTTTGAACAAATATTTTGAAGATAAATCCTATCTTGAAGGTATTTTGTTGGAGTCTAATAGAGATCTGTACCACCAGCTTCCCTCTTGTCTTTTATCATTGATCCTTTGGCAGTCCTTCTGGGAGCTTCATCCTTCTCCTATCTTTTCATTTTCTGAGCTATCATCTTCTCTGGTGCCTCATTTTTCATTTTCCATTAAAAAAGTGTGAAAGACTGAGAGGCCAAAAGAGAACAGTAAGGTTAGCAGAGAATTCCAAGCAAAACATGATACAGGAAACTGGAGTGAGACACAAATAAGGACTAGCTCTTCTCCATCCACTCTGAAACCATCTAAACCACAGTTCCAGACCAGAGCTGTGTGGCAGGGTTTTCTTTCATAACGAATACCAAAGGACTCTGAGTGTAGGTTTGGTTCTGTGGGTGTGCATGTGTGTGGGTTTTAGCACTGAATCTTCATTACACTTTTATTTTTACTGCCGCGAAATCCTTCTGCTCTTTTTGCACCATTGAGAAACCGAGCCGGAGTTGTTTCAATGTACAGCCCTTAAAAGCAGCTGTTGAAAAGAAAACAGCCTGAAGTCCCCTGCAATGAACAGTGGTAATAACCACTTCTTCTCCTCTCTGTCCTTAGGTATATTGCACAAAGGCAACGGAGAAAATCAGTTTCTCACTCAGCAGCCGGCTGTGATAACCAGCATTATGGGGAACGGGCGCCGCAGAAGCATATCCTGTCCGAGCTGCAATGGTCTGGCAGAAGGAAATAAGCTCTTGGCCCCTGTAGCACTGGCAGTGGGTATTGATGGAAGTCTCTTTGTTGGGGATTTTAACTATATCCGGCGTATCTTCCCCTCCAGGAATGTCACGAGCATACTGGAGCTGAGGTAAGGCTTAACCTCAGCACTTCGCTTCTGGAGCCTGTGCTCAAATCAGCCTTTACCATTACTTCTTATAATTTTGAAAAACATTGTCACTTTCAACCTATTTAAATTCCAGTGGAGAAATGGGGCACAGAAATGCATAGTTCAAAGTCTGTTACTCACCAGAGCAGTGACTAAAGTGAAGGACTTAAGAGTACAAATTAACTTGTACAGAAAGTACAAACCATCTCCTTCCGTCTCGTTAGTGATCACTGATTCAGTCCTCCCTCAGTGCATCTTGTACTTTTATTTGAAAAGTCTGGAACTGACTGCCCTTAGGTACTGAGCCACAGTGACAGGCAAAGCTGTAAGAGTCTCGTGAGGTCAGAGGGAAGGTTCTCCTGCCAGTGGTTTTGAGATCCACTTTCACATTTCTTCTCCATGCTTGTGAGTCTATTTCTGTAGGTTGACAAGTGCAGTTCAGGTTGACATACAGTCATTTTGCATCATCAGAGCTCTTTTTTAAGACTGTAACTCTTTCCCCCTGTCCTGTGCCCCCCTCCAACCTTAAGATTTGATCACTTAATAGGGAAGGCATGAGTGTAGAATGTACCACTTCACCCATTTCTGTTCCATCTCCTTTTTTCATTCTTCTAGGAGAGGCAAGAGCTATTGCTTCAAATCCTAACTCATGTACATGGACCTTATACTTACTTCTGCAAATACTGAGTATTTGCAGAAAAACGAGGAAAAACAGAGTGTCCTGGCTGTCTGCTGCCCCTCCTGGAGCCCACTCAGGCAGTAGCATTGGTGCTCCTGGAAATTGGATAGAGCTGCAATTACATTGAGTGAATTTAGGTCACAAGTCTTTTTTTTTAATGATTTGACCAATAACCAATTCCTCTGCTTCCACATTTAGTTTTTAATTAGTGGGAAAAAGTGCAAAATGATTGTACTGTTAAAGAATAGGAGGCCTAGCTCTATTTTACACCTCTCTCCCATTCATGTCATTCTGTTGATGTCACTATTGTGAATTCTGATTCTATAGAAAAGAAAAGAGATCTGATTCAGGCCAATTCAACTCTGAAATCACTCTCTGACACCTACCTCATACACCATCAGGCTGCCTCATTATATTTTTTTTTAAAAAAAGTCATGGATCATCCAGTGCTTTCTGCTAGCAGCTCAGTTTAAACCACAGAAGGTAGCTGGCATGGAAGTGTGACCTGCTATAAATATTTATGTCAATATGCACTATAACTCTGCACTATATAGAATATGCTAATTATTTTTTTCTAAGTTGTTCAGATCTTTTTGGTAAATAGGACTGCAGCTTTATAGGTGAAGAATTTTCAGATTAGGATACTTCTTCTAATGCATTTTTATGCAACTCACTTACCAATATCAGCCAGTGACAGTTTCCTAGCCCACCTTATGTTTAAAAATGTTACCTCAAAATTTACAACAGTATTAGTGTGAGTACTTTGCTTTTTCTCTCTGTGAGAGAGATTGAGAGGGAGCTTGGGTTTTCATCATGTGTGAGGGAAAATTGGAAAGGACATCAGTAAAGAAATAGAAGATGGAATTTTTATCTGCTGTTGTCCACTTCCTCCTTTATGAAAGTCTGTTTTCCATAGAATAGTTTCTTTAGCTTCTGTTATAACTAGAAGCAATTAACAGTGAAGCTGATGCATTGTGAGTGCTGTTGGACAGCTGCAAAGGACTTGACATACACTTGACTGTACATTTAGGATTTACAGATTTAGGATTACATGATGATGTCCTCTACCCCCCGTTCCTCTAAAAGGAATTAAGGTCCATTCCAGCAAACATAATCTATAGCAGTAATTGTGATTCATTGCTCATCTTGAAATCTGCATGAGTTACACGGGTAAGAGTTTGAAGGTTTGAGCCATTTGAGTGTGAATGAGAGCAGAGTCTTCAGCTCATATCAAGTAGTCTGGATTACGTTGCAACCAGTACATCCACAAATACTCCAAACCAAATACATCGCTTTGTCTGGATTGCACAGCTGATGTAATCTTGGTTTCACCTAAGCCCCTATAAATCCTGAGTGCCTTTCTATGTCAGAATATCCCAGTGTGCATATTTCTTTCGCACTGTCCTTTGTGAAGGTGCCTGGTTGGAATGGCCAGCAGGAGTTTGGGCTCCAGCATGTGGGGCTTCATGCTGGGGCTGCAAGTTGGGGGCTGTGCCTGCAGTGCTGCAGCTCAGGAGTCACAAACCTCTTTGCTCTGTTCAGTGCATATTCCTAAATGGAGATTACATCAACACAGTGAAATGCTGTGTGAGTGGAGAATGTGTTCACTTTCTTGTGGGAAGTTGAGAGCACTTTTCCTTTGGCTTTGTGTCTGGGCAGTAAGCTGTGGATCAGTTAATGAGTTTATCTCCCACTGTACAGTACCTTACTGCTCGCTTAGAAGGGACTTTTTTACCCCAGCATTGGCTTGGATAGGCTTAAACAGATACCAAGGAGCATCCAAACTTGCTTTAAGCAATTATTTTAGAGACTGGGAGGAGAGAAAAACAAAGTACTGCATAGTAAAAATCTGTCTAGAAACAGCCTGTTGGAAAACTATTTTGATTAAAGCGGTTGCCTCCAACTGGCAGACAACATCCAAACCCAGTGCTTCCCCCTGCCCAGTTCTGTATTCAGAGAACTGCCAGTTTCTCTCACTC
Organism: Phylloscopus collybita; assembly: GCA_027886175.1. Classification (NCBI taxonomy): domain Eukaryota; kingdom Metazoa; phylum Chordata; class Aves; order Passeriformes; family Phylloscopidae; genus Phylloscopus; species Phylloscopus collybita. Next base: position 1,357,700 of record JAJNNQ010000019.1, on the reverse strand, counting down.
CTAGCCCCCAAGCTACATGTATTTCCATGTGAAAATTCTTTCAGTGGTTCAGAAAGTTTCCTAAATATGAGGGGAGGGGGGGGGTGGGGGCAGGGGTATCCTATAGGGAAGTAGCTTGCTGCTCTATCCCTCCCAGTCACTCTTCATCTGTAAACTAAGCTAAGGCTAGTGCTGAAAAGAGATATCTTCTCCTGTGTCCTTTTGTAAAATAAAACAAATACTGTTTGCTTTACCATCTATTCTTCAGCTAACTGTTTGTTCTTTTTTCTTCTGTTCCCTTTCTATAAAGAAATAAAGAGTTTAAACATAGGTAAGACATGAGCTCTTTCCCATATAATTTGATATGGTTTGTTTGCTTCATTGTGTTTGCTTTTTGTGTTGTGCTTCTTGTGTAATGTTATGTTCTTCATGTACCATATATAGAAACATTTTTATGTGCTAATTGTGTGTTATGAATATGATAAGCATTAGCAATTACGAAATGCAGTCAAAAAGCAGCCAATAAGTTCTGACAGTCATTAGAAATTTCTAGTAGAATGCAAGTATAATGAACCCCAAGCTAACTTCCAGATAAACACCTCTCCCTGCTGTCTATAATTGGTTGAAATGGTCAAGGTAAACTACAACAGCATTTTCACAAATGCCAAAAAGGTTCACAAAGGCACTAATGACTGCATATAGGTCAAAAACTCATTTTCTAGTCATTAATGATTTTCTGAACCTGCTGTCCTTTGTCATAATTTAGTTTATATTTCTTTTGTCAAACACATTTAATAGCCAACCTGTGGGGCTGGCTGTGTGCAACCACTAGAAGCAGTCACTGTGAGCTTCAGGAGGGAGGCATAACCCTCCTGGATGTGAGGAGGAGAGCACTAGGTCTTCTGGATGGCTGCAGCATAGGAAACACTTGTGCCTCCTTTCATGCCACACCTGGGACAGGGAGGATATTCACCCTGGAGAAAACCGAGGGCAAGAACAAGAAGAGCTCTTGTAAACTGTTTCATAGTGTCCTGTGCATTAAAACCATACTTTCCATTTCTGTGATACAAGTTGATGCAATATATGGTCTGGACTAAACAGGATCATTTCCCCTTGACAGCATATTTTGGCATAATAACACCCCTAACTATTCTTACCTGGGTGAATTCATTCACAATTTGCTAATGATTATTGGTGATGCTGGAGGCTCCTCATTTGCTTCAACTAAGCCTAGTTCATTTTTCATCTGCTTAGAGATTTGCTCTGGACAGCTTCTCTTTTGGTTAAACTTAAAGAAAAGCTGCTATTGAAAAATAATTTGATGCACCTGTGAGAAGAACAGGGCGAATGAGCTGGACCTGCTGCCAGGCCCCAGGCTCCCTCAGAGAGCAGAGTGAGGCTGCAGGTGGTGGTGACCACACATTCACCCGGGGGGCTGGAGGCACAGACATTATTGGCAGAGGCCTCTGAGCAACACTGAGTGCCATGGAAAATCTTTTAAAACAAGGTACAATCCTTGGCCTCCTATAATTCAAGTGAAAGATTGCAACAGTGTGGAAAAAAAGAGAGGCAGAGCTCTTTAATTGCTCAGATGCTAGTTTGAGAAATATTGAGTACTCATTTATAAAACAAACCCATGTTTGAGGAAATAGTCTCATTGATTCTTTGGGAGCACAGTGAGGGCATGTTACCTTCCAGCAGTCACTTTCTGCCAAATTCCCTCAAAAATTTGTTTAGAGTCTTTCACTATCTGTTCCCTTACCTAGTTCAGGAGAGAGGGAAGGAGTATGGAACAGGTCTGCAGCTCCAGTGAGCTGCTCTCTGACCTGGAATTGAAGCTTGTGACTGACTCCCTGGCACAAGTGCCCTAGGGGAGATTCCAGAGGAGAAAGGCAGGGTGAGCTCCATGGATGAACCATGACTGCAGGAGAGGAGAGGGAAATATCCCATGTTCTGCCATTGCTCTTTACCCTGACTCATGTCTTACCCCATCCTGGTAGCAGCAGGGCACACCCAGGGCTGGCTGAGGGCAGAGGGGAGGCAGGGATGGGCACAGGCTGGCAAAAATCCCATGTGAAAACAAGAGAGACCCTTCCATTCCTGCAGGGTGGCTGCTGCTCCCCTGGGCACTGTGTGAGCAGCTCTCACCACTGAGTCCAGCAGGACCCTCACTTCCACTGCAAGCAGCAGTGTCTGTGCCCAGCTCCAGTCTGTGCCCAGCTCCTGTCTGTGCCTGTCTCAGGTCCCTGTTTGGCCAGGGTGAGGGCTGTGCCTTGTTTCAGAAGGGCCACACAAAAGGCACCAGCTGCAGGGCAGCCTGAGCTAAGTTTGGATGTATTTGTGAAGTACAGCACAACGCCAGTGCCACAGCAGAGTGTGTTCTTCAGTGTAAGGGGAAAGCATGGAGCAGAGCTTTGAAGTAATGAGAAATGTGCAGGTGTTGGTATGGCTCAGATACCTGAGAGATTGGAGGAATCTCTAAAGTGGAAAGAACTATTTTTCTATGTTGCAAAGAAGATTGAGCATTATTTTAGAGGGATGAGAAGGAATGTGATAAGGGTATAGTGAAGAGGTGCAGTCTGCTGCTGAAGATAAAAGAGAGGAACTTGGGGAATAATGAGATTTTGCTCTAATCTCAAGCATGTCACTAGTTTCCCTGCATAACTTTGTCTACACCACTTAACCTCTCTGTGCCTCAGTTTCCTCCTCTGTAAAATGGGTGCCACACCCATCTTTTTCAAGTACTCTGAGATCCATGCATGAAATAAACCTGCCAAGTATTTTTTGTTTATTGTATTTCTTCATCTCTAATTTCTACACTCCTAGACTTCAGCAGATGGTATTGCCTCTGCCTACTGAATTGTGATCCAACCAATCTCCTTCCTACTTTCTACAGTCTTAGAACAAACCATTATTGACCTAAACCCATGGCATGTCAAAGACTGGCATAGAGGAAAATAACTGTAGAAATTGATATTTTGGGGCCTCCTCATTCCTCCAAACCTGGTCATGACCACATGACCACAGTTATCTTGGCGTGCCAATGGATCCATCTGCCGAAAATGGCTTTATTATAGTTTCAGCAGTTCTGATCAAGAAATGGCTTATGTCCATCATAACCTACCTCTGTGTATCCTCACTCTTGGAGATGGGCACTTTGGCCACATGAAACTAGGAGTGTGGATATTTGGAGGCAAATATCTCTGGTTACTGGTAAGTAACCTTCATTTTTTTTTCTTCCTGTCTTCATTTGTCTTCTATGCTTTGAAACCACCATTGACCTTATTTACGCTCACCCATAGGCTCCAAAGGCTGGAAAATTCACATCATGCTTAAAATCCAAATAAACTGAGCAAAACTAGCCAGGCAAGATTTTGAAAATATTTCTGCACTGCAGTTCTGTGTGTGTGAATGTATATATATTGTGAAGATTGACATTTCTCAATTTGCAGATGATTTGCTAAAGTAGTTCCAAAATGTGACAAGCTGTCAAAAAACATATATTTCAGAAGAGAAGTAGCTTTCCATATGAGCGCCCATTCCAATCATAAACTGAGGACCAGTTTTTCAATAACAGAAGGTTTGGAGTTAAAGTCAGACACTTGAGGTCTCTGGTTTTAGTTTATATAACCAACTTCATCTGCTGCAAATGAGATTCTTGATAAGAATGAATGAGAACAAATTTGCTTTAGAAATAAATTTGTTATGCCTCTGCCTCCTATTTATACAAGACCTCACAAATCTTGTGGCGTAATCTAAGTAACTCAGAAGCTGATTCTTTGATCTTACTCCTATGACTTGTGCTTCCAAAGGAAGTTAAACAAGGTAGCAGGGAGGGGGGAAACAGATAAGCCAAAGAGAATTGACCTGGAGCAGATCTAAAGGGCTAAAGAGATCAAGAGGAGAGACTGCTCTGGCTTATTGGGCTCTGCTGTGCGAGGTTCAGTGTAGAAGGATGAGTGAGATTTAAAATTACAATCCCTCTGAACACTGACCAGGCCTTAATCAAGTCAGGTCCTCAGGTGACGGTCCTTCAGACCTCACCTCTGTACGAAGGTGTCAGACTTTCTTTCCAGATCTTTCTGTGCCTGATGAGTATCCAAGCTTTGAAAGCCTGTGAAGTTTCTAGACTGCTCAGCTGTTTCTGTTTTATGCTTTCTTTTTCTCTAAAGCAACAATCCCGCTCATAAATACTATCTGGCCGTGGACCCTGTTTCAGGCTCCCTCTACGTGTCGGACACCAATAGCCGACGGATTTACAAAGTCAAGTCCCTGACGGGCACGAAGGACCTTGCTGGTAACTCTGAAGTGGTGGCAGGGACAGGAGAGCAGTGCCTGCCCTTTGACGAAGCCAGATGTGGGGATGGAGGGAAGGCAGTGGACGCGACTCTAATGAGCCCTCGAGGTAAAGGAGGAAAAGAAGCCGGAGAAAATGACTGCGTGCAGCTAGGCTGGATGTGGAAATAATTATCTGGCAATTAAATCACTCCTTGCTCGGTGGTTTTTATTCTGGGCTTTAATTACAGTGGATTGGCAAGTGTTCGTGCTTTGTTTAGTTAAAGCAAACTTTATTACCCCAGCACTGAGTGCTGCAAAAGGAGAACAGAACACAAATTAGCAGGGTACCGCTCACTCCAAGAGGCAAGCGTGTAAACTGGGAAACTGATTACTGTTTGAGATGCAGTCTTTGGGGAGAGAAATTGCTTGCTGTGGCTTTTCTCTGAGGTTTTCCTCCATGAATCTCCTTTTTCTTCAGAGTCAGAGAAGAAAAATAGAAGGACTTTTGCCCTTTTCAGTTTCTAATTTTTGACAGAAAGTTCTCAAGATGATACAGAGATTTGGGGAAGTGTTTCTTTTTAAGGTGGTTTGGGTTTTTTTTCCCTCTGTTGTTTCATCTTAATTGTAAGGATGAATTAATCAGGGGAATTGCCGTGTATTTCAAACATCCTTGGGTTTTTTCAGGGGCTGAAAGTAACTAGATGATCATAAAGGTACACAAGAAGTGAAACTTCAGTTTCTTTGTATAGGAGCTAGTTTCAGTTAACGTGTAGAAATTAAAAGGATGAAGCTGTATCTATCTTCTCTCACTGCCCAGTGGGATGAGCACTGCAACCATTTGAAGACAGAATTTTTTTTAGATCAATATTTTATTTTCAGCCTGAGAAATGGACAAGGCAGGGCACCAAATCAAAGCAGGAAAGGCAAGTGAGAAAAAGGCTGCCCTCCTTCCCAACGGGCAGCAGCATCTGTCTGTTCCTCCGAGGGAGCACCCTTCCATTCTGTGCCTTTCCTCTCGAAGGACTCACAGTGTGACAGGCATTGAACCTGCCCTTTTTTTTTTAAGGCTGGAAACCCCTGTGTCTTCATCTGGAAAACACCAGATGTTCTTTCTGTATTTTTACTGCAACAGGTAAAAGAATTTTAAAAAATCCAGAAATAATACAACGTCCTCCTAGTTGTCAGAAAATTTTGAAGGTATTTTAAAAGATTTCTAAAAATTCTACATCCTCATTGGGTTCTCCAGATGAAGAAAGCAATGCCTCAAATTTCTGAGTAAAATTAGGAGATAATTTTTTATTTGGGTTTATGTAATATATCAGAGAATCTGAATAAGTTGATGCATTCTGCTGGGTCTTTGGCATGTTTGGGGATTTCTGTGGTTTTCTTTAAAGCCCCGAAGGATAAACCTGCTTGATGCCATTTCTTTGGCAGAACTGTGGGTGATTGGAGGCTTCCAGGACCTGTGCTCAGGTTGGGAGGGAGGAAGAAACAGGGGAAGTGAACAAATTTCACCATCTTGCAAACAAGACAAAGCCTGCCTTGAAGCCAGGAGCCTCACTGCTGCACTGATGCCTGGGTTTTACTTTTGCAGGAATTGCAGTGGATAAGTATGGACTCATGTATTTTGTCGATGCCACCATGATTAGAAAAGTGGATCAGAACGGAATTATATCAACCCTGCTGGGCTCCAATGACCTAACTGCTGTTCGACCTCTCAGCTGTGATTCCAGCATGGATGTCACCCAGGTAGGTTCTTACTGCATTTATTTTCCTCTCTGCCTTAGCAGAGATGGGCATCTATTTTGGATGACTGCCTGGCCACTTAAGAAATACGTTACGCAGCACAAGATGATAACGTATTTGATTTGATACTGAAATGGGTGAACCATCCTTTTTACTGTGGCTAACACAGTTTATTTATGCAACTATAGAGAAATAAGGTCGAGATAATGGGAGTTACTGCCTTAATTGCTTGTTTTTCTGTAATTATTGTAGAGCTTCCACAATGTAGCATCCGTTCTTGCACAGAAACACAATTAGCCAAAGTTACAACTGCACGTAGCTTTAATATTGCCGAAAAACAGAAGCATTGTTTGAAATAGTTGCCATTCGTGACTCGGTTTCATGATTCGCGCTGATAAACCCCTCACTGATTTGCTGTTGTTACACGTGGAATTTTGAACACTAGGAGTGTACTTTTCAGTTTCGAGTTTTACAGTAACAATTTGTGCAACTCATAGGTACGGCTGGAGTGGCCTACTGATCTCGCTGTCAATCCCATGGACAACTCCCTTTATGTCCTAGAGAACAATGTTATTTTACGGATCACAGAAAACCATCAAGTTAGCATTATTGCTGGACGCCCCATGCACTGCCAGGTTCCTGGTATAGACTACTCTCTTAGCAAACTGGCTATTCATTCTGCACTTGAATCAGCCAGTGCCATTGCCATCTCACACACAGGAGTTCTTTACATCAGTGAGACAGATGAAAAAAAAATTAATCGGCTACGCCAGGTAACTACCAATGGAGAAATATGCCTTCTTGCAGGGGCAGCTTCAGACTGTGATTGCAAAAATGATGTCAACTGTAATTGCTATGCTGGGGATGATGGGTATGCCACTGATGCCATCTTAAATTCACCATCTTCCTTAGCTGTGGCCCCAGATGGTACCATCTACATAGCTGATCTCGGAAATATCCGCATTAGGGCTGTCAGTAAAAACAGGCCCATTCTTAATTCCTTTAACCAATATGAAGCTGCATCTCCAGGAGAACAGGAGCTGTATGTCTTCAATGCTGATGGGATTCACCAGTACACTCTGAGCCTCGTTACCGGGGAATACTTGTACAATTTCACCTATAGCAGCGATAACGATGTCACGGAGGTGATGGACAACAATGGCAACTCCCTGAAGGTGCGCCGGGATGCCAGCGGGATGCCGCGCCATCTCCTGATGCCGGACAATCAGATTGTCACGCTGGCTGTTGGCACTAATGGTGGACTCAAGCTGGTCTCAACACAGACCCTGGAGCTCGGCTTAATGACATATAATGGAAACAGTGGTCTCTTAGCAACGAAGAGTGATGAAACAGGATGGACAACATTTTATGAGTAAGAATGTTTTTGGATCTCTTAAGCATACATTTATTTTTTCAAATGGTAGTGAGTAGGCCCCCAGACTGGCCCTGCTGCAGTTTGTTGGAGGTTTTTCGTTGGTACCGTTGCACCTCAGTCCAGGGCAATGCTGGAAGTGGTTTAAGGGGCTTTGTGCTGGCTCCTTTGGGTGGGTGCTGATCCCCCTCAGTCCCTGCCTGGGCTTTGAGTTTGGGGCAGCTCATCCCTGCCCAGCACAAAGGACCGCGTGCCATGGCCAGAACCCCGGCTTAGTTAAGCTGCTGTTCATGGTCGGCACGGCTGCCCAGAGCCCACAGCCAGAGCCCAGCACTCCCCCTGCAGCTCCCACAGAGCTGCTTCTCTCTAGGAACCCTCATGCTGCAGCTTCTTTTGGAGCTCAAATTATCTCTCTTTCTGTTCAGCCTCATATATTACTCATGGTTGTTAAAATGTTGATTAACTTCAATGATTGTTCATTCCTGAGACAAGTGAGGAAATTAGATCCCCAGCTATCTGTCAGACCCCTGGTGTAACTTCCATAATTTGTAGATAACCCAAAAGCACACTGGTGTTCATGAGCATATAGATTAAACAGACAGAACTTCCTCTTTAAATGAAATTCATCTGAAGAGATGAGGTTCAAAAGTATGCTAAAAATCTAGAAAAACTAGTCCAATTTTTATTAATATTTATCCTATTCTTAGTAGTCTTATTGCCATTTTTTTATCAAAACAGTTTTTAAACGAGAAGCTAAATAACATATTGAAAAATATATTTAAGCATGGCAAGCCTGATGCCATATTTTGTCTGAATCAGTAAATGATTAAAAGTATCATCCCCCAAATCAGCGAGTAGGAAATAGGAGTAAGGTTTTATATTTCATTTTAAATGGCAAGCTTATTTTCAAGGTGGCAGACTAGCAAAGGCACACACCTCTTAGTTTATTGATGCATTCAGCTTGGCCACCCGTTTTCTCTGTGTAGAGGAAACGTAAGGGATGCAGGCAGAGCAGGAGCTGCGTTCAGTGTGCTGGGAATGCCTGCCCTGCACAGCAGGGATGCTGCAGTCGGTTCCCGTTGGAAGGAAAGCAGTGCCCTCTCGTGGGGCATTCACTCCTCTCCTCCAGCCTGGGCCTTCACCAGGGGAGGGGCTCCTTTTTCCTTCATATTTTGCAAAAATTATTTCTTTACCACAGGTTGGTTACACAAATAGTTCAGTTACGTGACCACACCAAGGTATTAGCTGCTGATCATAAGCTCAAATAAAAGCTCACCGGATTAGACAGAATAAAATTTCATATTATTGCTGATGAGATGCGGATGCCCTTCTAGGAAGATTTTTTGTTTTGGTTTGGTTTGTTTTTTCCTTCAATAGGTAGCTCAAGATGCAGTCATATAAATTTGTTATTTCTCCAAACACTCGAAATTAATTATAGAAAACTAAATAGCAAAGTAATTTAAAACTCTACGTGAAAATCCATAAAACATTAAAAAATGTCATCATAAAGTTACCAGCTACAAAACTGGTACAACTGCTGTCTGAGAGTCACACCAAGGGCTAAGTTAATATGGTTTATTAGGAAGATTGTATTAAGATTCCTAAAGAGACACAGAAGGCTTTGATGTCTTACTGAGATCAGCTGAAAACATCATTGAATGTGTACATAGTGCTGCAGATTTTTTTCCAAGATCAAACAAGAAAAGATGCACAACCTTTGCCTCAGGTCAGTGGAAGTTAAATACCGTATTTAGATCTAAATATTACAGCCTGAGGTACTGTCTTAGATAATTAGTAACTTTGATGAGGCAGCAGAAATAACTTATTTCTCCCAGGTTTGTACATACATTCTCATAAATGTAGAGCCCATAGATGAGAGAACCATAAAGACATTATTTAATTTAAATATACAAACCTAAACAATCATAGTCCACAGTCACTCAGTACCGGTTTCTGGTTTCTGTTTGTTCTTTGAAACAGCTCCTAAGAGAAAATTCTGTATTCATCATTCTGCAGGGGGTTTTTTTTGTAGCTATAACTTAATATCAATTAGAGATGAAAGAAGTGTTCAGCCAATGAGAGTTTAAGGACAACAAAATAGTTTTCTGAGCAGTTATATTCATGCATTCACACAGGCATAACCAGCACTCAAAATTAATATGGCAGCAGAACTGGAAAAGAACAGAGGTCTTTTAAGTGGTAAAACACTACATGAGCTAAAGTTCTTCTGAAAAATTTATGTCAGTGCATTTATATCAACCAGACACTGAAGGGCCATCTTATCTTATTGGGTATATTCCTCTCATTTAGCTGAAACTTTAGCCTGGAAATGCTCTCAGAATTAAATCCTTGCAGTTAATCTAGGTGTGCATCTGCATATGCAGAGAGTTGCAGACAGAAGCTGGTTTGTGTGTGTGCACACTCCATAGGTGGATTCTATAGATAGCAGCAGTGCACGTGCACGCAGCTCATTTGCAGGAGGAGCAGCCAAGGCTCTTCAATAATAGAACAGCTACCAGCAGGCTCACATGGGGTAATTTAAGCTTGGCTTGGGCATGAAGCACAGATCTTTGAAGCAGTTCCCAGTGGTATTCCTCTTGGTCTAGGGAGCATCCTGAGAGAGTGCTGCAGGTTTTTTTCTTGAATCGGTTTTAAAAGGGAGAAAAAACAGGGCTGTATGTAAATGTGTGTGGATCTGTGCCTTACCCAGCTCTGGGTTGAGTCAGAAGCTGCTGTTCCTCCTCTCTGCAGTGCTGGATATGGCTCTGTCCTTCCTGCTCCACCCACAAGCTGTCAGGAGCACGACTCAAACCTGAGACTGGGATGCTGGACGTAAAAATTGCCTGAGGGAAGAGGTGCCACAGTGGTGGCCAAGGGACAGCAGCCCTCGGGGCACTGTCACAAGCCCACTGAAGGGATGCACAGATGCTTGTAGCTACCTGAGAAGGTGCCAAGTGCTCAGCTGTGTCCCAGGGAGGAGGCTGAGCTGTAGGTGTGGCCACAGGCAGCTCAGAGCCACCAGGCTGGCAGAGACAGCCACCAGCTTTGTGCCTGGTGTCACCCAGGGCTGTCCTGGGAAACCTTTGCCTGCTGGCAGGGGGGTCTTGGTCACAGTTAGCAAAGAGTTGGTGAGGCAGCAGTGGGGAGGTGCTGCTTTTTGTTGTTTTTTAAGATACTGGGATAAAGAAAGTTTGTTTGCCCTTGTAATTTTATTAGTAGAAAAACTTGGGATGAAGCCTTACTCTAACTGAAGTCAGTAACAAAAGGTCAGGAGTTTCAGTGTGCCCAGAGCCCACCTCATTTGGAAATGTAAGGGTTGCCTTGTCAGACCTGATTCATCCAGGCTGGTGCTGCTGTCACACACTGAAATAGGTAGAGACTGCTTCTGAAGAGGACACCAGGTCAATTAATACATTTTTGACTGTAAATTTTGGTTTTTTTACTTCATTAGACCCATGACATGAAAAAGAGAAGTACATAATAATTTAGTTGATATATAAATTATTCTTATTATTCAGATAAATGTCTGGGTGTTGTATTCTCCTGAGCACTTGTTCTCACATAATACATAAATTTAAAAAATAACCTCAGGAATATGTCACTTAAATTTTGTGGTACATAAAAGATTTCTGTTGTATTCATTTTATTTATTTTTTTTTACCTTTAAGCTACTTTTAAATAAGATTTTATTTTGATGCAATGGACAATGTAGAAATGCCTTCTTTATATATTGGTGTCACTGCGTGTATATTTATCATTTAAGTAGTGCATTTTTTATATATCCAATCGTAATCTAAATAGTCTGCAGATCTTCAAGGAGAGACTTTTGTATGTATTTTGTTAAGTGGATCCATCACTTGCTTATAAACTCTTTTAATCTCTACTATTGCTGCTTTCAAAGCTGTGAGCAGCACTGGGGAACACACCCCAGGGCAGGGGTAAAACAATCATTTCTTGAAATAGCACTGGAATATTTTCATTTTTCTGCTGCAACCTCTGTACATCCACATCCATATTTATTTTTTTAGACTGCACTTACACTTTGAATAGAGATTTCCAGTGAGTAGCCCACAGCAATCCCCAGGAATTCTTCCTAGGTTAATTAAAAACCCAGCAATGTGAATGAAGAGTTTAAATTAATGTCTCATTTGCATTGCCTAAAATATATTTGCTGATGGGGAATTTCACCAGCCGTTTTTCTGGAAGTTCACCGAGTGCTGCAGAGTCACACTGGAGACACTCACAGTTTTTTCTAGTTTATCCTAAATAACATTGTCTGTGCTGTAAGATTTGACATCCAAGTATTCTCTTCATCACTCTGCTCATCATGAAACACACCACACACAGACCCTTAAGGGGCCTTATTAACCTTTAAGATTTTTGAAATTGTCCATTTTTCATACTTTCTCCTTTCCCCTGCAAGACAGATGCTTGGCTGGATCAAGTTCTTCCTTTAGCTGTTCTTTTGGAGTGTTTTTCAACATTTTTTTTTTTTTTTTGTGAAGACCTTTATTAAGACTTAACTAAACCCACTTTCACAGATTATCTCAACATATTATCTTTTTTTTTCAGTATTTTGCTGATATGATAACGTAGCTATATATAAATATATATGTATCTGTGGAGAGAAGCTTGTGACTATATCGAGAAAAATCATGCTGCTTAATCTTTGTTTGATCCTGAACTATTTAAATGAACACATGTATTATTGGTCCCTTTTAGGTCACATGATGCTTTGTTTTATTGATTTCCTTCTTTGCCTAATACTTCCATTGGTTCTGGTAAGGCTTGTTGCTCCACAGGTGATTTTTTCCTTCCTCCTCGATATTCAGTTGAATGGGTGCAACCATTTGCAATGAATTTGAAAGTCATATATTCTGTTCCTTTTAACTGAGGAGCCAATCCGTGTCTTCATTTTTTAGATACGTTGTACAGTTCATGTGGCCTAGTCTGAGGTTTCTGAGTGTTTTAATTGTAAAGCCATGTTGAAAGCTCTGATTTTTTTTTTCATCTTTACAGCTAACCACAGCCTCCAATGCACTGATGCTAAATGTGCTCCTCTTCTCTTCTGTTACTCTCAGGCAGTGCAGTGGATTTACCAGTTCTCTTCCAGGCTTCCTGCTCCCTGCATCTCTACATTCCAAGGATGACCAGTTGGTTTCAGTCTCTACCTAAACTTTTCCCTTTATCTACACAGGACATTTTTTTCTTGCCTTTCTGCTCTCTAGAAGCAGGCGTGCTTTGGGAGCGGCTGGCTGAGAGACTCCTGCACGAGCAGAGAACTGCAGCAAGCAGAGTGTCAGCCTGGAATGCTGCTTTTGTTTCAGGTCCCCATTTTTCGTCCCTAAGATCCAAGGGATTTGCTTCTTTAGCAAACGTATGCACACAACTAGAGCATACTGCAGGAAAGGGGGAAAGGGTATGATTTGATTTCCAGCAGCATTCCTTCCTCCCCCCCCCCCCCCCCCCCCACCTCAGGCTTTATACCTCTAAAGAAATTGAACTCAATAAAATCATGGAAAACCTTTTTTTCTTTTTTTTCTTCTTTTTTTTTCTTTTTTTTTTTTTTTTTAATCTTTATGCCTCTGGAGCACTTAACTCATTTTCTAAGGTCTGTTCTGAGTGCTGACTGCTGCACTTTGTGCAACTCCGACCTCTATCCTGTGCTATTCATCTTTCATCTTTATAAGCCAAAATACTGACCCCAAAATGCAGTTCAATGCCACCAATGAGATCTAAATGAAATTATTATGTTGTCAAGCTGATGTCTTTTTTGATACTTTATGGCAAGTTTATTCCTTGATATGTCACTCAAGACCATACTTAATTTCCACTAAGTATTCAAAAGCAAATGTGCAGTTTATGCAATTGTTTATTGCAGTGTCCATCAGAAGTCCACATCCTTAGAGTGAAATGCAAATATTAAAATGCAGACTAATTTAGTAGTTATAATTGTTTGAGCCAAATATCACTCCGTATATTCATAATAATTTAATTAATTTAATAATTTAAAAGATGCTAGCCTGCATTTGCACCCATGTCGTTGAGATCAGTATCTCAAAAATATAATTTCATCCTTATAGACTCTTTCAAGAACAGAGCAATAGATATGGCCAGGATGTTCTTGAAAATCTGTTTCAGTCTGGGGTTTTTTTGCACAAATGTGGTGCATTATTAATACATTGGGTATTGAAATGAAGATATATCCTCATGCTTTTTTGCTCTCACTAACTTTTCTATTAGCTATGATCATGAAGGGCGTCTGACCAATGTAACACGTCCCACTGGAGTGGTAACTAGCCTTCATCGAGAAATGGAAAAGTCCATTACCATCGACATTGAGAATTCTAATCGGGATGACGATGTCACGGTCATCACAAATCTCTCCTCTGTGGAGGCTTCCTATACAGTTGTTCAAGGTACCAAAGCACACTTCTCAGCACACCTCCTAACCACACACACAGCCTGAGAAAGCAGCTTGCTAACCATTGGTGTCATTAGTACACTTTATGAGCAGGGGGAAACCATATATAAGGTTTGCAAGAAAAACTCCCATAAAGCTTATCCCCAAAGTGACAGGTCTTCAGGACAGGTAAGAGCCATTTTGCAGTCCTGCTTTGTGTCAAGTACAAATGGTCACTAACTGCTGGGGAAAAGTTAGACCTGCCACTGCCTCCTGGGTCAGGGTCACTTCATCCACTTGCATATTTCTCTGTACTTCCCTGGAAAATTGGTTCTGATTTCTGTGCCACAGAGATGCGACCTGACTGCTGGATATGGCTGCTGGGGGAGATCCTTCTGGAGAGGCTCAGGAAGCTTTCTAGTAGAAAAAAAAATCTTCTAAATGTGTACACTGCCATTAATTACAATGTCAAACAATCAGGGCAGTGGATGGTGTGGTGCCAGAGATGGCCCTTCCAAGAACAATGTTACAGCCCGAGAGTGTCAGGAGGCAGCAGCAACACAGGTTCAGAGTTTGCGTAGAGCATTCCAGCACCACCCAGGCATTGTATCTGATGGAGGGAAGTCAGTTATCAAAGATAGACTGAAAGGGATTTGGTGAGTGATGGGGCTTTTTAAATTAAGATATAATGTCATTGGAATGAGAATATCATCATCAAACAATAGTCTCCTCCTGACATAAATGTCAACATTTATAGATTATCATACCGTGACAGGTCTGGTTACAAAGACTTAATTTCTCTTATACCAGATGATGAATTACGTAGATGCTGTCCTTCTGTCAGGCAAATATTGATGTGTTGCTGACAGCTGCACACTCTGGCACTCCATCCTGGCTGAAAGGGGACTTGGCTGTGTCAGACAGCTGAACTGCATGGCCAGAGAAGCACAGGATTGTCTCTGTCACTCCTCTCCGACAGGCCAGGTGTGCACATCAGGCCAGTGTGGTCCTGCTGGGGAGGCAGGGAGGCAGGAGAGGGAAGCACTGTGGCTGCCAGCTTGCACTGCTGGAGCCTCACACCTTGAGGATCTAAAGCCACGCTGTAATTCTGTACAAGGCCTCTGCTTGGAGACAGTTTCTAAACAGAGGAAAACAAAAAAGAAGAGGCACTTACTTCTTCCTACTTACAAAGAGTCCAGCAATCATCTTCTTTTTCTTTTTGTCCTGGAGTTTAATGCTTTGTTGTTTATCCAGCAGTTCAGTTTTCAGGAGTTTTTTGTTCATATCAGAAATAAATTACGTGGTTCAACACATATCACTGTGCATTTTGATTCACAATTAAGACTGGAGGGAAAACATAATGAAATAAACGCAGTATCTCTCTGCAGGCTCACTGTTACACTACTGTTCTTTACATGAATCAGTAACATCTGTAATTTCCACCATAGTACCACGTAAATGGTAATTGCAGGCTGACTTCATTTAACATCAACAGGAGTGCAATAAAAAACCAATCAAATTAAGCTATATGTTTTCTTTATGACTGGAGTAGCTAAATTATTTTCTTTTCATTATTGCTGTAGATCAAGTGAGGAACAGCTACCAGCTCTGTAATAATGGTACTTTGAGAGTGATGTATGCCAATGGCATGAGCATTAGCTTTCACAGCGAACCTCATGTCCTGGCTGGGACTGTGACTCCCACCATAGGACGATGTAATATTTCTCTACCCATGGAAAATGGTTTAAACTCAATTGAATGGCGCCTGAGGAAGGAGCAGATTAAAGGCAAAGTGACGGTGTTTGGAAGGAAGCTCAGGGTAAGTAGAACCTGTTGTTACAATAATCACCTTTTCCTCTTTGGGCAGAAAGTTCATTTTTCATTTTGAAGGACGTCGCCTGTACTTGTTAAAAACGTACAACTCTGGGATTGTCTTTGGTGTGACACTGTTTGAGAGCTCAGCTGGCTGCATGGGACTATCTGCTGCAATCAGCTATAGAGCTGCATTACTAAAAGCATTCCAAAAGAGATTGGAAAAAAATACCTGGAATACCACAGAATCACAGAATGATCAATGTTCAAAGAGACCTTCAGGATCATTTAGTCCAATCATTTCCCCAGCCCCACTGTAATTGCCCCCAACCATATCCCCAAATGGCATATCCCAGTGCCTCTTGAACACATCCAGAGACAGTGACTCCACCACCTTCCTGGGCAACCTACTCCAGTGCATGAACGCTCTTACAGTGAAAAAAGTTTTTCAGATATCTAATCTGAACCTCCCCTGGTGCAACTTCAGGGCATTTCCTCTTGACCTTTCCTTTCATATATGGCAGAAGAGACTCACTCCCAACTTGCTAAGTCCTTCAGGGAGTTGTAGAGAGCAATTAGGTCCTCCCAAACCAACTTTTCTGCAGATTAAACACCCCCAGCTCCCTCAGCTACTCCTCAAAAGATGTATTCTAGGGCTTCCCCCAGTTTCCTTGCCTTGCTGCTGCAAAACACTCTGCCTCTCAAGGGGGTGGGAATCTGAGCACTCGCCACTTGTAAAACTGCCAGGTCAGACTTATCCCAGCTCATGCTGGGGTGCAAACACAACTACAGCATTCTGCTGCTGTAAAATCCCCCTACAGACTCACTGAGACTGGCATGTTGTGTTTATTCCCTTTCCCAAATGGCACGATTGGAAAATAATTGCCATAATTACAAAATGGGAGGCACAGGATAAGGAAGACAGTCAGGTCATGTAATCCATCCCCTGCCAAATTAAAGATCTGCTGCAGCTGGATTAATCCCATTCTGTGCTTTGCTGCCCTGATTTTCACTGATTTTTTTGACTGGACTACTTCAGTATTTGCAATTTTGGAAGGGATCTGAGATACTGGGCAGAAAGCAAATGCAGTGCTGATCAAGTCCTTACCCTTTAAGCAATTCTTTCAACATCACTGAACACAAGATACAGTTCAGTGTGTTCAAGACCACATAGCAAATGCAATATATGTAAGTAATTATGTGGTGATTTACAAAAAAAAAAATAATGATTTGGGTGTTAATTTTTTATATTTTCCTATTGCTTAGCATCTAATTCCCAGTGTTAACATGTCTTCCCTTATTCTCATAAATACTCAGAATGTACTTCTTGGGGAGAGGGGGAAAGACAGACAAAAAAAATTGAATGAGATTAGCAGCTAATCCTTAATGACTAGATTTCATGGCTCTGTAATTGATTTTTGATGTGTTGACCTGCAGCAGTTGATTGGAAGTGGAAAATAGATCAGCTCTCCATTTTGACTAGGTGTTGTTCAAAATAAAAATAGATAGGATGCTGAAATGAAATTGCAGTAATCCTAACTCTAAATACTAAAAATTTAATAGAGGTACTTGTGGTAATTAGCTGAAGTTAAACACATCTTAGTGCTGAAACCTTGCCTGAGATAGGCTTTCTTGCATCATGTTTATGCAAATCAAAACAATGCTTTATCTAGCAACACCTCAACATTTAGTTGTCTGGTGTTAGTTCCTGTAACAATAATCACATATCCATTTAGCTCGTTTAAATGAAAATCACTATGAGATTATCACAGGTTGAGTGGACTGAAAATGAAATTTGAAAACGAGGGAGAAAGCGTAGAATTTATTTGCATTTCATTTATTCCAATCCATCTTTATAAATTGTTCAGTGAAGGGAGCAGAGCAAGTGTGTTGGAATGCTGTGGGGAGCAGGTGGCAGGCAGGGGCAGCTGTGGCACATAGTGACACAGGGGAGGGCACTGCTGCAGAGCTGAGAGAGCAGCAGGGCCACCCCCTGGAGCCCCAGTTGACAGTCAGTGTCACTGGAGGGGTGGGCATTCTTTGTGGTTCACCTCTTAGCTGAGTACTTCACCTCACAGTACTCTGAGGAATATTTGCTGGAGCCCATGCTGCAGGAGTGAAAGGGGGCTTTTAAAAAAGATGGCAACAGACTTTTTTTAGGGTCTGTTGTGATAGGACGAGGTGTGGCAGCTTTATCCAAAAGAAGGTAGATTTAAAGTAGTTCTAGAGAAGTTTTTTATGGTGAGGCACTGGCACAGGTTGCTCAGGGCGGTGGTAGATGCCCCATTCCTGGAAGCACTGAAGGTGGGGTTGGCAGGGCTCTGCACAGCCTGTTTCCAGCTGATGTCCCTGCTCAGTGCAGAGGAGTTGTACTGGGTGATTCACAGGCTCCCTACATCCCAAAATATTGGCAGCAGTGAGGCTCTGCCTGTCCGTGCCTTGGGCACATCCCAGGCACACGTGTTGGAACCTGCACTCCTGCCTGGGCACACCTCATGAACCTGAGGAAGGAACTGCACTTCACCTTTATCTTGTCCCACTCACAGCCTGCTGCTGTTTGATGCACCACACGTTCAGTGTCTCGCTGTAGTTTCAGATAAAGTCCTGATAAGGTTGCTGTCTGAAGAGTTTTTATTATGGTGCAGCATCATGTAAGTGATTTCTGTGGCCAGACCTTTCCAAGGCACAAAGGGCTCGTCCCTGTGGCCCCTTCAGCAGCAGCTGAGGGAAAACCAGATGTGCACGTGGCTGGGGAACGAAAGAGAAAGGGCTCCTGGAGTAATCTGCAGTCGTGATATTTGTGACTGCTCTTAGTGTTCCCAGGAAGGGTGGGAATTAGTCAGCCTGTTTGGGTTTCCATATAATTAATATAATACTGCAATTACAGTCTCTGGTTTTACTTACTTTGCAAATGCAAATGAAGGTACTGAATTATCCAAGCAGGTGATGTTCATGTGTGCATCTCCAAGTGATGTTTGCATGTGTGCACAGCTCTTGGGTGTGTTATTATTTTTAAACCCCTACTAATTCTGTTTTCTGCTGCAAAAGCAAATAACTGTTACAACGTTTTTGAGAAAAGAGAGGATACCTGGAGTCAGACTTTCCTTGATGCAGATTACTATTGCAGTTATTGTAATGGAGGGAACAAACCCCAGAAATCCTGACTGATTTATGAAGCTTCAGAAGTTACAAAAAACCAAAACAAACCAACCCCTCAAAGCTGAAAACTCCGTTCATAATTTTTCTGAAATACTTTTCTTTTTTTTCTTTTTAGAAAATCTGCTCACCCTTAAGAAACTGGGCTATTCCAGTCATACACTAACCCTTTAATTCTATAGCTAAATGTTTTTGAGAGGTCAAAGCTCTCTTCTGCTGATGAAAAGGGTCTCTGCCATCAGGGTTGATCCTGCAAAACAAGAGTAACCACTTGAGAAACTACTGATGTTGAGTTTGGCTTCCCTAGCTTTATTTTCATTGCAATGGGAGAGCAAAATATGACTTGTTTTGCCCCAAGGTGTTTTAAGAAAAATACTCTGTCTTTTCTGTGAATCACAAGCCAAGTTGTTGCTGGGATAACCTTTGGGAAAACCTACAGAAAAGAGCTTTTTCTTCCTGGTAATTGCCCACTGAGGAAATGCAAACTGTTAAAGAGATTAATTTCATTAATGGAAAAAATTAGGATAATGAGCGATAATTTGAAATAATTATTTCTTTACAAACACAAAACTGTATTAATTTTAAATGTGTCTGTATAACTGAATTTCTACTGAGTTGGTTGGGGTGGGAATTGGGTTTACCCCTGCCAGTGAATATATCTCAGAATAACTTTTATGTCCTCAAGAAAGGCTCAGGGTTAATTTACATATTGTTTGATGTACAGTTTAATTTTGGATAAGAGGAAATGTTGCATTATCAAAGCCACTGTAAAATATAAGCTTAAGAACGAATTCCCAGAAATTGATGAATACTTTTTAAGTAATGATTGCTCTGAAATTATATCTAATTTAAAAACTTCTACTTTATTAATGATACATCTACAATTAAATTACTTAAGAAGCATTATCAGATTACAGCATTCTATGGCTTACCCCCCAGTGAATATATTTAGATATCTCTCATTATAGCACTCTCACTAGAAGCCTTCCCATTTGGCATTCTTACTGTCCTTTGCCTCTGTTTTGCTCTTTTATTTAAAATAAATAAATCTGGCACTGAAACACTTCATGCTGTAATAAAATTATAACAAAAAAAAAGGGGGTGAAAAAAGAAAAATGTTTAACCTAATTATTTAGCACCTTTGCTTTCAACACTAGAAGTGCATCTTTCCCAGCCTGTATGATAAGGATTTTAAGATTCCAAGCGAAGGATCTATTGAATATTTGAAAAGTAAATTAAGAAAACAGTAAATGAATGAATTCTAAGCCAGGGTGTTGCAATTACAGAAGCCAAGTGGCTAAACCTCGTTAAAGACACAAACATTTCTTCTGTTGTTCTTAGAGTGATTGTAGGCAAAAATGCAAAAAAAATGATGGCGGAAGTACAAAAAATAAAAGAAAAATAGTAGGCAGTGGAAAAATAGAATAAGGGGGAAAATATTCCATGCAAAATAATTTGTTTCTCTGGACTTTAATACCTGGATGTACAACACGTCTGTCTGTTCTGACCATAATAGAAGCTTTTTACTGTAGGGTATCATCTCTCATATTGCAGTGAGATGGGAAATACCCCAGTAAAACTCCAAATGACTAGAATATATCCGACCCAAGTCGAAAGCAACAGGCAGTTAAGAGGAACCCTGTACTTTTCACAAAGGATTTCCCTGCTGGGCATCCTGTTTCCCCGCTGTGAGAGGGCAGAGGGGCGGCGTGCCCGGCGCGCGCTGAGCGCGGCCTCCTTGCCCCTCCTTGCAGGTGCACGGCAGGAACCTGCTGTCCATCGACTACGACCGCAACATCCGCACCGAGAAGATCTACGACGACCACCGCAAGTTCACGCTGCGCATCATCTACGACCAGCTGGGCCGGCCCTTCCTGTGGCTGCCCAGCAGCGGCCTGGCCGCCGTCAACGTCTCCTATTTCCTCAACGGGCGCCTGGCAGGGCTGCAGCGCGGGGCCATGAGCGAAAGGACCGACATCGACAAGCAGGGCAGGATCGTGTCGCGCATGTTCGCCGACGGCAAAGTGTGGAGCTACACCTACCTGGAAAACGTAGGTGGTGTCGTGTCACACCTCCTGGCACGTGTCTGCCCAGGGCACGCAGTTGTGTTTGGGCTTCGTGAGGCATAAATCACGCACACAAACTGGCTAAGATTTGATGTATCCCCAGCTGTTAACCATCCCTGGTCTCAAAAGTACTTATTTTTCAATTAGTCAACTGAATATGACTAATTTTTAATGGGAAATATTTTGTTCGTGGTTTCTGTCTTATGATATTTTCCTGCCGTAGAATGGCAATAAATTAACAGAATGAATTGTGCTTAATTAAGCCCAAAAATGCATGACTAAACCTGACAAAAGGTTCGTGTAGGTAAATTCATCTCTAATTGTTACTTATTAAGTGAAAGTACGGTAGCGCATTTTTGCTTAGCCTAATTAGCACGCTTCAGTCATAAAAGTATCTTAAACACTGCAAAACTGCATATTGTTTTCCCTTTCCCTTCTTGTTGTTCTAAGTAAACCAGAGCTGATGTTCTCTGCTTAGTTTCTCATATATTTCACAGTAACAGTTGTAAACTACAACTGCTGGCAGAAAGATAGATCAAGTCATTTATTTAACTCCTCTGCATCCCCCAGGAAAAAAAAAAGAAAAAAAAAAAAGGAAAAAAAAAAAAAAAAGTCCTCCTACAGGGAGGACAGCTCACAGGTTGCTAACCTACACTTTCTCTGGAGCGTCAGCCTATTGATTTCCAAGGTGCAGATCCTCTCATCTGGCAACCTGACAATATTCCTGAGCAGCTCTGTGCCCCTGACTAATATATCTGATTCTCTTTGTACTCATTTAACATTAGTGCCTCTCCAGTCAACTTCCCTTCAGTCCCCTCCCTCAGGCCACGTGCTGCTCGCTGGTAACGGCTGTTGTTGTTTCCCCTGCAGTCGATGGTGCTGCTGCTGCAGAGTCAGCGGCAGTACATCTTCGAGTACGACTCCTCGGACCGCCTGCACGCCGTCACCATGCCCAGCGTGGCTCGGCACAGCATGTCCACCCACACCTCCGTGGGCTACATCAGGAACATCTACAACCCCCCCGAAAGCAACGCCTCCGTCATCTTTGATTACAGCGACGACGGGAGGATTCTGAAAACATCCTTCTTAGGGACCGGCCGACAAGTCTTCTACAAGTATGGAAAGCTGTCCAAGCTGTCTGAAATCGTTTACGACAGCACGGCGGTCACTTTCGGGTATGACGAAACTACGGGTGTCCTAAAAATGGTGAACTTGCAAAGCGGAGGGTTTTCTTGTACGATTCGCTATCGGAAAATTGGTCCTCTTGTTGATAAACAGATCTACAGGTTCTCTGAAGAGGGAATGGTCAACGCAAGGTTTGATTATACATATCATGACAACAGCTTCCGAATCGCAAGCATCAAACCCATTATAAGTGAGACACCTCTTCCAGTTGACCTCTACCGTTACGATGAGATTTCTGGCAAAGTAGAGCATTTTGGCAAATTTGGAGTTATTTATTATGATATAAACCAAATTATCACCACGGCAGTTATGACGCTGAGCAAGCACTTTGACACCCACGGGCGCATTAAGGAGGTGCAGTACGAGATGTTCCGGTCCCTGATGTACTGGATGACTGTGCAGTACGACAGCATGGGAAGGGTGACCAAAAGAGAGCTCAAACTGGGTCCCTACGCCAACACCACCAAGTACACCTACGACTACGATGGGGATGGGCAGCTGCAGAGCGTGGCAGTCAATGACAGGCCCACCTGGCGCTACAGCTATGACCTGAACGGGAACCTCCACCTCCTGAATCCTGGAAACAGCGTCCGACTGATGCCGCTGCGCTACGACCTGAGGGACAGGATCACGCGCCTGGGTGACATCCCGTACAAGATCGATGACGACGGGTTCCTGTGGCAGCGGGGCGCGGATGTGTTTGAGTACAACTCCAAAGGGCTCCTGACAAGAGCTTACAACAAAGCAAATGGCTGGAGTGTTCAGTACCGCTACGATGGACTGGGCCGAAGGGCTTCCTGCAAGACCAACCTGGGGCATCACCTACAGTACTTCTATGCTGACCTTCACAATCCAACAAGGGTGACTCATGTCTACAATCATTCCAACTCCGAAATTACCTCTTTGTACTACGACCTGCAAGGCCACCTCTTTGCAATGGAGAGCAGCAGCGGGGAAGAGTATTACGTGGCCTCTGATAACACAGGCACTCCATTAGCTGTGTTCAGCATCAATGGCCTGATGATCAAGCAGCTCCAGTACACGGCCTATGGAGAGATCTATTACGACTCTAACCCGGATTTCCAGCTGGTCATTGGGTTCCATGGAGGGCTGTATGATCCTTTAACCAAGCTCGTGCATTTTACCCAAAGGGACTATGATGTCCTGGCTGGGCGCTGGACATCTCCTGATTACACCATGTGGAAAAAAATTGGCAAAGAACCCGCTCCTTTCAATCTGTACATGTTCAAGAGTAACAACCCTCTCAGCAATGAACTAGATCTAAAGAATTATGTAACAGGTGAGACTTCTTCACATTTATAATATATAAAACTACAGCTTGGAAGCTGATTTGGGAAAAAAATCCAGCTTCTCCTTACGAGCCCTTTGCTCAATCCTCGCATCAAGTTTGGGCCATCTTCCTCTTTTGGCTATGAAAAGAACTGGATATTTCTAACTCCTTGGTAATGCTCTTCCCTGAATGAAGGGCTGTAAGGGGGAAGCCATGATGAATTATGGAGGAAAAAAATAAATATAAGTTTGCTTGAATATAAAATTTCAGCACAGCCCTAGTGCTTTTCCTATTGAACTAGTGCTGTATAAAGAAGTCTTCATTCTAATTCTGTATCAAGAAAAGTGAAGTCATGTATAGGAATCACTGGTGGGTTGGTTCAGAATCACAAACCAGAACTGCTCAAATCTCTTTCTTTCAGGGCTACTTTCAAAATTAACTGCTGACTGAGCCCATGAGCACATTATGAATTAGCACCAAGAATGGATCTAATTAGACCTCTTTTTCCTATTTAACTTTTAATATGCAAACAGTCTTTAGTCTTTAAAATGAAATCCTTGATGTTTTTTTAAGATTATTTCATCCTGAAAGGCTAATAAATGTTATGGATTGTGTAGAGCAAAGAAACAAAAGTAGTTTTGATCACATATGTTAGAATTGGGTAAAACTTGTAACCCTTTCTTAATTAGGAATAATTTTTCACTTAGTAACATCACACGGTACTTGAACTAGCTGCTGGCACTTTCTAAAAGGAAAGGTAATTAATATGTCTTCAGGAAAAGCTTTTTTTTTCCAGAACTGAATATGCAGTACACAATAATTAGAGTAGTGATACCATTTTAAAAAAGGAACGATCCTAATTTTAGCAGTAATTTGAATTTCAAGAAAAGTGTGCATTTCCTTCAAAGAAAATCATAGCACGTTTCATTAGTACATTGCAACCTAACAGGAGGTGTAGCACACCACACGTTCTAGTGCAGCAACTTGGCAATTAGGAAATAATGTGATTTTTATCTGATAGTGTGAAAATTACCTCATTGTCCTAAATTCAACAAAAGTCCTATTTTCATCCACCGCTCTTTGATTTTGATTTTCAACATCATCTTACTGTGTTCTGCTACATTCCAAAATCATATTTATTTATTTATTTTATCCATCCACTGGGTAAAATCTAATAAGATAAATTGCATTTAGGGACAACACCAACCTTGTAGTCTGTAAAAATACTTAATTGGTGATGCAAATATTTGTTGCTGTAGGACTGAACACATAATCTTTGACAAGAATTGATTATGGTGGCACCTTTGTTGTCACAGTTAAGAAAAACCCAACAGAGAACATTAAAAAAAGCACCAAAAACCCTTCCCCCCAGTCCATTCTTACTGTTAAACCCCTGACACTGCTTTATTTACAGGTTTTGCTGAAAACAAATTCCTGTAGCAAGTGCAGTGCTGCAAAGCACATTAGCTCAGCAAAATAGCAACTGTTTTGTATATAGGTCCTCCTCTGCTTTCTGTGGAATTAGAGCAGCTGAAGTGAATTGTTCAGGAGATACCATTTCACCATGAAATAAAATTGAAACCTTACAAGGACCAGTAACCCTGTGCTTGTCCAAAGGTTTAGGAAAAATACAGTAGGCACTGTGAGATGGATGCAGATACCTCGTAGAGGCAGAGTATCTTACTGCTTATTTTAGAGTCAGAATGGCCAAGAAAAAAAAGGCTTTTGGGGAAAACAGGCTTTGCAACAGCTCAGATCACAGAAGTGGCAGTAGCAGCATCAGGAGCCAGTGTGGGCCAGTGAGGAGAGGTGGCCACTGGGAAAGACAGGAGAGATCTTTAACCAAAAATTGTCATGAATTCAGGGAACAGGAAATGTAAAATGGAGTCATGGACTCTTTTTTTGTTAAAAGAGTTAGCATTTGGATAACTGAAATACATCATTAATTCTTAATACTTTCTGAGTGAGAATTACTGTTATTAACTTAACTTAGCTTTTACAGCTAGGTCTGAGGACAGAGTTTTCGTGGTTGAACCCACATCTGGAACTTGCTGAGGCTCACCTCAGAGCTGAGCTGTGATTCTCCCACACAGCTCCTACTTTCCCTGGAGGGATGGGGAGGATATCCTAAATTTAGACATCTGATTTACAAATCTAGCTTCTCACAGCTTTTAATGGAGCCTCCAGAGACCTGGTGACAGCTGATAGAAGTAGGACACAGAAGAGAAGCCATGTCTTTCCCCAAAGGACTTTGGAGATGTTTTTAGAGTGTTAACCTAATAAAATGTCATTATACAATACAGTTTATAGGTTACACATAGTAGCCACTCAGAATGTGTCAGAGATGGAACAAGTACTGCATACTGTAAAATGTTTGGATAATTTATGTGCTCTAATGGAAAAGAATGAAGAGCTGGTATATCCCTGATTAATTATTTAGGGCAAATTTAACGTAGTGTTTCCTGTGCCTGTTCATGGTTTCCTGTGCCAGTTCTGTAAAGTTTCACACTGTAATATTAATTGTTGCAACTTCAGTTGCTACTTGAAATTTAGGATGTCAAATGTGGATTTCCTAATTTTTTTTTTTATTTCCTCTATTTGTTAAACACATGTGTTTCTCACTTATCTGCTTTCTGTTGATTTTTAGATGTCAAGAGCTGGTTGGTGATGTTTGGATTTCAGCTTAGCAACATCATCCCTGGTTTCCCTAGAGCAAAAATGTACTTTGTGTCACCACCATATGAGCTGTCTGAGAGTCAAGCGTGTGAAAATGGACAGGTAGGCAGAAAGATTAAATCACTTTTTTGGGTAAATTTGCCCCACTCTATGGATAGAAGCACTGGCTCTTCTGTAGTTACAGCAGAAGGCCAAGCACTTAATTCAGTGTAAAGTGAATGAGTATAGCTACATTTTATACTAATGAACATATGCCTTTCTTGCCAGCCTTCGTTGTTATCACAATTACAGTGTCATTAGCTTGTCTTTTATTGAGTTATTCCTTGATTAACAAGTTGTAACTCGATTAACTTGATTAGCAATGACAAAGGGAGACTTTGTCAGGGTAATTTATCATCTGTTGTACCTTTGGTAAGACCATCCTAATAACGTGCTGCAATAAACTTAGGTTGGTACTTGTTTTAGTGGTAAAAAAGGGTTCTTCTTCTCACCCTCTAAAAGGTTTTCTTTCCCCAATTTGTCATTTTTCTAGTTAGAGGTTTTGATTTGCTACTCCATTTAGCTTCAGTTACAGTGCTCGTACTTACCTGTCAGGCTAAGGGTGGACAACAGCATATGGGTTTAACTTTTATAATGAATTTCAACCCATTTAATGAACTTCAGAAGCGTGCTAGGCCACTTCCAAACCTACTCTTTGCTAGGCCTCATCTTTGTGGTAATACAGTAGAAATAATCATATAAACCTAAGCATACCACTTTCTCAGGCTTCTAAGTCATTTGAGAGTCTAAACCCACTCTTCAGGAATTGCTTTGGTGCTTTTGGGCCCAAATTTCATCTGTTTTCAAAAAAGCTTGTATTCATAAGCATTTTAGTTCTATATACTGGCTGAAATCTCTGGGAAAAACATGTCCACAAGTTAAATGCCACCTTTTAATACGTTGATTCTGTTTGTTTTCAGCTCTGATTAAAATTGTGCTAGACTTGGGCCTTTCTTATTCTGCTGGGCATTATATGACTGGCCAAAAATCGAAATGTGTGGTGCATATGCACTACAGTGGGTGATGAGAAGTGTTTTATTTGGCCTTACAGATGGCAAAATAATTTGCTGAATCAGTATTTACCTGATTTTGAATAAGAGATGGATGGATGGATGGATGGATGGATGACTATAGATGGTCTTTTGCAGTGTAGAATTTTTCTCTGTGTGTCTTTCCTTGAAAAAGGCAAAGCAAAGATCATTATTGGTCTCTGAAATGAGTATGTTCAGATCTGCATCTTCTTTGCTGTTTGTTTTGTTTTGTCTTTCTTTCCCCAGCTAATTACAGGAGTGCAGCAGACGACAGAACGACACAACCAGGCTTTCATGGCTCTGGAGGGACAGGTCATCTCTAAAAGATTACATGCCAAAATCCGAGAAAAAGCAGGCCACTGGTTTGCCACGAGCACTCCCATCGTGGGGAAGGGAATCATGTTCGCCGTGAAGGAAGGCCGCGTGACCACGGGCGTTTCCAGCATAGCCACGGACGACAGCAGGAAAATCGCCTCGGTCCTGAACGGCGCGCACTACCTGGAGAAAATGCACTACAGCATCGAGGGCAAGGACACCCACTACTTTGTGAAGGTGGGCTCGGCTGACAGCGACCTGGTCACGCTGGCCATGAGCAGCGGGAGGAAGGTCCTGGAGAGCGGCATCAACGTCACCGTGTCGCAGCCCACGCTGCTGGTCGGCGGCAGGACTCGCAGGTTTACGAACGTTGAGTTCCAGCATTCCACGCTGCTGCTCAACATCCGCTACGGGCTGACGGCCGAGGCGCTGGACGAGGAGAAGGCCAGGGTGCTGGAGCAGGCCCGGCAGCGCGCCCTGGCCGCCGCCTGGGCCAAGGAGCAGCAGAAGGCGCGGGACGGGCGCGAGGGCAGCCGCGTATGGACGGACGGAGAGAGGCAGCAGCTCCTCAACACGGGAAGGGTTCAAGGTTACGAGGGATATTATGTCCTGCCCGTGGAGCAGTACCCAGAGCTAGCAGACAGTAGCAGCAACATCCAGTTTTTAAGACAGAACGAAATGGGAAAGAGGTAACAAATTAACCTGCTGTCATCCTTTGCTGGATGAATCAGTAGTCGTAACTGTTATCTCCTCTCCTAAGGAGATGAAGACCTAAAGGGGGGCACTAGGCTGAGCTACTCTGGGATAGTAAGTGGCAAAAAAGCTCATATTTTTTGAGTTAAATGCTACTGTTCAAGTGATTAAAAACCACATCCTGAAGTGGACTAAAGCCAGACTGAAAACTCTTAAACCGTACAAATTAAAAAGTACCCCTGAAATATTACCCACTTGTTCTGGGTCTAAAGAGAAACAAAAAGAAGGCCTCGTAATGTATTACCTCACTCCATTCACACGTGAGCAAACTAAGAAATCCAAGTGGGCCACTTTCACTAACCAGCTGATGAAACACAGATGATTCAGACTGCTTGTTTGATAAATATCCAAGAGGTTTTCATTTAAAGCAAAATACAGATGCATTTAAAACATGACTTTGGGGTGATTTGTGTGTAGCAACTGGAGGACAAATGAAATGCAAGTGAGAGCGCACTGGAAATAGGAAAGGAAAATATATTTAAAAGTAACAAAACCACACTTGCACTCTGACCCTCCACTTGTCTGGCCTGAAGCTTAACTTATTCAAAGAGGGCAGAGTGTAAAGTTACATTCAAAATGGTGGCTATAAATCACTACAGATAAATTTCATACTCTGTTTGTCTTTGAAGATTTCCATTGTGGACAGTATAACACAGTTACAGGGTGTAGTCTGTTTAGATTCAGTAGTTTGTTGGTATCAGTTCCAGTAGAGCTGTGGGCATTGTGTTACACTATTGCAAATGGGCACCACGTCAGATCACCCTGTACATACATCAGCCAGAAGGCACAATCACTGTTTCAGATTTAAAAATTATTAGTGTGTTTGTTTGGTCGAGAAACTGAGACAATCACATTACGGTCACCACGAAAAAAAAAAAAAAAAAAAAAAAAGAAAAAAAAAGTCTAATAAGAACTTTGGTACAAGAACTTTTTTGTAATATACATGTATGAATTGTTCATTGAGTTTTTATATTAATTTTAATTTGCTGCTAAGCAGAGACTAGAGACAGGCAAAGATAATTTATGGCAAAGTGTTTAAATTGTTTATACATAAATAAAGTCTCTAAAACTCCTGTGAATTAGTTGTTTTCCATTGCAAAATCTTGTGAAAGGGATTCTTGTCTGGCTGTTTCTAATGCACACAACATTTTGTATGTGGAAATGACTTCCTGTGCGTCCATGGATCCTGCAGGGGGCTGGTCCTTTGATCTGTGGGCAAGCAAAGTCCTTCACACACATCACCCAAAAATCTGCTTAGGACACAGGAGAAAATTGGTAAACGCTTTAGAAATGCCCTCTCTGCACCTCGTGACCAGCAGCCCTCAAACTGCCGTGTTTCAATTCTGGAATTAGTTTAATTGCACTGAAGTAACCTCTAAACAGTTTGAAAATGTAGTAACATAACATTAAATGGAACACGCAAGGCTGTGCTGTGAGCCAGGAAGTCTCCATGAAATCTGTCTTCTTTGGGAGATTGCTTATTTCTACCACATTTAAAACCAGGAGGTAAGATCAAAGACCCTCTCCTAAGCAAACAGTCACTCCTGGTGATGATAAAAAGGAGCCATCCATCACCCAGAGCCCTGCCGCTTTTATCTCATTTAAGTATGTAGCTGGGGAGCTCTACTTAATTTTGAGAACAGTTTTGCTTTTGGGGTTGCAAATGAGGTTTTTAATGATTCATGATAGCAACAGAGATGCTTGAATTGATTATGGGCATAAATTTACT
Source organism: Phylloscopus collybita (assembly GCA_027886175.1). Taxonomy (NCBI): domain Eukaryota; kingdom Metazoa; phylum Chordata; class Aves; order Passeriformes; family Phylloscopidae; genus Phylloscopus; species Phylloscopus collybita. The sequence goes on along the minus strand of JAJNNQ010000019.1, from coordinate 1,327,869 downwards.
CCAGGGCACTTTTAAAGCTGAGCAGTTCAGTGCCTGTGTGGTGCAACACCTGGAGCACTCAGAAAGCACATCTAATTTTTCTGTGCAAACGAGAGCCACCCAGCTCTGCCTGGGAGTTACACCCACGTGTGCACCCCATGGGCACCCCCAGCCCTCTTTCTCACCCTCTGAAGAGGAAGAATGGCTGCATTTTCAGATGAAGTCTTGATTGTCCATCACTGCAGGTGTTTCTCTTTGCTGAAGGACTCAAAGGAGTGCTGTTACATTATTATTTCGTTCTTTACAAGGGAAATCTCTTAAGGAAGTGTTTTTTTAGTGGGGGAATAAAACATGAAATCACAAAGTGGAGACACTTTGCATTATTGCAGTTTGTCAGGATTACCTGGCCCTATCCTGGTAAGCTGCTTAGCTTATATTTTGGGAAAGAATTTTTCTTGCAGTTTGAGAAGGTCGAAATGAGAACCTGTCACACACTCCCCGGTGTCTTTCATTCTGTTACCATTCTCCTAAAGCTGAAACTCTTCAGAACTGGGGATTCTGCTACTTCAAAAGGAAACTCAGTTAAGCTAAAAGGGAAGCAGCCTTTGAATATTAATGATTATCAGAGGAGATGTAACAAATTTCAGAGGATGCACTCCCTACTCATCTCCTTTGCAATGAACATACACCATCAGGATGTTTTTAAACAGAGTTTTGGGAGATGGTGCTAAATTCTCACCAGAGATCATTGATCCAGGGCTAGCTGTAGTTTCCAAAGCTCAGCATGTGTGGAAAGCCCCAGCAATACACTTAAGCTCTTAGGCCCAGCTTAGCATTGTGCTGGACCTGACCGAGGTCATTCCCAGCTCTGCCACGTTCCCTGTGTCCCCGTACAGATCCCCAGCCTCACTCCCATCTACGTGGACTACCCAGCTTATCCTCTGGCAAGTGAACTGCACTCTGTCCAGTGACTTAGAGAACCTCCTGTGGTGCACCAAAGGGATTGGAAGAATTGCTGCATTTTTTGTAATTTTTGACAAAAGAGCTAAATTCTCTCGTGTCTGGTAAAAACAGCTGACTGGTAGAGCCCCTTCTAAAGAGTTTTCAGTTAGCAAATGAGGGAGATAACTGGACTGGTGTGGCCATGGCCAGCTGTCTTACGGGTTTCCTGTTTCTTCTTTTTTCTTTCCACAACCTTCCCTTTCCTCACCTCAAACTGGTATCTCCCATTCCTCTCAAAGCTCTTGCTTTTCCTCACTCCACTTTTCCATGTGGAATAGATGCTTAACCTAAAGCACTGCCAAGGAGATGCGAACTGGATTCTTCTTATGAGGGAGTAGTTAAGTGGTGGCTTTTACAGACATTGTGTCTGTGTCCCCAGTAGCTCTGTGCCCAGGACAGAGCAGGGGCACCCATCAAGGGACCTGGCCTGAACAGCACTCCTGGCTGTGGGAAGGCACAAAACACAAGCCCAGGCCAGCCTAAGTACCCTGAACATGGGTTTGCCCTCCCAACTCACTTAAGTGCAAGCTGAGTTGTTTGCAGAGAGAGCAGGAATCCAAGAATAGGCTTCTGTTCAATGCTAAAGCCAGATGGAAAATCAGCATTTAGAGTACATTTCCTTTTTTCCCTATTGGATTGCTGTAACTGAAGGAATTTAGTATTTACAACTTTGTGTTTCAGCTTGGAAAAAACCCTGTCGTGTTTCCTGACTTACCCCAAAGAGTGGAGTGGCTGTGGGTGTAGCACGTGTCTCAGCACACCCTGCCCCTCACCACCACGGCTGTTTTGCCTCTCGAGGTGGCACCCGTGGCACTTTGGCCACACGATGGCAGTTCTGCCCACCGGACACCCAGAGGGAGCAGCCTTTGCCTTCTGGCCCTGCCTTGCCCACAGCAGCCCCAGCTGTGCCCTGCCAGCCTCTTGGATTAAGGCACACACAATTTCCACACTACTCTCATGGGAGTAAATAAAGGGAAGGAACCGCTTAGCCCTTTTTGTGTGTGTTTGTGTTGGTTTTTTTTTTTTTTTTTTTTTTTTTTTTTTTTTTTTTTTTTTTGCCTTTTGTTTTTTCCTACCTGTAGTGCAGTGGCTGACACAAGAGCACACACTGGGCTCTGAGAGCCAGACTGAAATCTGCGTGGAAGCCTGGCTCCTCTGGCACTTCCTCTTTTCACCTGCCATCCCCTGGGAAATGCAGCCTCTAAGGAATTTCCTGATAGAAAGGACTGTGCCAACACCATTCTGCCTCTGTAAGGCAAGTCCCTGATCTGCCTGTAGTCCAGGCTCATCATTGCTGTAAGAACAGAAAAGCCTGATATCCCTCACCTGCCCTGAACACGACCACAGCACTGCCTTCCAAGGCTCTTTGTGCTTGTTGGTCATTTCCCGTTTAAGAGTCCCAGACAACCACATCAGGATAGAATGCCACTGAATAATTTGCATTAACTGCTTTGTGCTGTAAAGTTCCATGAGGTTCACCCCTTTGACAACAGACTCACAGCAGTGCTCAAACAAGCATTCAATCATGTTCAAACATGGGAATACGTTCAACACACAGCCTTGAGGATGCAGCCCTAAGAAACTCCAAAGGTAAAGTTTCAGTCACTGAATTGTGCTATCCTGTGTTCATCTACTGATCTTGCATAAGAACCCCACTTGAAGGTCAGTAAACTCAGGGGACCTTTGAACTGTGACTCTGTTCAAAGGGGGGATTTTACCTTATCAATTACAGCAGCTGTAATGAAGAGGTACCAGGACCTCTCTGCCTCTGAACTTTTCTGCCAACAATGTAAGTTCCTTCCCAGCCTCTTCCAGTACAGCCTGCAGCATAAAAGTTCCTTATTTACAAGGATTACTTAGTTTAAACAGTACTCACTTCGTTTGAAACCTGTCACTCCTCTGGAAGCAAACTCACTTCTGCATCTCTGTGGCACCAAATTCCAAGGGCTGTGCTACAGAAGAGGGTCAGCATCCACCAGAGTACAGATGCTGACACAGCTGGAAAGATGTTTTACTCTGCACGTCTCTGAACTGACAGCAAGATCTCAGAGCCTTAGAGCCACTTCAAGCCCACAGAAAACAGTGAAGGAGCGTGGGCAGGTGGTTCCACTGGGCAGGGTCTGCCTGTGAAGGCTCTGCTGCTGCTGCTGCTGGTACCCCTACAGAGACATATATCACATATTGTATGCTGTAACTGCTTGGTTAGGCCAATAACATCAGAACAATTCTGTGTCCCTCCCCCTCTATGTCTGTCATTCCCCCAGTGAGCAGAGTTAAATGCAACATTTAAGCATGACTAAGTGTCACAGTCAATATGTGGCAGTCAACATGGTCACTGCACTCAGGTGCATCATTAAAGTCATCAAAAGGCTTCAAGCATCAGCACCTTATTATTCAAAAGTCTCCCAAACCTTTTCTCTGGATCTCCCAAGAGCAGCTCCACACAGCTCTGGCTCTGTCTCCTTCCTGTCCCCAGCACAGCTCCCTCACCCTGTCTGTCCCACCTGCAGCAGCTCACCTTTGCTGGCCCTTGCACACCCTCCTGTCCCCAGCTCCTCACAGCCCAGCCAGCAACTCCAACTGACCCTGCCCAGCTCCCTCACTCTTTATCACCCCCATGGCTGGGAGGGCAAGGCTGTTCCCACTCTAGGATAATTAACACAACTGTAACATATTGGGGGAAGATTGCCTTCAGCAGCACCTCCTGCTGTCTCCCCACACCTGTGTAATGTGCTCAGGTACCCAAGCCAGGCATGCAGCCAGATCTCCAGCAGGAAAACAGCTTGGCAGGGAAGGCAGGGACTGGAGCCTGCCAGCCTGTCCCACACACAGTTTGGGGTCTGCCTGCCAGCACCCTGCAGCCTGCCCAGCCTTCTCCACCACCCCAGGTGGAGGAGCCCCAGGAGCCTCTTCTAACCTGCTGAATGTGGGGTTTGCACCAGGGGCAAGAGTCAGTGCCCAGCAGATGCCCTGCACCACCCATGTTCTCCAGTTCACCTGGAGCTCAGCAGGTGCCACCAGCCCTGCCCAGGCTTCCCCACACCTCCTGCAGCAGGAATGGGGTGTTGCTCTTCAAAACACATACCTAATGTCACAAGTTAGTCTTCCCCTCATTTCCTTGTTCGTTAAAATACTTGTGTAGCATCTTAGGAGGATTTAATGGTTACGGTCAGGCTACTTCTGAGCCAAGGAGGGGGACAAAAAAAAGCAAGTAATAAAGTAAAATGTGGTAAAAACACCACGGGAGAGAGCTGTGTGCCAACTTTCAGACCAGCAAATGAATGCAGCCAATTTATAAATCCTTAACAAATAGGATTTACAATGGAAGTGGCAGTTAAGCCATCATGAGTACAGAAGGTGGCAGGCAGTGCTCTGCAATGCTGTCCGTGCTCTGCTGCAGCAGCTCAGCAGCATTGCTATTGGAGAAATTGTATTTACAGAAGTTTTTCATCTGTAGATGACAGCTTTTGGCAGGCTTTAGTCTAATTTGGTGGTTGCACACAAAAGGAAAGTGGGCCAGCAGGACTCCAGGCTGTACCACTGACTATGCTGCTAAAACCCAGGCCTTGTGTCAAATACCCTGGCGCTCAAACTCCACGAGCTGCAATCATCACACAAATGAAAGTAAAATATTAAGAAATATTGGTGCTACAAATCAGTAATTCAACTATCTCATTTTTAGTTGTTGGCAATAGTCACTGATTCAATGGGCTCTACTTGATAAATCAGACTTTTTCATCTGTCAGAAGTTCTCTGTAGAGATAAAAAACCGGATTCCGGCTTGCCTCTGAAGGCTGAGTGATCCTTTAGAAAACCCCCATCTCAATGCCTTGGTCTCTGCCCAGGTGGGGAGGGCAGGTTATTAAAAACCTTGGGACAAAGCACATAAGAGGAGAGTTTTCACACTTAGCACAGGGCCCGTATTGAAAAGCAGGGATTGGTGTGGGGGGAGGCTGCTGGAGGGCTTGGAGTCCAGCTCTTTGTTTGGTTCCAGTGTCCCAGGACAGGTGAGGATAACCCCATGTTAAGGGCATGTCCAGCTGAGATATGAATATCTTCAAGGTTGGCAACAGCAACCTATTCAGTGCTCAGTCAGCCTCACAGCACAATTAGTATTTTTTATGTTTAACCAGAACGTTCTGTATTTCTTCCTTTGCCTTTTTCCTTTGCCTTGTCACTGGGCACCACTGAGACAATCCTAGCTCTCCTGTCATTACCCCTCCTTTCAGGTACACAGTCACTAAATCACCCCTGAGCCACCTCCTCTCTGGGCTGAGCAGCCTCAGCTCCTTCAGCCTCCCCCTATTTCAGATGCTCCTGCCCCTTCACCATCTGTCTGCCCTTTGCTGGGCTCTCCCCAGTCTGTGTCTGTCTTGTACAGGGTCACCCAGAAGCAGACTCAGCACTCCAGCCACATGGAGCAGACGGGAGGGATCACATCCTCAGCCCCTTGGTGATGCCCTGGCAAATCCAGCCCAAGGTGTTGTTGGCTCACTCTGCCACAAAAACATATTGCTGGCCCAGGACCAACTTGTTGCCCCCGAGGTCCCTTTCTGGAAAGCTCCTTTACATCTGGGTGGCCTTCAGCTCATACTGTTGCTTGTTCCTGCCCAAGCGCAGGACTCTGAACTCCCCTTTGCTGATCCTCACGAGGTTGCCATCAGCCCCTTTCTCCAGCCTGTGCCCCTGGATGGCAGAAGACTCTGCTTTATCAGCCGCTCTGCCTCGAAACACCCCCCAGTTGCCATGGCACTTCCAAGCCAGCAGGGAACAGCCTGGCAGTGCCATCAGCCAGCTCCCTCGGCTCTCCTGGGCGCAAATCACAGGGATGGATGTCCGTGTTCCTGTTGTTGTTCCCTGACCTGACCCTGCTCCACCGACACCCACGGCACCCCACGGAGGGCAGGACCCTGTGCCCTGCCCTTGGCAGCTGCAGACAGCTGTGCCACCGGACAGACTGCCAAGGCACCTGGCTCTGTCCCAGCAGCAGCCTGCTCTCGGGAACAGCCCGGTGTCCCTCGCCCCGCCGCTTCCCCGCGGAGGGACGCTGGCCCGTGTCCCTTCGCCACTCGGTGCTGGCAGGGGCTGCCCCAGCGCTGCCGCTGAACTGCTCCCCCAGAGAGAGGCAGAGGTTCCGCTGCGCTTCTGCCGGAGCACAGAAACCCCCCAGCAGTGCCCTGCCGGCAGTGTAAGGTGAGCCTCGCTCGACAGAAAGATCCCATCTGTCCGCTTAGGAACACAAACCGCCCGGGCAAAGCCGAGCCCCGCGCTCCCCCGGGCTGGCTCAGGCACACGGCGGTGCTTGTGCAGCTCCGCTCCGCCGATCCGTGCCCCAGCTGGTTTTGGGCGGCCCTGGGGTGTTGGTGCGGCTCAGGCTGCATCCCCAGTGCCAGTGCGCTAGGCACACTCCTGTCACAAGCTGCACACGTGCAGGAGCTCCCTTCTCTGAGCAGCAAAGGACACTTGTCACACCGGCTCTGGATGGGCTCCGGCCGTGCCCTGCCCTGTGCGTGCCCCACGGTCCCGCCCGCTGCTGCGGGACACCCGCTCGGGTGGCAGGGGACTCTTGCTCGGGCAGTCACACCTCATGCTGGCAGGAACGCCAAAGTTCTCGTTTTCAGGGCAGAATGGTGGAGCGCCGTGGCTCGGGGAGCTGACATGTGACCAGGACAATCCCGCCGGAGGGAGGAGTTCTCCCTGACTTCTGAGCAAATAATGAGCCAGTGGAAAAAAGCAACATATACCAAACCAATTGATTTTTCTGCCAGATGAGATCTCTGTAACAGGTTGATGGAAATTTATGAACCATTGTTTTTAAACTTTTATAACTGGGGGTGACTGTCTGGCCCCGTTCCTCACTCCCATGCACAGCGCCAGGGCTGGCAGCCGAGGGCAGACCTGTCTGCCTCTGCTGAGGAGCTCAGTGCCGGCCCCACGGCCACTCGTGAGGGCTGGGTGGCTCCTGGGTGACACCTGGGTGACACCTGGGTGGCAGCTGCCGAGGGCTGCTGATGGCCCGCAGGGGACAGCCGGGCACGAACAGCTCCGGTTTCACCGGGACCATCTCCCAGATGGGTTAAGCAGCTCCCAATAATCGCAAGGGAGAAGATTCACAGACACACGCCCAGCTCCTAGAGCATGTGACAAAGCATACCCACACTCTGGGAACACAGACACCTGAACTTCCCAGCAATGTCGGGGGATGATGGCAGTGCTTCCAGTGGGCACAAAGGGGCTTAATAAAGCAACAGAGATAGGGGTTATTTTGGGGTAAGAAACCACCCAAACCTGTTTCGTTCATAGGTGAAAAAAAATCTGAGCACCCGAAGGTCATAGTCAGGAATTTATTCCCTCACTGCAGGCTTGTTTGCTGAAAGATAAAGATCTTTGATGCAGGTGTACAAAGTGCCAGGGATCGGGAAGGCAGCACAGAGTAAAGCCAAGTGACGTGTTTGTGGCAGGAGTCACAAGAGCTGTCAGAGGTGTCCTGCAATGTATCCTGTTCTTCCGAGGCACAGCTCAGCTGACAGAGGGTTTCCTGCCCTGTTAACTATGCTGGCAAGGATGCTGCCCTGTTGGAGCTGTGGCAGGGGATGGCCTGAACATTGGCACTGGTGTAAATATTGACCCATGGCTTGGTAGAACCCTGACTCAGGAGTGGCTGGGAACTGTCCCACAGACTGCAGTATCTCACCCGGGTCATAACAGCCCCGTGTAACAGCCCCACCACTGGGCACTTGACCACCTTTAAAGGTCTTTTCCAGCCTCAGTGGGGCTACGTGATTCTATTGCATCTTGTTCCATGAACAAACTAGTCAGGGGCCTCTTACGACGCACTTTCAAGAAGACAAAGCACAGGAATCCAGCCAGCAGGTTCCCTGGTGTGCTGGGAAACTCAGCTGCTGCATGGGCCCTGTTTAATGCCCACCTGGCCCCAGGAAGCTGTGACTCTCCCCATCCCTCACACTGCACGGCGTGGGGCAGCCCTGTGCCACACGCCCTGAACACAGGGACAGATGTCTCGTCTGGAACAAAGAGTGCCAGGGCCAGCGGGACACCGGGCACGGTGCAGCCAACACCTGCCAGAGCAACAGGATGGCTTTGCGGATGTCAGCTGCCTGGTTTTGTTTTTTTTTTTTTATTTCAGGCCTCCAGCAATGGGTCTTTTAAGGAGTAGTTTGAAAGAAAACAATGAAGTGGCTTTGCCAATGTTTACAGAAAATCCCTTTCATGTTGGTACTGGAAAGTACAGCAGGTTGTGTGCGCTCTTCCCTGCCTCCTGGGCACCTCTGCTTTTCCTGCTGGCCTGGAAACAGCTTCTGAAAGCGGGAAGGTTTCAGGTTACTTCCACAATGAAACATTGATCCAAACCCACTTCTGACCGTTGTAAAAAATAAAATTCCATTTGGAAATGGAAAAATATTGACATACAGTTTAGAGGTGGGCAGGAGAGGGAAGAGACTTTCTAGAATGGTAAGGGAGCTCTCCACAGAAATGATATTGTGTTTCAAGTTGAAAAAACCTGGAGGTTTTAAATAAAATGTAGTTGTAATTGATGTAGTTGTAATTTTTAAATAAAATGGCTAAATGTAATTGTTTCCTGGTAATTGAATTTAAATCCATTTTTCCTCCTATTTCAGTTCAGATGTTTGAAGGTGTTGGCTAAGAGATCTATATTGTGCCTCAGCCACTTTTCACCTTTGAGTTTTTGTTATTTGCACTCAATTAAAAATAGAGCTTCAAGTGCTGAGTAGAAAATTAGAGACTTTTGAATGTATTAGGAAAAAAGAAACCCGAGTATCAAGCAACCAGCTCCTGTCAAACAGAGACCACCAGCAGGTAAAGGCAGCTCCTGTTACCGAGCCGTTTGTAACCAGCCTGTTGTGAACTCTGGTGGGACTGGGAGGTGCAGCACACGAGGTCATGCCAGAGATGTTGATCCCAGGGCAAAAAAAAAAAAATTAGTTTTCTGCAGACTTTGTTCTCTGCTCTGTTCTTCCTTTTCACATAGGTAAGCGCTTACCTACAAACCAAACCTTCCTCTTCTTTGCTCATGAGAAAACAATCGCCTGTTTGTTTATTGTTTTACAGTTCAAACAGACTCTGATAACGCCGAATTCTTTTGTTGTGAGTGTAAGTGGTAAAAGGGAGTAACTTACCATATGCACATTCCTGATTACATTTATAAATTCATATGGTTCAATGACAGGTTGGGGTTTTTTTCTGAGTTAATAAATAAAGAGGAGTGGACAAATAAAATCTTTTGACTCAAGTCAGAACTACCTGCAAATATTTTCTGAGGTATTTATTTCAAAAGCACCTACGCTAAAAAAAATTTACACAATTACTTTCTTCCTAAATGGAGTTGATGACATCTGGGAAAAACAGGGTATTTGGTCAGCTTCTTTACGTGCAGCCTTTTGCTATATGCTCTACATATGCTCTGAAAAATTGAAAAAAAAAACCCTTTAAAATAAACATGCCGTTTGGAAGTATCTTTGTGCTGAAACAGAAGACCACAAATACAGGACCACGAAAATACACTATAATTTGTTACCACTTCGCTGTTCACTTGTCTTGTAATACTTAAAAACCATTGGTTGATGTTCCCATTGACACATTTCCCCTTTTGAAATGTCTTGAGGACTTTGCTGAGCGTTTTACAAAGAGAGAAACACCGTTACCCACGAAACTAAAAGCAGAGAAGAGAAAATGACAGGCCCAGCGAGTAGCCCAGTGCCCCACAGAAATGCAGAGCCCTCCCTCCGCTGGCGCGGGCCCAGGGCTCCCGGCGCGGCCGGTGTCTGCTCGCTGGAGCGGCACTGCTCGCAGAGCTCCCTGCCGAAAAAACCCACCAGCCCCGCATAGAGCTGTGGGCAGAAACACTGTTTATGCCTTTATTCTTCATTTAGTATTAATTTGAAAGCCCTGCATATAGTGCTGTTCATGAAAGGAACTTATTTAGTAGTTGCCACACCAAGCCTGGCTTCAGATAAAATGGGGTTAAACAAGGCTATTTTCCAAATGCCTCACTTTCAGTTTTACTTGTCTTCATTTTGTGCCCTGCTCAACCACTTCATCGGCCAACTGCTACCACATTCTGCTTCGGCCTCCAGAGAATTAGCAGTTCTGACTCCCAGCAGGCTGACAGAAAGCCTGAGAGGCAAAAAAAAAAAAAAAAAAAAAAAAAAAATCCCACAAAATCTGGCACAAAAGTGAGATGTTATTTCTAATTGTCTTTTTCACTTTTACTTCTCCAGCCCTTCGAGGCTCCCCTCTTCCCATCCTCCAGTTTCCTTTTCCACCCCTGTGCTTGGCAGGGATCCCCGCTCCATTCTGCTGTTTCAATAGCTGCCGCTCTACAAAACTTTCTGCTTTCCCCCGGCCCTCGGCAGTAGGCAAGCGGCGTTGGCTGATGCTCCCCAGGGAAGTGCCGCCTCACACAGAACTCCCATCGCACAGAGCTCCCCTCATACCAGAGCTCCCCTCACACCAGAGCTCCCCTCCCACCAGAGCTCCCCTCACACCAGAGCTCCCCTCACACAGAGCTCCCCTCACACCAGAGCTCCCCTCACACCAGAGCTCCCCTCGCACAGAGCTCCCCTCACCCAGAGCTCCCCTCATACCAGAACTCCCCTCACACCAGAGCTCCCCTCACACCAGAGCTCCCCTCGCACAGAGCTCCCCTCGCACAGAGCTCCCCTCACCCAGAGCTCCCCTCACACCAGAACTCCCCTCACACCAGAGCTCCCCTCGCACAGAGCTCCCCTCACACCAGAGCTCCCCTCGCACCAGAGCTCCCCTCACACAGAGCTCCCCTCGCACAGAGCTCCCCTCACACCAGAGCTCCCCTCACACCAGAGCTCCCCTCGCACAGAGCTCCCCTCACACCAGAGCCTCCCTCACACAGAACTCCCCTCACACAGAACTCCCCTCGCACAGAGCTCCCCTCACACCAGAGCTCCCCTCACGCCACGCCGGGCGCCTCACCCGCCTCAGCTCACGGCGCCATCGCGTGCCACCGCACGAGCTCCTGTTGTGACACTTTGTCAGGGGCTGTCTGCTCAAGCCGAAGTGATTGAAATGTGGGGAGAGAAGGCGGTGGAGGGCACGTCCTCGAAAGCTGCTTCCACACTGTACGGCAGCTGTGCCAGAGCCACGCGCAGGTACCGGTAGCGGCTGCTCAGGAAGGGCCCGTGCCCGCGCGGTGGGCACCATCACCGCCCCTGAACGGGGCGTGTGGCTGAACCGGGGACTGTCTGTGCCACCTTAATTACTTTTATAACCGGCTTCCCCATGGTCCGAAGTGTATCCATGTTATAGCCGCCACGACTTTTCCCTCTGGAACCCACAGAAAGTCACACTTCCGTGGGCTGCCCCGATGGTTCCTGGCTCTCCGCCAGCCCCTGCGGGGAGCCCACCACGGCTGAGCCGGGCCACCCGAGGGCAGTGCACCCGGGGCAGGGCCACCTCCTGGCCCAGGGGCCCGAGCTGCTGCGCTCGTCCGTGCGATGCCAGCACCGGCACGACACGGCTGTGTTGTCCAGGGTACAGAGCAGCCTCGATCCGCCCCCTGCAACCCGAGGCGTGCCCTCGGCGCTTCCCCTCGGAGGGGATGAGCAGGGCAACGCTTCTGGCGGCTGTCCCCGGCCCCGGCCCGGTGCTCCCCGCGGGGCCCCCGAGCCCCAGCGGGGGCACCTTGGCGGGACCCGCGGCCCCGCCACCGGCCCCGCCGCCACGGGGCGCTCGGGGGCGCGCAGCCTGAGGGACCCGCCCGGGGCCGGGGGGCGTGGCCGTGGGTGTGGGAGGGCGGTGGGTGTGGCCGGGGCGTGGCCGGGCCGGGGGCGGTGCCGCCGCGGCCGCCGGCGGAGCAGGAAATGGAGGCGTGAGCGGGCGGAGCGGTCGGGGCTCCGCGGCCAGCGCTGACCGCGGGCTCGCCGCCGCCCTCCCGCACCGCCCCGGCCCGCCCCCGCCGCGGGGCCGGCATGTGAGGCAGCCCGGCGGCGGCGCCTCCCTGCGCGGCTGGGCCGGTGCGGCCCCCGCACCGCTGCGCGCTGCCCGCGGGAGGGGAGCCCCGGCGCGGCCCCCGGAGCGCAGCGCGGCGGTGCATGGGGCGGCGCGGCCGGCGGTGCGGACCATGCCGCGGAAGGAGCTGCCTCTGCCCGAGGGCTGGGAGGAGGCGCGGGACTACGACGGGAAGGTGTATTACATCGACCACGGCAGCCGCACCACCAGCTGGGTCGACCCCCGCGACAGGTGGGCGGCGGCGGCGGGCGGGGACCCCGCGGGTGCGGTGTGCGCGCAGAGCCCGGCGCGGCTCCCCGTGAGCCCGGCCCGTACCTGCCGCCGTCCCCCGGCTCCGCTCGGGCTCCGCGGCGCGGGAGGGCAGGGCGGGACGGTGGTGGCGTTACCTGCGGGCCTGGCCGGGCAGTGGCGCCTGCCCGCTGCACGGGAGGGGAAGGATGGAGGGGGCTCAGCGAGTTGTGTTGCTGCCGTTCTGGGCTCTCTCCTCGGCCGGCCCCAGCCGTGCCGCGGAGCCGCAGCTGCGGTCGGTGCGGCCATGCGGCCCTTGCGGGGCTGTGGGCACGGCAGGGGAGCAGCGGGGGCTCGGTGCGGTGGGAGGGACACGGCGGGGTCGCAGAGGTGTCGGCGGGCCCTGTCCCACATCGTGGCCCACCTCTGCCAGCAGCTACGTGGCCTTACCGAGCTCGGCCATCGCGGAGGTCACTGACTTCAGGGTGTGTCTCTGATCGCCTCTCTTTGCCGCCTTCTTCCCTGCGGTATCCCCTTGCTCTGAGTAGTTCTTTTCCTGCATCACTCACTTAGAAAAGTAAGATGAACAGAAGACAGGGTTCTGCTCAAGACCGAGGTCATTTCCAAGCAACACTCTGTCCTAGCGTGTTGTAGTTCCATGCTTGAGGCAGTCATGGTGAGCCAGAGCACGGGAGCTTGGACGTGCAGGAAACTCCACTACTAGATCACCATTGAAACGAGAAGTTTTCAAATTTCTCGTTTAATGCTTTGTTAGCTGAAGTTCCCAGAAACAGGAACTCAAAAATCCATCCTAGTGAGTTGGAAATTCCAACAAACTGAATTATGCAGTTTGTCATTGACAAATTTCACACACTTTCCCATCTGACAAGTGAGCGTTTTCCTTGTTCTGGGGCAGAATGTGTGATCGCTGGAGCAAGGGGAAGAAAGGAACACAAAATCAGAAATCAGTTCCTTGAAGGGGTTTCCATTCTTGGTGGGATGTCAGGACTTTGCCTTCGCTTCGTTTACTTAGATGGGTTTTTTGTTAAGCATGGAAGTGAATGATTGTCCAGTTTTACGAGATTTCAAGGAGTGTTCTGCATTCCAGGAATAATCCCTGTGTGTACTGTACACAGATGTAACCTGCTGCCAGCCAGGGCTTTGGAACTCAACTGGAGGTTCAGTTTTAGGAATGTGGTTGAGAAGGGCCAGTAACAGAGTTGTTCCAAGGTGTTTCTTTAACCTTCATAAAAATCGATGGAAGCTTAAATTAGGACTGCTTTCCTGGCATCTTTATTTTGTTCAGAGAATGAAGACGAGAGAGAAACCTAATAGGCCTAATGCAGGCTTATAAAAATTCCTGTGTGTCCTTGGTTAGTGATTCAAGAATGACAGAAATGACTAAATGGGTGCCTTATTTAGCCATGTGTACTGAGCTGTCGCAGAATCATTACCTGCTCACCACTGCTAGAGGAGAATAATCAGACACACTCTGATAACTCTTATCACATGACACTTGTTGTGCACATAGAAATACACCTGAATACACGTGGCCCTGAGAGTTTTTCATCTGAGTCATCTTCCAGTAGTGCTACCAAGGAAACAAGCTGCCTTGGACACTGCCCCTGGAAATCTGCAAGGTTCTGGAGAGTCTATTGCTCCACAGTAGAACAACTGTGTGACACAGCACTCACCCATCAGCTGGGGGACTGGGAGCTTTTATGAGCTGAATTTCTCCTCTGCCATACAGGAAAGAAGTTTCTCTTCCAAGTAATTACCACTGCCTGTGAAAACCAGTTGATGGGGGCTTTCTCATCAGCTCAGGTCAGAAGAAGATGCCTGCTCCCTGCAGGGGAGTGAACTTGGATTTACACACTGAGCATTGAACTATATCCCTGTATTTTAAAACTTAAACGTTTGAAAGGTTAGCCTTTTACAAATCCTATTTAAAGTTGCTGCACCTGAGACATTGGTTTGCGAATTTGCTACAGTGCTCTGTGAGCTGTGCTTACACATTCTGTCTGTAACCCAGCAAAAACCAATAGATACTGGGTAACATGGCTGTAGAAATGCAAGTTTGAGGAACGTGGAGAAGATGTGTTTGTTAGAGCTCACTCTGAACCCAGTGTCAGTGGGGACCTCTGTAAACCTGATCAGCGAGTAGCAACTGGTAGCGAAAGATAGAACACAGGTTTTTAAACCTTCCCTAAATCTTTCATTCTAGCTTAATTTAGTGGAAATAAATATGAGCAGGGATACCATCTAGCTGCAGGGCATGGGCCATCCCATTGTTTTGTGACAGCAGGTTTGCAGTCCTGCTGAGGTCGGTTTAACAGGCTGCCAGGGAAGCAGACCTGGCTGTGGGCACACGGGGGTCTGCAGCAGGAAGGGGGAGCCAGGGGCTGAAATATGGGACCTCAGCTGGCCTTGGGCTCTGAAATCAGAAGCTGGGCTGGTGCTTTTGCATTTCTTGTGTAACACATGACTCCAGCCTGCTGGTGGGCTGTTGGTGAGAGGGGCTGTCAGACTTTGCTATGAAGAGGTCCCTGGCACCTGGTGGCATGTCACTGTCCTGTAGAGCTGACCCCAGTGATGCTCGGGTGCCTGGAGCTGTGGTTGAAGCAGCTGCATGTCAGAGCACTTTTACTTTGTACCTTTTAAGACTCAGGGTAGTCCTGAGAAACGTGTGAATGTTGGAGCATTTTGGGAAATCACCTAAGATTAAATAATCTGAAGAATTTTGTGATTTAACAAATAGCTGTCCCTGTGGTATGGTGTAACAGAAAAGAATCAAGGTACTTTGCATTACAGGAATTTCAGGTTAAAAAGCTCTAAGGCAATTCCTCTGAACAGGTGGGGGGAAAAAACCAAAACCCTGCTGTATTTTCCCTTTTGTTAGAGGAAGCTCACATAGCTTACTTTTTTGGCAGATCTGTTGGAAATTAGATAATTCAGTAATTTAATACAGCGTGACAGGCTATCAAACCTTATTGAGTTGGGGGAGAAAATTTGTCCTTCCTGGTTTTAAAACTAAGCACGACCTTTCAGGTCTGCACCAGTACATACCAGTTGGTAAACCATGCCAGAGAGCTGTCTCAGTTGCTTTCTTAACACAGAGTTTGCATCTGCTCTGGAAGCTGCTGTGCTGGTGGCCAAACAGAAAATACCAGTGGTGTCTCAAAACTTTAGCACCAGCTGCTGCCTGTTCTTAAGCATCAGCATGAGCAGCACTTGAACAGCAGAGTGCCCTGAGTGAGATTTCAGCTTTCATCAGAAGTGAGGATTAGAGATGGGAGTCTCTGTTCCAGTGCTCTGCTGTCCTTGGACTCTTTACACCAGGTTTAGGGGAACTTCTACTCTCCTTCAGACTGTCTTGTAAGAGGATAAGTTTTTTTGACTTCTCCTTGCTTTTCAACACAGAAGCTTCAGGATGCACTGAAAATTTGCATACTTGCACTCTCCTACTGGCCTGGTGGTATAAGCAGGTTTTTCTGGGTTATTTTAGATGGAGCTGACTAAACTTCTCATTTTGTTTCTATCACTGGACTCCTGTTGAGAATGAAAGCTATTGAAATAGGAGCAATTGTAGCTTAAATTTGGTGAAATTACTAAACAGCATGAGGTGTTTTCAGTTTTGGGAGGCAGCAGTGCCTTAGTTGATGGCCCTTCATTTCTTGAAGTCTCTTGTTGCTGTAAAGGGTTGGGAGATGCTCATTGAGTAAAAGCCCAGATTCTGCATTTGCTCCCTAAACTCCCTTCCTACTCCACATGGAGGTTTTTCCAGTATGAACCTCCAAGGCAGAGCTTTGGTGAAGAGCTTTTGCCAAGGTTGAGGGCCAGTGCATGTGGTGTCACGTGTATTTAAAATAGTTAGGGCCACTTGTTTAGTCAGGGAGATTCAGCTTTGCTGAGCCCGAGGATTTTAGTGGAGAAAAGCCACGTATAATATGGGGAGCACCATCATCTAGCTGTGCTCCTCTAGGCTTTATGAGAAATGCTGCAGAGTATTGTCTCCTCTGCATTATTCTGATCATTAAGCTTTTCATCCCCAGTCTGCTCTGCACACTTGGTCTACAAACTGCCTTTATTAAAGATTTAGAAATGTGAGCATTGTGCTGAAAATTCGTATGTAACTGTCTACTCCTTGGATTACTTGTTTAAATGTAGAATAACTTTAATGACTGGAGTAAAGCTGCTATAGCTATCTTAAATGTGAGAATCCTTAGAAATAAAAGGGCTGGAAGAAGGGAGGGCAATGAAAGGCAGCAGGAACAAAAGGCGTTGTGCTCTTCTGTAGATGAATATCAGTAAGCATAAGGAGAAGAGAGAAAAATTCTCCAAGATAGAAGAGCCAGGGGAGAGAAATGCTCTTTCATCAGTGCCAACAGCATAGGTCATGCAGCTGAAGGCTGCTAGTTTGATGCCTGTTGTTGCCTTTCTTTGCTGATATGTAGCTAAGCACCCTGTCATATATATGTGAATGTGCTGCTTTCTCCTGTTTGCATTCCCCAAAATAGCTGACAGCTTTATAAGGAACAGGCAGCTCAGTGTGTGCCCATAGAAACTGCTGATGACCATTTTCCCCAAGTACAGAAGGGACTGACAAAAATGCAGCCTTCAAAGTCATCCAAATGTCACCTCTTGGAACAGGTGTCCTAATGTGTGGGATTGGTGCCGTTCTCCCTTTTTTCCATAGTAATTGGTTTATGTAGGTGCTAGTGCATAAGGAGACAAGGATAGCAAGTGAGATTATTGTGACACTTGAAATTATTTTAATTTGTTAATATCAAGTGTCTTCCAAGATGAGTTAGCTCAGGATGCACCTGTAGGTTGGAAAAGTGGGTTGGAGCTGAAATCCATCACACCTCTTCAGTTATGAAAGATCAGACTTGACTATCTGGGGGGGTGGTGTTGGGTTGATTTCCCCCCCTCTTCTGGACTCCCCAGAAAGCCTGGATATTTGTAGACTGCAGGGACTGCCTTCAGAGCCAGTGTGCATCCTCAGTTGTGTAAGCTCACCTCACACTGGGGAGGGAACTGGAAACAACAGGTGTGGTGTTTTTTAGCATCACTGCTAAAGGTGTGGTATGCACACGTGTGTAGAGACAGAGGATGTTGGCAGTGACTTTAGAATGACAAAAAGCATTATTTTATCTTGCTTCTCTATGGAACGTGAAAAAAAAAAGAAAAATGTGAGGCTTTTTGTTCAGCTCAGCAGCTTTTTAATGCATCTTGGGGAATTCTGAGTCTTAAAGGATCAGAAGTGCTTTTGAAGAAATCTCCGTAAATCACGTTGTTTAGAAATATGTAGGTTGAGCTTCATCTTCTGCTCTGGCAAGGTCATCTTGCTCACAAGTTCACTCCTTTGATTTTTGTCTCAAAAACTGACAGCATGTGAAGTTAGAAGTTGCCACTGACTGGAAACTTACTTGGCAATGGAATCAACAATTCCATCCCTATCTAGGTCATATATTTTCCTATCAGCATAGTTATCTTGATCTCCATCCAGTGGAATGGCAGGAAATTGGCTGGTAAACTCCAGAAGATGAAGATGTGGGTATGACAGGGGAGAGAGAGGTGGCTGCAGCGTTGGGCATCTGGGGCAGGTGCTTGGTGCTGTTGTCTTTGAGGCACCTTAAGCTGCTGCCAGGGTAAAATTCTGTATCAATGCAGGGAGTGAGGTCCAGAGGCTGGTCTGGCTGAAAAATACCATTTTGCTGTCTGGGTTTGTTTACAGAAACAGTTGATCCAGGTTGTGTGTGCTTGTGCAGAAGCTCGTGGTGGCACAGCCGGGGCTGAGCCGGGAGGCTTGGAGGAGTGGGAGTGGGGCTGGCTCTGGTGGCAACCCAGGAATGCTGCTGAGGGTGCACTTGTGAAACTGTCCCCAGGCACTTGACTTGGTCAGGCTCTCTGCCAGCCCAGCTGAGGAGGTGTTCCCAGGTGCTTAGCTCTGCCCCACGATTTCTGATGGTGTTTTACAGGAAGAATGGATTTTCATTTGCTGGAGCCCACGTGAAACCAGCAATGAGGCAGAGCATCTCCTAAAGATGTTCTTTGCAGGGCAGCTTCATAGTTATGGGAAGATAAGTTTGCAGGAAAATTTTCCATGTCTGTATCTGATTTAAATTCCTCTAGATTGTGCCAGAAAATTTATTGGAAGACATGGAAAGATTTGCCCAAAGGAGTTTAATGAACTCACTTGTACATAAAGAAGTGGTGTATGCTGGGTGGCTCGGGGGGGTCCTGTCACTGACCCACCACTCCACCTTTTGGGACTGGCTCTGATCTCAGTTGCTGGAGAGATCTGTTAGGAAGTGATTGCTGCTGTGTGCTCCTGGGGGTGGCTGCAGGCTGCCAAGGCTGTCCTTGCTGTGTGCTCAGCATTCCGAGCAGTGTCACCCACGCAGCGCGTTCCTGCACGCGTCACGGACGCTGCTGAGCTCACGTCTGGCAGGAGGGAAATGTCCTGGGCTGGGCTTGGCACTCCTTGTGTCCCATGGGACACCTTCAAGCCTTTCTCAGAGAGAGGGGGAGACCTTACAGCTGGCTTGGGAAAGCCTTGCTAGTCTCCCTGTGCCAGGGCTGCCTGAACCTGGAAGCCTTGAGTGCTGCACCAGCAGGGCAGGTGTTAGCTGGAATAATTAATCAATAAAGAGGGGTGGCAGCAGCTTGGCAGAGTCAGGTGGAGGTATGTAGACTAATGCTACTGCATGCACCTGTAGGAGAGCTATGCAGATTGACCACTTCCTTGGAGAGAAATACTTTTCGTGCTGGCTGCTTGCCATTTGTGAGACCTGTTTAGTAAGGTTATTTTTTTTTTTTTTTTTTTTGCTTTATTTGAGCAGTTTAAGCTCACTTCTTGTTCACAGAGCCTAAGGTTACTGTTCCCTCCTCCCTTTAAAGATACATGCATAGATAATTGCCTGAACAAACAGTGGGCAAAACTGCTCTCCACAGAAAAATAACTGCTTTTCAGTGCCACTCATTCAGTGAAGTGGCATCTGGAAGACTCTCCAGATAGTCACAGGAGGTTTGGTGTGTAACAGGAAGATGCAAAGAAGCCAAGTCCTACAGCTGTCAGTGTTCTCTGTTTTTTTCATGCTCTTGGATGGGTTCTCCTGGCTTGGTTTGTTCTCAGTTTATGCTGATACTTACGGATTCCACCCCAGCCACGATGTTCTGCAGCATAAGTACCCAACACATTTAAAAAACAGATGAATTGCTTTCTCAATCTCATGGAGGTGCTGTAGGGATTAATTAGTTCTGACAAAGTGCTTTCTGGCTGAGATGTCAAACTGATGTTTCAGGACTAATGGTATTGTTTAGTGAAACTGTTCGGTTCTCCTCAAATGCCTAATTACTATTTTAGAAGAATGTACTCTGTGGAGGGAAGCTTTATTGATTTAAAGCACGCAATAAACAGTATTGATTTGCAAGAGGCAGTCATTCATATCTGCTCTGTGTGCAGTTGAGATGTAAGGTGGTCACACAGCTACTTTGAACCAAAATGTAAGTGAAGCTATTGCTTAAATGAAAACAGCATGCAGCTTTCTCATATGTGACTTTCAACTGCCTTAATAGCCTTGTACTCAGAACAAGGGCAGTCTCCTACCAAGGAGAGGGCTCTCTGCTATCTCATCCTTCACAACCCCACCCCACAGGGAGGATGGCCTGCTGAGGACCAGCAGTGGGTAACACAACCTTCTGCACCCTGCAAGCAGCACAGGAAAATGTAGGTAACCCCAGAACTGCTCTGTGAAACCGTACTGTGGATAATTTAGTGGTTAATTTTGCATATGCTAGGCACAGCTTTGGATGTCACGAGCCAGCCGAGCCTCTGCAGCCGCTGGAAGACATGCTGGTGGCACAGCTGCACAGGCTGTCCTTGGCCATGCAGCCTCCAGGCCATCAGGTGCATGAATCCCATGGGACATCCTCCAGGGCCTCAGGCAGGTTAGCACCATGGCTTGGCAGCAGAAGCCTGTCACCTGGCCCCTGAATGAAGAGGAGGAGTCATCTCCTGACATCTACATCCTGGACACAGGCTCCATTGTTGGAGTGTTTGAAATGCTGAGTATATATTTGAGCTGCTTATCCAAATTATCTCAAAGGGGATTTGGGTGGGGATGATAATGGAAAGTATTTGGCTGTCCATGTGATGCAGCTCTGTGAATTATCCAGCTTGTTTCCTGTGAGGCATCTCAGGCTGGTGGCCTGTCTTGGGTGGTGCTGGGTATTTTTTGAAAAAAATAGTAAGACTTACCTAAATTCTGGTGACCTGTGCTGTGCCTAGTTCCAGGTGAGCTTTTCATATTGAATTGTGGGGTTGTTGTGGGTTTTTTTGTGTTTGTTTCTGTTTGTTTGTTGTTTTGTTGTGTTGGGTTTTGTTTGTTTGGTTTTTTATATATTCTTAGCATGAGTAACATTTGGTATTGTAGAGTTTTGGCATGGTTAAACTTGAAATTAAATCATCACTTTGAACAGGCTTTTTGTTGGAGCATGGATGTGGTGATGCCCAGGTGTATTTGATTAGTGGTGTGTTAACCCTGCAGAGAATAAGGAGGTTAAACTCTCCTATTCAGTATATTATTCAACATTTCTCAACATCTGGTCTCTCTCCACTTCAGCTGTCAGTTGACCCACTTGTTTAGATTTTTCTGAAATTCCTTGAAGTCATCTCCACATCCAGCTAATCTAAATAGCTTGTCAGCCAGCAAGGCAGTAAGCCAGGCTTGCTATTTGTCTTTTCTTATGTCACTTCTCTTATATTACACCTCAAGGACTAATCATCAGAGTTAACACAAGTTACTGCCTTGATGGGACTGTTTAATTCTTGTATGAACACATACACAGAAGGCTTTAGCCTGTTTAACAGCTAATTCTTAAAATGTTTTCCAGTATTCTAGACATGGGCAGATTTATGTGGCAAAGAAATCTCTTTGCAGCCCTCAGTGAGTGTTATTCTGTGTTATTTTAATCTGTATGTGGAGGGAAGTGAAATGTCATGGCTTCTGCCATGTCCCATGGTTTTCTGTGGTACTAAAGTTTTGTATGATATCTTGGACTTCTTAATTTTTCTGTGTTTTGCTTTTTAAATTTGGATGTGAAAACTCAGCTCAGATGGTCTGTAATTCTGACTAAGGATAGATACATTGTCATCTGTTAATTACTTATTGACTGCTGTGTGGCAGTTTGAGTTTGTGTGAGTTTCTCTTACAACTGGCTTACTAATAATTCAGTTTCAAAGGTATCTACTGATGCTAATGAAAACATAACCTGGATGGGAATACGGTCTTAAAGCACATCCCACTTGCTTCTCTTACATTCCTTGGGCAGCACTCCTCACTTCCTTTTTAAGATTTCTTTCCAGGAGAAGATTGTGGGGATGGAAGGGGAGAGGTGCATGGCAGGAGCCTGGCGTGGTCATTTGCAAAAGGGTTGCATGGATAAAAGTCTTAGTTTGCAAAGACAAATTTGCAACTGAACTGGTCACACAGTCTTCCACTCAGGCTTGTTTTCACAAATCTTTTGTAAATGCCACCCTTATCCCTAAAGCAAATGTTCTGTGTTGAATTTTCTCATCTTCATTCTCTATTTGTCCAGTAGTCTGTGGATAATACCCCAGAGTGCTTCCTGGTTTCTTTTCTATCTGCTTCCCAGATGCAGGCTCCTGCAGTTGTGGATGGAAGCTCTGACAGGTTGTGTTGCATCTTCAGTAGCTTGGCTGGGCTGGGGGTCCTTCCCAGTGCAGTCACTGTGGGGTTTTGGGTCAGGTGCTGTGTGGTTCTTCCTTCCTGTCAGGAACAGATCCCTTGATGAGTGGAGAACACACGTCTGGAGCTGAGCATGCTGCAGTTCACAGCCTGGTACACACCTGCCCCTTTGGGGTGGGAGCATTTGGTCCTGTGTCAGACCACGTCCCATCGTGTCTCTGTGGCTGCTGCCACAGCCCCAGGCAGCAAGATGGGCCTGGAGGCTGCTCTGGTTTTGTGACCAGAGCCAAGTGGCACCAGGTCCTTGAAAGAAGGTGGCATTTGGTGCAGTTAGCTCCTGGGTGTTGGGGGTTTGCTGTGTGTAGTAACAGAAGTGAGAACAGCCCAAGTGGTGTTCACACCCATAAACTTTATGCTTGGAAATCTGCTTGTGGCACTCGCCTCTGATGGAGTGTGGCATGCTGGTAGGTGTTCCTTTGCAGTCAGATTTAATACTGAACAGATTTGCAGTGAAATAACCAAAGTTTAATAGTTTTAACAACACCCTTAAAGGCTTCATTGTTTGAATTGCTTGTCTGGAGTAGTTGGGTAGTTGTGTGTCTGAATGACAGTGCTGCCTCTTACCTCGTTTTGTTGAAGACAAGCTGAAATGCTGCTTTGGTCCAGCTGCTTTGTAGCCTAGGTGCCTGTTCAGAGGTGTAGGGAATAATGAGGTTATGTCAGTGTGAATTAGGGGTTTCACAACAACAGTTGTATTATTTATGTTGCATTCTCCATATTTATGGAGGGTTTACTTCCCCCTAGCTAGTGGCTTTGCAGTCAAAGGCAAGCTGTTGACCTGTCATTTTATACTTTTGTGTTCCCAGCTCTGGTGCACTCCTTTTTCCAGTGATTGTTGCTTCAACTTTTTCTCTTCCAAGCCTATAACACTGTTGCTTATTTCCCTTATGGCCATGTTTACAGGGTCTTTAAAGCCTTTCATAAGTAAGCCCTTTGCCTGATGGGAGAAGGAGGTTTGTGGAGTTAAAAAGAGGCAAGGAATACTCTGTAGGTAATAGATTCAAAAAATGCAAATTTGTTTAAGCAACTTCTTAAAAAGAAGGGAGGGAGGAAGGAGTTGAAGATTAAAACCTGTGTTTATATACATGTAGAAGCTAGAGGCAAAGCAATCCATTCATAAATATACAATAGGATTTATGTCATGGTGAGAAGTGCTACATGCATATTCATGTGTAATTTGCAAATCCTTTGGCGATTAAATACTTTACTCCAAACTCGAGAACTAAATAACCTTCTTGTTGAAATGAGATGTCCAAAGGCTCTAATGCTTCTCCAGTGGAGGGGAAAGGCTGGGTGGTGTAATAGATCCGATACTTTAATTTTGACTCTATTAAAAGATTTTTGGTGCGCTTTGGGCATTATTTTATTAGTATAATCAGGAAGTTTTGAACAAAGCATGAAGCAGAGAATTGCAAGAAATATTGTAAAGCCTGTCATGCTAAGAAAAACAAATAGGCTTAGGAACTTGTAGGATGTTTTTCTCAACTGATTTTAATGTCAAATACCTTTATTTAAACTTTCATATCCTACAGGTAAGCAAAGAATCGAACTAGTAACAGCTTGGAGTGCAGCTGTCTTAAATAAGTAGCTTTGTGCAAGTGGAAGTGAATTGCCTTTAAAGGATGTAGCCTCAGTTGTTCACTGAGGTGGACATGAATACACTGTTACCACGGCTTTAGGTCTTCAAAAGTCTTCAAGTGTTGTAGACAAAGTACATCCTTTCTGACATCATGAAGGGAGGAAAATACTGCTGTGGAGTAACTGTTGCCTGCACCTGGTGTTGTTGCCTGCCGCCGGTGAGAGCTCAGTGACAGTGCCGCGTTCCTGGGTAGGGTGTGGTGATGCAACTGGTTTATCTTGCCCGTCAGTCATCACACTAAATGATACTCTGAAATGGGACAGCAACTGCCAGGCATCCTGCTGGGAAAACAGAGCTCAGCCTGTGCCTCCAACACCGCCGTGAGAAGGTTGGGACTTGTTTTGCAGTTCTGTGCTCTGTGCCTGCCCTCACCTTCTCCAGGATGCTGTCACAGCTGGATGTGGCAGTCCCGTGTCCCTCTGCAGCCACCAGCTGCTCTGCTTGTGCAGCAGAGTGGTGGCCACGAGGCACTGTGTATTGCTGTGGGCAGTCACTAACAAACCAGAGCTCTTCTTAAAACTGGGCCTAAGCCCGGGCAGTTCCAGCTAGGTAAACTCCCTGTATTCCCTTTGGGAAAGCTGTGGTTTATTCTTGTATCTGGATCATCACAAAGTGTTTCTTACTGCGCTCCCTTGGTGTTCCTGATGGCTTAGTTTGGAATTGCTCCTTTTTGTAGCTTTATGAGCTCTTTATCCTTTGTGCATAGTTTTTTGTTGGGAGAATATAAAGTATATAGATGCTGGATGGGAGAAGCCAGCAGAGTTCTCATGTTCTTTCTTCACCACTGAGGTTAGTCCCTCTTTGAAAGTTGTGTTGTCTGATTTAGTGTTCCTGCTCCTGTTCTGTAACAGCCCACCTGTGGGATGCTTTGATTGAGCTGAACAAGAAGACAGAGCAGTGTACTCAACTCACTAAGGACTATATGTGCATTCTTCTGGCTGGCACAGGTGTAGCAAATTGCCCTTTTAGTCCTGTTTACTTGTTTTTCTCATTCAGTCACAGGTAGTTGCTGCTCCTTGGTGATCAGAGAAGAGCCCTGGATCCCCTGCTGCTGTCTTGTGCTGTGATCAGGGGGCATGTGGCAGAGACACTGTCCCTTCGGTACCTGGGGGCTCTGCTGTACAAAGCTGTGCTTCAGCTGATTTGAAATAATGTTTCCAGGTAACTGTGAAAAGCTGTTGCTTCTACAATGAGCACTGAGGATTTGTATCATCTGCCATGTCTGAGCAGCAGTGTTCCTAAGCTGGTGGCTGGTCACATAAGGGCATAAAGATACAGCACTGAGTACTTGAAGAATATGAATTGGTGTCATTCTGTAAGAAGCACAAAATTGAGCTAAACAAACCCAGTTCTTCTTAAGCTGAGTCCTGAGTTGGTGATGTCTTAGCTTTATAGGGTGGGCACTTCACCCATCAAGCAGTTCAGATGCACACAGGGGAATGGCTGGTGTGTGAGGTGTGGTGTTTCTGATTACTGTGACCAGATGTATGAGCTGGTTTTATGCCAGTATTTTTTTATTATGTGTTGATGAGGAAAGCTAGAAGAGGTGAAGTTATTAATAAATCTCATGTTTTAAAAGAGTGCTATACAGGTAGAGGCTGGATGGGAGGTGAATTTGTTTTCCCCCCTGTTTTAGTAACTGCACGGGGTTGCCTCTGGATCAATCTCAGAAGGGTGCAGTGAACCATTGCTTACAGTGTTGTAACCACTTGCAATTTTGGTGGTAGAAGTAGTAAAAATCTTTGCCCTAGAGGCTGGTTCTGGCTGTGGGCCTGAGCACGAGCCCCACTGGCAGGGCTGGAGCAGGCAGAGGAGTGACCGAGCCATCCTGCTGTGGGAGGTGGCCATTCCTTTAGCCTGGGTGCCCATCTGACTCCTCTCTGATTTTGCTGGCGTGCAGAAATCTGCTCCCTCTCTTTTGGGCACAGTTTCTGCTGCTGCAGTAAGCTGGAACAGCCCGAGGACTGTCTGGCAGCAGTGACAAGTGGAGGTGGGAGTGACCTTCCTGCCAAGCATGGTTCCCCTGGAAGTCACGGCTCACTCCTGAGCTGCTGTCAGTGCAGTTGTGCTGTGCTTGCCTGGCACCACGGGTGGTGAGTGTGGGTTCAGCCAGGCAGCTGTGTCTCTTGTAGTTTGTCTTTCAAAGCAGACAGCTTAAATATCAGATTGATGCTTTCTCAGTGCTGCGCTGTGGGCTGTAATTCCATCTGCTGCGACACGGTGAAGGTGACACCTGAAAAGGTATGTGCTGCTTTCTGGATGTCCTCCCTGTACCTTCTGCATGCAGAACTGGAGGCACCATTTCACCTGCTTGTTGGCCTTGCTCAGTGTCTGGTTGCTTGGGAGCCTAGCAAAACACTCAATATTTCTCTGAAGTGCTGCTAGAATTTCAATGTCATATTTCATTCATCCTGACCACTGCAGTTTCTGCAGTACCACCGCCCTTTGCCTTCACTGCTTTGGAACAGCAGAAGCATCTGTTTATGCCATTGATTTGGCAATTACTAGAAGGACATCAAACAAAGGACATTATTAGTGGAAAGCAGGAGTGTTCAAACACCTCTGCCCTTAAGGTCTGTGGTTTTTATAGTTCTGCAGATTCATCACTGATTTTGGAACTTGATAGCAAGTTGGCTCTCTGGATCAGTCTGTAGATTAAAGTTACTAGACAAGGGCAGCAGGAGTGCTTTTGTCAGAGAATTTCAGCTTGATCTTTGCAGGTGAGCTGAACTGTGGATAATGATTTATTTAGCTGAGCGGGTGGGAGTAAGTTAATATGCATGTTGTGAATTCTGCATCGGTGGTGTGGATCAGCATTTGGGTAGAAATGAATAAAAAGGGTAACACAGTGAAACTGTTTGCTGAAAAAAAATTACTGGCATGGGAGTTGCATTTCATTCAGGTGCTGATGGTGAAGCTGTAGTGAGTTAAGCAGCAAATTTCAAACCTGTGAGCTCTCATGATGGCTTGCTTAATAGCAGGTGTACGGTGCTGTAAGGCACGGTGTCAGATCCATTAAACACAGCTTTGAGTAGGGATGAAAATGAATAGCTGAGATATTTTAGGTAATTGCCTTGAGCAATAGTGGTGCTTGTATTCCAGCAGCTTCAGTGAGTTATAAACAAGCTTCAGCTGAGGCCAGATCAAGCCACTGATGATTTGCACAGTGCCTGGTGTGGTTTGCCTGGAGAGCAGCACACATGGTGTGTGCAGGCTGTACTCCTGAATTCCTCGTTTTCTGTACCCACAGAGGAGTGGGTGTTCAGATAACACTTTCCACCTCCCCAGCTGCTTTAGTTTTACCTCAAGTGTCTTGCAACAAATACTGGTTTTGACTGAGAGAGACTGACTCATTCAGCTGCTTCTTATCCCTTGGCATACATAAAGGCTACAGAACCTGATAGTGATGGAGAAAAAGTGTTATTGAGGGATTGGCAAGAAATACTACTTTACACTCTCTGGAAAAAAAAAACCAAAACAACCCAGCTTTCTCCTTTTTTTATTTGGATGGAAGAAGGGAAAGCACAACTGAGGTAAGGAGGACATTCCTGGACAGGAATGTCTTTCTAACAATGTCAGCTATAAAAATTTTGATTTATGCATAGAGAAGACTGGCTTTGAAGTAGCTTGTTTTTCAGAACCTTGCTTTCTGAATTTCAGGGGAAGGTACTAGCGACCTGGGGTATTCCTGGCCCCACAGGAAAATCTCAGGAGTGAAATGTCTCGTGCCTTAAAGCACCTACAGATCCTGCAACTTTTTTGCTAGGTTACTTTACTAAGAGGGCTTATTTTTGTGAGGAGAGCATAGGTGTAGCTCACCATCTTCTTTTCCTGACTACATCGCCTGCATTGAAAACTGAGAGAAAGAAAATACCTTGTTACAGATGAACAGGAGTTGAGGCTTGATAGGGCACAACACAAAGAAATGTGATTTCCTGCTGTGCTAGGTTTGTGTGGCCTCTGTTAGATTTTAAGAGCTTATTTGATTACAAGACCAACTTGTATTTTCCAAGACAAAGCTGAAACTCTTATAGATTTGTGCCTTCTGCTGCTTCCCTCAACTTGCAGGGAAGAAAAACATGTGAAAACGGAGGTGGTTTGGCTTGACTTGTTACAAAGCCCCAAAATAATACTCTGTGTGTTATGCACCAAATGCTTCAAATCCTATTTTGGAGTTCACATTAAATAATAGGCAATATGGCAATACATAGATGGTAGAAAGGGAAAATCCAGTGCCAAATACATACTTTTGAAAGTATTAGCATAAGCTGTAGGTATGTGATTGCTTAGGATAGGGCTGTCCATAGGATGTAGCCATGCTATGTGGATGAAGTCAGTCAGGGTGGTTAGAGTTCATCAGCATGTTATGTTGGATATTTAGAGATTTGGGAAGCTGAATTGAAATCCTCAGCAGAAGAAATTCAAGAACTGCCAGAAGAATCGTATAACCCATGAAAAGCATAGGAATTGCTGTCAGTTTTTGCATGAAAAGCACCTGGATGATTTGGCCACGTGCAGCGTGGGAGGGAGCTCTGTCTGAGCTGCAGACCTGGGGCCGCTGTCGCTTCACCTGGGCTGCTCTGGGGAGAGCTGCTGCCTTGCAGAGCAGAACTGGGCACCAGTAAATGAACTGGTGATGACTGAAGGGAACAGACGTCTCTGGTGTGCTTCAGCATTCTGTCTGGCAAACACCTAGGACAGGGATCTCCATCTGGCATGGGCTTAGCCCTCGGGAGTAGCTGCTGCCATAGGAACCGTGATCCCTCCGACCCTTCTGCCGGGATTAAACCCAGGACAGCTCTGGTATCGAGCTCTTTGTCCTCACAACCCATCACCTGCACTGCTGCCGTGTCCTCCCTAACATCCCTCTTACAGCCTCAGAATATGGCTTAAACGTTATGCTGCAGTCTGCTTCCAGATGCTCAGTGATAAAAAAGGGGAGTAAGGATTTTAACTATCTTTGGGGAAGCGATATGTGCAACTGAGGGTCACAGCAGCCAGTCTGAGCCTCGCAGGGCTCAGCTTTGTATTCAGATGCGCTGGCCTGCGAGCTGCAGACATTCCAGATACTTGTGTTCGTTTTGGCTGTATCCAGGCACGCACTGACAAAGAGCAAGATGCGTGCAGTGAAGTATAAATCCCGTCCTCTAATGACTCAAAGCACTGTTGTGTGCTCATACATGCTTAACAGATTGTATAATTAGCTGGCTTTGTAAGCTGGCAGCATGTATGATTCTCCAGTAGCTCCCAAAAAATCTTGTGTGGTGTAGGGGGTGTATGCGGGTCCTTAAGCCGCTTGTATCCATGCAGTGATGACTGCTGGGCACTGAGAGGGGGCTGCATCCCCTGTGCCCGGACCACAAGGGCTTCCCAGGCCCAGCGCCACCACCTCTGCCTGTCCCTGAGCCCTGGGCTGGCAGCAGCTCTTCTTTTCCCCTTGGCTGCTGATGCTGGGCTGGTTTGGCTGGCTGCTCTGGGGACAGGGGCTGTCCCCAAGGCGGTCCCCAGGCAGTGCCCTTGCAGACAGGCTCAGCAGACGGTGCAGCCAAGTGCTTCAGTGTGCGCAGCCTGAGCTACCGCTAGAGCCCGGGAGTTCCATTAGGCACTGGCCCAGCCCGGAACCCGGGTTTATTTGCAGTATTCATTTAGGAGCGTCAGTGGCGGAGGTCACAAGGCTGACTGCAGAGCTTTGCAGGCACAGAGGTGTTGCCGGCCCGGCGGGGGGAAGGCCGGCCTGCGCTGTCCGGAGGAATGCGACAGGTTGTGCCGGTGTCCGGGAGACGCCGAGGGTGGGAGCAGCACCGGGGCCCAGGGCTGCGTGCTTGGGATTTCATTGGAGCCGGGGAGGAGCCGGCAGGGCAGCGAACATGACCTTGAAAATCCTTATCGAGATGAAAAGGTGCAGTGAGGGAGCGCATTCCTCCGCGCACAGCGCCGGGCTGACAGCGGGGCCCGGGCCCGGGCCATGCCTGCCCACAGCCCTGAGGGCTGCCTGCGCCCAGGCCCTGTGAGTCCGGGGGGGCCGCTGCTGGCCTTGGCTGCCCCTGTGCATTTATAACTAATAATGAGCCTGAAGGCAGTGGCAAGGCGAGCTCTGGCAGCTGGAGAAGATGGGCCACTTTGAAGGGAGCAGGTTTAATTATGGTTCTGTGGCAGGTGAAGCTCACCTGTGAGTTTGGTGCCCAGAAATCTGGTGAGCAGCCAGACAGCTCATCCCAGCCAGCCAGGGGGGCTGTGGTTTTCCCCGGGGCTGTGGCTTTCCCCAGTGCTGCTTCTGTTCCTGACACTCCTCTGTCCCTGGCACACTGTCGACTGCTGAGTGCCCCTAACCCAGCTGGGAATGCCCTGGTCAGAAGGGTCTGGGTGCTGTTCTGCTCTGTGGCTGAACAGAAGCAGTTTGTGGGAGGGCTCGGAGGGGTGCAGAGCTGCTGGTCTGGGAAGAGGAGCAAGGAAAAGCTGTCTAGGGAGAGGTGGGAGAGATGCTTTTTACAGGAGCAACAAACGCTTAGCCTGGCTCGGTTGCTGATGTCTTTGTGCTGTGGATCCAACACAATTCTCCCTGACTCCCCTGTGCTAGTACATGTACAGTCACATGCTAATTCAGGTTAAATAACTGTATCTCCTAGAAACTGATCCTTTTCTAAGGTGCTTTTTGGGCGCTTCTAATCCTGAAGCGTGTCCCAGGAAGGTGACACTGTACAGATAAAGCAACCCTTGTAGTGTAGAAAAGTAATCAACACTTACTACTATGAATATGTGCTGTAAAATGAAAAATGCTGCATTCCTGAAGAAATCTAAGTATTGTTACAGCTTGACTGTAGCACTTCTGTTGCTGAGGCTGTGCTGCAGCTTTGGAAGCAGACACTTAAAATTCATTGGTTTATGGTGGTTTTTTTTTTTTCCTCTTGACAAGGATAGAATAAAACCTGTCTTTCTTCATGGCTATCGGAATATACTCTTGTGTACTGTGTGGTTTTTTTTGTTGGAGGAATTCAGGCATTTACTGATGTCTTTGATAATTCCTTTCTAAATGCTTAGCTTAGAGCATTGGCATAAAACCTTATTGCACTTAAGTTCAGATTTTTTTTCAGTTTTAGAGGATCCAGGAATTTGGATGTGTATTAATGACCTTGGGACATTTGTTTTTAGGTCCTGTGGAGTGGTGTGGCCTCAGCCTAAGGGAGGTGGAACTTGCCCCTGCTGATGGGACAGCCCCATTGCTGCAGTACATGAAGACTTGTTTCCCTGAGCTCCCTTGAATGAGCTGGATCAGCTTGCTGAGGAGTGACATGAGTAGTCATGCCACCACCTCTGATGCTCCTGTGGATGTAGTATTTGGTCATGTTGAGTGGCAGAGCTGTCAGGGTTGGTATGTGCTGGATCTAGTGAGATTACAGAGAATGTGCTGCATGTCCAGAGCCTGCTTCTGAACAAAGCACAGCATGCTGTGAACACATCTTTTCTGTCAAAGCTGGTGGCCTTGCTGGCCAGCTTCTTCATTGCTCTGAGCTTCATGCCATGGCTTCACCTTTTGCTTGCCATGATACCTAAGATAAATCTGGCATCTCTGGCCTTTTCCTTTGGGGTTATCTGACTTGTAAAGCTGGGATGAAAAGCACCCTGTTTGCTGGGATTCACCTCCTTCATTTTTTAATGTAGAACAGCTAGGATGGTGGTAGTGACACTGGTGTCTGTGCTGTCAGACAAGCCAGGAGCTTGGCTGAGGTACATACCTACTGCATATGTATGGGAAAAATGGGAATAGAGAGATAGCAGAAAGACACAATCTGTGGATTTAGCCACCTTCACCAGGGTTTACTGGAAAGAGGAAGTTTGGTCCTTTGGAAGGAAATTGGTTCCTGTGCTCATGGTCATAAACTAAAGTAAAATATAGCTAAACATTAATAATGAGACTATGTAAGGTGTGTCTCTGACACATACCTGGAGCATGAAGTGTGAGCAGCAGTGATAAAGTGATATGTATGCTGAGTCTCTGCTTAGTGGAAAGAAATGCTGTCTGTTTTGAACTGAGGAATAACTGAAAAACTGAATCCTCAGCCGGCTTGTGCCATTTCTGAGCTGGCAGAAGGACTGTTAAGTGGGCTTTAAACTACCCAAGATAGATGGGAAAGGGGAATGCAAGAGAGCAAGTGGCGTTATAACTTCCATGTTAACACAAATTTGATCTGTTGGCAAAATATATTCATAGTGGATCATTAAAAATAAACTATGTTTGTGAGAGTAAATCAATCAAACTCACTTGGTGATGCAAATCTCACTTTTGCTGTCCTCAGATGCGTGAGCAGCCTTCAATAGTTGTTGATTTGTATTGACTCCCTTGCAATGTATGAAGTACTGAGCTATGTTTAGTGCTTTGAACAGTTCTGCCTATAAACACAGTTTGGCATGATTTTTTTTTTTTTTTTTTGTGGCTTAACTACATGGCAAATCAAGGGTTTGTTACTTTGGATGAAAAAGATACTAAACCTATTAATTTTATATTCTTACCTTCTAACTCTGCATCTCCTAAAGCTTTACTCTCACAAGGTTGTTCTGGAAATTTGTTCTTATTCTGACATTTCTGTTCATTTTTATACAGTACACAGCTTTTCAGAATCTGAACATATTGCCTCAACACTTACAGCAACAGTAGTAGATCATAAAGCTCATATTTTGAATTCCAAGTGCTTCTGTGCTTCAGCAGTGCTGCATTCATGAGCTGAGGGCTGTGCAACCTGAGCTTTCTCCTCTTTGGATCAGGAGTGAGTTGCCATGCTTTCATTTCCAAAGGCTGTCCTCAGTGCTAACTCACAAGGGTGAGTCTGTTGAAATAGTTTTGGATTGCCACTCCTGAAGGGATGGCATGGATTGCAGGCTACAGGGCTATGCTTATGCTCCAGTGAGTATTCTGTATCTTCAATTCACAGCTGCTTTGCAAGCAGAAGAATTTGTGTTGTCCCGTGTTCTCCACTGCTCTGACATCATCTTGACCAGGCATCTGCTCTGATTCTTGCAGGCAGCCAGAAATACTCCTGTTCTTACCTGGTACTGCTGAGCTTATGAAGGCATTGAAGGGGCCCTGTGAGTGCCCTGAGCCCCGTGGGGGTTCATGTGGCTTGGTAGTTTCCTCTGTGTAGCAGGGTTCTGCTCTATCGTGCCAGATTTCCAGGGTGGCAGGCTGATATCAGATCAGAGCCATGCAGTAATGTTTTCAGAACTAGGCACTGCATAGGAGCTGAGTGGCTGCAGCTGATCTGACTTAGGGCAAGGAGCAGAAGATGCTCTTGTGATGCCCTGCTGCTTGCCTAGACTGTGAGTTCTGTGAGGGGTGCAGACCAGGGAGCCTGCTAATGTTGCTGTTGGGGATTGGGACCATCAGATAGCTCTATAGCTCAGTCAGAACATTTATAATACAAGGACAGCAAGCAGGCATCCTTACCAAAGCTGCTGTATGGATGAGCAATTAGCCCAGTGCTAGCAGGAGGTGAACCAGGGAGCAGCATGCAAGCCACGTGCATGTAAAACAAACTCCTGTGCTTCCCTTGTCCTTTCCAAATAGGTTTTCATACTAGCAGTGCTTGTTTTCTACACTGGGGAGATTAGATGAGTCCAGTGATTCCACCTTAGGGTTGTCTATTTTCCCACTTCAAATGTCATGTGAGTAAAGGGCACAGGAGCTGGCAGGAGGCAGGCTGCAGGAGGTGTTTGCTGTTTACAGACAGAACATGCTGGTGAGAAGTACCAGCATGCTTTTCTTAAAGAATTCAGGTTTGTAATCACTATACATGAAGTGTAAATTCAGTGTCTGATGAAGCCCAGTTGTGGAGTGAATCCCAAATTTCTTCCCCATCATTCCTGCCTGGATGGTCAGCCCAGTGCTCACTGCACTGCCATGTGTTCCTGAATTCTGAGGTAGGGCAATTGTTCCATACATGCCTCCTTGCTGAGATCTCAAATATTTATCTTTTTCTGACAGTAGCTATTGGTTCCTTGCTCTAGGAGCTGTGTTGTGGGGGGAGTTTGTCCTATACACCTCCTTATCTTGAGGCATCTTGCCAATATAAACTGCTGCCACCCACACTAGGCAGCCTTTCCGAGAAGCAGGAATGCAGGCTGTAAGAGCAGAGACAGAGCCTTCCAGTTCATAATCTCCCAAGTATGTCATGGAACTAGTCTGACTGCTTGGATGCTTGGTAGGCAATTTACCCCGTACTCTGAAATCACCAGTCCCCTTAGTCAAGAACAGTTGACCTTCCACGTGAAGAGAAAGTTGATGTATTTTTAGTTAATCTGCTCAGGCTGTGCTTGTGGCAAGGCTGCTTTTCATCCTAGAAGAATTGAAAGCAAACTTAAAAACCAATTTCAGCTATTTAAAATTGAAGATGTTTGAATTACTTGCATGGTTAAATTCCAACTCTTGCATGCTTTTAATTCAGTAGTGTTGTACTGTTCTCATCAAGTTGTACCTTACACTTTTATATCTTTTCTGCTTAATTGGTTCAGGAAAACGTGCAGGATATAGAGGCTGGCAGGCAAGTTAATGTTGTGAGAAGCCTCATCTCCCATTTTCTGACTTTTAACCTTGAACTATCCCAGGAATTTTTGCATTTGAGTGATTAAGAAGGTATGACTGACCTCCTGCTTGCAGAACCGGTTTGTTAATCACTGGGAATGATCTAAAATCTGCAAGTGGTTTTTGATAGCCTTCTTGCAAATAACTTGGTTGTTCTTTGCTTCCAGAGGTAAATGATCTGCACTGAAAAGACATACACAGGCAAACAGACTGTCAGTGTGTGCAGAGCAGAGCTTGTAAACATGCAGGCTTTTTCAGAAGTGGAAAGAAGAACAAGCAAGCAGCTGACTGCACTGGTGTTCTAGGCATACTTTTTGTGCCTGGTGGGGTCATAAACCATAGGTTATATAGATTAAAGCTTCTGTGCATCTATTTGCCTAATAGAAATGCATTTGTGTTCAGAATACCTGAAATACAGACTGGTGCCTGACTTTCAGGTGTCTTCGGTGTCTCCTGATCTCTTTTGTGGAAAATCTACTTGGGCAGTAGGTGACTAATTTCTGTATAGAAGAAGAATTTAGATGTTACCTGCTCATGTGAAAGCAGTAGAGGGTCTAATTGGCAAATTGCACACAACTCAAGATCACCTTAACGAGGTTACCCTCATGGCCTGGCCAGAAAACATCACTAGTTCTTGTGTGTCAATAAAAATGTGTGAAATTATGATAGCTTGGAAAATAAGCTCTGAGGATACATGTTGGATTTGCTTGTCCTAGAGGTGGCCCAATGCATGAAGCACTGGGGGCCAGGAGGAAATACAAGGTGAAAGAGGTCTTCAGGAGAGAAGATGCTCAATAACCACGGCAATGAAGGCAGCCACTTCTGAAAAGCAAACAGCTCTGCAGTTTGAGTTGCTTGAGGAGATGTGTTGTTTATTTGAAGGCATTTCTCTTGATAATGTTTATGTTGTAGTTTAAGCAAATTTGTTTGGTTTACACTAACAGCTTCAAATATGGTGGTTTTTTTTCCTCAGAGTTGACCCCATTTTACTGTAAGAGTGTAATTCTGTTCCCAGTTATCCTTTATCACAGCCAGACCAGGACCACACACTGGCAGTCACTGAAATGACATGTGCTTGAGATAACTAGAAGGTTAGGGTGACTGGGCCTTTGTGTGGGTTTTGGCATAATGTCTGCCTTCCAAAACTTTGAAGTGTTATATTTGATCTCTCATTAGACTCCTTGGAGTATAGTTAAGAAGCTTCTCAAATCTGTGATCACAGCTTGAAAGCTTCTCCTGGCAAGCACATTCCTGCTTTCTGGTTCCTCTGTGCTAATGGTGGTGCTGAATTGGGCCTTGCTGCTCCTCTGGGTGTGGAGGTCTCCCTGTCCAACTCCTCTGCAGTTGGTGAGGTTTTGGTGCCACTGAAGTGTCACTTGGCCTGGAGCTGCCTGCTGTGTCACTGCTGAGGGTGCTGGCTGTTGGGGATGGGCTGTTCATTGCCTGTTCTCTAAACTGCTGTTGGAGTGGGAACCCAAGGGAGCATTTCATCCTGCACACGTGTGTGGAGATGGGGTGATCTTGCCAGCAAGATCATAAAGGATTCACTGCCACACCTGCAGCCTCCAAAGGCAATCCTCCCTGCAGTGAGAGAAGATGCTCCCAGGGAAAACAGTTACTATAGTGACAGAATAACCCTGGTGTGTTTGAGGGCTGGATCACCAAGTTGAGTAATAAATGTGTAGGTGTCTATTTTTAAAAGCTTTTGTGAGGAGGGGATTGCAGATAAATTTTCTAGGACTACAGCAAAGTGATAGCTTTTTCTGTGCTGAAGTTTAAAAATAATCATCGTCTGTCTTGAGAATGAGATGACCTCATTAAAAACAAAGAAGCTTGTATGTCATCGTGTGGAGGCTCCTGGCAGTGATTCTTGCAGCAGCCTTCTGAGTTCCAGTAGCAGCTCTGCTGGAAGTTTGAGTTCCTCAAAACTCCATGTGCACAGCAACCCCAGTGTCACAGCTGGAACTGAGGTGCCTTTAGTTCATTCTCTGGTCTGTGCCACATCCTGGCACATAATGAGCAGTGAGTTTTATTCAAACAAGAAATGGAGAAATTCTGTGTAAAAGAAAATAATAATAAAGAAAATTAAAAAAAATAGAAGCCATTGGAAATAAAACCTGGCTCCAAGCTTCTCCTGCAAAATGCTGGGTTGAGAAGCTGTTTGGTTTTGTAAGAGAATGGTATGAGTGGAAGTATCTGCCACAACTCATGATTGTGTCATCTGGCTTGACTTCTTGCTCATGAGACTTGTCTGCCTCACATACTTGCTGTGTCCCTGTGAGTGCAGGAGGGAAGGGGAGAGCTCAAGAGGGCTTGGTAGAGTGCTTGTCAGGGTTTGGTGACTCGTGCTGTAGCTGTAAGAGGAGCTGACATGATGGTCCTGAGTGATCCAGGTGCTGCCTTTGCTCCTGGTGCAGTGAGCTGCTGCTATGGGTACAGCAAACTGCAGGAACTCCCCTGGTCTGTCCTCTCGCCCCTGGAGTCATGAAGGATTTCATATGAGGCCATGTGCTCTGTCCTGAACTGATGAAAATCAGGCTCTCCTGTTGAAGTGGCTTTACTTTGTTGCAGGGTCTGAGGAGCTCTGCAAACACAGGGGCTGGGTGGGCTGATGCACGGTGCAGACGCTTGGCACTGAGCTGTTGGTTTATAAACCTCGTCTGGTGACCCAGGCAGGGTGTTTGCTGAGTGCACATCCACCTGCCTGCACCGACATCCTCATGGCTCTGAGCCTCACCAGGAGCTGCTCATGGTTTACTGCTGCAGGGCCCCAGTTGATACCAGATGCAGTAATTACAAAAATAACTTTTCCTGGTTGGTTTCTGTTACCCTTGTAGCATTAACTCCAGATTTGTAAGTGGCACAGGTCACCCATCTCCAGGATGCCGCCAGGAACCTTGTACAGCTATGTTTAACAAACCTTCTGTCAATCAAAAACTGGTTATACAAGGATTATTTGCCTTCAGTTTCCCATGTAATGAGGTTTTTGATTGACAACAGTGGAGTTCAAGAATATAGAAAGGCTTTCTGAATCTAAGATGAGCAAGTTTCCATTTAATACTGTTTGCACACGATAACATTGGCTTCGAATTTTATCTGTGGTAGAAACTGAAGGTGATCAAAAATAAGAAATATAGACTCCTTTCTCATTTTAAAATTATGTGACTTAGAAAGCAGAGGTAGGAAGATAACTTTCTGTTTCCTGCTGTGGGAGTGGGATTTGGACATTATTTGCTGTACAAATAGTCGAGCTACTGTGGGCAAACATTTTGCAAAGATGGAAGTGTCTTGGAATGTGCACCATGGCTGATGGTGAGCAGTGGCTTTACCTTCAACCTGCCTCTGCCAGAAGACTGTCAGATGCTCCTCAGATTAGGAAGTTGGGTGATACTGTTCTCTTTTACCTCTGTTACCAGGATTCGTTTCTGAAGCAGCGACCTTGCCCTGCTGTGTGTGGTGGTTGCTGTGGGTACCTGTTTTCCAGGTGTCCTAATGAGCAGTTGCACTTGTTCAAATAAATTTGAATTTCTCGAATGAAATGAAATTTTAAAATTTGATACTAGAAGCTGAGAAAATATGATGGAAGTGGATAAATATAAATGGACAGGTCTTTTTCAAAATACTAAATATTCCTAATAATGACCCCAATTAAAACAGACCTATGAGGGAATGGCAGTCATGGGTGTGATGAATGTGAGATATGGGTGAGTTCCTATGAGATGAACGTGTGGCTTACCTTTGGGTGAGCTAGAAGGTCAGAGTTAGGCTATGATTTACAAATGTCTTTTTTAGCTCAGGCTAGTTTCTCTTGTAGAGCTCCTACAAGCTCAGCCTCCAGCTTAGAAGCAGATGAAGCACTTGAGGATTAGTTCAGGCCTAGCTAACTGAACAGTTCAGGTCTGATGGGTGTCAGAGCAAAGGGAGCACGGCTGGAAGACGCAAGGAAACTCTTGTCCCAAAGTGTCATCTCTTTTAACTAGGCCAATTTGGGTTTCATAAAACATGCTGTACATACAGACCTTAAGGTTTAGCCCCTTGGTTCCCTCTTTGTGACTGGAGATCAGAAGTCATAGAGTCAGGATTTTCTGAGCTTTTGGGTGCATTGCTTTCGTGTGAAAACTGGGTGAAAGCATCTGAAGGTTTCCCTAAGGAGGGAGGGTGAGGAATGCACAAACCATTTTGCAGGTTTCCTTCCTCAGTTACAGGCACGGTGGTGAAAGGGCTCCATTTTTGTGCATTGCTGCTTCGAGTCCAGCTGCAGGGAGGACCTATTGTGTGGTAATGTGGTTTGACTGAGCTGATGAGATTTTTTTGAAGGCAGCTAGGAAGCTTTGTGAGTTGAAAAGGAGATGTTTCAAAGGAATAGTCCTGCAGATGTGTCCTAGCTTTAACTTCCCACATGCGGAGGAACAGTCCTGTTTTATGCAGCAGTAATGCACTAACTAAATCATGTCCTGCTGTGAGAAAGAGGCTTCTCCTTTTGCTCTTTAATCCGTCATTGTGCCTATGCTTGGGGAAACACTGCATTTTGGATCCCTTCTGGAAAAATTGGTTTATTTTTGTCTTCATAACAGCCCCTAAAATCATATCTTAAAACAAAGAAATAATCTCTTTTTTCTTTTTATGCTGTATTAAAAGTCTTGCTACACAACATATTACATGTCTTTCATCTAATTGAACCATTGCTACTTTGATTTGTGCCTGTTTTTCCCACAACAGCTAGGGAAAGGAGCTTAGAAAAGGAAGTAATATGGTTATGAAGCTGCAGTTACTTGGGGAAATAGCTGATTTGTCTATAACAAGTGGAATAACACTCTTAGTTATAAAACT
Organism: Phylloscopus collybita; assembly: GCA_027886175.1. Taxonomy (NCBI): domain Eukaryota; kingdom Metazoa; phylum Chordata; class Aves; order Passeriformes; family Phylloscopidae; genus Phylloscopus; species Phylloscopus collybita. The sequence continues at coordinate 1,288,820 of JAJNNQ010000019.1, read as the reverse complement.
AATTATTATTCTTTTAGCTAGTTGAATGACAGATTTCTCCTCTGTACAAATGGGATAGTTGGAAGCTTTGGGCAGCCAAGGAGGGCATTAGTCTGTGCTTGGTGATGGGTGCTCCTTGTGAGATATGCTGAAAATATTAGTCTCAAAAGTGAAATAATTGTCTGTTTCTGAGCCCTAGTAACTGGCAAGTCTCCAGTTGGCTTGTGTCATTGCTATAGCAGAGTGATCCTGCCTTGCTTTTTTCTTCCTTTTTCCAAAACTCTAACTGAAAGAACCGGCTGGATGTAGTTCATGCATTGCATTTCATATGGAAAATAGGAATAAGCATCCTTCAGTTGCTTGGTCCTGGCTTCCTATTGAGTCTGACAGTTTCTGAGCACTTTCATAAGGAATTCAGCTGCTTCTGACAAAATAGAACTGGACAAAAGCTGAACAGAAGCTTTATAAGTTTGGTGTTACACTTTGGAGCACCAAAGTTGGCACTACAGTGCCATTCCCTGATGGAAGTATTCCAGTGACCTAGGGCTGATAGTGCAGCTCTACACTGGTTTTGGTTTTCTGTCAAGACAGTGTTTAATATTAACATTGGGTGTGATTCTTGAGCAGAATTCTGCAAGAAATTCCACTCAGTGTGTAATACAAATTAATTTACTGAGGTGTGTTTTATGTCTGCAGCACACCCTCACCTAATGTACTTCAAGTATGGGTTTAATTGCTGCTCCATGTTGAAGGATTCTTGCATGGATCACTCACCAAAAATGTTGAGCACTGTAGCTGAGACATGGGAGATGCACGGCTCTTGGTTTAATCACCCTGCAGGGCTGAGTGTGCAATGCCAGGGACTGCAAGCCCAGCATGGAATTGCACCTCTTCTTACAAAGCTCTCTACAGAAGTGGCAGAGCAGCACTCATGCCACCAATTCTCAGCAGTATTCAGAGTGTTACTAACCAAATGGTGCCCTTGGAAAAGACCCCTTGGACTTCCTGTGGCAGATGGTGAAGGGTCTGGAGGGGAAGCTGTATGAGGAGTGGCTGAGGGCACTTGGTTTGCTCAGCCTGGAGAAGAGGAGACTTGAGGGGAGACCTCACTGGGTTCTGCAGCTTCCTCTTGAGGGGAGCAGAGCGGCAGGTACTGATCTGTACCATGGCCACTGGCAGGACTTGAGGAAACTGCATAAGGCTGAGCCAAATGACTGTATTTGCATTTGGCTGTCCAAACCTCTGGTCAGGTTGGACAGAGGGAAATGTTTTTTCAGCCAGAGGGTGGTGGGATGCTGCCCAGGCTCCCCATGGAATGGTTAGGGCCCCAAGGCTGCCAGAGCTCCAGGAGTGCTTGGCCAATGCTCTCAGGGATGCCCAGGGTGGGATTGTCTGTGCAGGGCCAGGAGCTGGACTCGATGATCCATGTGGGTCCCTTCCAGCTCAGCATATTTCATGGTTCTATCATCCCAGCATGACTGTGCCCCTCTCAGGGGTGGGAGCAGGTCCATCCAGTTCAGCATTTAGCACTGTGCCCTCCTTCTTCCCTACCTGTGCTGCTTCCACATGAACCACTATTGTTAAATAAAAGCAGATGCCATTTTCAGAGAGGGTGAAAGTGTTAACCCTGGTGTTTAACTTAACATTGCCAACACGTTTGCTACAGCACTTTCATCTCTGTTATCTCCAGAGAGTGTGGCTTGTATCTGACCTTGCTCTGCATTTTTACCCTTGTGCATCTTTGATTTGATCAACTCAGAGCAGCACATATTGGGTACTCAGGCTGGGGAAACAGTTTGATCCACAGGGAAGAACATGTGATAAGGGATAGCAATCACAAGCATTGAGATTCTATTTTATTTTCAGGTAATCTCTATTTTCTATACAAACACACTTTTGGTACACAGTCTAGATTAAGAACTGTAAAAATAAACCCCTCAGTGAAACTTTATTGAGAAAGTTTCATAGTTCTATGTTGTGAAGCTCTTGAGTTCTTTTGCACTTTAAATTTAAAGCTTTAAATTAAATTGAAATTTTCTGAGAGACTAGTGATTGAAACTCTGCTTCATATGGCAAAGGCAATGTGGTGAAAGGGAAATGCAACAGCAGGTAAATTAGAGGTGTTAGTGGTTTACATAGCTTTTACAAAAATGTTCCCACCCCCATTCTTACTGCATACCAGACTTATAGGCCATATTTAGGGGGAATTACATTAGTTGTTAAATGTTGATTTTATGTTGAACCTCTTCTGGTTGAAGGCTTTTTTCTTAAAATTCCTCTTAACAATGAGTGACTGTAAGATGTTAATATGGGAGTACCAGCTGGTTCTCAGTGCCTCCAGATGACATCTGCTGAGAGCTCAGTGAAAGTCTTTGTCTGTCAGCCCTCCTCAATTACCTTTGGCTAGGGAAGACTTGCTGGAAGCTGTTCAGTCTCTTGCAGTGTGTTGCTCTGTGTCCCCCTTTGCCTCCTGTGATGTGCTGCTTGCGTGTGGCAGAGTTGGGGACAGCTCTGCAGGTGCTTGGCTCTCAGTGTGTGCCTGCCTAGAGGGGCTGTGGTGTTGCACAGTGTCCTGTGCTCTCTGCCACAAGGGAAGTCAGACTCAGCCCCTTCCACAACACCACGCAGAGCACTGGGGTTGTGGGGTGGATCTCTGGGCCTCTGGCATATTGTGCTTTTGGCAGCTGGGGATGTGAGGCACCTGCAAGATTAATTCCTCCTGGCTTGTGCCTCCCTGCAGTGCTGTTTGTAGCTTTGTTGGTGCAAGCTGAACCTCATTAACTCCGAGTCAAAGGGAGGAAAGAGACATGGTTTCGGTGATTAAAACCTGGGGTCACTCAAGGAGTGGGTACTCTAAGCTTTGTGTTTAGCCATACAAGCCTTCAGAGTGTTGCTGGGTTTTGTTTTTTTGTTGCTGGATGTGGTCTGTAATAGAAAAACTCATCAGAGCAGTGCTGTGGAAATACTTCCTTGTTGGGACGGAGTGGGTTACACGTTTTCTGATAGTGAGAAACTAATCTTGTTTGTCATTAATGAAACCGAGCATATTGCAATGCAAATGAGAGAAGTTGCATGACAAGTGGTCCCACAGTCCTCAGCACTTGCTATTGATTGTTCACTCTTACTTATTCATGCTATGCAAATTGCATTTCTCATCTTGCTCCTTCTTGTCCACATATTTTTGGTACAGGACTTGCCTGCAAACAGTCTTGTTCTTTCACTGGAGAGACAGGAATTGTTTCTGGCAAAGTTCTTAATATTCCTTTGTCGAGCGAGTACTGGCTGAGCCCGGCAAGGCTCCGGAGCTCTGTCAGGATGAATTCATCTTGCTCTAACTTCAGATGGAGAAAGGGAAGAGTTGGTGGTGTATTATTTGATAAGAACAAAAGCTTTAAAATAGTTTTCAACTCTCTTTGGTTTTGATGCTGAAGCCCTTGTGGCATTTGTTTTCTGGTCAGTTGTTTGGAACAGGCATAAGGGAGTGTTCTTTTATTCCTGCTAAATATTATTTTGCATTTCAGGTATACTAAACCACTGACCTTTGCTGACTGCATCAGTGATGAGTTGCCCTTAGGATGGGAAGAAGCTTATGACCCTCAGGTCGGAGTCTATTACATAGACCACAACACCAGTAAGTGACATGCTGCTATGTTTTTGCAGAGCGATTTGTGCCTATGTTAAAATACACTGAACACAAAACCACAGAATTGCTAACAGCATGTTTTAGAGTAGAGGAGATCTGCAGCTCGTGAAATCAAATCCTGTCCTTCCCCATCACACAAAGTACTTCCCTCTCTAAGCAGGAATTTGAGACCTTTTGGGTTGCAATCTTCAAATTGACAGCCACGTTCAAGCCAATACTATTGACACACCTCTGTCAGATTTGGTTCTACTGAGGAGTCCAACTGGGTAGCAGGGATCTGGAGTTTGTTCTTAGCCTGGAATTTGTCCCTGTGGCAAAACCATCAGAAACAGTGCAAAGGTCTTGTGTTGATTCCCCTGGCATGGTTGAACTGAATGAGCATGAGCTCCCTTGGCTGCAGGAGCTCCCACTGCCTTTGCTGGAAACAAAACCCTCAAGTAAGCTTGGGATGTCCTGTTCAGGGTTCAGCCTTGTGGTGTCTTTATCCTGTGTCCTCAAACTAAGCCACTGCTTATACCCTTTGCTACATTGCTTAATAGACCAAAAGAGTTCATTTTGTAAGCTCATTTGAATTATAAAAAAATACACCATTCGATCTATCATTACTAGAATAACTGTAATGGGTTGTGCTAGAACAAATCCCCTGAAAAAGTAATAAGCAAAACAAATCAGTGACTTTGATTTTCTTTTCAGAACAGTTTTAGCTGCAGCCCAGAAGTTCATAGCAGAGCCATGTCCAGGCCCTTTTAGGGGAGCTCACAACTTGTGCTAAGAGAGAAACTCCTAAAGGCCAAAAGTGCCTGAAAGTGCCTTGAAATTGTAGGGTTTTTAAAATCTACTTCTAGGACTTCAACTGAGAACTTCAACTTCTTTTGGTTTGGTTTTTTGGTTTGTTTTTTTTTTAGAAAATAACAAGATTTTTTGAAAATAAAAATGTGGAAGTCTGGTGCATTTTATTCCTTGGTGGATTTTTTTCCCCCTTGAGTATCTTCATCTTCACACCCTTCCCTTTTTCAAAACTACCACAACTTCACCTGGCCTGGGACTGCACCCTCCAAGCTTTAGCAACTTCTCTTGGGTGTTAAAAATGCAGAATGAAAAAAGCCTATTCCCAAAAAGCCTAACTGACCCCTGCAATGCAAAGATCCTAAGTTTCCAGATGTAAAGATGACACCAATATTTTTATTTAGAACTCATATAAATCCTGTGATTTTAGGATGACATATCTTTAAAGGGCTTCATCCTAAGTATTTTTCTGTGAGGTAGGTTGATTTTTCTTTTTATTGGAAAGTAGGAAAGGGTAGGCAAGTCTGCAGGATCACACAAAGGGGATCTGCAGGGGAGAGGAGTGGCCAAACTTTGCTTTAGAAGGTGCTAAGTTGCAAGGCACGAATTTGGATCTCCTGCAGGCCTGTAAGACCAGGTCTGGTGTCCATTTCACAGTCTAGGAATGGGAAAATAGCCTTGACCTGAAGCTGTGGGACATGGAAGGCTGTTGGACCCCTGGAGTGTTTCAGTTAGCAGAAACTCCTGCATTGTCAAGTTTGTGGTTGGACTCAGTGATCCTAAAGGCCTTTTCCAGCTTACATGTTTGAATGCAGTTGGGACAAACCAAGCATGGTTTTATTTATACATTTGAGTTGGTGCAGGGTGAACATGCAAGGGTCTGGTTGGAGGTCTGGGGCAGGTACCCCTGGTCTGTGCCACTCCCAGGCACCACAGGATTTGGGGGCATGCAGAGGAGCCTTTCAACTGTGCTGACACCTGCTTAATATGTGTCTTTTCAAAGGTCCCACTTCTATAGGATGCCAGAGGCCACAATATTTAAATGAGAATTTCAACTAAAAGGTTAAAAAGATGAGGAACAAACTCATGATGTATTTCTTGTGCCAGCTCTAATCCAGATCACGACAGAGCAGAAGACATCCATTTACCTTAACCTAATCAAGCAGCTCATCTTTGTGGTTTATGTTGAAGTATCCTCTGGAGAATGTCTAAAACCTTCTTCTTCTCCAAGGCCTCTGGCAGATTCCCTGGCAGGAAGGAACTGTTGAGGCTGGGAAGAAGTTGCAGCCATGTTGGCTCTTGCTCATACTGCACAAGTATTTGAGACTAATTATCAGAAATGAGCCCAAGGATAGACTTAAATTAAATCTAAAGCCAGGAGCCATTAAAGGAAGCAAGATGGAGAACAATTGTAACCAGCTCTCTAAGGGAAAATAAATACAATTAAATTGAATTGAGTACCCAGAATATTCCTAATACAGTATTAATGCATAGCCTTGAGTGTGTCTCTCTGGGAGAACTTTGGAATGTGATTTGCACAAAGAAATGATGCTGATGTAAGCATTGTAAGCCTACATTCCTCCAACATGAAGCAAGCAGATTTATTTATGACAAGCTCAACATTAAATTAGGAATTCACAAGACAACAAATGATGTAATAGCCTGCATTTCTATAGTTCTTTCATCTCACTTCTGAATGTATTTTGCATTTCTTGGTAGCTGGGGCTCAGTGAGAGCCCTTGGCCAACGTTTTTGTTGATTGGTTTTACATGTTTGAAAACCAAAGCTCAAAGCTGCAATCAAGGGGTTACAGTTAGTGCTTTGATTACTGAAAAGGTTGAGGTGAATATTTAGAATAAATCTGGACAGAAAGCATTTCAATACTTCAGTGTGTTGTCCATCCTCTCTGTGAGCTGTCTGCTGAGCAGATTGTGTATGGGCTTGGAGCACTGGCAGTGCTTCACCACCCCGCAGAGGTGTTCAGGATTGGAGGCTTTTGCAGTCTTCCTCCTCATTGCTTATAATAGAGGAATTTTCCTGCAGCAGCCTCACTACCCTTCTTGAGACTGTAGGAAGAATGGGCTGCTAGTCTAAGGAAAAACTGGAAATAACCAGGCTTGAAGACTTATGTTGAGGTAGAGTTATGATCCAGTGTCCTGCATCAGACTTCAAGAGCCACTTTGCCAACGTACTTCTTATGCTGGAAATTAGAGAGCTCTAGGTCCCAGTTGCTGGTGACTGTGCACTCGTGTCCAAGGAAGCTGTATGTCTGGGAATGTGGGGGCAGCTCCCTGGGTAACAGCAGACTTTCCCCTTCTGCCAGAAAAGGCAGTTACTTCATCTGGGGGTGGTAATGGTTATGTGGAAAATGGGATTTGGGGGCTCGAATCGAGGCAGGCACATAGGGATTTCAGAGTCTTACAGATTCTGTGGCCTCCTGATCTTTCTCTTGCTCCCTCTAAGAGCACAGTGCTATCCATGAGGGCACCAGCACCTACAGCTGGCACAAGCAGCTGCTTTTCCTTCATATTATTTTGGGACAGTTTTTTGGGTCCTAGGTTTAATATTATATCAGCTGAAATATTGCTTCTGCTTGTAGGGCCTGTAAAGGACTCTGCATTGAAATACTTCTACAAACTATGCTGGGGTTTTTTGATTGCATTTTGTGGCTTCTCCAAGTTTTGCCATGTAATTTGAAGTGCCATGTGTTCTTTTGGGTCTTGAAATACTGTTAAAAACAACTTACTGCTGCAGTAGCCGATTCATTTTCTCCTCAGCATGATCATGGACAGCTTGTGAAAAGGATTGAGTGTCCATCCCTTGGGTAAACCCCTTTATTTCTAGTTCTGCTGCCAAGAATATTGTCTAGCTTCTCTTCCCCACATCCTGTGTACTGCAGTGTTAGTCTTATGCCTGACTCACTTAAGAGCTGCTCATGCCTTCCACTCTGGCAGCTTTTACTAAATATTTAAAGAGGCTCTTAGGATATGCAGATTAGATTCCCAGTGATAGTTTCAAGCAAGTCCTTTCTATTAATTATTCATTATGTGGTAACTAGGCATCCTTATTCAAGCATGTTAGTTTAGACAGTTCAGAGTACTTGGTCAACTAAATATTGGAAGCTACTCCAAATAAGAACATGTAAAAGCCTTGAAATAGAAATGAAAAACGTTTTGGGCACTTCTTCACAAAGCAGAGACAAACACTGACAATAAATTTACCTTGTTATTATTAGGACTGGCTGCATATCTGTGACCTTACAGGTTTTTCATGATTAGAAACCTGGAAAGCAATGTATTGGTTGTGTTGGGGTAATGGAGATGGAGGTGCTGTAACTGCTGCATTCACTGTGTTACCCTAAACTCCACCTCCCATATCCTTCAGTCATTTACTGGTGTGCCTGCTTTCCCTAAAGGAAATGTTGACTCCTCTCTGAGATTCTGTTCATATAATGTCATTTAAGATGCTTTCACAAAATTGTGATTTAATCAGACTTTATTTTTACTTACTTCTGGAAACTGAGTGAGCAGGTTTTCTTTCCCTTCTGCAATAAAAGCCACTTGGCAGCCCAGGAGGACGGGCAGAGTTGTAAATGCTTTCATCTTGTCAGGTGCAGTATAATGCAGTCATGTGGCAATGATATTTTCTGGAAGTTCTTTATCAGTGAAATAGCAGAGGTATTTTATTAGTAACGTTATAAAGCAGTTGCAATAAAGATAAATCTAACAGTCAATGTCAGTATCTTAGAGCTGTGTATGCATATTCTTAGGTGGATGTTTTTGAGAGCCAGAACCAGGGCAGCTTCAGCAGCAGAGCTGGAGAGTTATATGACAGTTTTGTTGTGAATTTTTCTATTCAGCATGGCAGAAGCCATTGGAATTCATTGTGGCTCAACAGTCACCTCCTTAGAAAAAAGGAAAATGTCTTCATTCAACTTTTTTTATTACAGGGATGGGGCAAGAGACTGTTTTAAAATGTCACAAACGGTGGAGCTTTTCCAAGCAGCAGAACAAACCTGCATTCTGTTGATTTTGCCTTGTTCTGTTTTCTCTCCAAGAAACCACTCAGATCGAGGACCCTCGGGTGCAATGGCGCCGGGAGCAGGAGCACATGCTGAAGGATTACCTTGTCCTGGCCCAGGAGGCCATTGCTGCCCAGAAGGAGATCTATCAAGTGAAACAGCAGAGGCTTGAGCTGGCCCAGCAGGAGTATCGGCAGCTGCACGATGTTTGGGAGCACAAACTGGGCTCTCAGACCAGCTGTGAGTAGTTAGTGGGCTCTTACCCAGTGACTTCCTCAGCTGTGCACTCAGGAGCACAGTAAAAGGTGTGAGGCTGGTCCTTGGATGGAGCCCTGGGGTGTTAGACCATGTCACTTTTCACGTTTGATCAGTTTGTTTCAGAAATGGTTATCTGCCCAGCACCTGTTTGGTAAAGGCTGATTGTTATGAAAACACTCCTGTGTGTGGCTCAGATTTTCTGCATGGGCTTCAACAAATGCTAAGAAATGTGGTGCTTGGCTCAGTGTGAAAAAGTTAACTTACATGGTATTCTCCTTGATTCCCCTGTTTAAAGTACAGAAACACACAAGAAGGTCCATCTTAGATGGTATTCCTAGGCCCTTTTGTAGTTTTATATCCCAGGCAGTTAAGTGATGGTCTAGTGGAGCTGAGGGTGTGTATTTTATGCCACGTTCCAAGTCACCCCTGGTGGATTGCCTCTCTGTGTGTGAAGAACAGCAGTTGTGCTCCATATTCTGTGTCACACGTGCATCAATACCAGTGTCGCTTCAAGATTTGGTGCAGAAATGTTTTATTTCCTCCTTACTGGTACTAGTTAGGAGCTGGAAGATGTCCAGAACAGGATTTATTTCCTGCATATATTCCAGAATTTTTGTTATAATCCTCAGTATTGCAGATTTGCTATGTTCTTGCCAGCCAAGAACCTCCCCCTGTTTCACTCTTGTGAGTTATGTGTGATGGTGGAGAGTTGGAGAACTGGCTAATCCTGTGCCTGGTGTTAAAATTTTTAAGTAGTTTTCTGTCAACTGAAGGATTCTTGTTTGACAAGAGTGCTGTCCTTCATCTCTGAAGAACTGGGGTTGCCCTTTTCTTAGGAGTACTCTACCCAGGTACTGGTGTTCCAGAGCAGTACACTGAGAACATGAGTTACGTGGGCCAGATGGGAGATGTCTTGAAAAATACAACCAAATACAATCAAATAACTAGAAATGCTTTCCCATGTTTTATAGGGCATAAACTGATGCCTGCAAGGATCAAAATATCTCCCTTGCCTGCAGCTACCTCTAACAGTATTGCACATTGGGGAGCTTCTGTACCTTCTGAGGCAGAAGGGTTTAACTGCTGCTAAGAAGAGAGTTCTGCTCTTAATGGGACATTGATTTAATCTGGTGTGACACGTTGTGTGGTTGGTCATGTCCTCAAGGCTGTGAAAAGGCTTGCATCACATTTTTCAGTTTCTTCTCATTCTTTGCTTTTCTTTGTTTCTAAACATTCAGTGGATTGTTTGCTCAATGAGGAAGTCTGAAAAAAATAATTAAGTAAACCTTCATGCAATGCTTGTCCCTTCAGTTCTGTTAAATGCCTTTGGAAATGCAGGAAGCCACACTATTGAATGGAGTGAACTGTTTGGGAGTTGGAGTTAAGTGTGTTAACCTGGAACAAATCCAGACTTTGGAGATGCAGGACATGCTTTAGCCCCCTCAGTCTATACTTTTTGTGGAGAGCTTGACTGCACTATCGCCTTTCCCTGTCTTTGAGCAGTGAGATGTGGAAATTGGGTAACAGACCTACAGCAGCAATGTGTGGAGGATGTCTGGGTGTGCAGGAGTGATGGGAGATCTCCATCTGTAGTGGGGCTGGTGGAGGTGTAGGGAGGAAGACAGAGCTGCTAAACTGGCTGCTGTATTTGTTCCAGTGCTTTCTGGCTCCTCGTCAAGTTCCAAGTATGACCCCGAGATCCTCAAAGCAGAGATTGCTACTACAAAATCCAGGGTGAGTAGTACAAATGGACCTTTGCTTACTATAAGTAATGTTCAGATATTTCCAGACCTCATGGCAAATACTGAAACGAGGTGCCAAAGCAGTTGGAAGAGCTAATGTTGCCATTTAGGAGGTCAATTATCAGAATTTTCTAACGTTGCAATCGTAGGAATTTGAAACAGCCTTTTTTTCCCCTTAGACTTTAGCCTGGCTTGGCAGCTGGCAGTGCAGGATGGCTGTGGGGTGTGGAGCTGCATGCTGGCTCCTCCAGTGCTGGAGAGCTGCGGGTCCTCCCCAGGGACTGGCAGCTGTTTTGTGCAGGGCTTAGTGCAGGCTGTCAGCAGGGGAGGGTGTGCTCTCATGCAGAGCTCAGTTTGGGAGGAAGAAAGGACTAAAGTAAAGTAGGTCAGTGTGGCCTCTGTGGAGGAATATAAAACAGCAGGCTGTAGGGTCAGTGGATTTACAGTATGGATTATCATCCTGCTGTGTTACTCCTGCAGTGGGGCCTTTTCTTTGGGGAGCTTGGAGGGTGGTTTCAGTTGCTGCAGGGTAACTCCTGTCCTGATGCTTAGCAGGTTTTTTAATGACTGGGGATGTGTTAAACATTTCTGAGCAAAGTTGACAAGTGTTTCATTGCTGTCTTTTTTGAGTTTTTCTCAACTTTTCCATTTACTTGGCTGGAAATTCCCTTGAGCCCCTTGTTAAGAGGTGTAATAGCAGCTACTGGATAAAGTCCTGATGAGGAGGCAGTCAGGGCTGTTTGCCACTCTTGAGATGGACTGATTGCCTGGAAACTTTGTTAAGGGTACTGTCTACACTGAATAAGTTTTGAATTGCATGGGTAGTGCTGTACTTAAATACACATATAAAATAGCATTCTGAAAATGTGCCACCTTGCTGCAGGTTAATAAACTCAAGAGAGAAGTAGCTCACATGAAGCAAGAGCTCCAGTACAAAGAGCATGGATTTCAAACACTGAAGAAGTAAGTGTGTTCTCAAGATCTTTTCTTTTTCAGGACATATCTGGCTTGCAATGCATCCCCCACTACATTTATAAATAGCTACCTAAATAACACAAGTGGAAATATGCTGCTGCTGATATCTTTAGGCTTCAGGCAGTACACAGCCATGGGGGAGTTCTCTCAAATCAGTGCCTGTGTGGGATTGAGCACATTAAAACTGACTTCATAGCAAAAAGGTTTTGACCCAGGATCTCATCAGTTAACTGGTACTCTCTTTGACTCAGTATGGATGACACTCCAGCCCACTGTCTTAACTGTGAGAGCCATTGATTTAGGGCACTGAGGAAAAGCTGGAGGTGGAGTGGAAAGGGAGGAAAAGCTTCAGGTACCTGCCTTTGTGTGACTAGACATCTGGCATCTTAGATAAATATTTATTATAAGGGTCAACCATGGTAGAACTCCTTTGAGAAAAGGGAAGGATGAGGTGCCTTGTAATTAGGTTGTGCAAGCAAATACACCTGTGCATGGGAGTCTGTGCCTGGTTTTGAAATCATGTCTGAAAATAAGGTGATTCTCCTAGATAGCTAAGCTGATCCTCCAGGTTAGGAACAAGGCAGCTAGCAGCAGTCTTGGGGGGTTTGTGTGTACCTACACCTTCCCTAAGGAGTCAAAGAGATGACGTTATTGCTGAAATCAGAGTTCTGAAGCTTAATGTAGGCAGTGAGGAGTGGGGTCTTTTGTTCCTTCTGTTATCCTTGTTGTACTTGGGAGTGTGTTTTTGTTAGATGCATACATCTAGGATGATTCAATTAATTTGATGTTAAGTGTTAGCTTACTGATTTTTTTAAAATTTCTACACAGAATTGACATGAAAATGTCTGATACTCAAGGTGGCTATAAACTTGATGAGGCACAAGCCATTTTAAGTGAAATGAAAGCTCTCAAGAAGGCCATCACGTCAGGGGAGAAGGAAAAACAAGACCTCATTCAGGTATTGAAACAAGATGACTTTATATAGTATTTTGGGTCACCATTGCTAGAAGCTTGAATAACTGAGAAGTAATATAAGTATTTCTTATTTCAGATACGTAATGGAGGTTTTTATTAGCATAAAATAGTTTTGTGTTGTGAGTGGACCACAGCCTCTGCAGTTTTTCAGATGCTGGAAATGAGAAATATCAAACACAATCCAGCCATGCCTGACCTCGAGTTTGCAGGGTCTGAGTGGGCACAGCAAACATGGTCAGATCTGAGTCATGGGGTTAGGCTAAAGTCACGTAGCTGCTGAGGTACTTTGGGCAGAAGTGAGCTCACCTCATGATTTTTTTGTGGTTGTAGAGTTTAGCCAGGTTAAAAGACAGCTTTGTGAATGACAGAGGATCCCAGTCAGACCTGTGGGCCAGCAGCGTGTCTGTGGAAAGCTCCAGCCCTCTGCTCCCCCGGCAGTACCTGGATGTCAGCTCCCAGACAGATGTTTCAGGAAATGTGAGTAATGTGTGAGAAGCCTTGTGCACATGGAGACATTCCTCTGAACTGTGGGTAGAACTACCTCACCCTGAATTTCCAAGCATAGACAAGTTTCTGTGAAATCATAACTTCTCCTGGTTTAAACTGAGTGTGAGTTGGTTTTTGTGTGCAGTGTTAATGTGTCTCTAAGGCAACCTGATGTTTCCCCACACTTTCAGAGCAACCCAGGTAGGAATAAAAGGGAAGGAAGTTTGATTTTGCCTGTAGGTGTAGCTTCTTGTGATACAAATACTCCCTTAGCTCTTTATAGCAATGTTAAGTTAGGAGACAAGAGACAGTCAGCAGGTCTGTATGGGCTAAGTTCCAATGAGGACTTCTCCTAAGAGTGTTTGGCTTTCACTGGGTTACAAGTGAGAACAACAGCTTATGTGCAGATACTTTGATGCCATCAAAGTTGTAGAGCTCATAAACCTTCAGTCCCACACATGCAAAGAGATCAGAAGTGTCAGGTTGATCCCAGCCTTGGTAAGGACTCAGTACTGGGGATACATCTTATTTCTCACAGGACAGCACAGAGCCTCTCCTGTGAACCTTTACTTAAAGGTTTGCAGCCACTTTCAGTCAGGGCCACACATGTCAGTAAAGATCTGCAGATTTGGGCTTGATGGGATGTCCCTTGTCTTTAAGACTTTACAGCCAAAGCAAGATGTTATCCCAGTCAAAATGCAATGCAGCACTTAAGGATGCAAAGATCATTTAAGAAGGATTGCAAAGGTATTTGTGTGTTCATAGAAATAGAAGTCCAAGACAAGTGTGGTGGGTTTTTCTCTTCTTTCTAGGCCAAAAAGGGCCTTGGAATTGTTTGGGTTCAAGTATTTGAAGAAATCATGAAAAATGTATTTAAATGCAGCATGTTCCTGTTCTGTGATTGGTTTAACTAGGAAATGACTGATAGGATCAAGTGTCACTTGTAACAGTGTCAAAGACATATCAAAAGAGGAGTGGTTCCTGGGTTGCTGATTTGATGTTTCTGTCTCAGTTCATTGGCAGCAGCAGTAACCAGCTGGCCGAGAAGGTGCGACTGCGGCTGCAGTACGAAGAGGCAAAGAGGAGGTAATTCTTTGGCCCATTGCCCTTTTTGGTTGTCACACAGCTCATTCTGAGAATAAGTTTCACTAGAAAAAGTGCCACCAGCCTGAAACCCAGCATTGCTGCTAAGTAAATGTGGTAATGTTTGAGTCAGTGAGACAATAAGCTTTTTTTTTTTGCCAGTGTTATCTTTCAAGAAATAAATAACCATCCTAGAAATTACTAAGGTGTGACTAATACATAAAGAATTCAGTCTGGCCACACCTATGGGGATATAAGTGGTTCTGCTACCTGTTGCCTGTGCTTCCCCATTCCTAATAAGGAGACTGGACTGCAGTGCATCTCCTTACCTTATTCAAAATGAAGGAATGTTTGCATGCCTGAGTGTGATAAGGAGAAATGTATATTGTGTTAACACCTTACACAGTGTTATATGGTCAATGGCTGCAATTCCAGAGCTTATCTGTAAGAATGTAAGTTTTCACCTTTGCCCTCTGATCTCAGATGAATGAAGAACAGATTAAAAAAGAATGTATCTACTTAACAGGTCAATTTAAGCAGAAGCTTTTCAGGATTTACTTTTTAATAGATAATGGCTAACACAACTATGCAGTTAAATGAAAAACCACCAGGAATTATTGCTTAGACTTTGGCTGGCCTAGTCTTTGTTCAGTGATGTAACCATCACTGGGGGTGACTTTCTTCACTTGTAACTGCTCTAGAGGGACTTTGCAACTCCAGAATAACAAAGTTCAGATGCGTGGTACAATCTGTGCTTGGGCAAAGAGAAGGCTTTTTCTCCAGCCTCTGGTTAGAAATAAGAGCCTTAAGGCTGAGGTTACTCATAATGCTCTCTCATTTTGGTATACTTGGCATGGCCAGTAGGACATGTTTCTCAGTGGCATAAAAGTTGATCTGTGTCCGTGGCAGTTGTCAAAAACTGTGTGCCCAACTGCTTTTGACACTTCTTTTCTTAGATGGAGCAATCTTATCAGAACTGTTTATTGCCAGTCCAAGATTTGCCAAACTACCTTGACATTCAAATCATTCAGTGACTTTTAAAAGCAGCATTAAAAATACCATTCCTTCAGATGCAGTGGTTAATTTGGAAGTGTTAAAATTGCCTTTTACTTTCAAGCTTTGCTGAAGGCTTCAATTTAATTCACACTGACTTTACACATTCAGATTGAAGAGGAATACTCTTCCTTTATCCTGTATCTTTTCCAAGGAGGGGCAAGTGAATAGTGACAAGCCTGAGAATATATTTAATATGCTCTTCATAAAGAGAGAGAACTTTATAAAGACAGCACAGTAGTTCATTTGAAGTAATGATGAGGGGCATACAACACACCTTGCAGTTAAAGAATGCTTGCTGCTCATACCCCATATTTGTCTTACATTATCTATAGGTTTTTCTCAAAGTTTAAACAACATTGTCATGAAGAAAGATGGATCTAAATGGACATGAATAGTTGATGCTAAATTGAAAAGATCTCCATCTATCAAAGCACAGTGGTTTTGGCACAGTATTTAGTAGGAGCTGCAGAAACAAATACCTTGACTGGTTTAGAGCTGGAACAATACTATGGATACAGTGACTCACAAGGAACCTTCTGTTCCTGTGAAAATTCTTCCTTGTGATGTTAGAAGTGTTTCCTGTCCCCACAGCAGCATTAAAATGTTCCAAAAACACAATAGAAAACTAAGTGCTTTGCCCATGCACGTGCTGTGAAGGAACCAAGTGATGGAAATACATGTGTTATATTAGCTCTGCAGTATCTGGAAAGGTGAAATTTAAGATTTGAAATCAAGATGGCCCCACATTAATTAGTTTAGAGCTACTAGATCTGTAAGGGGCTGGTGCTTTAGAAAGCAAGCTCTATCAGACACTGTTTGCACCATCACTGTGGACCAGAGTAAAAGCTCAGATGTGGGTGAATATCTGACTGAACTTCACACCAGAACTGCCAGGACCCAGTTCCCTTCTCCACCACTACATCCTTTCCTGTCACAGCCCAGGCAGACAACAGACCCCAAGAGCAGATAATATAAAACCCCAAAAAAAGACACAGGGCAGGTACAGTGACAAACCTTTGGCTTAATCATATTCAAAATTGATAATGGATATCATGTCAAAAAGGTTGTCATTGCTGCATGTCAGCAAGGAGAAAGCTGCAGCAGCATAAATGTAATCAGAGATGCAACTAAATTATGTTATACTATTCTAGACATGTTGCAGTAACTCAGTTGTGTAGCACTTGCACCCTGTAGTGTTCTAATTTCTTCAGCAGTTAAACTTTCAATTTGAATTCTGTGTGACTGGTGGTAACTCAGGGATTTTAGAAATATGTTTTTTTAGTGTCCTACAATGAAATATTTTAATGTCACATTAAGCAACATTACAACGATGGTGGGTATGTGACTGGTCAGTTTTTAAACCACACCTTCCACTTCATTTGTGTTCTTTTTCTCAAGTACAGAAGCTTATCTGATACAAGATTGTTAATTACTGGTTGTAGATACACATCTTATGCTCCTGTGGAGATGCATGTGCTCTGAACAATCTCTGGAGAGACTGAAAATTTTATGTGCTATGCCTGTGTTGCATAATAATAGAAAGTACTAACTTTCCTAATTAACAAAAAAAAAAAAAAAAAAAAAAAAAGCCTTGTTATGACAATGAATAAATCATCTAACTGCCTTTTCTAGGTAGAAAGAGAACAATTAAATAAAACTTGAGCTTCCTGTTCTGTATTTGTTCAGAAAGGTGGTGTGACCTGAGGCCAGCGTTGCAAGCCCAGCCTGGCTCAGCAGTGGTGCAGTTCAGACTCAGGCAGTGAATGCTGAAGGGCTGGAGTGTTCAGCCAAGTGCAGACCTTCTCCAGCATGCTTCTTTTGTGATGGTGCTGTTTTATTGGAAAACTAGAATAGTAAACCTCCTTTCAGCTGAGAAGGGGGGAAAATAACAATCATCTACCAAAGGTAAAACTGGAGGTTAGTTTAACAAAGCTTTTAGAGTCGGAAACGCATAGAGAACAAATTCCAGTGGAAAAGCCATATCCATGCAAATGTATGCCAAAAGTGATCAGATTTATGCCAGCCAATCCTCTTAGACTCATATCCCTTCAAAATGCACAGAGGAATTCTTGGATTATGAATTAATGCCACTGTTAATTCTTCGTTGGAGCACAGTATTGCACTTAATCAGGCACTCAAAAACAAAACAGCTCCTAAGACGACCTAAAAATAGTTGAGCTGAATATCTATCAATTATGGAACTTCATTAGAGTAAGCAGTAACCTGCTGTGGGAAATGAATTTACAGAAAGTGATGCTTCTCTTGAGAAAGGTGATCTCATGTCTGTCTCCTGTGATGGTGGAGGCAGGTCAGTGTGTGTGAGCCTAATCCTTCACAGCATCTCTCAGGGCTCCAGTTCCTCTTGGCCTCTGGAGCTTGGAAGACAAAGCTTTACTCTTCAAGGCCATGCAGGAGCCTTGCAGCTGCTGCTGCTGCCCAGATCTGCATCTTATTGCTTACTCCACACACTTTGATTTTGCTGGTTGGCACTGAGTTTGAGGGACTGGTGATACAGGCTGTCAACTGAAATCTGGAATGATACCTCTAAGGAACATAGGCTTTGATTGTGATGCAAATAAGCAGCTCTGGATTTTGGTAGGATCACATTGCCTCTCCAGCTCCTCCCATCCTCAAGTGCAGGTTGCACCAGAAGTAGTGTAGCTCTTTAATGTGTCCAGAATGCTTACTGTTGAATCACCAGGTGGATTCATGCAGTAGCACCATGGAGATATGATTAACTTCCTCATTGTAAAGACAAAAAAAAGAGTTTCTAAGCTTTTGACTAACCACTGATCCTTACATGAATCATATATGGGGAGTACACAGTTATTTCCCTAAAAATGATAAACAAGTAGGTAATTATCACATCATACCCTCCACACAAACTACTCTGAGGTCACAACCATAATGCATATGAAACACCTATAGCATATCTGATTGCCTTTTCTGACATCCAGAATTTTTTGTTGTACTATTCCCTGATTTGTGGGGATGCATATTAGCTAGAAGCTTCATTTTCCATTGTGAACAAACCCGAGTTAAAATCCCATCTGCATGTCCACATCCCAGCAGTGCTGCCACTTGGCACCATTGGGGTAAGGGGGGCTGAGGGTGTTTGTCCTGGAGCTGAGAGCCTTCCTCAGGGCTCTGGAAGATGTTGGTCATGATGCACCTCTGCGTGTCTGGAGCAGAACATCAGGCACTCCTCAGGGAATAACTGCATTTTTTCTTTTCCTCTGCAGAATAGCAAACCTGAAAATCCAGCTGGCTAAGCTTGACAGCGAGGCCTGGCCCGGCGTGCTGGACTCTGAGCGGGATCGTCTGATCCTGATTAACGAGAAGGAGGAGCTCCTGAAAGAAATGCGGTTTATTAGCCCCAGAAAATGGACTCGAGGAGAGGTGGAGAGACTGGAGACAGAGAGGAGGCGCCTGGAGGAAGACCTTCAGGCTGCTAGAGACACTCAGAGCAAAGCTCTCACTGAGAGGTAGGTTAGTGGGCACAGGGCAGTGCCTTTTTGGACAAGAGGTAACTGGGAGCAGGCACCAGCATCCCCTGGCTGGCTGCCCACAGCAGTGCCCTCACATTCCCAGGACACTCGAGTCAGAAAGCTTCTCCACTCATCTCCTAAACAACCTGTCTGCAAGTCTTGCTGTGCTAGTGGGGAAAGGTTGCTGTTCCTACATTGGATCCTTTATGGGAATGTAAAGAATGCTCAGAACAGCCCAGTGTAGTGTTAGTGTGGTGTAACATTTCTGTATGCAGCCAGCACCTCACAGCAGCTTCTACACTTGCTGTGTAGTCTGGGCCTTGGTAAATGTCAGCAGATGGAATTTTAAATTTCTTCAATTTGCTGTTTGTTCTGAGCATCCTTGTATGTGATTCCTGTAGGATCTGGTATTTGACAGGGCTGTGGGGCTTGCAGGGAATATCCTGTGAATCTAAACTAGCTGAAAAAAATGCCAACTTTCTTCCCTAATTTTACCTGTGTTGCAGGGGGAGATCTCACGGGAATGTACAGTGGGGATGAATACTGCATTAGGCATTGCCTACAGGTGTTTTACAGTCTGGATGTATTAATGAGGGTGGTTCAGCTGCAGTCTCTTGAACATATATGGAATAGGCACACTGCATTCACTCTCTCTTTGGCTCTGTATTTCCATTTCTTCTGCGTGGTCAATGTCCATGACACCAATTTTCTACATAGGCTTTTCCTGGTTTTATCATGCTGGAAAAAATGTGAATGTCTTGGCCACGAGCCTTCTACCTGCCTGAAGTAGCTGTGGTTTGACAAATGGTTCTGGTCTTGCCATAAGGTGACCACCTTCATTTGGGATTTTCAGGAATATGGTCACATTCTAGAGTGCCAAAGACATCACACATTTATGGGGAAGGATGCTGTGTCCAGAGGCCTGTTCAGTTAGGGTGTGAGCACCCACGTGCACATGTGTTTGTCTCAAACCAATTCAGGTGGGAAATAAAGTTGAGATGCTGCTAAAGCCAATAATGTAAAGCTGTAATGGGATGGTTAATAAGTAAATCAAGTAACCCTTAATAATCCATAGACTTTAGTGGAAGGAAATTAAACATTTATACTTCTACTAGCACAGTAACTATAGGAATGCAATAGTGTATAGTGAGTAAAATCTGCCCAGCTCTTTTGAGGCCTGATCCTAGAAACATTAACTTTTATGGTACCAGCTGGAATTATTTTCTCTTGTTGTGAATGTTTTCAGGACTGAGTTCTGCATTTTAAAAATTTCTATAGTTGGTAAACACCTACACATCTTGACCAAATTCTGTCCTGTATAGTCCTATCAACTTTTGTAGGCAAAAAAGTAGATTTTTCCTTTACTCCTTATTTAAAATAGTAAATGCTGCTTTAGCTCATCTCTTTCTTTGATCTTCTCTTAGACTGAAGTTGAACAGCAAAAGAAATCAGCTTGTCCGGGAGCTGGAGGAAACCACACGCTTGGTTGCCATGTTGCACACCCAGCTGAAGAGGTAGGTGACCCTTTCCAGAGGCTGTGGTTGTTTTTGCTGCACACTGTGCCCCTGCCTTTCCCTGCTAACAATTCCAGCTCCCAGCTGAAGGCTGAAAGGCCCTTCAGTCCCAGCAGTGACCTGAGGTCCCTGTGTAGTCAGTGGAAGGAGAAGCCTTAGGATCATAGGTTGGTTTAGATGGGCACTTTTCAGTGGGCTGAACAACCTCCTGGGGTACCTCTGTCTCACAGCAGGAGTTTGCACAGTCCCTTCTGTTTCAGTAATATTTAGGTGACTAGGGATAGCTGAGATTTATTCACTGAAGTTTGAATTACTGAAGTATTACATTAATAAAGTATGTTAAAGACAGCTGAATAGACAGAAAGTGGAGTGAATCTTACTAATGCAACTACATGTTAATGTATGAAGGATCATATTTCTCTTAATTCCAACTGTGCTGTTGCTTACAGTGTGGACAGAGATAGAGATATCCCTGACTCTGTTGTGCTTCATATGGTGTAAAGAGAGGCTTTTAGTTCAGGCTGTAGTTTTGCTGTTTCCAGACTAATGCATGACTTGCAGGCCCTAAGGCCATTTTGCTAAAACTATTTTTTTTATCATATAGCAAGAAAGTTTGGTGGGGTTTTTGTTTGGTTGAGGTTTTTTCCTACCAGTGTGTACTGAATTTGCTCTGTTTGTAGCTTCTGCTCCACTTGGATTCTGTTTCATTTTGTGAAGATGACACCGAAAAGACTGGAAAGAAATCATAGTGCAAGACTGACATGTAAATAAGCCAGCATGGAGAATAGCTATCTGTGAGGCTTTTATGCAGTGGAAATGCATCATATTTTCATTTCACCTAGCTGATTAGGGATCTTTTGAGGTGACCAAGAAGCATGTGAAACTAATTTCTTCC
Source organism: Phylloscopus collybita (assembly GCA_027886175.1). Classification (NCBI taxonomy): domain Eukaryota; kingdom Metazoa; phylum Chordata; class Aves; order Passeriformes; family Phylloscopidae; genus Phylloscopus; species Phylloscopus collybita. Next base: position 1,267,919 of record JAJNNQ010000019.1, on the reverse strand, counting down.
TAACCGTGTGCCCAGTGTTCTTGGCATGCTCCTTCATAAGAATAAGTGTTTGTTATTAACCCCATAATGCAAAATGTCTGGCATTCAAAGGCATGTACAAAAGGAGCCCAGTTTTTTGATAGGGAAAAGATTAATTTAAAACCCCTCCTTTTTCATAGTAAAGTACACTGAAAAGCTGTAAATTCATTAGGCTTCAACAGACATGTACTGCCAATATGCAAAAACATCTATCAGAAGATTTTTGAACAAATGTGATGCAGTGCACATCTGTCAGAAGACATTTTCTGCCAAAATTATACTAAATACAGCATACTTGCCTTTTTCTCATAAGGTCAAGGACATAATTATACAAATGTAGCTTCCAGCTTTTACCCTATAAATAATAAATAAGGGATTATTAGGCTTATTAATATCTCACTGTTTTTCAGTGGGGCAACTTAAGCCACTTATACATATTCAGAAATTTTTCAATAGCTAATCCCTATCTGAAGTGAGGGTCAATAATGACCAAGGTCTTCAATATGCAGAGCAGAGTGTTGGTTTAAATGGAATTGCTAGAGATGGTACATGTTGTAGTCACTACTGGAATACTGGGTCTCCTGAGCAGAAAACTGTGCTGTGGTGTCTGGACTTTCTCATCTGAACAGACTTCTATTCAGCACCTGCTTAAAATTGATTTTGTTGTCAGTTATGTTCTGAACCTAGAACACCAGGGACAAATAAGGCATGTGAGTTGATTCCACAGCCCTGCCCCAACTTTTTCCCTTGCTCTCTCGGCCCTGGATTCCATGTAGCAATCCTTCACATGGATAAATCCTGCCAGCTTTCTGGGAATTGCTGGCTGCTGTGATCTCTGAGGGCCAGTTGCAGGCAGTTGTGATATTGCCTTTTGGCTGCAGGTCCAAGATTGAGGCAAATGGAAGAAAATTTCCATATGGTCAGACAGTTCATTGCAATAACTTCATCTTCTTGCATGGGCCTTGCTGGCTTTTGTGGTCTGCTTTGGAGATTAACAGGAGCCATAGAGACTTTCCAGAGAGGTGTGGGAGGAGGGGGATGGCACTAATTTTAATCGGTTTGAAACTGTTCATTAAGAGTTGTTTTGGCCAAACAAGGACTCTTAGGAGTCTGGTATGGTGAGTAGAAAAATGTGTCTGACTGATGCTGTTTCACCGAGCAGTGACCCACCGTTCCTGCCGTGTGGTTCTGGATTGCTCTGGGGACTAATGCGTGTGGCCTGAGCTAACAAAGCAGCACCCTCTGGGCTTAGAGATGTGGTGACATTGCAGTGTTTTCATGAGAAATCAGAAGATAAAGTGTCATGGTTTTCTGACTTGTTTCCTTCAGTCTCTCCACCAGCATGCTTTCCCTCTCCTCGAGCAGCAGCCCTGGTTCTCTTGCATCTAGCAGAGGATCTCTTGCCACCTCCAGCCAGGATTCGTCCACCTCAGCCAGTTTCACTGATCTCTACTACGAGCACCTGGAGCAGTTGGAGCAGTTGGACTCGGAATATCAAAACAAGCTTGACTTGCTCTTGGAAGGAGCCACTGGGTTTAGGCCATCAGGCTGTATCACCACTATTCATGAGAATGAAGTGGCAAAAACTCAAAAAGCAGACACCACGAGCCGCATGCAGGCTCTGAGGTCCTTGTCTGGGACTCCCAAATCCATGACATCACTGTCCCCAAGGTCATCTCTCTCTTCTCCATCCCCACCTTGCTCTCCGCTGGTGATAGACCCACTCCTAACTGGTGATGCCTTTTCAAGCCATATGGATTTTGATGATGCAGAGATAAGTGCAAATCTGTCAGAACTCACCCTAAACACTGGGAATGGCAACTGTAGACTGGAAGAGCCTCGAGCAGGAGATAAACATCTAGGTCAAGGTATGGCAAGAAAAGATGTGCATGCACTGCATGCATTTATATTTAATGTCATTCATAAAGCATTGAGAAGCAAGTGTTTCAGAAGCTGTCATCTTGTTAGCTTTATGTTGAAATGTGTTTTCAAGTCTGTGTTCTGTCTTGTTTGGGAGGGAGGGTTGGTATTTTAATTTGTGTACAAAAATACTGATCTAGTGAGTCTTTCAGGAGACTGATTTAAGTGTGTTTTTATTGTAGACAGATAACATGTGGACACAAATCACAGAGATTTCATGTGCAAATGTGAATGATCGTGGTGGGATTCCTGGTTTGATTTGGCTCTAAACTATTCAGAATGTCATCTATTGTTTTGGGTCTGGGAGACACACAGTGACATATTGATGCCAAGTTTTTGACCAAGCTTTTGAGAAGGGCTGGAAAAGCCATTTAGCTTAATAGTTAACAAATTATAGTAATAAAAATAATAATAATCCTTCCCCACCACCTTGGTATGTGCAAGATCCTGCTCTAGTTCCCAGTAAATCAGTGGCAATGAGTTTATTAATTTCAGCTGAGCAGACATGTCAAGGCTGTGCTCAAATTCTGCTGTTTTGGTCTCTTAGCAACAAAAACGTGTTTAGATTGTAAGCATGATAAAATAAGACATTTAGAGATAGTGGATGTTCTCATATATGCATATGGCTTGTTGGTAGGTGGGAAGGGTTCATCCTCTTTTGGAATGGATGGGCTGAAGTGGATGGAAAGCAGTTGGCACAGCCAGGGCACAGTGCTAGGGCCTGTCTGAAGCCCTTGTGAAGGTAGTTGGGTTAAATCCAATGAGTGAAAGGACTGGATTTGTAGCTGCAGTGAGGAAGAGCTTTAAAGGCAATATAAACTTGCAAGCTATGGTCCTATGAACCAGCAGCACAGTTTGCTTCTGTTTTTCGTGGGATTATTGAACAGCCTGTGCATAAAGGGAACTAGGACCATGTTGTCACCGCCTTCTGCAGTAAGAAGGCTGACACTATTTAAAACACAATAAAAAAACACAAGTGCATATCTTCCCCTTTGAGCTACCATTTTCCTACAAGCAAGAGCTATTATGCATTTGAGTAGGAAACACTAATTATTCTTATTAGAACTGGGCACTGATTAGTTTTAACCTTTTTAGCTCTTCAAGATTTGCCAAGGCTGTTAAAGTGAAAGCTCAGGTGTTAAGCAGATTAAGTGATTACTGCTGTTAGCCAGTCAGCAGACAAAATAATCACCATAAGTAGTTTATTTCAGGGCAATAACGAGATGAGATTCTGCTCCACAGGCATTTTGGGGGTGGGGGGTTCAGTGTAACACCCGAAATGCAGGGGCTGGCTCTGGGGTGGGCAAAGCACACTCACATGTCCTGGAAGCAGAGCTGAGCAGTACAGCTGAGGGCTTTGCTGCTGCCTTCTGGTAAAGCAGAACTTTCTCTAGCTTTGAAACTGAAATAAGGTTGCCTTTCTCACCTGAACACCTGAGCAATTTAGGGGAAACTAATAGTAAAGCCTGGAATCTGGCAGAGTCCATCATTCTCTGATTAAATGGCCTGGATGTGAGGACAGTGCATGACATGGCTCTTCAAGGCCCATGGAAGGGCAAATGGCAGGAAGAGAAGAGCAAACTTCAAATTCTTGATGTGAGTGAAAAAAAAAAGGTGAAACAACAGGTAGGGTTATCCACCTGCTTGGAAAAATGGAGGAGAGCTGAGTCAGTTCTGAACTCTTCCATAAACTTTATTAGTGTGGTATCTCTTCAGAGACCTAAGTCCAAATTTTGTGTAATTAGCTGCATGAAAGGGTTGAGCTTTCCAAGTCTTTTGCAAAACCAGAAAGCAAAGGGGTGGCTGGAATTGTTGTCAGGGAACCAACCATTCATCTTTATTCAGCTTTACGCTATAGCACTCTGCTGCAGAGGACTCACTTCACTGTTGTGCACTTTCTGTATTCACCCCCCTTGGCCCTGAGGTGCTCAGGGGAGATGGTCAAGAATGAGGCTTTCTGGGTTGGAATGATTCCATGGCATTGGGAACTGAGGGAGAAAGGTTTGGTGTGTGCAGGCCAACCTGCAGTGCCTTTCCCAGTGAGCCAGTCCCGTGTAAAGGGACTCCCAGAGCAGCATTTGGTGTGCAAAACTCCAAGAATCACATTTAGGAAGCCAGCCAGTGGGGAAGAAGTTATTTTCCTATGAAAACCATGGACTAAGAGGTATGAAGGAGCATTGAGGGAAGAAGTTTTGCCCCTGCCCATGTACCTCTAGCACAGCCTATGATCCACAGCACTGCAGGGGGGGAATGCCACTGTTAAATGGATCCATTTGTTTTAGTTAATGACTGATCCATTGTGTTACAGGTGCTAACTTCTATTCATGTGGATTGGCCTGTGGGGAAAAGGTCTGGACGTTCTATTTCTGTCCAGTGGTTCCGTGGGAGTACCAAGATGAGAAATGCCATTTGGTGGTAGTGTCAAAAAATCTGTGGCTAAATGGGCCCGAAATGGCCCAGGTGTCTTAAAGGATTGAGGTTACCTGTAGCACCCTCTGCTGTTGGCTTACAGGTTCTTAGGGTATTCCATAACCCTTGCACACTTTTCCACCAATTTATTCAAAGCTGCATTTAATTCTTTAAGTGGCTTTGTCAGACCGTGAAGAAAACAACACAAAAAAAATCTGAGAAAACGAATCAAACCCCAGAAAACCAACCAAAACCCAAACTTGCTTTGTAATAAAGAAAATATGCATTGGAAACCATGTATTTTTTGGGGGGGCATGTGCTTGTCTAAGTCTCTGGGAAAGAAGGACCTCTTCTGAAGAACAAAAGCCCCTTGGAGAGGAATGTACTGCTCTGCTGCTGTGGGGTTCCAGCTGCTCCCAGGGTGCCACCTGGCACCTCCTCACTCTTGGAGCAGGTCTCCCACATCCCTGAGGATGAGAGCCAAGAGCTGGGCACAGCCCAGCACTCGTTAGCCACATTGGCAGATGGAGTTCTCCAGACTCTTGGCTGCAGCTCCTCTCCACTGAAATGTTCAAGTGGAAAGATGCAGAATATGCAGATTCCCAGGGAGAATCTTTTCCCTGTTTTGAAGCACAAGAAATTCATGTGAGATAACACCTCTGTGCAAAATTTGCTTCATCTTCTTTGGTTTCTCTTCCCTTTTCCCTGCATTGCTGCATATGACTGCTCTTTTAAATCCTGTAACTCTTTCTCTCACTGTTCAGCTAGTTAACCTGGTCTTTCTGGACCTGCCTTTTGTCTTGTGTACACAAACATTTTTGAATTAGGTGGGTTTTGTGCTGTTCCCCTCTTGAAGTTAAACTTGGTGTAAGCTCTCCAGGTGGGATATGCAGCTCCATATGATCCATACCTGGCCAGAGCCTGGGCAGCAGTGCTTGCCCAGCTGCTGCTCTCTGTGGCTGGGAGCAGAATGATTGCTGCCTGCCTAAGGGGGCCTTGCAGTAGGAGCTGGTTTATTGGTTCATATGTGTAAGTTCACCAGAATTTAGAAGTCCTGATGCTTCTGAATGTTGCTCATCATGTCATAGGTATCTCCCTGCCTGTCCAGGGCTTTGGAAGCTTCTCCTGGCATCATCTCCTGCAAGAACCCGTGCCCAGGGAGGTGCCAGGGCAGGCAGCTGTAACACACTGGGCCCAACCCATGTGTAACCTCAGCCCTCACACTGCTGCAGGCCCAGGGAATACATGGGCACTCACTGTGCAATGAAACCCTCTCTCAGTTCCACCACACAGTCTATTCCTCCTGTTTTCCTGGGACTTTCAGTTCTCCAGGGCAGTTTGGCTCATTCCCTCACTTCAAGGCCACCTTGGAGCTCTGGGGTGGGCAAAGCACGCTCACATGTCCTGGAAGCAGAGCTGAACAGTACAGCTGAGGGCTTTGCTGCTGCCTTCTGGTAAAGCAGAACTTTCTCTAGCTTTGAAACTGAAATAAGGTTGCCTTTCTCACCTGAACACCTGAGCAATTTAGGGGAAACTAATAGTAAAGCCTGGAATCTGGCAGAGTCCATCATTCTCTGATTAAATGGCCTGGATGTGAGGACAGTGCATGACATGGCTCTTCAAGGCCCATGGAAGGGCAAATGGCAGGAAGAGAAGAGCAAATTTCAAATTCTTGATGCAAGTGAAAAAAAAAAAAAACGCTGAAACAACAGGTAGGGTTATCCACCTGCTTGGAAAAATGGAGGAGAGCTGAGTCAGTTCTGAACTCTTCCATAAACTTTATTAGTGTGGTATCTCTTCAGAGACTTAAGGCTAAAACCTGAAAGTCCAAATTTTGTGTATTTAGCTGCATGAAAGGGTTGAGCTTTCCAAGTCCTACCTGTATCCTCTCTGTCTTCAGAAATGTGCTGTTGCTTAACAATACCTGTCTGGGAAAAAAAAAAAAAAAAAGGCAATTCAAGGGGAGGATAAGAAGGAAAGCTGCTGCCTATCCAGCCAGTTTGTTTCCATTCACAGGTGCCTTTGGTTTTGCTCTGTGCTTTTCTGACAGGTATGAACACGGCTGGAGGGCCGGCGCTGAAGGTGGCGGGTGTGTCAGCTGCAGTGTCAGATGAGTCTGTTGCTGGGGACAGCGGGGTGTACGAGGCGTCTGTGCAAAGGTAGACATCAGATCTCTCTCCAGCACCAAGCCAGTGACTCTGCTTTGCACAGAAGTCAGCTGGAATGCTGCTGGTTACGACCTTTTTTTTTCTAATATGGTGGCTAAAGTTCTCAGTCTCAGGTTTCTTAGTACTGCAAAAAACTAGGAGGAAGTTGAATTTGATTATCAAAATGAACCTATACGTCCCATAATAGAGGCAGCTCACTGAGAGCTGTTTGAACAGCTGGCCTGTTTGTGAAGGTGCTGCTAAGCTCTGGCTGCTGCCTTGCTGGGGGGAAGTGGAGCCATCTGGCAGGTGGAAAGCTCCCCTCCTCTCATGTCAGTGACAGCCCTCAGTCAGCATGAGGGGACTTTGGGATGTTTAAGGAAGAGGGCAGAAGCACCTGAACTGCCTGATGACTGCACGTGCAGTGATGCAGTTCCCAAGTGCTTGGGCCAGCAGCAGGATGTGATGCCCACAAGGCTTCTCCCACTAAGGGCACAGGTGGGAGTCCTGCTGGCTCTCTGGATTGTCAAAGAGTTCACTGGAAGGTACTGATCTTACCTCTACCTGGTTTGGCTGCATCTAACTTGGGTTTTCCTACTGTTTTTATTAGCATTGAGGTGAATTATTGGGTTGTTAGTTGCAAAACACAACTGTAGAGGTGAAATATCACTCATCTCAGACTCCCCCACTCATTAGTTATCTTCATTAATTCTCTAGATAAATGAGTAAGTTTTGTGTTTACAGCACAATTCACTTGAACAAGGGAGTGCAATGCTTCTGTAAATTAGAGCTCCTGGGCTCAAGCAGTCAGACAGTTGGGAGTCCCAGGGCCCCTGTGTCCCTTCAGTGGGGTAGGGAGCTCTGTGGAGAGGGGAGGGGGCATCCCATGCACACTCACATGTCTGATGGTAATGTTCTTTGGGTTATCAGCTGGCCAGCCCCTGTGGTGCCTACAGTGTCATTTGGGTGCCTGTCCAAGTGGTGAGGGTGGGATGAGCCACCCTCTGCAGCTGAAGTGTAATGAAATGCAGGAGAGTGCTAAGCAGTAATACAGAAAACACTTACAGGAGAAGAATGCTAATCCTGTTTTCATGTGCTACAACATAGTCTCTTGAGTCAATTAGACAATGAATGTAGTTTTAGGGACTTTCAGTGCATAAAACACGGGAGGAGGAATACATTTGGAGGGAAATGATGCAGAATAGCTGTTTCCAGCAAGGCCAGTCAGTGTACTCTGTCACTTTTAATGTGCTTAAGAAAGTTTGATTTCTTAAAGAAACAAAAGAATTACTTAAATCTAATAAAAGTTGAGAATTTTTACAGTCATGATGCAGGACAGGATTGCAGTTGTTAAGTCGTATTTCTCTTGCTGGGCAGTCAGCCGTTTTTACTAAAAACCAGTCAAGGGAACCCTTTAAAATCCCCCACTGCCTTATTTTTGCAGTCTTTTGTGTGGCTTTTTTTGCAGTCTTTTGTGTGGCTTTTTTTTTTCTTTTGGCAGTGAAGATGGAAGACATAGGACTTTCTGCTGATAAGCACTGCAATACATACCTCTAAGGCTGATTGCACTTACTTCTTAAATGGGCTTTCTTTTAGCTGCTAATTTTACAAACTGCATACACCAAACCACTGAATGGAAGGGAAAAGATCTTGTATCACCTAAATGCAAACACTTCAATAAGAGGCAAATCAAATCCTTAATTGTCTTGATTCCTTTCAGACCGTGTGTGTCAGAAGTGATGGTGTTTGACAGTGACGATACAGAAGCAGTTGGAACAGCCAAAGTGCAAATTGCAATGAGGTATGTGCAACATATTTTACTGGATTTGCCTTCCAGTGGAAAGAATGGTAAATGAGATTTTAAAGATAGTGCTTTCTTGTGCTGTTTTCTTCTCCTGTCCTATTAGTATTAACTAACTAATGCCCTTTTTTAATGAAATTGAGAATTACACTTGACTCCAGGAGGTTCTTGGCCCAGCTGCCCTCTTTCATGTCAGTGGAAATCAACTGGTGATACTGTGGTATGAAAGTGCAAACCAGCAACAGGAGCACTGGCAGTGCTGGGCTGAAGAAAGCCTTTGGCTGGATTGCAGAATCCTTAAGGGTGCAGCTTAGGTGGGGAAAACTGCTGAGAATAAGTGGCAGTCACAATCCCTGACCTCATGTGGATCCCACAGTAGTAGGTAAGGTGTAGGAGGCAGGCACAGAGGCAGCCTCCTTAAATGACTTTTTGGAAGTTACGTAGGATTTGAGAAAAAGAAGTAGTACCAAACTCATTTGTCATGGCCATCCAAAGCAAAAGGTTACTCATGGCATCCTCACTGTTGTACTTAAAGTATTTTTACTTGTAACTTTTCTATATTGCAGCCTCTCAAAAATGTGTAGCTACAATGCAGCAATTTAACTAGACCCCAGGGACAACAGTGTGTATTAGGTCAAATCTACAGTCCATTGTACTTGAATCCTTAAGTTCTGGATGTTCTGGTAGCAAAACTTGATGTAATAGGAAACTGGTTTTGTTTCAAACTGTGGGTCCCATTATAGTGTTGTCTTGTTTGTAAATTTTTTGTATTGTTTGTGTGGAATACTTAGCCACAGAGTCCAAGGCAGACTTCTCTAATAATAATGCTTTTCTGTGTCTTTCTCATTCAGATATGATGACAAAAATAAACAATTTGCAATATTGGTCATCCAGCTGAGTAATGTTCCAGCACTGCTGTTACAACAAGATCAAAAAGTGTAAGTGGGTGAAATAAAACCCTTGATGTATTTGTGTTGGATCCTAATGAGAATGAGAGTGAGACTGGCTTAGGACTTTTTACACTCTTAAAAATTTACCCTTTGTGTGGTGACACTTATGAACTAATAAACCTGTAAGCTGAACTAAGGTGCAGTTTTTTCCTCAAAGGTCTGTATTTGCTAGGGCAGGACTTGCCTGGAATTAGCACTGGCTGGTGAGGTTCTTAATGGTAGCAGTGCCTTGAGCACCTGCATCGAGTGAAGAGGGGCAGTTTGTCCTGCTGCAGAACTCCTTGGACACCTGCACAGGGGTGGGAAAACGTGCAGCTACTGCTAAACTCATTCCAAGCACAAGGTCTTTAAATTCAGCTGTGTGCTGAATAAGCTGACCAAAATTGGATTCATTTTTTTGCCGTTCCTACCTACACAAGGCTGTGAGCAGTGTGACAGGTTGCACAGATGTAAACAACCATGTAAAACAGGATCCCATGATGTCTGATTGCCAGGTTCAGAAGGATGAAGTCTGTGGCAACTCGTGCCACCTCACATCTCTGATGCTGTGACGAGCTGTTCCTTTCTTCTCAGCTGACCGCAGCTCCAAAGAATAGGAAAGGACAGCAGTGTCCACGGTGCTTGGGTTGACTTTTCCCTGAGGGGTTTGTGGGGGGAGCTGCCCTCCTGCAGGGCAGTGCTGAGGGCAGTGCTGAGGGCAGTGCTGCTCCCACAGGAACATCCGCCTGGCTGTGCTGCCCTGCTCGGAGAGCAGCAGCTGCCTGTTCCGCACCCGGCCGCTGGCGCCGTCCGACAGCCTCGCCTACAACGAAGCCTTCTGGGTCTCCATCTCCTACCCCGCCCTGCGCCAGAAGACTTTGAGAGTCGATGTTTGCACTGTAGATAAGTCTCACCTTGAAGAATGTTTGGTGAGGATCCAGCTCCGTTTTAATCGCTTTGTGTCTGTTTTCCTTCTTTTTAATTAGGCACGATGTTACACTCTCGAGGTATGGCAATTTCTGTGAAAGCCGTCCTGATTATCTTGAGCCGTGTGGTCTCTCTCCCACGGCGTTTTCTTTGCAATGACAATTCTCATCAGGAAAAACAATTATGAGAGAAATGTTTTGCTACAGAACTACCTTGTCAGACCGCTAGATATTTCTCCTTCACGCTTTGATGCCAAGCTCTAACTGGTTTTCTTCCTTTTGGAAACATTTATGGTATTGCAGCCGAGAACCAATTACTTTGGTTTTGGGTACGTCAGGTTGTGTACTAAATGTAATGTATTAAAAAATGACAAGGAGGATAAAGAGAAATGGGATATACAAAGCTAAAACATCTGGGTTTGGGCAGTGATTTTTGTCAGCCTTGCAAATTTCTTGAAAGGGAGTCACCCCTTCCGTTCCCTTCTCTTTGTTCCCTTCTCTTTCTCTTTGAAGCTCCAGCTATAATTTCTCCCTGCTGCAGTAGCACTGTTAGTATGTCTGGATTCTTGTAAAGTGGAGCTGTAGTGAAACACTTGCTACTTAGATTGGAAGCTCTTGACAATGCTAAAAATAATTAAACATAAAGCATTACTAGTGGTGTTGAAATGGGATAAACAGGCAGTTTTTCTTTTTGTTGAATTCACCAAAATCGAGCAGTCCTGGATTTTCACTCTGATTTCTTCTGACTGGTGTAATAGTTGTTAATTTTAATATTACACTAAAAGTGTGTTCTTGTTCTCAATAGGGTGGAGCACAAATTAGCCTTGCCGAAATATGTAGATCCGGAGAGAAATCAACACGCTGGTATAACCTCCTTAGTTATAAATATCAGCAGAAGCAAAACAGGAAAAGCAAACAAGGAAACAGCCACTCTGAAGTACCCTGCACTGACAAAACAGTAAGAACATCTGCTTAAATTGAAATCCCTTCTAAACAGGACTAGCAAGAGGGTTTCTGGCTGTTACTATAGAGAAGTGAGGGCTGGTGTGTTTATATTTACAACTTGAACGTGTTGTTAGGTGCAGCAAAATAATTAACTTCTTGATTCCAGATATGCCCTCGTCCTGGGCTAAACACTTACTGAAATTTGCTGCTCAGGAAGCTGAGGGATGTGGTACCTGGTGTGGTGTAAGTGATGTGTGAGCTCCAGCCTTCCTGCCCACCAGGCAGTTCACAGTGCTGCCATGAACTTGCTGGGCAAGGCAAGATAGAGTTTGCAGATGCAGGCACAGAGGGTGCTCAGGCTGGAGCTGCACCCCTGCCCATGCTGGGGGAGCTGGGCCAGCTGTGCTCACAGGGCTGCACTCAGCTCTGTGTGTGCAGTGGGGCTGGGGGCTGCTCTGGGGCTGTTCTCACCAGAGGCTGGGCATGCTGCAGTCTCTGGGAGTCATTTCTTCACAAGAAGCCTCTTTCCCTCCTCAGGACTCTGTCTCAGCACTCTTAGAGCAGACAGCTGTTGAACTGGAAGCTGTGGAGAAGAAACTGGAGGAAAGCAGAAGCACTTTAACTAGTGGAGAGAGCTGGTAGGTGGCATCCCACCATCTTGTTGCTGTGGAGTGAGCAGAGCATGCAGAGGAAAAAGCAGATGATACTGAGCTGTGGGAGGCTTCTTCTTTCTCTGTTTTGGTGAAGAATCCTGTTTCTTCTGTTCTGGAGGTTGTGCTTAGAAATTGAGAACAAAGCTGATAAATGTTGAAAATTGTCAGTAGCACTATGCTAATTTTGCTAATGCTATGTTATTTGTAGTCTTCTATGGATACCCTGAAAACTCCACTCTGTGGTGCACGGCCTTGCTTGAATTTTAATGTGGCTGTTCTTTATATGGTTCAGATTCAGACTTCCTTAAAGAAGTCCAACATTGGAAATAGAAAGCAAGCCTGACCAGTGGGATTGGTGGAGGAGCCTGCTGTGAGTTTAAGGGAGCTGAAAAGGGTGTTAAAACAATGCCTCAATTTTGTCCAGTAAGACTTTTTAACTAAGATCAATGGCATCCTGAGAGCTCCCCTCAGGATGCACTTGCCTTCAACTCAGGCCACATGGCTGAACCCTTTGAAGCCAGATCAGGATGAAGTTTTTGGCTGTAATGTAGTCTTCTGGTGCAGCTTCTCTCCTTTCTAAGCCTGTGTTTGTGTAATCTCAGTGGCTGCAGGGCCTGTCAGGTACACCTGGCTGCCTTGGGGATGTGTTTCTGTCCAGCAGCTTACAGGAGGTACCTCCTGCTCCAGCACCAGAGTATTGCCCACAACAGGCCAGTTCAATAACACAGCTGTTCCTTTCAGGCAAGATGAAGAGGTTCCTGACCTGGAAGAACAGGATGAGATGAGTGAAAATGAAGCAGAGGAGGAAGAATTCTGTGCTGAAAAATCACTGTGGGAAACAGAAGAAAGTCTGAATTCCCAGCTACACACAGAGATAGCAGTGAAGGTATAGTCAAGGGCCTTTTGAACAGAAAGATGATTTAAGCTTCCCATTTCTCAGCTGACTGGGTTGCTGCTGAGCTGAGCAAGGTTACAACAGTCATTTGAAAGTTCATCATTGATGATTAAATGTTTATCTACCTGAAACCTATGTAAATATCTCTATGTGACCATTTTGTCCCACAGTTAGTACAGCACCATTTCATGCTGCCTTTTTGCTGCTCATGAAAACTGTTTTCATTAATGTGACAGTGGTTTTGACCTTGTTTAGTTCTGAATGTAGCTGTAGTCAAACAGGGGTGTGCTACACACAGCTCTCTCTGTACAGGGATTTGAATCTTTGCTGCAGATGCATAACAAGTAAGATAATGGTCTTTAAAATCATACCTGCTCTCTGTGGGATTACCAGATCACACTGATGTGCTGGATCCACAGGCAAAGCCCATTGGAGTCAATTGTGTTGCACAGCAGTCAGTGGATGCAGAGCCCTTAGGGAGCAATCCAGGTAGTGCAGCAGAGCCCCAGAAGTGAAGTGTCAGGACACACTGCATGAGAAGGGCTGCAGAATATCTGGGTTTGAATGCAAAAAGCCCGGAGCTGGCACAGGTGGCTGTCACACAGCCCTGGGGGTGTGTCCTGGGTACATGGAGAGCTGGCATTTACACTGCACTGTGTGTCTTTCAGGTGGATAAAGAGACCAACACAGAGAGCCTTGCACAGTCCTCGACTGTAGTTCGTCCAAAAGACAAAAGAGCAGCAAACCCACCCCAAACTCAGTTTGTCAGGGGTAGCACCATCATCCGCTCCAAAACGTTCTCCCCAGGACCACAGAGTCAGTACGTGTGTCGGGTAAGGAAAATGAAACCCTCAGCCTCTAAGGGCTTGTTTTCACTCAGCCTGAATTTCTCACAGAAACCCCACAATGCTTTCTTCTCTCCCCCTCTGACTTCAGAAGCTGCTCTGTCCTCACCTCCTGGACAGTATTGTGCCTTGGAACTAACAGCATTAAGCACAAATTTATCAGATATCTATGTGCATATATATTTGTGGCACATGCAGCTTGTTGAGAGGCCCAAACTGACCTGGAAGGGCTGCTGTAAGAGTGATGAATAAGCTGCATATTAAACTGCTGCTTTAAGTGTTCTGTGCTAACTCAGTTAGCTCCATCCACCTAACTTCAGATGAGGTGAACATAAAACCTTGATAGAAATGGAAAAGTAAGTACCTGATAATACCAGCAAAAAGACTGTGGAAACCTGAAAGTAACCAGTGTGCTTTGTGTGAAGGTAACTGAGCAAGCCATGTCTTGGGTCAGATGTCACTTCTCCTGCTTTGAAATGTTTGTTCACAATCATTTCCTGAATTGAGGGCCAGAATAAACTATAAATATCTTGTCTTTTAAGTGGAATTGGCAAACAAGGAAGCACTGTCTTTTACCACACATGACCTGTCCCAAGTGGGCAAGCCCTTAATACAGCTGAGCCAGATTTGCTGTGTAGGTTCTCCCTGGTTCAGAAGCAGCTGCTTCCAGAGGAACAAACCTTACTCATTCTGCAGCAGTGGCACAGGTGCTGTGTCCCAGTACACAAAGTGCCTGTTCCCCTCCTGCCCCAGCTTTGAGAAGGGAATTAAAATAAAACCCTGCTTGAGGTGAGCTCTTTGAACAGGTCTACAGACAACCACAAAACAAGGCAGGCTGTGTGTAACACAGCAACTCTTCAGCTGATAAACCCAGGGGGAAAGCTTTCAGGTAAACTTGCCTCTTCCACCACTAGCTTAAAATACAGGTTATACAAAAATGCAGATTAAACAGAAATCTTTAATAAAATAGTCCCATGTTTTACATATGCTAGGAGAGAGTAATATTATTATTGATGTTATTATTTTTACTACTTACAGCTTATTTTTCTGGGTCGTTTTGCTCAGCCTAATTACTTGCACAGAAGAGCAGTAGGGCAGTGTCCCATATCATAGCCTAACTCAGTGCCCCTCTTTGCTCACAGCCTATTCCCAAGAAGGGACAGAGTTCAAGGCTTGTGGCAGGATCTGGCTGTGCCAGTGTCTGGCTGCTGTCTGCTCAGACTGGGATGACAACTGTCTGCCTGTCACAAAACGTCATCATTCTGCTTACAACAGCCTCTGGTCTCGCTGATAGTCTGTGCATGCACTGCTTGTATTTCTTTCATGAAAAGTTTGTGGTTTTCACCTTCCTTTTCAGCTGAATCGCAGTGACAGTGACAGTTCCACACTCTCCAAGAAGCCCCCCTTCGTTCGGAACGCCATGGAGAGACGGAGTGTCCGAGTGAAACGGGTAAGAACATCACCACTTGGTTTGCCTCTAACACACACACATGCATAAAACCAGAAAACTGTTTGAAAGGAAAAATTGGCAAACATAAATCAGTCGCCACATGCTTTCATTCACAACCTTTTCTTTGTGTGCGAGAAGTCTCTTCAAGGCTTCTTTGAAATACCAGTTTATGACAGGAATTCATATGAGTTGGAACTCATTTCAAACAATTAATTTAGAGAAATGGTTCCTGGTATTTTCCATCTTGCCAGAGAAGCAGCACAAACAGTTTATTGTGTTTGTTGTTGTGAGAGTCTGAAGTATTTATAATAAATTTGAGGAGCTGGAGAAGAAGATGATGAGAACGGTGTCTCAAGTGACCCTGTTGTAATGATGCCATGGCACACAATAAACCCGTGTCCATTGTGATAGCAATCACTAAAATTCCCCCAGGATACTGACACTGAACTCCTAAGGAGATGGTTTTCTTGGGACAGCTTGTGTTTGAAACTAGCAGAAGGCAATATGTTACTGGAAAAAGCAATCACAGGTTTTTCTGCAGCGCTGTAGATTCATCTGAAGATGAGACATTAAACTTTGGAGGAAGGTGTGCAAGCAAGACTTGCTCGATTTGGAGAAGCTGCCAAAGAAGAACTTGAGTGGAAGCACTGAAATCAAAACACTTATCTATAAGAATTCCTTGAGTTTGTGGTATCTATCTCAAGACAGACTGGAAAACAGGCTCAATAGAGCTGTTTTGTGTGAAGAGAAGCTTTAGAAAGATGGCTCTCATGATGTGTTTGGCACTTTCTGGGTGGAGTGGCTGGGACAGTTCTCCTCACTGTGCTCATTCAGCCCTTCTCTTCCAGCCTTCAATCAAGTCCTTCGGTCCAGAGCGCCTGATCCGCACCTCGCTGGACCTGGAGCTGGACCTGCAGGCTTCAAAAACCTGGCACGACCAGCTGGTTCAGGAGATCTCAGTGCTGAGGGAACTGAAGGAGCAGCTGGAACAAGCTCAAAATCAGGGTGAAAAAGAGTTGCCACAATGGGTGAAGGATGACGAGAGGTTTCGACTGCTGCTGAGGCTTGTGGAGAAACGAGTGAGTCATACCTGCCTTGGGGTTTCCTTCCACTTGGTGGAAAAATGGAGACATTTTGGAAACAAGGGCCTTTGGACAGTCAGTAAATGAAGCCTGAGCACTGTTAGTCACTCCTGTCTGCCACATATGGCTCTGTCAAGCTGTTAGTCCTGAGCCCTTGCATTCACCAGCACAGAGATTTGCTGCCCTAGCAGAGGTGTGAAGAAGTCACAAATGCCATCTGTTCTGCCAAGTGTGTCCCCCCAGTCTGCAGGAGGTGTGGTGTGTGGTGGTTGGCACTTACCTTACTCTACATCACACCTTCCCCCATGCACAGGGCTCCTTCTCAGCTTCTGGGATTTCTCAGCACCTCTGCTGGCACCATGCAGAGACCAAGCTATGCTGGCACCAGGTGTAGGAGGGAGTTGGTGTGAGGTGCTCTTACAAAAAGCTCTCTCCCTTAGAATGGTTGGTTGACAAGCTTCAGTTTAGCTTCTGTGGCTTGTGACTTCCAGAGTCAACAGTTTCCAAACCCCTCAAACATGCAGGTGAAATACTGCTGTGTTTGGAGATGAGTTAGGATAAGAGAATTCCTCCTGGAAACACCAAACAACTCCTCTCCATCATTCATTTAGGTGCAAAATCCAGAACACAAGTGTGAGCTCAAGGCCGATAAAATGATGAGAGCTGCTGCCAAGGATGTGCACAGGCTGCGAGGGCAGAGTCGAAAGGAGCCTCTGGAAGTGCAGTCATTCAGGTAATTATGGTAAAGGGCAGGAAAAATTGACTACTACCATGACTTTTCTGTGGGTGACTGAGATCCTGAGGAGCAAAACTGATCAGAAGTAGTTAACTGTTCTGCTTAAATAAGAACTTCTGTATTTTCATATCAAAGTATAAGTTCTGACTCAGGGAAATTAGTTGCAGCAGTGCACACGATCAAAGCAACCAGGATTCTCCAAGTCATTCCCCACCTGGCAGCAAAGTCTTTTCCACAGAAGCAGCCTTTTGCTTCCCTAAGTAAGAGAGTCAGAAAGGAAAAAGCCCTGAGCCTTTCTGAAATGCCTTTTGGTAAGGTCAGCGTTGTGGGTTTAACTCATGTCTGGTAAGTAAATAAAAGGTGCAGGTTGTGAGAGGATGTACATCTCCTCCTTGTGGGGACAGCTGGTGGGGTAATTTCTCATGTGGCTGATGGACATTTCTGGCAGGATTTCTGTTGCATTAACAACTGATCATCTTCTTTCAGAGAGAAAATGGCATTTTTCACACGGCCAAGAATAAACATCCCAACACTCTCTGCGGACGATGTGTGATCACCATAAAGTATTTGCTTTCTGGACAATTCTACAAATGCAGATTGGGTTTTGAAGTTATTTATGTGGTATTATGAAGGTACCAAGGCATTTGTATATTAGAGCTTTTGTCAGTATGTGGATGTTTTGAAGATTTTTAGGTTAAAGTTATATCATCACAGAAACCAGCATTAAAGTGACAAGATTGTATAGTTTGTATATTTAGGAATGTATTTTTGGGAAATAGAATTTTAAATAAGAACAAATGCAGCGTAAGGTGCTGTTATTCTTAAATAATGCTGTTTAGACTTTTTGTACAGCTCTACCTTTTAGAGGTTTTACTGCAATAAAATAAATTTGAAGGAACCTCACCCCTACCTTCTATGATGTTCTGCACCGGACTCTCCTTTGAGTGATGTATTTTGTACCCTGTGGGGAATGCTGGGAGCCAGCTGGGACTCCCAAGTGCTGTGAACGAATCCTCTGTGAGCTGTGAAGCATTTGTGTTTCCTGCCAGGTCATAAAAGTAGGTGTGAAGTTCAGAATACTTGCACTTTTAACATTTGTACTGCAGCTCATGTCTGTAATGGGTCTGTTAAGGTAACGTGGGGAGCCCATTGAAACCACTGCTGTGGGAGGAGGGCTGCAGGTTTAAAGTCCATTTTAGGTTTTTCCAATAAAGTGACCTTTCTGGACAAACCTGCCTTTTTGCTTTTTGTCTTGAGTGAATCTTCTCACCTCCTGGCACCTAAACTGGGGTTCTTTTGTCCGGCCAGCTGGAAGCTTTTCACATGTCTTGTAACAGGAGATGCTGTAATTGACACATTTCATATAATCATGGAATATCCTCAGGTGGACAGGACACACCAGGATCACCCAGCCCAGCCCTGTCCCTGCACAGACCCCCCAGCAATCCCGGCCCGTGCATCCCTGGCAGCGCTGTCCCGGAGCTCCGGCAGCCTCGGGGCCGGGGCTGTGCCCAGGGCAGCCCGGGCAGGGCCGGCACCCTCTGCGGGAAGAGCTTTTCCCTGATACCCAGCGTAAAGCTCCAGCCCTTCCCTCAGCTCCTGTCACTTACTGCCTTTCCTCCCTGCCGGAGCATTCCCTGTGTCCCACCTGCTGGGATGGGACACGATTCAAAGTGCTGGCTGGTGACACGGGATGAGGGCTTTGGGAGGGTGGGTGCTCTTCCCCTTCTCCCTTCCCTTCCCTTCCCTTCCCTTCCCTTCCCTTCCCTTCCCTTCCCTTCCCTTCCCTTCCCTTCCCTTCCCTTCCCTTCCCTTCCCTTCCCTTCCCTTCCCTTCCCTTCCCTTCCCTTCCCTTCCCACCGCAGCTGTCGATGGCCGCCGCCGGCCCCGCTCCCCGAGCACCGTTCCCGGCCCCGTTCCCGGGACAGCATTCCCAGCCCCGTCGGGGTCCTCCCCGCCGCCCGGGGGCGCTGTCGCCGCGGCCGCGCCGCTCCGGCCGCTTTCCGCTTCCCGCGGCGCCAGTCCCGGTTCCGGCCGCCCGAGGATGGAGGCGCGCGTGGCGCAGTCCGCGGCGAGGCTGGCGCGGCAGGTGCGGGGCTGGGCCGGGCGGGGCGGGGCGGGGCGGGACAGCCGGGCTCGGCACCTCACGGACCGGGACAGCCCCGACCGGGACAGCTCCCGGGGCTCCGCGGGGCGCAGGCGGCGGGCGAGCCCCGGGAGCGCTCCCGCGGTACCGAAGCCCGCGCAGTGCCCGGAGCCCCGGGCGGGTCGCTGGGCCCCTCGGGAGGGGAAGGTCTGTCTGGGAAGGGAAGGCGGAGAGCAGGCAGGGCTGAAGCGCTTCCTGGGCTGCTGCCGTCTCTCCCGGGACTGAGGGCAGGGCTGCAGCGCTGCCTCGTCACCCCCCTGGGCGTGAGGGCGGGATCGTGAGATCGTTCCGAAAACACTCCCCGGGACAGTCAGCGGGAACCGGCCCCGCACGGCCACGGCCTGGTGTCACCGCCCCGCTCCGCCTGCTCTGGCCTGCTCTGGCCGGGCAGGGATCACCGCTGAGGCCAGGGGCGGCAGCAGCGCCGGGTCCGGGCGGCCCGGGAGCCCTGGGCAGCCAGGGAGGGATGTGCCTCCCGTGCTGCTGGCATCCTGGCCTCCTCGGACAGCTCTATTGCAGCCGTAGGGTGCTTAGGTTTGGGAAAGATGGTGATGATCCTCTGCCTTTTCCGTGGCGATAATAATAAAAAATACAACTGCCAGGTCTGTCCCAGTCAACGCCCAGGATTGACAGCAGAGTGCAGAGGCAGCCTCAGGAAAGCTCTGACGCCTCCAGGGTCACTTCTCATACCTTGCCTTGCCTCAGGAGCATCCGGCTGAGAGGTTCTGGACTTTGCCTTTGGGCTTCTGTCTGCCATACTCGTGTGCTCTTGAGCAACTTTTGAGTGTGTTTTCTGCTCACAACTTAAACATACAACAGGCACTGAGATAATAAATCTGGCGGTTGAATCTCTACAGCTCCTTCTTGCCTTTGATTTTCCCATTCTCCTTTGTTGCTGCTAGGAGAGGAAGGACATGTCAGGTACTCTGGCGAGGTGGCTCTGCCTTTGCTGTCCCTGCTGTTTGGTCTTTAGTCCCTAGGTGGATTCCAGGCACTGGAAGCAGAGCAGGAGGGGCAGTGTTCAGCTCTGACTCCAGGAGGCTGCAGAAGGCCATGCAGAGAATTCCTGAGCCTCACTCTGCCTGTCACTCCCAGCCACATGCTCCCTGTTTCCAGCTGCAGCATGCCCTGGAGTCTGTGGGGAGCCAGGCTGCAGGAAAATAACCCATCAAAGAGCAAGCAGTGTGTGAGAAAGATTCCTCTTCTGTAAGGCTTGTCAGTGGTACTGAAATATCCCAGTTGTTATAGCTTTGGGGGCATCTTTTAATGCAGGAGGAATACTTAGGAGCTGCTTGTTGTCTTGGACATGCAGGGATTTTCATTTCAAAAGCAGAACATGATTTTCTGGTTCTGGAGAGTGTTTGCCTTCAATGCAGAACTCTCCTTGGGGACTTGGATGCCTGTCCTGAAGCTGGTGACTTCACTGGAGGGAAGGTAATGCTGTGTGGACACAGTATTTACAGATTATGTGATATTAGGGGTAGAAGATACCTTTGCACTTACCTTTAAAGCACATTATACCCTGTGTGTGTTGGGGGATGAGTTATGTGTGTCACTGCTCTGATGTTTGTGGCAATAATGGTCACTGAAACTTACAGTCACACAGCTGTGAAAACACACAAGAGATTTCTCTCCTGTGCTGTTTTTTAACTTGAGGTACAGAAGATTTTACAAATGGGTCTGTAAGTTATGTGCAATGCTACCAGATCAGGCCAGGAAGAAAAGCTGAAATTAAACAAATCAATTAGCTGTTGCTTATATGGGGGAAGGTTTGTGTGTGTATGTATGTAAATGAGAGAAAACCTCTGATTTTTGGGATACCTGCCTTGGGTTTTGAGAAGAAAAGCTGAAATGAGACTATTTGAAGTGAGTTGTTTATAAGGTACGGCTGTGCTGGTCAGTGATTTTGGTTGTGTAAATGCCAAACCAGTTTGATACAGGTTTGGGGTTTTTCCTCTGTCCTGTTTCTTCAGATCCAAACTGCAGGAAGCAGCATTGTGTTCTCCTCTGTAGCAGAGGAGACCTTGAGGCTGTAACAGAAGTGTGCCATGAACTGAAACACAACTGAAGAATGACCTCAAAAGTACTGATTTTCAGCTTGGCCCACAAATAGGCCAATCTTAAGATTGTGTTGCCTCAGTCTAGGTGTTTGAGCATGTGCAGTTAGTTACAGCAGCATTCCTGGGAGCTGTTGTTCAGGTGGACATACAAGACCAAGAGATTCAATGGCCCAATTTTTTTCCCCAATTAAATAGTCTGATTGTTTCAAGAGCAACAAAGTAAATGAGCCCTTTTTGATAAGGTTTGCTGGCCTACAATAATAGCCTGAGCTGCGTCCTGCTGTGGAAGTGCTGGCAGAGGAGAGCCTGGGTGAGGGAGCCAAGGGGGTGAGCAGCCAGGGTGGGCAGTGCTCGCTGCCTCCCTCCAGAGCAGCACCAAGTCCCTCAAACCTTCAGCAGCCTCCAGCATTCTGTGTCAGAGCCAGCTTTGGGCTCTGGGCACAAAGCCTGTTATGGGGGACAGCAAGAGATGGACAACAGAGATGAAACTTCAGCTGTTTGGTTTCTTTAGGATGTGGGGTGAGGAAGATTCCTCCTCCTTGCAGCAGCTTCAAACCATTTTGCTGGTTGACAAATTTGTCTGAGTTGGGGCTGTGAAGTCTGGTGGGACACGGAGAAGTTTGTTTGGGACATAGAGGCTCTCCTGAAATTCCCAAGTGCTCCTGAATGCCTTGTGTCAGTTTTAAGGGAGAAGACATTGATTTCCTTCCAGGACAGGGCAGGAAAGGTTGTGTGGCCAGGTGGAAGTGAGTGCACCCTGCAGAAATGCCCCTGTGGAGCAGCACACTACTTCTGGCATTCCTGTCTCTGGTGGGGTTTGAGAGTGTGGGGTTGTGTGAATGGCCATGGTTTCCTCCTCTGAAACTGTGGCCTGTGAGGTGGTGAAATGGGCTGAAGGAGGCTTCAGGAAATTTTGAGTCAAAGTATTTGATATCTTTGTTTAAAAAGCTGGAGAAGGTGCTTATTTGGGGAATATTCATTAGCACGTCCTCTTGTCTTTCTTGTACTTCTGTCTTGGTATTAGTGAGACTATTTTCTCACTACCTTTTTTAAGAGTGTTTCAGAATCCTTGTTTTTCACACAAGTAGAAACAATCTTCAGCTATTAATTGTTTGGAATTATTCAGCTTACATGCCATTGCTGTTACCTTTATGAGGCAAACTAGCGCTGTGCCTGAGATCTTGCAGCTCCTCTGTCCCCTCTCCAGGAGCTGCTGTGTGACAGCTCAATTTGCTTTTCAGGAGAACGAGATCAAGCTGTTAACTGCAGAAATTGAGCGTCTGAAGAACTTTGGGTGCTTGGGAGTCTCCCCAAGTTTGGAAGGGCTGCGGGACGAGAACGCAAAACTCAAATACCGGTTAAACTTCCTTAGGAAGGTAAGGGAATAAAGAAGTTATTGCTGTGCCAGGTGGGTTTTGTTCTCATTAGGACAAGCTAAATAAATGGTGTGAGTTTTTTACAGCTCTGATGGGTGACAGCATGCTTGCTCTGCATTCTGCCACCTTAATTGGTGGCACATCAGATGTTTCTTGGTTCCTTAAACCAAAACTTGTTTTATGGAAAATGTCAGGAGGTCAATAAGCCCAGGTGGTCATGTCTTGGGCAGTCTTCAGCCAGGTGGCCCAGCTGAAGTCTGTCCCAGGCTGAGCAGCACAGGTGTGAAAAGTAATGCAGCCCTGCAGTCAGGGGAGGGTTTGTGCTGGGAAGTTCAGCAGGAGAATCATGTGATTTTTATGTTGTCTGTGTTGCTCCTGTGCCTGGAGGTGTCAGCCAAATCTGTCAGCTGTGCTTTGCCAGGCAGCCAAGAAGAAAAGTGAGATGTAACAGCTCCTCAGATGTTGTGAATTTAGCCTTCTGGATTTTGGTGGTTTTCTTTTGCAGAGCCTTCAAGAGGAAAGAAGTAAATCAGTCAAAAGCATGATTAATATCAACAGCTGTCTCCAGGAGATCTTTGGAGCTGCCATTCAAGCTGCCTACCCAGACTTAGAAAACCCTCCTCTGGTGGTGACACCAAGTCAGCAGCCTAAATTTGGGGACTACCAGTGTAACAGTGCCATGGGCATATCACAGGTAAATGATGTCAACAATGTCAGCAATAGGCACAAATGGGGGTGTTGTCTGTTGGAAGTTAAGGGATAGACAGCACAGTGAGAGTTGCAATGCAGCACTTATTCTGGGCTTGCTGCAGGTGCCTGGGCTGAGAATTGAGTGGGTATTAATGGCATTTTAAGGGAAGCATTGGCCTTTACAGAGCTGGTCTGTAAACCTCTGCTCAGGTGCCTGGTATGAGAGAGTTAATGTGTGTGACACAGAAAAACTGCTCGGTTCGTGGGATCTAAATCAAATCAGGATTTAAGTGCTGCATCGATTTACTAATGATGTGCAAATTAACTACCAATTAGTGAGTTGTATGTTTGGAACTGAAAACAGCAAAACAATAAATCACGATTCTGGAGAATTGCAAAATGTTGAGAAACACCTGCGTATCTCTACCTGCTCTTCTGTAGTGCCAGGACAGTATAATACCCTCACACTTGTATGCACCTACCCCCTTCTCACAGGGCAGGTGACAAAGGGGCATCTCCAGCTTCCCCCTTAGCTCACACCTCCAATTGCTGTGGGTGCTGTGGTCTCCTCCTGCTCACAGACACACAGCAGAGCAAAGGGGCCCAGCTGCTGCCTTGGGTGCTCTGTTGAGTTTGGATCCCTGTGTCTTACATCCCAAACTGCCCTCCCTGAGCTCCAGCCAGAGGAAACTGGGCATTGTCAGGCCTGGCTGTGCTCAGGAAGTGCCTTCTCAGAGCCCGGCCAGGTGTGGATCGCTGCTTGGGCACTACCCATCGTGGTCCTCTGGCTCAGTCTTTTGTTTCATATCTTTTGTTAATTCCCTGGGTACAGGGAGTTTGACCAAAGAGGACCCAAATAGAATCAGAGACACTTCAGCAGTTGCTCAGTGGGTTGGGACTGTGCTGAAGTAAATCCAGGCGGTGTGGGAGAAAGAAAGGCAGTGTGTTCTAGCTTAGGTGCTGAAGCACCCAAACTTCCAGTGCATTGATGCCTTTGGGTGACTAAGCAGACACTCTGTAATTACAGATCTTTTATTTGGCAATCTAAACAGAAGCAGCTCCTTTTTTACACGCCCTGTTGTCAATCCACCTTTATTAACCCATGAGAGTGGCAGTTTTGCCGCTGAAGTTCCAGTGGCACGGGTGGAACTCTGCTGTCGCGGGCTGTCCCTGGGGCAGCCGGGCTCTGAGACGTGCCAGGCAGCAGGCTCGGCTCGGGGCTGCCCTCCCCGATCCCGGCTCTCGTTAGCACATTGTGACTGTGCTGCCGCCCTGGGTGAGTGCCCTGACAGGGCATTCAGGGCGCTGCCCCTCCTCTGACCGCAGCCTTACCCCAATTAAGTCGCGGTTGGGATTCTGGAGCAGTCGCGGTGCCGCCGTGGTTCACATCACTGGGTGTGTGAGCGGCCCCCTGCAGCCGGGGCTGCGGGCTGGGGGGGAACCAGGGATCCCAGCGCTGGGCTCGCCTCTGCCCTTTGTTCCCTGGGCGCTGGCCCAGAGCTTGGCCGTGCTCTTGTCTGTCAGCTGGGCAGAGCCAGCGCTGAGAGCAGCGGGTTGGGGTCGTTCTGTCAGCCTCTTTGAGGGGCTTGGCCGTGGGGCAGGGTCACTGGGAGTGCCCTGCCTGGGGCAGCACTACGTGCCAGGCAGCAGCCTCTGCCTGCAGCCGCTGATGTGGAAAGGAGCCTCACAAATGCCTGTTGTTTTTCCTGGCAGCTCATTAGCATAGCAATGCCTGGGGTTTCAGCCAGGAGCTCGGCTTGCTCCTTAGAGTAACAGGAGCGTGGTAACTATTTCTGGAATGATTCAGATAACGTGCCTGTAATCTGGTGTAACATGCCCATGATCTGGGTTTGCATTTCTTTTTCCTGTAGTTTACACTTTAAATAACACTCAAGCTGCTGAGGTTTACTTTTCTGGCCCTGTTTAAGCCTTTACCATCTTGTAAGGGTCCTGTGTATGACAGGTTAAACAGAAAACTGAAACTTCGGTAGAAATACATTTTAGAGCAGACTGTAAATTAGCAAATACAAGCAGTGAGTGTAAATTCTGAGTTGACAGAGAGGTACATTGTCTTCGTGGCCTCAGTGGGATTGTATTCAAACACATCACAGTAACACCAGAAAATCATGTGCTCAGAAAGGAGTACTTTTGTATATTGTGGTAATTTTGTACAAGTGTGAATGTCGTGTTTTGCAAGGGATGGGTTGGGCTTACAGAATCCTCCTAAAGGGTGTTTTTGTAAGATTAGCAAAAAGCTCTGTGAGAAGATAGTTTGGGAATGGACAGGGAAATTGTGTACTTGGACTAGATGATCTTCAAAGGTCTGTTCCAACTCAGCCCACTCTGATGCTATCATTGTATGTAAACTTGTGTCCTGTTCTTTGAGCTCCTCACAGTGGGCTGCTCATGTCTCCAGGGAAATGGAGAGCTACTTTAACAGCAGTTTTTCTGGTGCTCTTTGAAGAAAATTGGGTAGTGCTGGGATTATCTTTGTTTGCTTGGGTTGTTGGATTTTATTTATTTATTCACTTATTAATCTATTCACTTATTTATTTATTAAGCTCGAGACTAAGACAGGACTGAAGGCAGTTTGCTTTGGTTGTGTTTAATCATAAATAAACAGACCTGCTCTGAAGCCACACTCAGCATCTGCTGGAGGCACAGTTCAGAACTTCAAATGTGAATGCTGGCAGAGCTGAGGACACCCATGAGACTGATCAACAGGATTGTGAAGCACTGAAAGACTGTGCCAGCTGTTTTGATTTTTAAAGAGTTTGTCCCTTTTACTAGCTTAGAAAAATACAAATTTGCCAAACAACTTAGCAGTTTTGAAAAATAGTCTGGGAGATTTTCTTCTGACATAGGGACTGCTCTGAGCAGGAGGAGGTGAATATGTTGACTCCAGTCAAGGCTTATGCTTTGGAGAACTGATCTAATCTATAAAATTTGCTAGACAAATTTCTCTTTGTGTGTGTGTCTGTATTATGAAGCTGAAGGGCCATGAGGATATTTCAGTGCCTCAGTATCTGTGCTGTTTTGCTCTCTAGAGTGTTTTGGAGGATTGAATTTTACTTGATCTTTGTTGTGTTCCAGATACTGCTCAAAACCAGGGAACAGAAGGTTATCCCACGAGAAATTGCAGAGAAAATAGCAAAAAATATTCCTGCCAATGACTGTATTGAGAAGGTTGAAATTGCTGGTCCTGGTAAGATAGTTTCATTTTACACATTTGTATATCTTAAAGCAAAAAGGGCAGTTTTATAGTGAAAGGAAAGCTGAGTTGAGTTCTACTGTTTTGTGGTTTAAAACTGCAGTTTCATGGTGAATTAGTTTCTCCTGTCTTGGTGAGCTTTGTAGCACTCAGACTTGTGCAGCAGCAGAAAATCTACTTCTGTATTAGAACTGGCAGGTATGATCATGAGCCCTTTAATGAGCAATTTTTCCACTGATCCTTAAGGAACCATCTTTTCCTCTTTCAGTATTGGTGATGGGAATCAAGCCACTGCCCTGAAATCACAGCAAAATCCAACAGCGCTTCTCGCTGTTGCTCGCATGGTGAGGAGACCTTGTCCTCTCAGAACTGAGAGGCTGGAGTAGCATGGAGGTTATTAATTGCTGCATTTGTTTTGTCCCTGTGACCCAGTGAAAAAATACAGGGGCTCATACTCCTTAGGGCTTCAGCATAAACACAAAAATCCCATGGCACAGCCCTTCTAGGGCTAGGGCTTGTTCATTGGCTCTGTGAAGCAGGAAAAGCGAGACATTGTCATACCATGAGCATAAATTATCCCAGATGAAACTATGTGGTTTAGGATATTAATTTAAAAAAAAATAAAAAAACCCAACAAAATAAAGCAGGATTTGGTTTTGCATTCTGGAAAGCAAATTATTTATTTTCTCACAAAAAAATATATCTTTTGTTTCTATAAATTCATCGTTGATTGACAGTGTACAAAAAGGAGATGTGTCAGTGGTGAGGCTTACAGCCTCTGACTCCTGCAGTAAAGGCTAGAGTGGTGTGAACAGACTCTTCTAATCTGAGAACAGAAATTGTCTTCAAGTGACAGCTTTGTTGTCCTGTGACTGAAAAATATGCTTTAAGGTGACTTTGTGTGCTCTTGTGCTTGATGCATGAAAACAGAAATCCTGGGGGAAGGAAACAAAAAAAGGGTTTGAGGCACTTCTGCAGCCCCAGCACTCATTGCTGGTTTTTTCCTGCAAAGGTTTTATCAATGTCCACTTGAGAAAGGATTTTGTGTCGAAGCAGCTGAGCAGTTTATTGATCAATGGAGTTCAACCACCAGCTATTGGCAAAAGGAAAAAGGTACAGCAGTAAGCACACAGCCATCTTGCTACAGGGCAAATGTTCTGGACTGCAGGTAGCTTTGAAATTCCCCCCTGAAAGGATGTGCTGAGCAGATGTCTGTGTCAGCAGGTTGTGAGAGCAGAGTATGTGGGATGTGGCTCATGGGGTAGGTCACCTGTACTTGCTGTGGTCCCTGGTGGCTGAGGGACAGAGCTCCCTGGGGGTGGGGGCTGGCCCCAGTCAGTCTGGAAGTGATCCCTGACCCTCAGCTGGCCTGCAGCAAAGCTGGCTCTGACGTTCCCTGCTGAGGCTCAGCAGAGGCGATTCTCCTTCCCCCTGCTCCCCCAACACAACGCAGATCAAACACACAAGGTGTGCTAATAAATGGCCTTTTATTCCTGTGTCCCTTTGGTTCTGTGCCCAAGGTGGTGGTGGATTTCTCCTCCCCCAACATTGCCAAGGAGATGCACGTTGGGCACCTGCGCTCCACCATCATCGGGGAGAGCATGTGCCGGCTCTTCGAGTTCGCGGGTTACGATGTTCTGAGGTGAGACTCCTGCCTGGCTGTGCTGGCCTTGCTGGCCTGTTCCTGCATCCCTGGCTCTCTCTTCTGCTCTCTGTTGGCCTTAGTTTATAAGCACATAGCAAATAACCCTTTCTGGGTAGTAGGCACTGAGCTGAGCAAGTGTAGCAGGCTTAGGAAGCAAGGTGGGCAGCAGCTTCAGTGCAGTGAAATTGGGGAGCCTGCCTGGGCTGGGTTTCTGGTATTATGTGTGTTTCTTTTAGAATATATATTTTTAAAATGTGTGTATCTTAAAGCATATGTTTAAGAGACTGTTATTATTGTCTTCTTCAATTGCTACAAGGTTGAACCATTTAGGAGATTGGGGCACACAGTTTGGAATGCTCATTGCTCACCTCCAGGACAAATTTCCGGATTACTTAACTGTTTCTCCTCCCATTGGGGATCTCCAAGCTTTTTACAAGGTATGTGTAGCAGAGAAGTGTGATGTTTATGTCAGCATCTGAAAAGCAGATTGGGGAGCTTTACAAATGGCAGCATAGTTTTGGAGAAATGAAAGAATCCAGTCACTGTTAGTAGATTATTGCAATAACCAGCGACAGGGTGATGCATTGTGCTCTCTGGTACTGAACTATCTCTATGGGGCATGGTCAAAGGCCTTTGTAAGCACACAGCATCTCTGTCTTGAAACCAGCACACCTGGAGAGCCTGTTAGCAGTGCTGCTTTGTTTCAGGGGAGAAAAGAGTGCTTTTGCACGTTTCCCTGCAGGAATCCAAGCGGAGGTTTGACACGGAGGAGGAATTCAAGAAGCGAGCCTACCAATGCGTGGTGCTGCTGCAGAGCAAAAACCCCGACTTCATCAAAGCCTGGAACCTCATCTGTGACGTGTCACGCAGAGGTGACTGCCACAGCTGGAGTCATGTCTCAGCCATTGAATAGTGGGGCTTGCCTCACTTTGTCTGAGCACACCCTTCTGTTTTCTCTGTGACAATCACTGCCACACTGCTAAGAGAAGCTGAAAGCAGCAAGCCAGTACAACCAAAGTACTGGGCTGTCTTAAGTGGAGACTTTCAGCTAAATCTTTTGTCTCCTGAGTCCTAGTCTGATGGCCTGACCAAGGGATAATGCTTTTTGCACCTTGCTGTACCCACTGGTTGCCACTGTTTGCCTTTAATGTAAGCATTTTGTTCTGTTTCCCTCAAGAATTCCAGAAAATCTACAACTGTTTGGACATCACAATCGTAGAGAGAGGGGAATCCTTCTACCATGAGATGATGAAAGACATTGTGAAAGAGTTTGAAGATAAAGGTGAGGCTTTTGGTCTCAGGTCAGAAGTTCTGCAGCTGTGAGGATGAGCATGATAAGCTCAATCCTATTCAGCAGGGCTTAGGGCTGATGCTTTTCAAGTTGCATCTTCCCCACTTTTGCTTTTTTTCTCAGCCACGTTTCCTGAGAGGATATTTAGTGGCTTTTCCTCATTCCAGAAAGCCTGAATCTTTCTTGCTGACATCAAGAGCAGTTTGTCTGTGATATTTTTCGGCAGTAGCACAGGATACTACTGGAATTTATTGTATTCTGAGTAAACAGTCAAAGAGCAATACATGACAGACTTCCCAGTCTTAGTGTTGTGACCGTGTGGGAACTTTGATTGAGAAATCTCTGTGAAGACAGTGGGATTTCTGGATCATGCTGACCTTGAAACTGGCAAGAAGCCAAATGCAGCATAAAAAGTCTCTGGTTTTATGTGTTCCTGTCTGGATTTTGCAGTTCTTGAGTCTCACTATCTGAAGTGTTCTGATTGTCTCATCTCAGAAAGACTCTGTGCAGAGTCCTCATTATATCACTGCAGAGTTTCTGTTGCCTTTAATGCCACATTTTGTGACGGGTTTGTGGCTGTACAGGCAGATCTGGATGCAGGTGATGAGAGTTTTTGAATTAGATCTTTCCTGATAAGGCCACATTTGTGCAAATCTGCTTCCTTGTGCGTAGTTCTGGAAGTGCTGTACAGAAGGGGACTCGTGTGGAGGGGAGTTCTCATGTAGGTCTTCTCATATTTTTGATTATGAGTGTGTGGCCTTTTCTTCCTGGTAGCAGCAGGGAAGGGAGGTGTTGTTGCTGGCCCAGAAGCTCCCTGCTGTGACTCACAGAGAAGGTTTCTCATTGCTTTGGCAGGGTTTGTGCAGGTTGATGATGGCAGGAAGGTGGTGTTCGTGCCGGGCTTCCCTGTCCCGCTGACAATCGTGAAATCGGACGGAGGCTACACCTACGACACATCAGACCTGGCTGCTCTGAAGCACAGGCTGTGTGAAGAGAAGGGTGACATCCTCATCTACGTTGTGGATAGTGGCCAGGTGAGTTCAGCACCCTCTGCTGTAACTGCTGGTGCTGGTCAGCACAGAGTGTGTGAAATGATGGATGCAACAGTAACACAGGTAGAACACCACAGGGCCTTTGGTGTGATTGGAGTATTTACTCCTTATCTGAGCAGTGATGGGAATTTGCCAGTTGCTGCTTCTGTAAAGCTGGAAAACTCTTGGAAAGGTTGAACTTCTCAAAGCAGAATTTGTCTGCAAAGCTGGGAACACTTTAGGTCTTATTGTGAGAGCATTGTTGTGAATAGGTAAAGCTGTGAAGAAACTGCATCTGGAGGAGATTGAGAACCAATTGTTGGTGTTTTATTTCTTTGCAGTCTGTGCATTTGCAAACAGTGTTTGCAGCTGGACAGATGATTGGCTGGTATGATCCCAAAGTCACCAGAGTGGCCCATGCTGCCTTTGGAGTGGTGCTGGGAGAAGACAAGTAAGTGTCTGGGTGTACTTTTTCCTCTGTCTGTGCTTTGGAGAGAAAATTTGAGTGAATGCAGGAGACTTGCTCTCATTCTTTGACAAGTACATATGTGGCACACCAAAAAAACCCCAAAAGAAAGCACTGCCTCCTGTGCTGTTACCATAACTTGTGTCATTGTTCTGTGTCATTGTCCTTGATGCACACGGTCACTGCTGCTGCAGTCACCTTCCCTCCCCAGCCTGGCTTCTGCTGCCTGGCATTTGGCAAGGGGCACTTGGTTAGCTGCTGGGAGCTGATGTGGGCACTGGGAGATGGCAGTGGCAAAGGCCATGATTGTCATTACTTTCTATCTCCTTGAGGGTAGATGAAACAAAAGTTGGGTGAAGTCTGGTACCGGTATTGTGTGCTGCTTAATGTCTGCAACTGGACAGTTCTGACTGTTGAATCCTTCCTGGCCATTCCTGCTGACCATGCTGTGAGTGGTCTCTCAGTTTTGGAGCTGTCCATGGGATGGCAATCCCTTCAATACAAAAGGATTTGCCGTGTGCTTTTTCCTAAGCTTGCTGGGCACTAGGCAGAGGGTGGAGGGGTTTTTCCTCTTCTGCAGGGGGTCATTTTGGCTGTGTTTTCAGGAAGAAGTTCAAAACTCGTTCAGGGGACACAGTGCGTCTCATAGACCTGCTGGAGGAAGGGCTGAAACGAGCCATGGACAAGCTGAAAGACAAGGAACGGGACAAGGTAGTTGTGACTAATTGCTTGTGTTTCCTGAGAACTTCCCAGATACGTTCACAGACTTGTGGTCTCTGCATTGCTTAATGAGATTTCTGTCTGTCTTGCTTCTTGATGGCCTGCAGAGAAATGGACATGTGGGACATGGAACGTAACAGAAGGACCAAACTCTGTCCAGGCAGAGTGTGAGGCACTGGAATTGGGCTGTGTAGTGTAGGGTGAAAGTGAGAAGTCCCTTTTTAAACAGGAACACGAGGAATCAAGGAAAAAAAAACACCTTGAGAATCTGTAAAGGGCTCGTAAGAGCTGGGCACAAAGTGCTTTGCCCTGCTGCCACTGTTCAGCAGAGCGGGGTTTGCAAGTGTTTGGGCAGAAAATGCTCCATAAGGGCAGGAGGACCAACATTGGTTCCATGTCCGTGCAGTTTGTAAGAAGCAGGAGCAGAGCACGTCACACCTGGCGGGCTGTGGGGCACAGAGGCCCTGTGGGCTGTCAGAAGAGGGAGTCAGCCCTGACCTGAGCAAGTTGCTGTGGTGCCAGTGGATTGCAGAAGTGAGGGGTGGGTGTGAGGCTGTCTGGTGCCCTGAAGCATAGAGATGTGTGTGCACTGAGCACCAGGTGGGTAAATCCCCTCAGCAGCCTGGGCTTTCCTCCTGAGCCCTGCTGAGAGGCCAGGGCTGTGTATTGTGCTTCGTTCTTCCTCTTGACTGTTGCCTGTTTCGAAATTGCACCAGGTCCTGACGCCAGAAGAGCTGAAAGCTGCCCAGACGTCAGTGGCTTTTGGATGCATTAAATATGCAGATCTGTCCCACAACAGACTCAATGACTACGTGTTCTCCTTTGACAAGATGCTGGATGACCGGGGGAACACAGCTGCCTATCTGCTCTACGCCTTCACACGGATCAGGTGCAGGGGGTGCAGGGAGCTGCAGGGCTCACTGCTGGTGCTCTCTGCACCTGTGGCACAAAGGGACATGTGGGCAAAGGGGTGACACATCAATGCTCTTGGGGTCTTTGCTAAGAGAAGCCAGCTATGCTGGTGTGCATCACAGACAGTGTTTTATTTCTCATTGCACACCATGTGTCCAGTGCCACCCAAAACAGCTCCTCTGTGTGACACACAGCCCAGGGAGGGAACTGTGGGGAGTTCCTGGTAAGCAGAGGATTTAGGTAGTTGGAAAAGGATGCATCTGTGCTCAGCTCAGGTATTGCCACACCCCAGTTTTTCTGGCACCCTGAGCCCTGCTTTGCTTGGCAGTATCAGCTGTCCTTGCTGCTGCAGGTGCCTGGAGTCCATCCCTCCCTGTTCCCCTGCAGTGCCCTCCCCGAGGGCTGACTGTCCTCTTTGGCCTGGGAGGCCATCAGCCCTGAGCCAGGCCAGACAGGGGAGCAGGCTGGCCCTGGGCAGGCTGTGGGACCCTCACAGACAGACTCTGCTTTGGACCATTCCAGGGCAATTGCTCGCCTGGCCAATATTGATGAGCAGATGCTGCGGAAGGCAGCCAGGGAAGAGGTGCTTGTCCTTGACCATGAGAAGGAGTGGAAGCTGGGCAAGTGCATCCTGAGGTTTCCTGAGATCCTGCAGAAGATCCTGGAGGACTTGTTATTGCACACACTCTGTGACTACCTGTATGAGCTGGCCACCACCTTCACCGAGTTCTACGACAGCTGCTACTGCGTTGAGAAGGACAGGCAGACTGGTGAGTGTTGGCCATGGGTGCTGTGTGTGCCTGTGTCACAGCCTGTGGTGTTACATCCATCTCCAGGGAGTTACCCTGTGTTGGAAAGGCTGTTGTCTCACTGCTGTGTCCATGTGGGAGGACTGACAGAGACTGGCACTGAGCAGGAAGCTTGAGTAGAGTTGAGAGCAGCCAGGCATCTGGAAACAGGAGGGGCGGTCAGTCTGCCTGGCTTGAGGAGAGCAGGAAGGGTCCCATGTGCCAGTCCAGGGCCTGGTTTTGGGTGGAGGGGCTTCCCCTGGGGAAGGCACTGTTGTTCTGAGCAGCCACTCCAGTTCCTCTATGTTTTCCAGGCCAGATTGTGAAGGTGAATATGTGGAGGCTGCTGCTGTGCGAAGCCACTGCCACCGTCATGGCCAAAGGATTCGACATCCTGGGGATTAAGCCTGTGCAGAGGATGTAGCAGTTCCCTGTGGAATGACAATAAAGGGACTAAACAACTGGAGTTGTCTCTGTCTGTTGGAGTGGGGTTGTGCTAAGGGAAGAAAAAGGAGAGGAGGAGGGAGAAGGAAAGAAAAGGAGTGTGGCTTCAGCAGCTGCAGAGACAGAGGCAGACAAGTGGCTTTGAGCACAGCTCAGAGCAATTCTTGGAGCAGAAGCCAAAGCCCATGAACTCAGAACACCAAGGGTACCTCCAGACAACCCTCCAGCCACCCACTCTCCCAGAGCCAATAATAATCTGATCCATACTCCCTCCATCCACTTTACCTGAGGTGCCAGGTATGAGCAGGTCACCCAGCCTTCAGTGTCATCTGTGATGGTGTGGGGAGGCAGGCAGCAGTTTTACCTGGAGGAGCAGGAAGCCCAGGGAAGGAGCAGATCAGTTAAACTACATTCCCTCTGAGGAAAACACAAGGGAAATGCCTTTCCCCCCAGCAGCAATGTTTTGAATCCAAACAGAGTTGCAAACCTCTTAGTGCAGTGTGTATCAATCCTGGGCAACTACAAGGAGCCACAGCTCCTGCCTTTGCCTTGGGGCTTGTTGGAGGCTCTGCTGTGAGCCTCCTAAAAAACCTTCCAGAGTCCTAAAGCAGCACAGAAATGCAGTTGTGGTACCACTGGAGAGAAGATGTTGCATTGATGCAGGTGATCACTGACAGATGCATGTACATATAGATACAGATACATGTATATAGAGATATAAGAGATCTGTATGGGGTTCTTCCACGTGCAGAGAGCTGGGGAGGGCTCTCACAGCTGGTCAGTGTGCAGCCCCTGATGTGGTGGGCAGCAGCTGGCAGTGCAGACCTGTGCAGACACTCTCCCGGTGGCTGAGCCCTGCCCCCAGACCCACAGTGACACGGGGTGACAGCCCTGTCACATCACCAGCCACCCAGGCCGTGTGCTGCGCTCCCTGTCCCCGCTGCCCCCACACCCGTGCCACGGCCGTGCTCTCCTTGGGCTGGGCAGTGTCCCCGTCCCCCCTACCTGTGCCCCGCCGGGCAGGCTGGGCTGGCTGCAGAGCCGGCTCCTGCGGGGGCTCAGCGGCAGCGGCAGCCGCGCTCCAGTGGTGGCCACAGTGAGCAGTGCAGGGCTGATCCAGAGCAGCAGACCCGGGTGTTCCTCCAGGCACGGGCACGGCAGAGGCTGCCACACTGAGCTGTGGCCTCCAGCAGACGGGGGACAGCCCTCTCCAGGCAATCCCTGAGTCTCAGCACCAAATGCCTACCCTGGGTCACATCAGCAGGACCCCGGGCTGAGGGGCAGCCCCAGAGCTCTGTGCTGGAGCCAGCAGTGGTCATGAGAGGGGGTTGTGGGATGTCCATGTGTGCAAGGGTAGAGTTCCCGTGGGGCTATTCCATGGGGCTGTGCAGCAGGAAGAGGGCCAGCTCCCTGCTGCCAGGACTGACCAGAGGGTACAGGGCAGGCAGGGCGCCCCAAGGCGCCTCAGAGCTGGGCAGAGGGGGTCAGGCCACTGCTGGGGAAACAGGGACCCATGATTGGGCTGGGGGTGGAGGGGGGCACCTAGGAGCCTTGTCTGGGCTGGAGACTGATGCCATGCAGGGTTCAGACCCCTGGGAGCCCCAGCTGTCCTGGGGTGGGGTGTCACTCAGAAGCCAGGCATCAGTTGTGGAATCAGTGCTGGGGGACCCTGGGGCAGGGCCATGGGGCAGTGCAGGGGAGCCATGGGGCAGTGTCCCCTGCCCAGATGAGGAGCTGGAGCAGAGCATGAGACGGTCTGAGCTGACTGTTGGAGTGTAGACAGCACCCCTGAGGGAAAGGGGCCTGGTGTCAGGTGGGACAACAGGGCTGGCAGGGCAGCTGCCCTGTCCCACACTGTCAGAGCTGGGCCAGAGGTGGCAGCCAGGGTCAGCCAAGAGTAAAGATGATCAGACACATCCGTGGCGATGAGGTCCGAGGTGGAGCCAGGAAGGTGAGCAAGGGAGGTCAGGATCAGGTCCAGGGACAGCAACCAGGGTTAGCCACAGTCTAAGGATCACTAGGCAAGTCCATAATGATGGGCAAAGGCCGTGGTCAAGCTGGGAAGTCAGTCTGTGGGACAAGGTCCAGGTTCAGATTACTGGGGTCAGTGGCCAGGCACAGACAAGGCTGTGGCTCTGGCCAGGCCCCAGCAGCAAAACTTCAACCCACTCTCCAGCAGGGATGGCCAGAGCCTCCCTGCCCAGGCACATGGCAGCCACTGCCCCACAGGTGCTCTCTAAGCTGTCCCCAGGCCCATGGAGTCAAACCCCATCACATTGAGGATGGAGGGGGGATTGCAGGAGTGCTCGCAGTGACACTCGTTTTCTCTTTGGTGGCAGCAGCAGGACTCCCATCTGTCACAGCACAGAGCAGCAGCTGGGCTGGCAGGGACATTGCCCAGCTGCTGCTCCAAGCCAGCCACCCCCCCAGGATTCCCAGAGCTTTTGCTTGGTGACAACGAGTGACATACCTGGAAGAGCCTGTTGCACTCCATTATCATGTGGGCCAAGCCCTGCGTTGCTGCCAGGTTCTCATTCAGCTCCCTCTGGTCTGGCTTCCCCAGGCTGCACTTCCTCTGACTGGATCTAGGAGAGGGGAAGGTGAAAGGAAGGCTGAGTGAGCAAAGGGCTGGGAGCCACACACAGAGCAAGCACACTGCACTGAAGGACCTGCATGTGCCATGTAGGGCTCATGTAATGTGACCACTGAAGGTCAATTCCCTCCCAGCACATCCCAAAGGTGTCCAGGGCAAGAAATTTATTCTCCAAACACATTATCACACACTTGGCCAAGAACAACAATGCTTAGTTGTGTATCATCTTTAATATCAAGCTCCTTTGATACCTGCAATGCCCAGGTAGATAGAACTGTTTAAATCCTTCGGCCCAAACCACACCCAATACATTTCAAAACCAGTCCCCTCTTTTAATTCATGCTAGTGGAATTACATCATTAGTCCTGGCTTATGAAACTTTTATCTATGTGCATTCCTGCCAAATGGATTGAAAATTGGTTGGAAGATAATAGTCCTCAGTGCTGCTCCTCAGAGTCAGACCTGTCAGCTTGAACCCTTTGAAGTGGGAACCCTGCACCACGGCATTAACGCACAGTTACAGCAGAGCGAAAGCTTCAAAGCATCCTGGCTTCTCAACACTGACAACAAAGAGAAAACTCCATTGCTATCTTTGGTCCTAACATTTCAGAGCAGTGTTGATGTAAAGCAAAGAGGAACAACTCTCAGAGTGTAGCTCCTAGGAGCTCAAAGAGCACAGCAATCCAGCAGGACCTGGCCCAGGTGCCCTTGCAGTGGCCCCGTGGCTCCCTTGCCATGTGCCAGCTCAGCACAGGGATGCCCGAGGCATTTCCTGATGTTTTGTGACATTCAAAAGCAAATCCCTAGTGTTTTCTTTCCCTTCCCCTGTGCTATCCAGAGCCTGAAAGATGTCAACAACACATCTGACAGCTTCTGCTTTGGGACTAGTCCTCCCCTGTAGATCCCCAAGAGGGGTGTTCAGCTCGCTCTGCTGTCGGGAGCACAACGCTTCCTGCACAGCCAGCTGTGCTCTCCTGCCCTGATCCATCTGCCCACAGCCCAGGAGCACGAGCAGAGCAAACAGCCCTGCCTCAGGAGGCCAGATAAGGCATGAATGCTCTCACAGATTATTTGTCTACTTTGGCCCAAGGGCACCTTCCTCCCTGCACGTACAAACAGGGGACGTTATGCAGCCCAGATATTTTTACTTATTAAGATAAATTTACAGAATCCTCCTGGCTGGGTTTGGCAGGAATGATCCCCTTATCACCCCACAGAACCAGTGCCAGCAGCTGCCTCAACCTGCCAGGTGTCTGCAGGGCCTTAAGGCCGCAGCTGGGCTCAGGTTGCCAGTGCAGGAGCCCATTTCCAATGGCCAGCACCACTTTAATGCTGGCAGTGGGCCACATGCTGGGCTCCTGGGCAACCAGGGGAGTGCAGCAGTGGTGAGGGACACACACAGACCAGTCAGGAGCATGGCACTGGGGCCTTACCACGGCCCTCTGCACTGGGCAGTGAGCAGCCACATGGCTCCATGCACTGCAGGCAGCTCCTGCTGCACCTGAGCAGCCAGATTTAAGGCAAACCCCAAGGCACACACAGTCTATTTCCCCCTCAAAATCAGACACTGAGCCTAGGCCAGCTACAGAAAACATTGCTGCAGCAAGGACACTGAGGACAGCAGCAGTGCCAGCATCAAGGTGCCAATACCTGGTTGAGGAGGAGGAGCTGTCCCGCCTGAGGGTGTTGAGGTGGAACAAGGAAGGTGCAAGACAGACAGCGATGTTGGTTGGGGTCATCTGGTTTTCCTCAACAAAAGCCACCACGTCTCGCAGGAAGAACAGCAGGATTTTCAAAGCCTCTCTGTTTTCCTTTGGGAGAAGGAGAATAGCAGCCTGGACAGCCTGAAACTGCTGCTCCTTTGGCACATCTGCAAACACAAACCATGACAAAAATCACACGTGACTCGCAGAAGGAGCATCCATCAGCAGGGTCCCAAGCAGGGCACTGAGCTTGTAGGTTCATCCATTTCCATGTCCCAAGCTCACAGCAGACAAGGAAAGGCCATTATCCCATCAAACATGAACCATTTCTCCTACTGCCTGTCAAGTGCCTGCTCACACCCAGGGATGCTGCTGCCTGACTTGCAATTTATCTTGAACACCATGCTAATGAACATGTCCTGAACTGAGTTACAATCCGAATCAGGGCTTGTCTCCCCATAAAATATTACTCTGCAGTGATACTTTGGAGCAGGTAGCTGCTCTACTGTCTTTTCCTTTCAGCTTCAAGCAGGAAGAGAACAGATGCTCTCAGATAACTCAATTCAGGGACCAGTTTTCTGCCAACAGATTTTAATTCACACTAACCCACACTGAGACTGTCTGCCCCAACAGCTCCAGCAGGAGGGTGGGTCTGGTTCATCCTGCCATGCATCCCCAGCACAAGGATTTCTCCAATTAACACCACTGCAAAGGGTAAAAGATCACTTCTCTCATTCCCTTCAGGTAGAAGCACATATATAGAACATGCAAAACACACTTTGTGGTGAAAGCAGCACAATTCTCATCTCCAACAGAGTAATTTAATCTGTGCACTTGCTCCAGTCACATCTGGGTGAGTGGGGTAAACAGAATTTGGGCATTTGCTGTTTCTCTCCCAAAACAAGAGACAGGAAGGAGACAGTGGCCAAATTACAATAATTGGAGGAAAACAGTTATAAATCCTTTGGACATGGGAATTGTAGACCTCCTTACAAAGGAGGATTTGTGAATGAAAGAAGAAAACTTAGTTCAAACAAATAAATCATTTTCAGACAAAATTTTAAAATCCTGACAGGTGACAAAATAAAACCCAACAGAACATTCATGAACCTACACTGTATACAGAACAGCAGCTGCTCATTGACTTATGTCAATAAAAGCCATATGGGTTAGGCTGCAACACCAGGCCTCTCAGAAAGCTCACACTTTGTCTTTCAAAACCTTTTCTCAAAAGTAGAAGACACTTGTCTGTCCCAAAAACAATATTAGCCCTTCTTCAAATTCCTTCCCCAATCCATCTGCTTTTTGAAAGTGAATTCCTTGAGGGCAAAGTATTGCAAACAGAACCTGTTTAAACTGTATGAAATGCAATACTTCAGCTTTGTATTTCTTTTGGTTTTGGGATGAGTCTCAAGGACAGTAAGTAACAGTGCAAGCACAGACAGAAAGCTGCTGTCATCTCCCAGCTGTTTCACAGCAGCTGCTCTTGGGCACCTTAATAAAGAAATGTCATCAACATATCAGGTCTTCTTGCTCAAGGAGCTATGCCATGCCATGAACAAGGGGACCAGGTTATTTCTTAATTTTGCATAAGGAAATGACTGTTTAAAAGCAGAGTTTAAGGGGGCTGCTGCAGCATTCCATTCCACTCATGGTTCAGGGAAGAGAGAACTAGCTGGCTCATAGGATGCAGGTGGGAAGCTCTCAAGTCCAGAGCCACAATGAACTCATCTTGTCAGAAATGTCCTGCCTGACTTGTCTCCTCTGACTGCAGGGGGACTTGGCACTACTCCTAGTCTGGCCACTGCCTTGTACAGCTGAATATTAAGAAACCCAAGGCCCTGGGAAGTGCCAGCTTTTGGTACCTACACTGGTAGATGTGGAGGAAGGACTCGCAGAGCCTGCTGGTGAATATTGGCTCGGGAAGGTCTCGGAAATACTGCTTGACCATGTCTGCCACGTCAAAGGCTGACTGCCCCTCGTAACAGACGTTGTTTGGGCTGCTCTCATTCATTTCTCTTAAAGACAGGATCCTGGATTTAACACCGGATTTTCGGAACAGGCCGACCTGTGGGTAAAAGAAATCATTAGAGACAAAGAGAGGAGTCATTGGGAATCAAAATTTTGACAAATAAGTGATCCTTCTCCTTCCTTGTAATAGCGAATACCCTGTGGCAATGGGATTGAACACCAAAATACTTCTGTGTCATCAGAAGCTGCATGGACATTTCTCTGAGGCAAACCATGCCTGATACCCACAGAATCAGCTGTGACACCAATTTTCACGTTTGTTTGGCTTTTATTTAATGCAAAAGCACTCATTTCACTCTTTGAAATCACAACCATTGGGACACATGGCAACTCTAAGTTTCAAATTCACCCATGTGTGCCCAGCAAACACAAACAATACATGGAGTGCTGGCTCACACAGACTGACTGTGAGATCCACAAGGCTCCTTGCAACACCTGATACATCTGATACATCTAATCCTTCCACAGGCTGACAAAGGGCAGATGCCATTTTGAGGGAAATTTTGATTTCTTTTTAATGTGATTGTCAACTGAGTGAGATGTAAGAGTTTCCCATGAGCTCAACCCCCCCAAAGCCTCTGGTGACAGTTGTACTCTGTGCCACTGAGACAGTACTTACACTCTGGTTTATTCATATGAACTGAATGGATACCATAACCTCAAAATGAAAAACACTTGCAGTGTCACTTCACAGAACTCAGACACTTTTGCACTTTGGTGTGATATTACACGCCTAGACAAAGGCAAGGCACAGAAAGAAAAGTCCTCTATTTAACTAATACGTTTCATGTCACAAGGTCTTCATTTCTGCAGCTATGCTATGGAAATACTATAGACAGCACACACTTCTTCTGCCATCTCCACTTAAGGGATAAATACAGAGCTGAGCTCCAGAAAAAGTTGTTATAGGCACTGCTATGATGTTTTCTCTTTGCTTAGTGGTGCATTTCAGCTGAAACAAGATTAATTTTCACATTAGCTCTGGCACTTACCAGCAGCCTCAGAACGGAGGGAACAATGACATTGTCTCACAGTTTTGCCTCCTTGGGGAGCAGAGATATGACACCTCCCCAGGCAAAGCCAGCCTGAGTGCCTGCACAAGAGATTCGACTGCAGAGGATATCAGTGAGGGAAGGCACAAAAACACAGTACAGGGCTAAAGGAATTCCCAGGGGGAATCATGCAGAGGTATTTCCTCGCAGGCCACCTGCTCAGATCCACACCTTTCTGCCTACTCAGAGCCTTAGGGGGCAAGAAAGTCCTTCACAAAGTATGAAAGAGAGTCTGGTTCCCTGGAGCAGATCTGCTCATGGCCCAGAGTTCATACCTGGTCAAGAAAGTGGCTCCTCAGGTACTCCAGGGCTTGCAGGATGCCATTGGGCAGGGGGTGGCTTGTTCGCTGCACATTCAGAAGTAAAGGAACCCCAAACACATTTTTGTCCTTGTAGTCTGAGGCTTTTGGTTTTTTAATGAACTTTGGTATGGTCCTGGAAATGAAAACCAGTAGATGCAGCTTACTAGGTGTCCAGCACATTCCACCTGCTGCTGTACACTCATCAGAAAGGGCTGAGCTGTACCTTGTCACAGCCTCAAATTCTGCCACATACCTGTACACACAGCATCAGGAGGAGAGAAAATCAGCAAAGGCAATTACAGGGATGACTTCCTCACTGCATTGCTGAAATTAACTTCATTAAAGCTTCCTCAAGGGAAATACATTCCATCCCTTTATGGCACTGCAGGGTTTTTTCATTCTTTCTATATTCAAGCACCAGTTCCCTACCACAAAACGCTGAATGATGTAAGTCTGAATTTGTCACTGGTTTAGTTCAAACAGACACTCAGAGCTGAAGGGCTGGATTCTCAAGTCCAGCCAACTCTCACCTCAGGTCCCACAGTCCCTGGGATGGTGTCTGACAAAGCCCTGTAACTGGGCAAATTTAAAGAGAAACTATGATGTACCTTAAAATCAGTGACAGCACGACCAGCAGTGAGGGGCCAAAGTACAGCCCACAGCAGAGGAAATCCTGGAGCCATGGAAACAACCACAAAGCTGCTGGCAATTTAATAGGATGAAATCCTTCATCTTGAACACATCTTGAACATCTTGCAATGTAGGCAGACAAGGAAATTCACATGCTTACACATCAACTCCTCTCTTTCCAGCTCAGGTTACTTTAACATCAGCCAACTTACCAGTTCCAGCCCTGCTTACTGGAAGGGGAGTATCTGTCCATTAAAGCTGTGAGTTTCAGCAATGCCAGCTTCTGTGTGCGGGCCAGCTGGGCAGCTGACTGGCCATCAGGCTGGAGGGAAAGGCTCTCCAGGTTCATGCTCTCCTCTGCAGACCAGCACTGCTTCCCCTGCCTAGGGGATAAATACTGTTTAAGCTTAGGATCATTTCCACCATCCCTGTTTTCTACCTGCCATCTGTGAGGCACTAAATGACCTGCAGTTAGTTGCACTTAAACAAGGTACTTCCCATGCAGGAGGGCCTCTGGCAATACAAACTGTTTCCCTGATTGCAGTGCCTGAGTGCTCCTGCAGGTTATGAGTGCCCTACTTTCAGCAGAGGTCAGGTATTGGTACCTGTGGAGGGGTACCTGCCACCAGCAGTGCAGACCCTGCTACTTAGGACAGACTTTGGAATACTTTGTTCTGGCAAATCAATTTCTAGTGGACAGAATCAAAGGCAAACCCAAGGGTGGCTGACCTGTTGGTCTTTTTAGAGTCTGTGAGGTATGTCAGGTCTGCAGAACCAATCTCCTTGCCCAGGCCACAGCTGCTCTCTCCCTCAGCCTCCCCTGCTGCCTTATCTTCTGAGCCCTCTGTTTCAAGAGAGCTTTCTTTAGGGGAGGCTGGATACAAACAGGTCAAGTCACTGGAAAAGTCAGAATCCCCATCATCTGAGAACTTCTCTGTCCACTGATCAACCAGCTTTTTGAGACCATTGACATCAGCTATGACGCTGTTCAGTTCTGAGAACACATCGTCGTCACCGACTTGTGCTGCCTGCAGGCTCTCCAGCTCAGGGCTGGGCATGTTGTCATACACACTCAGCCTGTTGTCCCTGCCCACCAAGGGACTCCTGGGGCCTTTGGGATCCTTGGAACTGCTTCTGCTCCGGCTCCTCCTGCACCCATGGAAACTCCCAGTTCTCCAGTTGACAGAAGAGTTGTCTGCTGGAGACAGGGAGCTGTCTGTAAGTACTGTGGGGAAAGTGCCAGGTTTATGGCCTTGTGGTATCTGAAACATCTGGTTCTTTTGTAACATCATGTCATTCTTTAGATTTTGCTGGGATAGATCATTCCCCAGCAACAGCTTGCTGGAGTTCATGTGCTCTGCATATGTTCCCCTTCCTTCACAGGGCTTGCCTGGGTTTGTAACAGGACTTGGAGTGCTCCCTGTGCTGCTATTTACAGACTGGTTGCTGCTATTGCAGCTCTGGGGAGAAAAAGAAGAATTGTTCTTTGTTTGGATGCCAGAGAGGTCAGAAATATTTACACAGTTCAGCATCTTCATCTTTTCTTCATTAAGTCCTTCCAGAAGAACAGGTTCACTTATTATGGGTTTGGCCTTTGACTGACCACTCCTTAAATTGCAGCTCCTTAAGTGCAGCTTCTCCATTTTCTTTAGAAGGCTCTTCCTCTTTTTCGATGGTGACTTATCCGAAAGCTTTTCCTCACTGGTGATATTTAAAAATTCACTGGGAGGAAGAGAGCAGCTAAAAGCAGAGTCGAGTGAAGATACCTTAACTGAGGAACACCTTGAGGAACTCGTGCTGGTTTCCACATCTTCAAAAGGTTTTTGGGAGTTAACAATGTCGCTGTCAGCACTGCTGCTGCTGTGAATTGAGGACACATCGTGCTTCTCACCATGATCCAGAAGGACACTGTCCTCATTGGGGATGATCTTTAATATTGGACTGCCTGGGGTGGAGGCAGCAGCACCCTCCTCTGCTGGGAAACCTGGCAGGCTCTCGATGCGAGACCACCGCTGGCTGCACCTCTCATAGGCCCATCTGTCACTTATTGCACAAGGCTCATCATCTTCAGAGTCGTCACTCTTAGCAAGAGAAAAAAAAAAAAACCAAAACCAGTTCAAGGGCGAGGTTTGGCAAATTTTAAGTTACAAAAGCCAGTTTACCATGAAAAGGAGACTTAAATCT
The DNA here is from genome assembly GCA_027886175.1 of Phylloscopus collybita. NCBI lineage: Eukaryota > Metazoa > Chordata > Aves > Passeriformes > Phylloscopidae > Phylloscopus > Phylloscopus collybita. The sequence continues at coordinate 1,223,888 of JAJNNQ010000019.1, read as the reverse complement.
TCTGCCAACCCCCAAGACCCACAAGAGACATGTGACCGTTCAGTCACTGAAGATCTGATTAGCTGAAAAACATGCTGACAAATGATGCCCCAAGCATGCTGACTAATCTGGGAAGTTTACCACAGGGAAGGTGACAGATTTGTTTTAAGAGTGAAAAATCCTGTTTTGTGGCAAATCCAAGGGTTTTGAAAGATAATCTTATTGGGTTTACACTGCCTTTCCTAAAGTCAAACAAATCAAACGCTCTCACACTTCTGTGACCAAAACTCATCCATTTTCAGGTAAAGAAGTGTTTAGCTGTGGGACTGCAGCAGCATCAGTATCTGTGGCACCCTTTTGGAGCCCTGACCCTCCCTTGCCACCTGCTCCAGGTGCCCCTTTGCTGGACTGTCCCCATTCTGAGGGAACACTGGGACAGAGAAACGTTAGAGAGATGGGAGCCACCTGTGTCTTCTCTGTGGGCTCTCCTGCCCCATTCTGCCCTAAAGACAGAGCAGAACTCTCCAAGACCCAGACATTTTTCCAGAAGTTGGCATTATTTTCTCACCAGTCCTGCAGTTCATCCACAGTGGCTCAGAGGCTTTGCAGACCTGCCACTGCCCAGCCAAGCTGTGGCTACCACTCTGATTTAGCTGCAGCAGCAGAGCACAAAGACAGCACAGCCAAAACCTACCCAGCTTCTATTGGCTGAACACTTGGATTGCTCTTTCAATTCCTTTGTTTAGTCAACAGGAGTGAACTTCCACTTTCAACACTTAAATAAGATGGGAAACTACTTAGGAAAGCAATGATAACCACACTGAGATGGGGCTTTGGGGCAACTGTTAGACAGTAACGTGTTGAATCAAACTTTAGAAGTGTTTCAAAAGTCACCCCTAACCTACCTTGCAAACATGTAGTTGCAATCTCCATCCCTATGTTTTCTCAACATAAAATGCAAATAGCAGAGCTTTGCAGGATGGAATGGGAAAGAATAGAATAGAATAGAATAGAATAGAATAGAATAGAATAGAATAGAATAGAATAGAATAGAATGTTCAGAGATTGCTAATCCTTCATTCACTTTTAAACCCAGGGGTTTGATACAATAGCTAAACACATCTTTAATCAGAACAGGAACTGTATGTTACAGACATACCCGTTTCCTATCACGGCTTATTTCCACTTTCATTGATGCATACTTGTTCAATGTGTTCAACCTTCTAGGGTTTGAAAAAAAACACAGGAGTTTTAAATTTCAACTATTTTATTTCTTGAAAACAAACATGCACCAAACTAGTTGTGATCTCCTACCACAGTCTTCATTATTGTCAAAGACTGATATTCTGTTAGAGGCTCCCATGCATTGGTCCCCAAAACCAGCACCAAGAACAAGTTCACACTTCCAGTTCTACCATCTTAAGACTAGAGAAGACAACCATAATCAGTCATTTAGCTTAAAAAAATCGTATTATTAGCTTTCATGATTATGAAAAACTTCATCTTCATTTAAGATTTTGAAAATAAATGAAACTCTGTGTGGGCTTCTTGAAAAAAAAATTTAAAAATCAAGATGCTAACCTGTATAATTGGAAGGACTGTATTATCTATCATTTTAATTAAAGCTTGTGGAATCAATAAAGTCCCAAAGTAGCCAATCACTTAGTTGGCAAAAAATAGGTGGCATCAACTCTGAGAGTCTCCAAGGAGCACTCACTTCAGGACAGAAGTGATACCAAGAAATAAAATATACCCAAAGTTCTCTAATATCTGCTGCGTTTTAGAGATGTGTGTGTGAACAACTCTTCTTGGTGCTCTGTACAGGCAGGGCTGGAATTCAGGTGACCTGACAGGACAGAAAAGGACCAGAACACTTCACCAGGAGAGGAACTTTCCAGTGCCCTAAGTGTTAGAAATCATCATTTCTGCTAAAGAAACTCTGCTAAACAATCTCATAATGAGAAGGCTTCAGTAACTGCAGTACCAGCTGAAGTAGAAGCCTCACACTATCCTGGCACTTTTCCATAGGGAAATTCCACAGGGCTGTGAGTCTGACTTGGCACTGACAGTGCAGGTTCACTTCAGTGCTGTGGTAAAGCAGTAACTTCAAATCAATACCTTTGCTTCTCACCAAAAAAAATATTCAGGAAAACAGAACAGATCTCATGCAGATAATTTTTTTCTGTCTATCTGCTGGAATAGAAGTTGGAGGAAATTCCTGCACTCCATTATACGTGATCCTAGGGAGCAGCCTGCCATGCTTGCAGGGAACTGGTTATTTTTAATCATCTTGCAGCCATTTCACATTACAAGAAAGGTATTTAATGCTCAGTGTAACACCCCTGAGAGCTTGGCTGAAGAGGAAGTGCAGACATGTGCTTACTTTACCTTTCAATTCCAAAAACAACCAACTTTGGTGGAACTAACTACGTGCTTAAGTGATTTCCTACAGCCACAGATTTGGTGACTTTGTTAGTCTCTGACAAAAACAGAGGCATGAGAAGATGAATAACAAATAACTGAGGGGCCTGGGAGTATCAAAGATGATTCATGATTAATGTTTACCTGAATAGTGATTCAATTGCATCTCCATCTAAAAATTCATGATCTCTCCTCACAGTTTTAACATCAATGGGAAACTGCATATCTGTGAACAAAGAAGTTGAATCTGAAATCTCAGCTGTAACTGCAAAGACTTTCAATTTTGCAACTTATTTATCACAGGTGAAACAAAGCTACTTCTATTTCTATAGCTGTACACTCATGCAAGCATCCTTCCAGCAGATGAGGATCTGTTCCTTAGGGCAAGTGGGAGAATAAATGTAGGGATCTGCTTGCTGCTGGTATTACAGGTGGAAAAGCCCTTCTGCATTTCCAGGAGCTTGCAGTCACCAAGTGCCATAGACAAGAAACACAAAATAACCTTCAGATTTGCTTTGGTTCTCTGTGCCTTCTACAGAATAAAGCTGGGATTATTTGACATGAACCTCTGCTGTGGTGAGGTGCAATGCAGCACATGAGATACACACTCTGAGCTCCAGGGAGCCTGGCACATCATGCAGGGCTGGAAGCTGAAGAGTTCAGTGTTTCAGCTCCTGAGATGCAGCCTTGCACATGAGGGAACCATTGAGGTCCATATGTATTTTCTTAGCTTAAGCTTTATAAGCTTAATTTTCCTAGCCAGGGCAGGACACTGCATGAACAGCAAGGTAATGCAGAGGATTCATTTTGCAGAGGCATGGCAATGGACATTTCCAGCAAACAGCTTATAGACTAAAATCTGCTGTAGGCAGACAAGAAGCATTTCCAGGCTTCATGGAACACAGCTTTCAAACCCAGCTCTACGGGCTTGACTTGAAATTTTCAATTTTGCACTGACCAGGGGAGGTGGGAACAAGAGCAGTTAATGTTCTTTTAACAGTAGTTCTTTGATAAAATCTTTCTTAAAAATAGATTAGCTTTTGTTACTTTCAATGTTTGTAACAAAAAACGTATTTTAAAGAAGAACAGTTTTAAGGTGTATTTAAGGCACAAGCATGGCCTGAAAAATTACACAAGTTCCCAAAAAATCCACACCTCCTCCCAAGAAATACGCACTCTTTGTAGTTTTACCAACATGAGAACCTGCTGAAATGACATTTTTTGGCTGCTGAGTATTTCTTCTGAACACTTATGATTGCAAGATGATTTTTTTCCAACATTTTTTTCAAAACAGCAGTAAAGCAACCCCAGTCAGACCACAGGCTGGAGAGCCTCAGAGAAGTTTTGGTTGCAATCAAACCAAGTGTGGTTGGAAACATCACTTCCAGCACTCCAAGAAAAAGAGCCGAAAAAAATTATAAGCAACCAAAACCAGCAAAAGCAGAAATTTGACTGAGTTACAGTCTAACGATAGGATAAGAAAACCAGGGAAGATTTGGTCCTTTATAGCATTCTACTGAGTCCCTGCTGAGATGTCCCTTCTGCAAGAAAACACACCAGGTCACTACTTTTCTACAGGTTTGCATGAAGATGTAACAGAATTTGGAAGTGCTTCCATCAAAAGTGTCAGGTTCTGAAATCTATTATTTATGTGAACAATTCCACTTGAATTCAGTGTCAGCTGCCTGGTAAGTCTTTGTGATCATACCTTCAAACAGCTGAGCATACTGGGGAAATCCAGCAGCTCTCAGCCAGTCGCAGGCTTCTCTGGCTTCAATTTCTGCAATGAGAACACACAATTGTTCATGGACAGTGCTCAGCAGAGTCAGTGACAAGCTACACCTTCACCTGGCACACTCTCTGAGAATCTTGTATGTTAATGTTCTGTAGGATATTGCAAAAAAGGAATAAATCCTCGTATCCAATGCACTTACATGCACATAGCTCTGCACCAGTGATTCCACCCTAGGATAGATAAGCAAACACAGGGAGAACAGATTTGAGCAAGTACTTGGGATGCCACACATGGGGGTAAATCAGCTGTCCCTGAGCTGGGGGCAGTGGAGCAGCTGCTGCAAGTCAAAATGAGTCACTGGAGCAGGGTGTGGGACACACATCTGTGCCCTCACACGGCAAAGCCCGCTCCTGCGTTCCAGCGCTGAGAGATGGTGATAAGACACAAACAAACCCTATAAATAAACTTAAAATGCTCTCACAGCTTCAATAACACTGGACACGGCCTAAGCATTCCCAGAACAAGAGTTCTCAGGAGTACCTGTTGCTAGGGTCTATCAATATTTATTTCCTTGCCAACTACCTACGCAACTTGGCAGCCACTGCAGCACAGCAGATGTCAAGAACGAACTGCTCACTTTGTGACAACTGGCAAAGGCCCCTGGCCAGGACTAGAACATTCCCACAGAAGCAGAGCTGAGCAGAGCCTCACAGAATCACACAGCAGACTCCTCAAAAACACGAGCAGGTCAGCAGGAGTACATGCCATCAGGCTCTAAGCCCTGCCAGCTCTGGAAACGCCTGGGTCTGCGGAGCAGGAGAGGATTCCCAAACACACTTTCTGTAGGTCTGCATGCAGCCCAGCTGGTGTTACACCAGACACCAACCTAAAGGCAAAGACTTCTTTGAAAGGAACATTTTTGAGCTACCTTAAAATCCAGCCTGCTCAGTAGAGAGAAATATTTTTAAAGCACCTTAAAGCATGATAGGCCAGAGGAACAGAGTTGTTCCTTAAAACTATTTTCTTTACCCATGCACTTACAGATTAGGATTCCAAGGCACTTCACATACATACCTGTTCAAATTTACTGCTTGCTTTGCTCAGCCTTCTCAATTGTAAGTCATCAGTGCAACTAGACACTAACTAAAAAAACCCCACACAACTTCCATGATTTTATTTTTCTACTTTAAAATTTAAAATTGTTGCCATTATCACTTAATCAAATTGGACAATGCCATTCTAACACAGGTTTCCCTGCTTTTTCATCTGAGAATAAAGTGATACCACAGGAAGACCAGGATATTTTTACACAAAAAAGATGCATTATTCTCTTTCTTTTTTCACAGAACAGAAACTAATTTCTTCTACAACAGCCTATATACACTATGCCTATATTTATTGCTATACTTAGTGCCATAATTTATCATAATCTTTACTACAATACAGCTTTTGCTGGAGACAATAAAACACAAATATTGTATTCACAGAGAAAAAAAAAAAAAGGAAGAAAAGCTATTTGTAGAAAAGAGCCAGGATGACCAGTCTAACACCAAAAGCCTTCCCAAAGACAAAGTGATTTTCATTTAGAAAAACCCAGTAGATTCACTCAGCCATCTCAGCTGTGGAGAAACCAGCTCTCCTCATTCCAGACCTCAGCCCATTCAGGCAGAGCCTGTGCACAGCAATCCTGAGCTCAGACAGTGACTTTATAGGAGCTGAAGCTTCCCCAGTTCCTAACACACTAAAAGCACAACTCTATTTTTAGACCAAACCAAGCCATGAGCAGTTATGCAAGAAAGAACAGGAAAATATTTTGCACCTAGAGAGGATATTTTCAATGAATATGACTGAAAATGTAAGGCACTGTCACACTTACAGGTGGCCTCTTCCATAGAACAGGGACAGAGGAGCTGGGGGAGTTCTCTTTGCTGATGTAAATCTTCAGGCCTTTTAACATACCTTTGCACAATCACAGGACATGTTTGGATAAGATCTTAGGAAGAGATTCTTCCCTGTGAGGGTGGCACAGGCTGCTCAGAGAAGCTGTGGCTGCCCCATCCCTGGAAATGTTCAAGGCCAGGCTGGAAAGGGTTGGGGCAACCTGGTCTAGATGAGAGAATGACAACTTTTTAACATCTTTTGGGTGCTATCTGCACATCTGAAATAGCAGAGCAACCTAAATGTGTCACCTCCCTCTCCTGAACTGATTTCATAATTAAGCAGATAAAAGAAGAAGAAGAAAAAAAAAATAAAAAGAAGTCTGCAAAGCTTAATATTCCTAGTTTAGAGGCTGCCAGCAACTCTTCCATGCCAAGGCAGCTATTTCCCCAGGGGCTATGGGTGGTAGGTTACTAGCAGATGTTTATGAGAAACAGCAGAGTACACAGCCTGTGCCACCCTTTGGCTGTACTGTGCCCCACAGGTACGTTCTGTGCTGAGACTCAGCCCAGTCCCCCTGCAAACACATTCAGAGTCCTGGCTGTGCCCCAGCAGCCCAGCACACCTGCCCTGCAGGGCTGCTGTCCTTTCCCCACTGCTCCCTGCCCCCTGGAGCTGAACTGGGGATGAAAAGTGTGTGTCCCCCCTCAGCACTGGCCTGTCTGCACACTGCAGGGCCCACACTCCTCAGCTACTCAGAAACCAGATGCTACAGTGTGAATGGAATCCCTACCAGAATGACCAGCAGTGTTCGCCAGATTGTTTGCAATAAAGAAAAGACAGCTGTGCTGAGATTTGGGCATTGTCTCTGAGATGTTTTCCTCACAAGAAGCAGCAACCAAAACCAGTGACAGCTGTATGTCAAACAGGCCAGCCAGCCTTACTACGAGGTGACCACAAACTTCAGCTACAGGAGAACATCAAACTGTACTTCACATTTTAAAATACTCTAAATAAAACGGGAGAATATCAATTTCTATTTGAAAGCACCAGCTCAGTGAACCTTGCTGCCAGGATGCAGCGTGAGTTTCAGTTGCTGCCAAAGCAGGAGACCTCCTCCATTCCCCAACTGTGAGTTCCTCCCTCCTCACCAACACCCCGAGCCAATGCCAGCCAGTCCCGCCAGCCAAACGGGCAGGAAATGAGACACTTTGGTTTGGCAAGATGAGATTTATGAAGTTTTAGCTTCCTGAATTGGCTGCCACATGTTCTGATAGGTTCCAGTGGCAGGGCACGGGCAGTGGTGGGTCCACGCAGGGAGGGTTGTGGGCACATGCAGCTGCCTGCCCAGGCTAGGGAGCTCAGCCTACTGTGAAACCTTTACCTAAAGGTATGGCTTTTCAGAGGTGTCTCATTGTAGGTCTATTTCAAAGCAATTTTTAAACAGATTTTTAAAACCAATGCATTACATCTATCTCCATCCAAAATACTTTTCCAGTTTCAACAGGTAGGAATCACATGGTGATCAGGACTTCATTAAATAAAAGGATTTAAGTCTGAACACCTTCCAAAGCCATAGCAGGAAGAAGAACAGCTGGAGAGGTTTTCTTGCTGTTTGCAGCACTCCTGCATTAGTTACTGCAGGACCCTCCTTGTCCCCCCTTCTGCAGGATGCAAATGTGGTGCTTGTGGCAAAGGAAGGATTTCTCAACATGCCCAGGAGAACAGAACAGAGGGTAGGACTGACTCCTCACTTAGACTGCACATTGCATCAGTTTGTAACAAAACAGAAAAAAAACCAAAGGATTTTGCTCTTTCCCAGCCTCTCTCATTATACAGCAAGACCTGCTGGTTTTTTTCCTCTCTAAATGGCAGTAAAGCTCCTCAACAGCCACAGGCAAGCAGGTGCCAGGGTGCCCACCTCACAACCTGCCTGATGTGCCCCAGCAGGGCCAACTGTGCCCCACAGGGCAATGCTGCTGCCTCCTCTTGCCACTGCCATCCCCCCAGCCTCTCAGGAGCTGGAGCCAGCAGGCCCCGTGCTGCTGGGCAGCCACAGCTCCAACTCTGCCACACGCTTTCCCTACAGCTCAGGAGCCCTGGGCTGTGAGCTGCCAGCTCCTGACTCGGATCCTGTCATTCCTGTGGTGGAAGCGACAAGCGTTTCCCAGGCTCCATCTGAACATCAAGTGATGAGCTCTCCATCAAATCCTTTTGTGCATCTTCCTAGGACTGTAAGAATTGATGTGACTTCCCTGTGACTTACAGCTGCTAATGAGGCATTTCATTTTATACACACCCTGTGACAAATGAAATTGCTGCTAGAACTCTGATTTCTGGATGATGTTCAGAACTGCATTTTACCTGTGACAGGATTTTTAATAACTGTTTTTATTTACATTATATCCTTTTACTTAAAAAGAGAGTTGGAACATGATGTCTACTCCGTGCTGAAGACTCAAATGCAATGCTTCCAAAGTAGGGTGTTTGCACTGACCAAGATAAGCAGTCAGGGACTTGTAAAACTGTCAAACTCTCCAAGAACTAAGATGGATCATAAATAAGTGGAAATGTTTATTCTGTTTTCCCTTGTGCAATGCAAAATATCAAAGCTTAATTGTACTTTACTGAACCACTCGAGGAAGAGGAGGAAAAAAAGAGATTATAGCTTGGAATTTAGCCAGGATAATTTAGGCTCCATGCAGATAGTGAACATAAATGTCTGGAAAATGAAAAGGCCAAGATATTTGTCCTTTCATTCCTACTTTACTATCATGCTGGTGTTTTGGAACTGCAGCCAACTCTTCAGTTATCACAGCTGGGAATTGCAATGTATCCCAGAACTTTGTGGGCAACCTTAACTGCATCTTTAAGCAGCTCCTTGGCATCAGCTCCCAAGCTGATTACCAGGACTCCCAAACTGATAGTAAGGTCTTTACTCAGGTCCTTGTCATTTGCCTCCGCTCTTGGTTCCTGGGACCCAGACAAGTTTAAAGGCATTTTCTTTGCAGATCACATTAATAGGCTTGTCAGTGCTGACTGATCTTTTAATTGCTTCTAAGTATGTTAGAGAAGGCAGTGTTTGCACTACAGGAATTTCAAAGGGCTCCAGGAAAGCAGGTACCTAATTCACATCAACCTTAGGAGAAATGAGAGTGTAACTCTCCAATTTCCAACCCACACTGGAAAATCCTTCTCCAAGTAAGTGGGGTGAGAGAGGGGATTTATCTCCCTGCAATCTAATCCCAGACATGTTGCTTCACTGTGCTCCAGCCCTGCTGGCTGCGAAGTGGGAACAGATCCCACACTTCTCTGACGCAGAAGCTCCTTATGGATGTTTTTTCACAGGACCCTTGTACATGATTGAGAAACACTTGATGCAAGATTCCTGGGAGGAATTGTAGCAGGGAGGGTACTGCTTGCTGCCCCTAGAGCCAATATCAATAAACCTATAGCACAGAAGTAACAAACCCCAAACCCAGTGAACTGTCTGTACTCGTTCATTACATAGCACTAAGTTTTTCTTTAATTATACAAAATCCCAACAACACCACAGTGTGTGATGCAGATTCAATCTACAAGTAAGGAACTATTTAACCCAAAACAGACTGACCAGTAAGTGGTTGTAACTAAAAGCAAGCTGGATTATTGGCCCTGCTAAGGCTGGGCTATGCTGAGCCTGCTGAGCCCAGGGCAGTGGACAACATTTACTGGGTCACTCTACCCTGGTGGAGCTTGTTGATATTTGAAGATATGCAACAAAGTCAGACAACCTACCTGGAACTGTCCAAGTGCATCCAACAAGTCAGCAAATGCAGCAGCTACTGGAAGAGCATGACACAAAGTGTTGACAGCCGAAGAGCTGCTGTCACACTAGCAAGGCATGGCTGGAAAGAGCAGCACCCACTGGATCCTCACCCGGGGATGTCATCTGCCCCAGCACCCACTGGATCCTCACCCGGGGATGTCATCAGCCCCAGCACCCACTGGATCCTCACCTGGGGATGTCATCAGCCCCAGCACCCACTGGATCCTTACCTGGGGATGTCATCAGCCCCAGCACCCACTGGATCCTCACCAAGGGATGTCATCTGCCCCAGCACCCACTGGATCCTCACCCGGGGATGTCACCAGCCCCAGCACCCACTGGATCCTCACCCAGGGATATCATCTGCCCCAGCACCCACTGGATCCTCACCAAGGGATGTCACCAGCCCCAGCACCCACTGAACCCTTACCAGGGGATGTCATCTGCCCCAGCACCCACTGGATCCTCACCTGGGAATGTCATCTGCCCCAGCACCCACTGGATCCTCACCCAGGGATATCATCTGCCCCAGCACCCACTGGATCCTCACCAAGGGATGTCACCAGCCCCAGCACTCACTGGATCCTCAACAAGGGATGTCACCAGCCCCAGCACTCACTGGATCCTCACCCGGGGATGTCATCAGCCCGAGCACCGCGCCCGGCCGGCCGCTGCAGCCTCCCGGCTCCGCTCCTCTCCGGCGGGGCCGCCCTTCCCCGGCCCGGCCCCGCTGCCCCGCCCCGGAGAGCCCCGCCCGGCCCCGCCGCAGGAGGGGTGTCCCCGGTACCTGCCCCGCTCTGCCGGCTGTCCCTGGCTCTCCCTGCCGGCTGTCCCTGGCTCTCCCTGCCCGGTGTCCCTGCCCGTCCCTGGGTGCCCCGAGCCGCTGTCCCGCACCAGCGCCCCGCACTCATTCAGACGAAGGCAAATCGACACCCCCTGGTTCCCTCGCTGGCTTACCTCTATGTTTTAAAGTTTAGCCAACGTCGTAGCTCAAAATTTTACAAAATCAGCTACTTTTCCTCCCCCCCCCCCAAATACACAGAACCTGTACCCTACCTCCAGCCTGCACAATAAAAATAGACCGACGCTGCATCCCACAAAGGAGATCTGTGCCCAGCAGCACAGGAGGAACCGAGCAGAGCTGGGCTTCAGCCCTAACACCGACCTCTCATCCCCACCACCGAGTGTGACCCAGCCTCAGGGTGCTCTGCAGTGTTGGTTTGCAGTGAGGTCCCTCACCACTGAGGTCTTCATGGATCCTGGGCTTTTATTTTGCTTACAAGGACTTAGTCTAGACTAAAAAGGGTTTGTGGTCTGGAAAGCTCACATGCAGTTGAGCAATGAATCTGGGTGCTAAAATCATATTGCCATGTTTTTCAACCTCTGCAACAGACTCAGCTTCACGTTTGCTGTAGTTCATTGCTGCTATGATTTGACTGCCTGCTTTTAATGATGCAATACAAAATGTAATAAAAAACCACCATCAGTTCTTTGCAGCCTGAACAATCATCAGCAGGTATATAGTGGCATGTAGGCTGCTCTCAGAAGACCATATCAAAAGTTTAAAATTATTTCACCAGAAGTTAACTTAAATCCCTAATAATTTTATATCTGCCAGACTGTCAGGCATTACAGTTCAATAGGGCAGATGGAAGGGTGGGATGCTGTGTTAATTTACAGAGGTTGAAAGATAATTCAGATTCTGTGAACCACTCAAGGAAGTCAGATCAGGCTCTAAATTTCTGTAGAACAACTTCTTGCAGTGTTTAGGCTCTTAGAACTTGGAGCCTAAAACACAGCAGGATAAATAAGAACTTGAATGAAGTGGATAAGCAAAACATTTTTAATTAAAATTAGAATTCATATAGAGGAAGAAATCTTTTCCCCAATCTCATTAGGAACATTATACTCTAATGAAGTTATAATTTATGGGTGTGTTTCATTATCACTAATTTTCTCTATAATGACCAAATGCAAAATTTGCAGAGACCTATGATTTATTTTTTTGCAATTGCTTCCTCAATGGACAATTTGTATGGCAAAATGAAAAGATGTTGCACATTGGCACTGGGTGACACAATACAAAAGAAATTAGGGTAGTGTGGTATATGGCATTAGCTGTGATTACCTAAGAAAATGCTTTTTGTCAGACCCACCCAAAGCCATATAAAAAGTACACACCCTGCTCTGATTAAATTTGCAGCTATGTGCTTGGATTAAGGAGACAGAATGTATCATTTAAATCTGGGGATAACATCAGTAGCCTGCTCCCATCCCATAGAAATGCTCCAACCAGAGCATGCAGTTTCTCTTTCCCACCCATTTTCCTTTGGGCATTTCCTATGAGACGACAGTGCATAACCCTAAAATGCTCATTTTCTTTCTCTTTAACAACAAACTACCATCAAGCTCCCTAGTGTTGTGTGGGTTACCTGTCATGGAAAGACCCAAATAAAATCTTAGGGGTGAACTCCTTCAGATCACAGCATGCAGTGAATTTCTGCAGGCTTTCCAGGAAGGAATCACATTGCTCCATTTTGATCATTTAATGTATCTATCCTATAGGACAATGAACCCAGGGAATCAATCCTGGCATCTGCCTCTCACTAGAGGAGGTCCAACCCACACACTCAGCTTCAGAAGGGGCATTTGGGTATTTTCACATGTCAAACCCTTCTCATTCAGGTGCCTGGCTGACAGCTCGTGGGGCTGCTGGTGGAGGTTCCCCAGCCAGAAGGAAAGACAACAAGAAAACGTTTCCTGCTCCCTGGGCTTTTCAGTTCCCAGCTCTGCAGCTCGCCAAGGACCACACAACAACATGACTAGAGCCTCAAAGCTTATGCCACTGTTTGGGACTGATGCCTGGAAAAGGGGATCATTTTCCCCCAAATGGTCATTGTTGCTTGATTTCCTGTTTTCTGGAACCACTCACCCTCTCTGAAGGCTCTCCAGAACCTTTCTAACAGGCTTCCTTCCAAGCTTTGGCCAAAGCCCTGACTGCAGTCAGCACGTGCAGGGATTCTGCCCACAGCAGCTCCAAACCAGCCACATTCCACATCACTCAAACGTGGTGAAAACAATCCTAGAGCGAGTCATTTTAAACAGCTTCACAAAGTACTGTGTGACCAAAATTAATTGTTTTTAGAAATGTGCCTGCTGCTGCTAAGTCCCTCACTCGTGCTTAACCAGAACTCTGCAGAACCCCCAAATCACCAAAGCAGTTTCAGACAGTCACTGTGCCAAGCAGTGGAGTCACTTCCCATCAAAGCCAAGCTCCCTGCATATTTTAACTCCTGTCACTGGAATATTTCCCATATGTTTACAAGAGATCACCTCACTTCTTTCTTCCCCTCTCTCCCTTTCACCACGTCCCTCAACACTTTTCATGAATCAAAGCTGAGTGACATTTCGTTTCTAACTTTCTCTTGGTAAAATTCCAAAGTAATTGTTTTCTATTTTCTTCTCTGATGATCCTGAGTTAACATAGGAGATCAAGGAACCTAACTTCAGCTGTGACTGTACTAGGAGGCATCAGGAAAGATATTTCTGTGGAGATAAGTTGTTCAGAGCGAAGCCAAATGATTAATTAACAAGTTAAACCAGTTGGGAGGAAAAATGCAGAACAAAATACAGGCAATACATTGAGACAATTAAAAAAGGGGTATGTTAAAGGTGGTGGGGAATAACTGTCAGAAAGAGGAAAATTAATAAGCTCACTAGAAAAGGATTTAAAATTGAAAATAATTAGGTGAAATTAAAGGTTAAAAAAAAAAAATAGGTTAACAAAACCAAAAATTCCTGAGAGGAAAATCCATTGGTTGAAAATTATTTTTCCAGGGATAAAGACTGAAACTTTATCATCTATGATGCAAGAGAGGTTAGACAAACTGCACACACACGTATTGCAGGGAGAAAGATGTACAAGCAGAAACATGGACTGTGTCACTGTTTTTCCTTTCTTTTGACAAGAGTAAGCTGAACAAAGTCTTTAACCTTTTTTTAAAAAGAGGAAAAGAATATTGTTAAATATAGACTCTTGGATATGCTGAAGTGCTGTTGAGGTGAAGTCAAAATATAAACCCATCATATTATAACATCTTGCTACCACTCTGCTCTTCCTGTCAGAAAGCAGCTGTGTGAGAACAGAAGTATGAGAAAATAAGCAATTCAGTGCCCTCCTGAAATTAACAGCAGTTTTTTTCCCCCTGAAAGTCAAGATAAAATGGTTTGGGTCCAAGTCATTCAAAAAGCTCTCGGATTACAGGAAGCCCATTCTCTTGGTTTGTCCCTCTATAGTCATTCAAAACCATTTAGACCTGATTTTCCAGGCTTCACCATCAGAATCTTAAAACATGATTAAAAACTTTCAGATGGTTTTCATGTTATTTTCTCCACCTCCCGATGAACTTTGCTCAGCTGCTTTCACTGGGACATTCCAGTGAAACCTGCAGCAGATAAAGCACTATCCCATTTCCAAGCTTACTTTCACTGAGCTGAACTCTAGAAAACAATTCTATGGATTTCGGCTCCTAACAGGATCATCATTAATTCTAATTTTTTTATCTTCCTTTCTAAACTCAGCCTTCAATTAAAAGGTCACAACAACACAAAATGGTAGGGAATTACCCATACCCTACCCTCCTTTACCTCTTCTGGAAATTCCTGCAAAATAAAACCCAGGGAGAATTCCCCTTCTAATACCAGATAACAGAACTGTGATTCAAAGACAAACCCTTTTTTAAAATGGAAATGTAAAAGTCCTTGTTATCCCTGTATCCCTGAGAAGTCAGTCCTTTTACATGGCTGTTTACCTGCTCCTATGATCATCACAACTACTTCATGTTGTTATGAAAGTAAATATTGTGGAATTGTTGCTCCTGGTAAAACAACACAATGTTGCCTCAGCCAGCAGGTGTCAATTGATTTGATCTTCCCTCCTTTAAATTCTGATGCCCCCATTTCCATTAAAGTTGTGTAATCTGTTTCTCATTAGAGCAGGTCAAATCTCAAGCTGGAATTTAGCTTTTGCCTTCTGTTGTTAAAAGTTCAGCATTTTTTAGAGAGGAAAACACTGTGCTGTCATGATGAATTCCAGGGATTTTCTCAGGAACTTTTAGGGTTAGACTAAACAAATCGAAGAATTCTTTCAGAACTATTGATTCCTAAAATGTGGGTGAGAGAACATAGCAACAAAAACCATAACTTCTTGTTTCATAGATCCACAGAGACCGTTTAACATGAAAAAACTTGGGAGAAATGCAGTGGGTGCATGGAGCTGGAAATCTGTGTCCAATGTTCATGTCTAGGAACAGAGCATGGAGGAGTTTAACTAGTGCAGGGAACAGGGTACTCACAGCAAAATCACAGCTCTGACTCCTTCCAGCCAAGAAAAACGAGCAGAGTAAGCACTTTGATTTTCTCAATCACTTAACTTCTATCTCAAGAGCCACTTAAAAGCAAAGGTGACATTGAAGGCAGAGCCACTGACACTTCTGAAGTCTCCACATGAAAGCTTTAACCTGCAGAGCCTTGGCCAGGGTTCTTGAGGAACAGAGACAGATCTGTGCTCACAACCAGACCTTCCCAAGGAGGGAAAGCACTTGATCGATAACACAGCCTTGGAGGCTTTCCTTTCAGTTCTTTCTTCCAAAATGCAGTCAATGCTTTGGATAAATATAACTGGATTGAAAACATACTGCAAAAAGAGTTCAAGTTAAAGTCAACATCTAACTACTGAAGCTTAAAAAAACAGTTCTGCATAGGTTGCAGAAAAAAAGTGTTGCTTGTAATCACTTATGTTTCCTACTCCCAGTACTGTCTCTAAAAGGTTTTGTCATGTCTGCTATTAAAATTCATTTCTAGAATCATAACAGACTTGGGCTTGGTTTATTTACACTCCAGCAAGAGCAGGCCCTTCATAGTGGAATGAATAAGCTGCTGAAATGGTCCTGAGGAAGCTCTTAGATTGCACCTGCTTGTATTTGGACCTGAGATATTTTGATAAATAGCCTCAATAGATTCCTCAAGTATATGTAGCATTTTCATCTGAAAAGCAGCGCTGCTCGTATCTGGACCTCAGAGAAACTGAGACTCAGTTTGGCTTTTTACTCTGGCACTTTAAATGAGAGGATGTCAAAGGGAACAAGAATAAAGAAACCAATGAGGAGGAAAAAAAGAAGGAAACTGCAGATCAGTATCTGTAAGGCAAAGTGGAAAATTGCAGTAGCAACTTTCAAATCCATTTTCTGAACGTACAAGATGTGCTGTCTAGTCAGGGAACTACAGAGGAGCTCCCCTTGCAGCCATTCCATGGATTGTGACAAGAGGCAAGACACAGGTCAATATTCTGAGTGCTTCAAAAATCATTTCCTTTGCAGCAACTCAAAAAGCGGGAATACCTTGGAAAGATGACAGTGTTGCTTTAATCATGTATGTAATTTTTACAATAGGCCTGGAATTGATGTCAAATCAATTTAAAGGCAACATAAAAGCATATTCATATGCTGTAGTAGGCTTAGCCGTCTTAATAGGCTACAATGTATCTCAGCAATGCCTGGGAGCCTTGTTTTATTCTCTGCATGATAATTGTTTACTGAAAGAAGAGAACAGAGCTGACATATAAAATCAGCTTTTAAAATATTTTAAAATATATCAAAGCTCTGAAAATAAATATTTAACCAAATAAATAGATAATGTCCAGTTCTCTTGTCTATCACAGGAATTGATTACCACTCTGTCCAGCACCCACCTGCACTGACCTAACATGCTCTGTCTGATAATACTGAGAAGAAACTACTGACAGAGTTCAATCACAGTTGGATGGAAAATTAATTCCCGCTTCCTAAAATTTAGTTTTCTGAATATACAGATGGGCACCAAACAGGGGAACAAACTATCAAGAGAGCCTAACCAGCTCAGAATGAGATGGGGATGCTGGCTGTCTTGGGTTATGGAACCAAAAATGTGTATTCTATTCCATCTGTTGAAAGCAGTTGGGGAGATGTTCTTCTTTATCTCTTGTGACTCTGGGGGGAGGGGGGCAGTGCCTTCTGATAAGGGGCCAGCTGTTCAAACCAGGTGGGGCAGTGTTTGTTATCTCTTTCACCACCCATCCTCCCTCCATTCTGCTGATGGGCCATGAAGGCTCACCAATGACAGGACACATTCCATCATCCCATTGTGAGATGCTCCACTCAGTGCGGGGAGCCAACCATTCCTACCTGGATAAAAACTGAGACACAGGAACACCAGGGATCTGGTTCCACTGGATTCCTGGAGGAAGGCTGGACCCTTCCCACCATCACTGGACCCTTTTCTTTCAGGATCATCTCTGCTCCAACAGAACCACATCTGCCAGTCCAGGAGGACTCACTGTGGGCTGCTTCCAACACCCTGACCAACAGGGTCTCAGGCTGTAGCTCTGACTCTGTCAGGGTTTCTAGGATTGTGTCATAGTCAATATGTGGCAGTCAACATGGACACTGCACTCAGGTGCATCATTAAAATCACCAGAAGGCTTCAAGCATCAGCACCTTGTTATTCAAAAGTCTCCCATACCTTTTCTCTGGATCTCCCAAGAGCAGCTCCACACAGCTCTGGCTCTGTCTCCTTCCTGTCCCCAGCACAGCCCCCTCACCCTGTCTGTCCCACCTGCAGCAGCTCACCTTTGCTGGCCCTTGCACACCCTCCTGTCCCCAGCTCCTCACAGCCCAGCCAGCAACTCCAACTGACCCTGCCCAGCTCACTCACTCTTTATCACCCCCATGGCTGGGAGGGCAAGGCTGTTCCCACTCTAGGATAATTAACACAGCTGTAACATACTGGGGGAAGATTGCCTTCAGCAGCACCTCCTGCTGTCTCCCCACAGGATTGTTGTTTGTTTGCTTGTTTGTGGGGTGTTTTGTTTGTTTGTTTTTACCACTCCATTTGTATTGTTAATATTCCTAGTAAAGAACTGTTACTCCTATTCCCAAATCTTTGCCTGAAAGTCCTTAATTGCAAAATCATAATAATTTGGCGGGGGTGAGGGGTTTACATTCTCCATTCCAAGGGAAACTCCAGCTCTCCCTGGTGGACACCTGTCTTTCCAAACCAAGACACTGGCACACTTTTCCTGTCCTCCAGCTCCCAGGAAGCTTCCACAGCTGAGCGTCCCAGCTGCCGGGAACCAGGGCACGGCCAAAGCCCAGGCAGCACTGCCTCCCCAGAGCTGCTGGAGGCCAGAGCCTGGGGCTGGAGTGCAGTCCCTGAGCCTCACCTGCCCAGGAGCCCCGAGCAGGGGGCTTTCCAGCAGGCTGTGTGCTCCAGGGACGCCGCGTGGCTCTCGTCAGAGCCCTGGCTGTGTACATAACTGGTGCTGACCTCCCCTTCTGCACCGGGGCACGCGGCCCAGCCGGGCGTCACCAGGCCGCTCATCTGACGCACTCTTTTTAAATAACTCGCAAATATTTAAACAACATTTCTATCAGCCTTGCATGTTTAGTAGACATCCAGGAATGTCGAGAGTACCCGAGCTGGCTGGCCCACATTGAGCAGAGCCCTGCAGCAGTGCCGAGCTGTTGAGTGGCCTGCAGCTCACACCAGCTGATGCACAGCCTCTGGCAAGCAACACAGAGCTCTCAGCACCCCAGCGAGAGGGACAGGCTGGGTATGCACAGTGTGACTGCCTGAGACACCCAGCCTTAGGTATGGTTTACTTATGATTTGATTTTAGGGGATAACAGTGAGCCCAAAGTCACCGCTGAAGACATCAATATCCAGTTTTTGGTCTTTTCATCTCTGTGACGTCTCTCAGCCACTCGCAGATCCTCTCTTGTAGGAGCTGGCAGCACCCATTCTGGCTAAAAAAGCTTTGCTGGTTCTGAGAAAGGCTGTAAGCCCAAGTCTAGAGATTAACTCAGCCAGTGCTCCTGTCACACAGCAGTGTGAAGAAAAAACTCAGTTGGATTTTAGTTCTAATTTAATGCAAATTTAGGATCATGGCTGTATCTTCCATAACCTCTCCACAAAATCTCCACTGTCAGGTGATGGGTGTAAAGGCATCCACTATCCAGGCAATAATGCAAACCAATTTAATAATCAATTTCTTCTTTAAAAAAGGAGCAAGGCCAGTAAAGCTTAGGTTTAAGACCTGAAAGCCTTTGCATTGGTTATTTTACCACTTGGCTATAACAGACTTTCAGAACTCAACAGAAGAGTATTTCACACATTCTGAATTTGAAGAAGATTGCTGCTAAGATGCTCAAAATAGCAAAACTGACACTGAAGCACCCAAACCAATAAAACCTGTTCATAAAAGCACTTCACATCAAAAGACATTGATGTGCTTTAGCTCACTTCAGATTTCAGCAGCACTCAGTCCTTGCCTGAGACTGGAGCCAAGCTTGGTGCCAGTCTCCCTGTGATGGGAGGCTGCATCTGTTCTCATGTGTGTCCAGGCATAACACAACCCCTTCATTGAGCCAAACCATTTCTCCTTGGATGGCTTGGCTGTATAGGTTAGAGGACATATATATTATTAGAGGACATGGAGCTGAGAGGTCAGCACAGCATTGTCTTGAGAGAGGGCAGGCAAGGAGTATGAAGCACATTGCAAATCTTCACCTTCTTCTCTTTAAGCAGTGGTGACTAAGTCAGACTAAGTAGCAAACACACATGCATTTCCTTTGCTCACCAAGTATGCCCAACATTACTTGGGAGGAATGTCACAGGCTGCAGCAGAGTTAGGTTTGCAAGGAACAAAGTACATATTACCTACATGGGCAAGGTGACATGTCAAGTATGCATTCCCCCTGTAAAAGGCTTTAGAAGGACCAAGAGAAAAAGCACATTTTCCTGTCAATATTGGGATGCCAGCACACATAAACACCTCTAAGTTGTGCCCTGCAGAAAAGCAATTTCTCACTTTCTGTAAAACATCTTGACCTAGTATTTTGCATACTACAAGGCTATCTCAGAAAGTCCTAAATTTCTTTGGCAGAGAAGACACCATCCCTATGTCTGTCAGTGGCAGAGAAGTAAAAGAATTCCAAACACCCTTTCCAGCATGCAGCCACTACATACAAAGCAGGAACCCAGCTCCCAGCCAAGGCCAGAGGTCGGATGTGCCCTTTGCTGTAGGTGCAAACCCTCCAAGAATGAATGGGTAGGTGTGTGCTGCACTTCATGTGTTGCTAAGTTTAGGGACCTTTACCTTTGCCTACAAAGCACTGCCACATACTTCTGTGACAGGAGGCTTTGCCTTGTCTCCCCACATTTAAGAATAACTGTTGTTGTCAGGTTCCAGCTGGACACAGGAATGCTGTGCAGTTTCTGCTGTGGCATTCAGATAGTCCTTACCTCTGATAATAGAGAGTGAGGGAGTGCCTGGGCTGACAGGACCTCATGGGTTGGTTTACATCAATATCACTTACTCAACTTCATCATAACTTTTTGCAATTCTTCTAAAGGAGGCAGTATAGAAAAACAAATATTCATACACGGCCTCTTTGCTCCTCTCCACAAATGCCCCACTTCATCTTTAAGAAGTAAAAACAGCAAAAGGGAAAGGGAAAAAAAAGGAAAGGACACTCCTCTGTTGCAACATCAAGCCAGCATAAGCAGTGACAGCACCCACATGAAATATTTTACCATTAATGGCTCCAATAGAAATCTTTGTGGATGATCTATGGAAGCCCTGCAATCAGAAATAGTCTAAGCTTTGCCCAGCCCCATTTCAAAATCATGGCTCTCTGATGAGAAGGGAGTTGCCTTCATATGTACCATCAAATTTAGAAATCCATTTAAGTCCTTTTGATGTTATTTGAATGATCACTTCTGAAAGGTTATAAAACAAAATGCAGCTTAGCTGTATTTGTTTTTTCTGCAAGGTTTGGAAAGTGTAAACACTTAAATCATCAACCAAGTGCATATCATTCATATTCACCATACCTTTTAAAAGCATACTTAGCATACTGCTGAGAAAGATTACTCTGCTGACAAAAATCAAGTGTCTGGATTAATTTAAAGGAGTGCATTTCACAATCCATCATTCCAGAATAAGAGAACAAGGAACTGCTCAGTTAAATTAAATTGAGAGTTACTCTGGAACAAATTAAAGGAAATTAATCTCTGCACTGTGTCTAGTCCAGACGTGTAATTCGGGGCTGATGCTATTAAAAGCCAAACAGTCTAGCTGGGTTTCATAAAGACTGAATCATTTTACAGCTAATATTTGTTTGCACTCTTGCACAACATGAGAAAGCAGCAGGATTTGTGGCTTGTAAGACAAGCTGGCAGTTTCAGGCCAGCGCTCTTCAAGGACTTTTTGAAGGAGAACAGGTGTGGGAAACCAGCCTGGGGATGGTGGGGCAGAAGCAAAGAGGTCAGCAAAGAGAGAGGATGCTCATTGCTGCCACCACAGCGTGTTTGAACTGCAGGGCATTCCCCAGGACACTTTGGTGGCCACCAGGGCTGGATTTGGTCCATGTGGGTCAGCTCAAGGGCTCCGTGTCTCACCCTGCCCAGCCCCAGCTGCTGCAGTGGGGCCCTTCTGGCTAGAAGGGGTTTGATCTCTGAGAAAAGGATTTTATTTGATCACCCCAGAGCCCACATGCAGACACAGTCCAGCTCAGCAGAACAGATGATCTCCTGAGGAGACTCTAAAAACAAGAGTGAACGAAGAAACTTTACAGAAGAGTATAATAAGTGGTATCAATCAGTTTTAGCTTTACCTGTGTTACCCAAAGCCCACTTCTCTAAGTGTACTTTTTTCCTTTTCTCCTTGTTTCCCCACAATCTTTAAATAACCATTTACTATCAACTGCCTCCTTAATTTTCACTTTAAATTTTCAGTTCCCTTTCTCCCTATTTTGTATAAATATATTTAATCTAAACTCTTCATAGCAGAAGAAAGAGTAGTTTGAAAAACAATATTCCAATGGGATGAAAACCCCTTTATAAACAGTTACCCTTAAAAAAGTAAATCAGAATATTATCCTCATATACCTGACAGCATTCCAGGGAAAACATGAGCATATTTAATTTACATTAATGGCCCTAACTAGGTCATTTAGGCAGTGGTGGCTGTGGAGGAGCCAGGTGAGCACTGAGAACCTGAAAGGTTTAGTGACGTGGAAGGTTCAATGGCAGAGCAGGACTTGAGCCAGTGTGAGGCATTACAGAAATCTCAGGGCACAGAGCTCCATTCTTCTAGGTGGGGCAGACACTGGAGGGAGAGTGAAGCTGAGCCTTTGTGCTGGAGCTGAAAGGAAACCTGCAGGAGAGCCAGCAGTGCTGCTCAGGCTTCTCCACCTGCAGACTGAGGTGGTGTAACTCTCCTGAGAAATGCGTGCCTGCAGGCTGCTGTGCTGGGACAGGCTGTGGCTCTGAGGAGTCAGCTGTGAGTCAGAGCTCTGCAGCCTCACAGCCAGGAAGTGGCAGCCACAAGCTGTGACCTGAAGCTGGTTCTGATGCTGCCATCAGCAAACAGGCCAAGTGGATTTCACCTCTGGCAGCAGGAGCTTATTCCTGTCTCGCATCCAGCCTGATGTGGCTATCACAAGTTTGTGAATCCACACACTAATCAGCTTGGGAGTTAATAGTTCCATAAATTCTGTTTTCCAACACGGTGCACCTCTCCATAGCAAAAGAGGCATTTGGTGCCCCAGGTTCTACCTGCACACTCCAGAGAGGACCAAAATACAGGGGAAGGTGTTCCTCTGAAGAGCTCTGCTGAATGGGAGAAGGCAAGGTAATGAATCAAGTATGCATTCCCCCTGTAAAAGGCTTTAGAAGGACCAAGAAAAAAAGCACATTTTCCTGTCAATATTGGGATGCCAGCACACGTAAACACCTGTAAGTTGTGCCCTGTAGAAAAGCAGTTTCTCACTTTCTGTAAAACATCTTGACCTAGTATTTTGCATACTACAAGGCTATCTCAGTAAGGTCTAAATCTCTTTGGCAGAGAAGACACCATCCCTATGTCTGTCAGGGACAGAGAAGTGACCCTTTCCAGCATGCAGCCACTACATACAAAGCAGGAACCCAGCTCCCAGCCAAGGCCAGAGGTCGGATGTGCCCTTTGCTGTAGGTGCAAACCTACAGAAGGCAAAGCCAGAGAGGAGATGTGCACAAGGTCATGCAGCAGGTGCATGAACGAGCAAATCCAAATACAAAAGCCCTTGCAGGACCTCGCCCTTCAGGCCAGCCATACATTCTCTCTTCTGAAATCAGGAAAAATGAGCGTGGGAGATCATTCCCATCATCTCAGTGTGATTAATCCTACTCTGCTGTAACCGCTGAAATACCAACCATTTGTTTTTATACATTTGGCAAAACACCTTCCCCTTTTATTGCCTCAGCCAAATCAGCCCAATTTTTCAGGCTGATTGGGTGCTTGGCAGTAATGCACCCAAATAGCTCTGCTGCTGCAGGATGGCCAGGCACTGGCACAGGGAGATGGATAGCACTGAGCCCCAGGTGAGGATGCTCCATTTTCCTGCAGACTGATTAGTACTGTCTATTCCAGCGATTTAAGTGTTTTTTCAAAGAACACATTTGAAGAGCTGAAATGGATACACACTGTCAGCTCCTGGCAGTTTAAGTGCAAACAGCTGCCCTGAAAGCTCTGTGCAGCACCACAAAGAGATGAGCCTCTATGAAAGCTAGTCAATCAAAGAAGATAAATCTTTGTGTCAGTTCCAATTATTGAGATACTCCAGTTAACTCAGGGAATCATAGACATTAGACTGGCTTTAAATGCCCACGTGGTTGAGACTATACCACTGCTCCTGGGAGGCAATTTCACTGTCTGACAGATCAAGAGGCTTTTCTCAGCTAGTTAATTCCAATTAAGTTTTTCCTCTCAATTTCATCCTGCTATGCATTATCCTCAGTCAGCTACCCATCACAATTCCTCTCCTGCCGTGCTGCTCGTGCCAAGACTTCTGGAAATAGTGACATTATTACAAGTACCTGGTGATGACACCCATGAGGCCTCCCAGTGCCTCCCAGGCCTCGGAGAAAAGATGGTTTCTGTCTTGAAGAGCTTTTTTCCAGCTTCTACAGCCTTTAAATAAAGCTCTACAC